>JACMZG010001859.1:12742897-12784094 GCA_018340805.1 Microvelia longipes
ACATTTGTTTCATTCCCAGTGGTCATTTATCCAGGCACTGAACACGCTCAATCGTATTGCACACGACTTACAGGGAGCCACTTGTAGCAAGAAAACTGGAATTAATGCGATTTTATAAAATTTTGAGGAAGAGAAAATTTTAAAAAATTTTATAAATTTTTTTTTCATAATTTTTTTTTTATTATATTTTCAAAATAATTTGGTTTCAAGTAGTACAAAATGAGTCATATTTTTCAGGTTTGGCTCTTAGACTAAAACCTAACGATAGAAGTATCTGCACCCGACATGTCGTTAAGTTGTTTTCAACTAATTCTAATTATGATTTACTCTTGTCATTTAACTTTCACATGCAACAAGTATCAGTAAAGATTTACTTACAAATAAGATTCTCTACGAGTTGTTATATCGCTGTGTAAGAAATAGTTATATTATGTTAAACAAGAGCTTTAAGTTTTTTAAAGTTCCACAAACCGATCAATAGTTTATCGTTTCCGTGATTAGATTTCAATTTGTCCAAATCGATACCGAAAAAATTGATTAGGTAAGTCAATTTTGTCAAATGTCATATTTAACCTGCATCATATCCGCTACGCATTTATTGAGTAAAGAATCATAAGTTCTGAAATACAGAACATCTTTCCCAAAATGCTTCAGGCAATACGCTTTCTGAATCTTAAGTTTTTTTTGTTGGGATAGAGAAAATCTTTTCGTAGCTTTTCCTTCAAAGCCTTTGAAACCCTTTTACTATCTTTCAGGGCTAGCGCCCTATCGGACCCTTTCAGCGACCTATCCCTAGCGCCCTATTCATATCTTTTAGATGTTACATCCTCAAAACCTTTTTCTTCTTAGAACTATCGTATCATTTTAGACCCTACACTGTACGAAGTGCTCCGTCAAATGAAAATCTTCAAAACCATTACATTCCTTATATTTTTCTTTTCTATTATTTTCTTCGTCAGATCCTTCATTTTGTTTCCTCATATCATAAATAAGACAAAGTTGTAATGGCAAAATAAAAAAATTGGGTACGGGGTACATCGGAACTATTCCTCATTACATCGGGTTCGCAACACTCATCCTCCCAGCTTCGAACTCGCTTCGCTCGTCCTCAGAAAAACAGTTCGCCAAATGTATACTGCAACACGTCTTCGAACTCCCTTCGCTCGTCCTCAGATAGTAATAGTTATTTATGCCATAAGGCTGAGAAGTGTGTCTTTATGTCACGGCAATTAGATTTACAGACGAGCGAAGCGAGTCGGGAAAAATTGCCAAGACATAAAGACATTCTCAGCCGGATGGCATACACTATTTTTTTTTTGAGGTAGCACTCATTAAATAAACTGCGCTATATACTTAATTGAAAAAAAAAACGTCCAATTAACTCCATATTATCGTCGTCATTGAATTCATCCGTAGCTTCACACTTTTACTCAAAAATGTAAAAGCTTTACAAATAAACACACAAAAATTGTCAATTAGAACACCTTTTAAAAACGAAAAAAAATTAGTCTACGAACAAAAACAGAAACAAAAGGAACGGATTGTTTTTTGAACACGTTACATTACAGTAATGGCGGCAATATTGAATTACTTTTAGGTCCTAGGAGTTTTTTACATTCATTATTGTCCTCGGAGGTGAAAAGTACTAAATAACCTCCTATAACAATAATGATTGGCTTCTCATCCTAAAAACGGCCCAATAAAGTGCTCAATTACGTACTACCTCAAAAAAATACATTTGTTTCATTCCCAGTGGTCATTTATCCAGGCACTGAACACGCTCAATGCTGCTTAACTTATATGATCCACCAAAAATCATGTATTATAACTAAACTTAGTACACTTATTTATTACGTCAAAGAATACACTTGTACCAAATTTCAACTCAATCCGAATATTTTCCGATTTTTTACAATTTTTTTTTAAAACTTATACAAATCATTTGATAAAAATAAAAGTAATGCTGATCAACTATATCTATTTAAACGATCTTGGTGCACTTATTTATTACGTATATATACTCTTATACTGAATTTCAATTGTATTATTAAATCTCAATTGTATGATATTCCGATTCTTAAACGTACACAAGTCATTCGATAAAAATTGAACTAATGCTAATAATAAGATGAACTTAGCACATATCTTAGTCTATACATGGCTACATGCGTGCCAAATTTCAGATCTCATCATTTTTCCGTGTTAAATAATTTTTCAAAAATTTTGTTGAGTCATTATTGTGGGTTAATGACGTCATAAAAAATGTATTTTCTGAATAGCACAACTACAGCCGTAGACAAATTTTTGTACAAAATTTCAACTCTTTAGCATAAATACCCTGGGTGCTACGATGATAACGGACACCTTAGGCTTTGGATAAGGCAGCCAACAAACAGTTTAGTTTCATGACAAACTAAGGAAGAGCGAAGCGAGTCCGAAGTCATAGCGCCTTAGGCTTCGGATATCATGACAAACTATGGAAAGAGCGAAGCGAGTCGAAGTCATAGCAATAATCATGACAAACTATGGAAGAGCGAAGCGAGTCGAAGTCACACTTAGGCTTCGACAAGCACTTTATTCTGAGGTCATTTGGTAAATCATCACATCCTGAGTTTAAGCGAAGCCCCCCCCCCCCCCTGGACTTTAGATAACCATTTATTCTGAGGACGAGCGAAACGAGTCCTAAGTTTTGAGTATAAGTACTGAAGTTTATTTAATTCCAAATAAACTTTCGTTCCGTACATCAGAGAAATTTCATTTCAAAATTCAATTTCAAATCCTGTCAGTTCTACTGATAAAAATAGAGTTGAATCTTTTTCAAGTTTATCTTAAAATAGCTTTTCTGACCTTGGAGAAATAAAGGTTGAAACTCGGTAGGAATTTTCGGGTCCAAAACTTTGGAAGAAAGTCCAAAGAATTTGGCAAAATCCACTCCATAAAGGCTGTGGTTTTTGAATTAGAGGATTAACCAGGACAAAAGCCGTAAAATACCTTCACAGGCCAGATGGCAAACGAATAACTTTATAAGTCTTACCCTTAAAATGAGCTGGCTAAATTTTACAATTAAGTTTTGGATTATGAGCCTGGGAAACAATCTATGTCAACCATTTAGTTATACATACTTCCTTTTATATGTCAATCATACTTGCTTATTCCTATATTATCGTCTATAAATGTAAATTTAAAGTATTTTAGTATTAATGGTTTTAGGGAATTTTCTTCTTAAACAGAAATAATATCTGTTAAAGTTTTCCTTGCATTGTAGGAAAAGTTTTGAATTTATACTAACTACAACATTACCTTCACATACATTCAAAATCCTATTACATACATACATCCTACATCCTTAATCCGATACATACATATATAACATACACAAAACATACACATATCTACTTTTATATCGATATATAATAAATTTAAGATTTTCTAAATTATGTAAACCAATTTAAATGAAAAATTCAAGTAAAATATACTTTTAGAATTTATAAAACAAATTACGTCGATCAAGTCATAAAATATTTTATTATTATTCAGTAAGTCTACCCACATGCGCGCTTAAACCCGCGTTCTTGTTAGATTATGAAAGCTAAGCAAAGTCAGAACTTGAATGGGTAACCGACCAATCCTATATTGGTCATGGTGAGTAGGTAAGTACCCTATAATGACGCGGGCTAGACGTATCGCGCTCTATCATCAATGTCTCCACCTGTGTAATTACAATATTAAGCACGAGATATGTTCTATTCCAGTAGGTATACAATAAATAATTAAACATAAAAAATAACTTTAAGGTCCAAGGTTATAACCTTAGAATAATACTATATATAGAAGGAGCACAGGACCATAAACACAATGTAATTCCACTGATAACGCGAAAGCCGGTTGACTGGTGCAACTAAGTAATGCTGCCTACCTGACAACAAAACATTATTTTAAATATGTGTCATAAATATCTATTAATGAAGAAAGATCGTAGAGAACAAATATAATAACTTAAAACACCTGCTGAGTATTTAATAAAACTGGTCTTATATGGCAAAAGGGTGGCGGAGGAATACAAGAATCTACATTTAGTTGACGAGGACTACTTATTATATATAATTTTAATAAATACGTTAAACTACAATTTAAAATGCTTTAAATATTGTAATGCACCGATATTTATATTAGTATTTTATGAATAATCAATCACCCTAACAATATACAATTTTCATTGTAATCATTAATCAATAATAGAACATAATAATTCAGCAACCGGAAGTATTGCCAACTTTTTTTTAGAAAATTGTATATTGTTAGGGTGGCAGCATTACTTAGGTGAACCAGAGAACCGCCTTTCGTGTTATCAGTAGTGCTCCTTCTATATATAGTATTATTCTAAGGTTATAACCCAACAAATGATGAAAAAGTATTAACATAATTATTGTATGAAATTCTGGCATAGAGGTCCGCAAACTGGGAATTTTCTTTAAAATGTGTACTCTCTTGCTCAAAAATTCATTTGTTGATCAAGCTTCCGGTTATGTTTTATAACTTAAGCAGAACTTTTCATTTATACCGTAGGTATTTAGAAAAAGTATTTTTTTGAGGTAGTACGTAATTGAGCACTTTATTGGACCGTTTCTAGGATGAGAAGCCAAACATTATTGTTATAGGAGGTTATTTAGTACTTTTCACCTCCGAGGACAATAATAAATGTAAAAAAAACTCCTAGGACGTAAAAGTAATTCATATATTGCCGCCATTACTGTAATGTAGCGTGTTCAAAAAACAATCTGTGTAAAATCTTCATGAGGATTCTTTAAAAACGTTCATTTTGTTTTTGATTTTGTTCGTAGACTAATTTTTTTCGTTTTTTTAAAGGTGTTCTAATTGACAATTTTTGTATGTTTATTTGTAAAGCTTTTACATTTTTGAGTAAAAGTGTGAAGCTATGGATGAATTCAATGACGACGATAATATGGAGTTAATTGGACGTTTGTTTTTTTCAATTAAGTATATACCGCAGTTTATTTAATGAGTGCTACCTCAAAAAAAATAGTGTATACCATCCGGCTGAGAATGTCTTTATGTCTTGGCAATTTTTCCCGACTCGCTTCACTCGTCGGTAAATCTAATTGCCGTGACATAAAGACACACTTCTCAGACTTATGGCATTAATAACTATTGTTTTACCAAGTTTGATTTAACAATATTAATCCGTCTTGAAGAAAGCGAGTTACAAGAGATGGGCTAGAAATACATACATATTATATTGTCTTTTATTTAATTGTAAAAACGTAGGGTCCGCGGTGAAGACAGCCCTTCGACTCCCACTCTTCACATTATACTGAGCAAATTTTGCCAACCTATTGTGCTGTGATAAGGAAAATGCTAACAGATTTGTGTCACACTTTCCTGTTCTCGGTTTTGTCATGCGAGTCAATTGTTAATTAAAATTTGCAAAAATATGTAAAATGCATCTCGTGGCTTGACAATTATGAAGAAAACCAAAACTGACACAAAGAAAAAGGTGAAGGGTAACTTTCTAGACTTTCTTTAAATTGATATCTTTCTGGAAAGCTTAGTAGAAATTAGTTTTACAAAAATGTTAAAAGATTCGAATTGATATCACTCGAGAAAGAGCAGAAGGGTAAAATTAATTTTAAGGTAAAATTAATTTGATGGCAAAAAAGATTTTAAATTAAGAAAAAGTTGAGAAACCACTTTCTTAAAGACTTTTGGTATAATTTGATGAACAAACTTTCTCAAGTTTTTTTTTGCTGAGTAATTATAAATTTTGATATCAAATTCTTACAAATTGAAGGTTTTGTTTCCCTTACGTTTAGCGAGATAAAAAAAAGTTTTATTCTAAATTATTCTAGGAATTTACCACGAATAAAGAGTTAAATTTAAATACGGAAAAATTAAATCAGATAAAATTTAAATTTATCATATCGCTAAATGTTTATTATGGTAAATTATAACTATGAATTTTTAATACAAAAATTAATAATAAATATAGCTATTATAATTAGTTATAATGACACACTAAATTATGTCATATTTTTTAATTAGGATAAAAATAATTGTCATTTTAAACCATTTTTGTAAAAAAATCCTTATTTGGGCATCATATGCAGCAAGACAGAATATTGGAATGTTGTAGTCTTTTCCTTGATTTTTCACAATCAAAAGTAACAAACCAAAATTTTATTACAGGCTGCCAATCATTAATGAGACTTCCCTATCAATAGTATATTATGTTATGCAACCATGTAGCAAAATTGAATTTTAGGTATCAATTTTTATCAATTAGCCCCTGATCCAAAGGCGAGGGCACGCTATGGAAATTTACAGCTAAGGTGTAAGCTGAGGCTGGTAATTAACTCTTTGACGAACACGATTTAGGCAAATGGCGAATTGCCTGCAGAGATGGAGCCGATGCAGGTTATTGCTGCTACGAGTCATGCATAGTAGCGTATACTATTTTATGTAATTATGGTGGTAGTGATTTTGTTTCTCTTTTTAAGTGAGGGGTTGGCAGCGGCTTATCTGATTGGTCAATCCCCAAAATGCTTATGGCCTTGGGGATTTTTAAACAAAACGATAGACTGTACAACCAAAGCTATGGCATTAATGATTGGGGTTGAAGTCTATTGTACAATAAGCTATGGCATATGCAAAACAACCAAAAAATTGTACATTTCTACCGAGTCAGCAAAAATGATGAATTGTTGCTTTTGTTCATTTTTAAATCATTGTGAAAATGCTATAACTTTAGTTGTAGCAATCAGATAAAATCAGTTATCTGATTTTCATGAATGATAGCTCAATTTATTGGAAATTTTATCAGCTTTAAAAACAGCTAACTTTAAGTTTTGAACACGTTTAACATGAAACCACTCATTTCAAGAAACCAAAAAATTGAGCGATTTTTATACAAATTTAGAGCAAAAACAATCAAACGAAGGTCTTCATTTAAGGTATATTTTTTAAAAACTTAAATTTGAAGCAGTAAAATAATTTGTTCTTTAACCCAAACTATCCCCCTCACGCCCCAAAAAATAACCAAATTGAATACCAAAATTAATAAATAAAATACAAATAAAGAGGCACAAATCAACCCAAATCAATAAATAAAATATGGCTCCGGTTAACAAAAAATAAATATTGTATACTTTTGCCAATAAAGAACTAGTTTTAAAAAAATTATCAGGACTGCTAACACTGCAACTAGTTTAAAGAAAATAAAGAACTAGTTTTAAAAAAATTATCAGGACTGCTAACACGTTTTGCAGACAAAAAAAAATCATTTGTTGAATCGTAGCTATTTGATGGAAAAAGTGGTTGTTATATTTTTCTTAATATGCTCCCCCCCCCCACAATAAACAATATAAGGAAACAATAAAGCAATGACAGTTTATTTTGACGATGAAAGTGTACTCGTATTTTGATACGAGTAAGCTTAGCTTTTTGTTTAAGCTCCATCTCATATTTTCTGTTGTTGTTTCATTTGTATTGTACCTGTTGTGATGTATCTGTGTCTATTATTATTGTTAGACTATTGTATAGAAATATTTTGTTAAAAGCTATTGTATATTACAGCAATTTATGTGTTTCTACTGAGAACTTATCCCATTGATTTGGAAAAAAAAAACATTTCAATTAAAGATTTTTTTTGATAGGACAAAAAAGTGGTACTGTGTTCAAAAGAGGGTGTAATCAAATTCTAAATAAATAAAAACAAGAAACAGAGAAAACAAAGTCAAGTTGAATTAATTATTTTTTCACAATAGAAGGGGGAAAACATTAGTAAGGCAGAAATGTGACTCCCTTTTAGCAAATGTAAACTGATCAGAGAGGTCAGTTTTAATCCCAACGGTCACCTATCCGCCAACTGAAAAAACGCGATGTAAAACATTATATACTAGTGTATTATATAAATATTATATACTTATTATAGTGTATTATATAAACTTATATACTAGGTACTATATATACATATATACTAGTGTATTATATAAACATTATATACTAATGTATTATATAAACATTATATACTAGTGTATTATATTAACATTATATACTAGTGTATTACATTAACATTATGTATGTGTAATACACTGTGCTTTAATCCTGCATATATTATTTACTGTGCTATGATATAATTATTTACTTTTCCTTATTTACACCGTAAAAATAATTTATGGTTTTTTATAGACCAAGAGCCCAGGGTAGTTTTGGTAATAAAAAGTGTGATGGCTGGAACCGTCTCAATTTTTGTAAATACCTTCTGAAGAAGGATCTGCAATTGCCGACTCGTATCGGATTGGTGTCTCAGGCAGAAGCACTTTAGGGGTCAAATTTATCACCCAAGTTAATAAAAAGTGTAATGGCTGGAAACGGGTTTAATTTTTCGTAAATACCTGCCTGAACAAGGATCTGCAATTCTGCTGACTCGTATCGGATGGGTGTCCCAAGCAGAACCTTTGACCCCTAAAGTGCGTTCTACCTGAGACACCATCCGATACGAGTCGGCAGAATTGAGATTCTTGTTCAGGAAAGTAATTTACGAAAAATTGAGACCGGTTCCAGCCATTACACTTTTTAATAAAACACCCTGGGCTCTTGGTCTATTATGATTTAAAAAAGATTTTATGAAATTTTTTATTTCATGGAAAGTATTGTGTTTAAAAAAAGTCAATACCAGAATGTCACCGGAATTATCTGTTTCAGGAGTTTTAATCATAAGTGGTTTTCACAAAGTTGTCTGTCTATATGTGTGTGTGTCTGTTACCGTCGTATTTCCCAGTGTATATATGGCAGAGAGTTGAAACTTTGTATAAAAAATAATTTTTAGGTTTAGTCGGACCATCCGGAAAATAATTTTCTTATGACTTCATTAACTCGTAATTAATGACTCAGCGAAAATTCCCAATATTCATAAAACTCGAAAATTATTTGTCGATCAGTTCGAGACTTGGCATGCATATAGTCTTGGTTTTAAGACCAATATTAAGTACATACATGATAACAAGTAAGTACATCAGTAACATATCAACTCAATATGCAAATCATAAGACTAACATATGAGCCAAGTTTCATTACATTGTCAGCATTATATGAATTTATATCGCGTGACTTGTTGCATTCGTCTGAAGACATGTTGCAGTATAAATTTGGAAAATTTTATTTTCTTAGGACGAGCGAAGCGAGTCCAAAGCAGAGATGGTGAGCGTAGCGAATCCGATGTGTTGATGAAAAGTTCCGAGGTACCCTGTATTTTTTTTATCGTAATATGAAGACAGAATGTAATTTAAGATTTTTCCCTTAACTAGTGGGGGGTAAAATTTATTATTTTTATGTCAATACATTTTTTGACATAATCCATCCTCATGTTTTGCTTTTTTTGCATAATATATTTGTTATTTGGAAGTAACCAATATATTTTTGTCTTCTTATATCATTTACTGTAAATATTTATTATGGTGAAAATGAAGATTTATTATTAATAATAATATAATATTATTATGTCGGTGGTCGCCTTTCGACCTGGAGGTCGAGGGTTCAAATCCAGCCGGGGGAGGACCTCAATATGAGGTTATTCCTTGTATCGTACACTCGGGAGGTCTTGAATTCAAGGCCGGCCAACCCAGCCAGGGTTTTACGTGGTTTCCTTGGCTACTAATACGCAAATGCGGTGTTGGATCTAGTTTCATCTGAGGCAAGTCTCGATCCACGTTTCCGTTGTCTCCAGCTCACGAAAAGTTAATGTTTTGCGGGCTGGGGGAGATGAAGGTCGGAAGATATTCTGAGCTTTGTATGTCCGAAAACTTAGTCAGTGAAAGTGATGGCGGCGACACAAATAACGTGTGACTAGGAACAAAATGCTCGGTTCTTGAAGACAGACGTCTCCTAATAGCACTGCGGAGCTTTGACTTTCAGGGCTAAAAACATCATCAGTGCACGCGGACATCTGGGTGCTAGAGTTCTCTGTTAGGTGGCACTGGACTGGCTAAAGCGATGAGCCTAGCTAGATTCTGGTGATGCTAGAGGAGCTGATGAGATTAGTGAGACTAGTTGAAGGACGGGGCCAAGTGAGACTAATGTGATCAGAGGAGCTAGTAACACTAGATGAACCAAGCATACAGTGAACTAGTAGTCGGCGCTAGCCAGAGCGGTGAGCCTAACCATAGTCTAGCTGGTCTACATGAACTAGACAAACTGTGAACTAGTCGCAGGCAGTAGCCAGAGGAGTGAGTTTGGATAGAGTCTGGTTGGGCTAGATAAATAAAAGTAAAGAACGACGAACGAAAAATACTTCAGCGGTGAGGAAAGAATTTCTATCAATATTTTAATATTTCTCCATTTAGAAAAGACAAGTGAGAAGTTGGAAATAGCTGAGGTAAAAAATAATAACTCAGAAACTGGAGAAACTTGATACAAAGAAAACTCTTGTCAGAAATATAAATAAAAATGAAAGTAGACAGGAGCTTTATTCCAACCCAACGACAGGTTGATAAAATGGAAAAGGCACGAAATAACCACGCATCAAACTTGATACTTCAATCTCTAATAATATTGTGATATAACAAACTTCATTAGAAACTAACTAAATTATCACATGTTCACATGTTCATGTTAGTATTAAATTAACTTAATTAATCTAGAAATTTTAAAACAATTATACAGGGTGGACCCCCCCTCCTCTTATGTTTTGACCATTAGAAATAAATTAATGAAACTGTGAGTTCACTTTCATTACAAATCATTGGGGTGCCAATTTTGCATTGCCTTCCATATTTTAGGATATTTATAGTCACTAATGCTGTTAGATTTAGGGAAAATATAGTAACTCTGAAATTTTGTAAAATTGAAAATGTAATAAATTATTCGTGTTTTATAAGTAAGAAATAAGACATTATTAATCTTGGAAAATTCTTACAAACATCAATACTTAATGCTTCGATATTTAATTAAAATATCCAAAATAGTAGTCCTAGACACGAATTAAATATTGTTGTATCCTCCCTCTAAGTATTAGTCTGTTTGGTGCTTAGCCAAAGAGAATAATACTTATAGGGAGGATACAACAGGACTTATCTTTATCCACTTATCTCTTATCCCTGGAAACCTAAGTGCCATAACTGTACATTGGTGACGTCATTTTGTTGATATTTCATAATAATTACCATTCCACGTAAATATTATATTATTTTTAGACTATTTTGTCTTAAATTAAGGAAAATTAATTAAAAATAGATGTAATTATTATCTCTCACATATAATTAATTAATTGTGTTGTATAAAATAATTTAACGTGACGTCACTGAAAAATGCCAGTCGTTTGTATGCTCCAATAGGGGTTGTAGAGGGGTGGGAAGTCTCTAGTCTCCCACAAGGGAGACTCTAGTAGAAGTAAGTTAATTATGACACCTAATGAAAACTGTAACACTTCTAGACCCCTTAACACTGTTATTTTTCTTAAGTCCTCCCTTTAAGAATAGGTTTCTTTGTGCATAGCTAATGCATAATATATATGTAGATTGTAAGCATGTGTAGTATGTTTACTAACATGGAGGACTCAACTACACCAACACCAATTTTTAAAAATCTACAAATCCAGTATAGAAAACTATTTAGAAACTATTACACTCGATTATCAAAACTTTTGGACGCTGTGAATGAAGGAAAAATGGCAGAGAAACAATTATTAATCAATATAGCGAAAGGCATATAAAAATGTTGAAAACACTGTAAAATAAGGATTAATATAAAATATTTTAGGGCTGGTTCCCGAGCAAAATTGGCGCCAGTTTGTGTCCTCGCACCCTATTATACAGATGAACTCCAAAATTGTTTGGGTTCTCTTCTTTCTTAAAAGAACCGTGACGATACGAATTTGCCATATTGCTCCAGCATTCACTCCCCATTGTTTCTCTATCCCCCTATTAATTAAGCTCAGAAAATGTTATGCATCAATAAATAATTATATAAGGTACTATAAACAGGAATATTCTATAAAGTGTTTTCTAGAAATGCTACCCATATAGTATAATTGAATTATAGATGTATAATGTTGAATCATAATATAAAATGCATTACATATCTGTAATGAGGGTTTAGCCTAACAATAATTTATTAGGGCGCATAATCAATTAGTTTCCGAAATTCTTTAAATATTATTCAAGGAAAAAATGGATATAATTTAATTTTACTTTTTCTTCTTTATACTTTTTGATACCGGTATAGAGCAAAAGTATTGTGTTTGCAAATAAATCCTTAACCGTGATTTCATCTGAATTATCCGTTTCAGGTGTTTTTAAGACCTCCTAAATGGTTTCCACAAAGATGTCTGTCTGGAATAAAAGCGAGTGTGTATCATTGTAGCTTCCAGATTATTTATGCTAGAGAGTTAAACTTTGCTTCTTTTCTATATCTAGAAAATAATATTTTTATGACGCCATGAACTGGTAATAATAATTCAGCAAAAAGTTATGTAACGCGGAAAAATGTTTCGAGCAAAATAAGATTTGGCTCGTATGTAGTTTTACATAAATAATCAACAAATGTATAAAGTTTCATTTTATTATCAGCATTAGTTTATTTTTATAGAATGACTTGAATAAAAATCGTTAAACAATTCAATCGAGTTGAAATTATGTATAATTATATCTTCTAATGTAATAAATAAGTATAGTAAGTTGTGTTCCAATACAAGAGTTTGTATGTGGAAATCATCAAATCCCAATACACAATCAACACAGTTTTAGAACTTACTTTTTTGAAACTTAACAATTTTTAAGTTATTTTTGAAGTTTAAACAAATTAAACTATTTTTAAAGTTTAATTAATTGAATTAACTTTATAGGACATAAAAACTTCAATAAAGTTTTTATTTGAATAGAATATAATGAAATTATTAATTAAACAAAGATTCTTTAGAATATAATAGAGTCAAATTATTTATCTTAGAGATATAGATTGATAAAAAATGTTAAACAAAAAAATCGGGTACGGGGGTACCTCAGAGTACAGTGAGAACTAGGATGATAACAGACACACACACACACAGTGGCGGCGATAAGCATGATGCCCTGCCGGAGCAGACAACTAAAATGATGCCCCCTATTCAATCAGTTTACCCCCCCCCCCCCACTTCTTTGAGAGGGGGGGCGTTTTTGTGCCCTTCTAAGAAAAAACATCCCTCTCACTTTATTCGGGCTTGGGATCGACTTTGGCGTGATTACAGTTTTTTTTCTTGTTGTCTTTATTAGTACGCCTTCTACTGCTCTTTTTTTATGGATTATGGATATTATAAATTGTTTTCTAGTATACTTTTTTTTGGGAGGGAGGGATGAAACCTTTGTTTTGATGCCCCCGTCGATGTTGATGCCCCAAACTGCCGGGGCGGCGCCCCGGCTGCCCCGGCGTTATCGCCGCCACTGCACGCACACTTACACAGAATGTATAAAAGAGAAGCTTGTCTTCGGTCCCCTATCCTGGAGCATGCACGAGGACCAGACCTGATTAAAAAGTACTCTAAATCAAACTTTTGAAACAAATAGGACCATAGAATACAGAAAAGCAAGGACTAAAGACAACAGACTAAAGAAACAAAAACATTAAGCAAGATAAAGCTAACTAGATCAACAACTACAACTAAATAACAAAGTATGATCTATACTTTAAACACAATAAGGGAAGTTAAATCAACAAAAATAGAGAAGGAGCACCAACATAAGGAAAGGAAACTATAAGAACAGGGTGAGAATTTGAATTTCACACAAGAAACTTGTTAAAAGTAAATTATGTAAATAGTTGCGAAACAAACAGATGTCCTTAAAACTTTATGGTTTCAATTTCAAGTTAGATTTTCAATAGTGGCAACTGTAACAGTTCTTAAGTTAGTTTAGATAGAAATATTATTTATTGTCGTAGTTTTAGCTTTGATAATTTGATAGCCCACCAAGAAAGCTGTGAGGAAATGGATTCTATTGCTTCTTCGTTATTACCTTCTATTATTCTTTCATTTACTACGTACACACAGCGTATTTAACAGGCGTATTGCATACGTATGCAATACGGTCAAATAACTTCACAAACTTGTGAACTTAACTAACTTACAGCGTATTTGTTTAGTCGATCGAGTGAGATTACATAATAACTGATCCCGCCAAAACATGGCGTCTTTTATAGTGAAGGTTCACTTTTGGTTATAAGGAAGTTTAAAACAAAAAATATATTTAATTAAATTGTGATTTCTTTGCAACATAATAAAGTTACACTAAAAAAATAATATTCTAAAAGTTATTTAATCAAAGACGGTAATATAGAAGTAAAATAAAAGTTCGACGAGAAGGTTATCCGTTAAAAACGATCGTCTCTAAAAGTACATACAGCGTATCGGGGAATCCATTAAGATTCCATCTCCCTGGTACTAGCGTTTGCGATCGGATCCCCTCCGCATGGTTCATACAGCTAATAACAATAAGGAATATTGCTAATATAATACAGCTAATAAATTATATGAAAAGAAAAATAATAATAATATGTTTCTTAAGTATTTATGTTGACTATATTTTACAAATTCTATTGTTTTAAAAAAGTCCTTTGTTTTAATGTTATTTTTGGTTTATTTTATTAAAAACTATTGATGTTCCTTAATTGTAACCATATCTTTTTATATTGATTTATGATTTTGTAAATTGGACTAAAAGTCCGTATTGTTTATAAATAAATAAATATTACCGTATTCAGAGATCGTATTCTATATGATCCGCGGATCTAGAAGAGTGTGTGAACGTACTAATTATTTCCTAGGAGGAAAAATACAAACGGTGCATGATTTTGTCACATTCCACGCAGGGTGTATTAGTAATTATTACTCGCCATTATACATTTATTTCCCCTTTTTAAAAACTTTCATGCATCCAAGTTGCTAACACCTAACATTAACAGAAAGAAATGCTGAACAATGCTGGCAATCTATTCGTAAGTTTGCAGTCAGATGAAGATTTGTTTCGACACCGCGCTATCTTACAGCTAAGTTATTGTATATGTATTTATAGACGGTTGTGCGAATGTATGAGCGCCTTTCTTGAATACAGAGTGCAGGTCAAACACGACTTAACCGAATGAGATGAAATTCGAGAAAGAAAGAAATTATTAGATTTTTGTGAAAATCTAACATAACACGTCTCAATAAATGTTGATTTAAAAAAATACAATACTTTTACCTCATTTTAAAAAGTAGGATCGGAACAAATTATTTGTTAAAAATTCATTATAGATTATAGTGCTATTTTGAAATGTTGAGTCCACTAAGAACCCAACTGTTGACCGGTACCTAAGACGTAGAGCGTTCGCCTTACGGCCTGTAGGTCTTGTACCGTTCTCTCGGGAGGTCTTGAATTCAAGGCAGGCCAAGTAAGCATAGGTTATAAATTAAAATTAGCAAATGTGGGTTTCACACGAATAAATTAGTGTGTGAACCACTTTAGGATTATGTGAGAAGGAAGGAAAATAATAACTTAAAATAAAGGAAAAATAATCATTTGAATGAACTTACAGTAGGTGTTAAAGGCAGATTATGTAAGATCACTGAGAGGGTAACCCGCACTCCCTCTATCAGTTACCTGAAACAATAAAAATAATAGAATACTCAATTCCTAAATATGGTATAAAAATAAAATTAAATTCCGGCTTTAGGGCCTTTCGGCCGATCAAAATATTCACACTGCAGGAACAACCTCAGGTGAGTTGTATCTACTATCCTCTAAGAATTAATTAAAGATGGATCAATTTTTTTTCATACAAATACTATTCATATAAATTTTTAGTTATAGCATAGCCTCTAGAGTTAGAGGCTGCCAACCCCGGACCTTCGATGCCAAAATCGAATGCTTATACGGTCAAGGAGGGAGACAAATTAATATACGCCACACCTGCAGAATGTTTCTAGCATTGTTAGAGTTTTGCTAATGAATGTTAAAAGGTGCGTTTCCTAGCATTATATAAAAAATCGGGTACGGGATATCTCGGAAATTATTCTCATCAAATCAGAGATTCCCTACGCTCATCCATCCAAATTCGGACTCGCTTGGCTTCCCCTTCAGATTATAAAAACCACCATATTTATACTGCAACACATTTTTGGACTCACTTCGATAATAACAGACACACACATACAGACTTTGTGAAAACCATTTAAGAAGCCTTGAAACACCTGAAACGGATAATTCAGGTGACATCCCGGTTTCACATTTTTTTCCGCAAACACAATACTTTTTGTTGATGGTAAGAAAGGTTGAATTTTTCATAAAAAATCTTGGAAAGATGTATTTAGAGTAGCCAATTTAGGAATAAATCTAATCAAAGCTTGGTTAGATGAAAATAGGCTCTCATTAAACATCTTGAAATCGAAATATATATGCTTTTCTATTACTGAAGCATGATCCTTGAATAAAGTACACTTAAATAATGATAAAGCCTGTCAAATTAAATTGCACAACTCAAACTGCTTGACATATAAATGTAGTTGGGAGCCTTTAAAGCAATGTGAAGAAATTCGGTACCTAGGAATTATAATAGATAAGAATATGAAATGGAAAGCACATGTACAGTATCTATGTTCTAGGCTTAGAAAAACCATTTATAAATTTCTTCAGCTGCGAACTATTCTCTCATTAAAGAACTTGAGGACAGTATATCTAGCTCTTTGCCAGACAAACCTTCAGTACGGTATTTTAGGATGGGGCGGACTTGGTGCCATCCAGTATGAATTATTGGAAATAACACAGAAAAGAATTATTAAAATCTGCTTAAATAAAAACATAAGATATGCTTCAGACCAAGTTTTTAAGGATTTTAATGTGCCTTATATAAGAGATTTGTACAAATTTAAGCAGATTTTATTAATTAAGAAAAATATTTCTAATTTTCCATTATTCAGACATAAATATCAGACTAGAAGTCAAGACGATGAGAGGAGAGTTGCGCCTAGCTGCAGAACATCAGCTGCGTGTAATCACAGTGCTTTCACAGCTCTTAGAATGTACAATAACTTGCCCATACATATTCTTTCTACTGTCCCTTACAAGACCTTTAAAAATTCTTAGGAACCTAATTAGGCAATACATTTATTTTTTATTTTTTCTCTTTTGTTTGTTTAACTTTGTTGACTTAAGTTTATAAATGTATACTTTTTTATGCTTTTTACTTTATTTAATTAGATATAGGAGTAGATATAAGCATAAGATATAAGGAGTAGACTCGTGTCGCGCACAAGCCTTGAGCTTATGTGACACAAATGGTCAATATTTATTATAATTTGTAATTTAACCTTTGTAAACAGGTATTTATATATAAATAAACGATTTATTTATTTTTTTATAAAATCAAGAGAATAAGACAAAATAGAAATTAATAGTAATTATTACAACCTTTCCTTGAACAAGATCAATTCGTTTTTTTTCTCGCCAATATACCTCTAAGGATAAGATAGTAAAAAGTAATTTTAATAATAAGTATTAAGCTATATATAAAATAAAATAAAAATATAAATTAAAAGAATGCATGCTACCTTAACACTAGATAATAAGTTTAATATTTAAGTTTAGTTTATAAGTAAATGCCACACAGCACAGAATTTTCCAATTCTTTAGTGTGGCATCTTATTCCTTTACCTGTGTACTCTAATATGTATATATATGATAATCTATTAATAAAGGATTGTTCTTAAAATAAAAAAAAAAAATTTAAGAGGACTGTATTTATTGAAATAAAAAATAAAAAGGATAAATAAATACAACAAACAAGGAGACTAGTTTTAACCATATAATATTTTACCCTTAAAAAATAATATAGACATAATTTAATAAAATTAAATTAAATTAACTGGCAAAGGAGGAAAATGGCATAGAAGTTCTACTAATGATAATGGCAATGGCAAAAAATGGTTAAATGGTTCTTATAATTATTAATAAATAACAAGATAAATCTGGCCTGATTATACAATGATAGTGGTTGTATGATAAGGTGTATCCTGAGCCTGAGTGCACATACAAGCAATTGATGATTTGTAAAACTAGATCAGCTTTAAACTGCACAATACGGTAACCGACGCGAAACCGGGTGGCAGCAACAGCACAGGTGGTTTAGTTAATTAGGTTGGTTACTCTACTCTATTAATTACACTGCAATTGCACTGCAATTGATGAGAGCAAAGCATAAAACTTGAGCTAAGTCTAACGGTTGGTTCGAAGTATAAGGTAACCCGAATATTGTAAAGAGGCTTCTTTATACATTCAAAAGGCTTGTGTTAGACTTGAACTAACTCCAAAATCTTGGAGAAAGTTGAAGGGTTTTAACCATAACAAAGAAAGCTTGTGAAAGACATCTGTAAGGAAGTCAGCTATTTCAAAAGTCGAGGATTATAAAGGTTAGCTAGCCAGAATTAAGGAAAATATATTAATAAAGAAGATGATTTCAATAACAATCTATAAAAACAGATTCGAAAGATGAGAGGTAAACGGATAATCTAATTATCTAAGAGACGTAGGACCTTTTCTTATAACCTTTTATAATAAAATAAAATAATATAATATAATAAAATAATCGTGTACGGAGTACCCCGGAACTTTTACTCATTACATCGGATTCGCTACGCTCCCTGCTTTGGATTCGCTTCGCTCGGCCTCAGAAAGACAGTTCGCCAAATTAATACTGCAACATGCCTATGGACTCACTTTGCTCGCCTTCTAATAGTAAATGCATCCGTATCATTCTCAGCGGTCACCCATACAGCACTGACCACGCTTAATAATCCTTAATTTTTGATCCAACAAAAATTATGGATATACTTATCGTATTAAAAACAAAATTAGTGTACTTATTAAATAGATTATAATATACTCTTGTATTAAATTTCAACTCAATTGGATCATTTCCTAATTTTTTACAATTTTCTTAAAAACGTAAACCAGTCATTCAATAAAAATTGAACTAATGCTGATAATGAGATGAAACGTGGCTCATATGTTATTCTTGTACATAGTCACATGCGTGATAAATCTCAATCCAATCGCATCATTTTTCCGTGTTTTAAGATTTTTCGAAATTTTCGCTGAGTCATTATTGCGGGTTAATGATGCCATAAAAAAATATTTTCTGAATAGCGCAACTACAGCGGTAGACTGATTTTTGTACAAAATTTCAACTCTCTAGCATAGATACACTGGGTGCTACGATGATAACAGACACATACAGATAGACAACTTGCGAAAACCACTAAGGAGGCCTTAAAAACGCCTGAGACAGATAATTCCGGTTCCATCCTGGTTTCGGATTTTTTTTGCAAACACAACACTTTTCCTAAATACCTACGGTATAAATGGGGAAAAGTAAAAATATTTGAAAAGTTATTTGATGAAAAACAGTAATATTTAATGAAAATAGTTGAGTGAAATAATAGTACGTCAAGAAGGTTATATTTCATATACGATTGCCTCTAAAGGTACATACAGCGTATCGGGGGATCGATCTAGATTTCATTTTCTTATTTCTAGCGTATTCGAGTTGAAAGTTCTTAAAGCGTATTTAACTAGCGTACTTAATTCGATCCGCGGATTAAGTATGCTGTGTGTGCGTAGTAAGAGTGAGCAAAAAGGGCCCATCGACGTGGATTATTTGCTAGATGTGCTTTAATCAGTTATATAAATAAATTTAAATTATTTTAGCAATTTCAAACTTTAAATTATTGTCTTATTTTACACACAAGTAATTCATCAAATTGTATAAAAATAATTAAACGTTGAAATACGCACTTAAATACATCCGCCTCTTCTTTTCCGATGTTTTTCTTAAAGTCTTCTTAATTTCGCCATTTTACACCATAAATATATGAAATGATGACTACTTATTACTATATAACTAATTAAGTTAGATAAATTAAAGCAATTCAGGAATAATTCGCACTAAACAAGAAAGAACTATGAGAAAGAACAAGTCTTAACACGTATTTTTCTAAAATTACATGATTATTAAAAAATTATCAGTGTGACCACCTTATGAAGAGAAATTATCCTAAACATTACTTCTATAATTCTAAAAATAGATTTACAACTTTGTTTACTTTATGACGTATATTGATAAAGTATAATTAAATAATATAGTATTGTAATTAAATATTACTAACTTATATCAAATTTTGCTTTTATCTAAAACATTATGACTGCTGAGGCGAAGCAGAGAGATATAATTTAGATAAAATACTTTCGTCAAATTATTTATTTTTTTATCGAAAAAGTATTAATATTCATTAATAAATATTAATTATATAATAAGGAAGCACTATGATATTATAAGAAACGAGGAAAAGGGGTTTAGCTCGATGTGTCTTAAGTTTTTAAAATGCTGAATCGAATGAGACTGTCTATTATCGAAGTTCAGCTCAATCGGACGGTCTTAAATGAAGAAAAAATGCATTTATAGAGATATATTACACATGACGTCATTTTTTAAAATGACCAATTTTGCAAAGAGTCAAGAGAAGGGATAATTTTTTTACGTGGGCTGTCGTTATTGATGATTTTTGCTGCGATAAATCGTTTAAAAGTGATTCTAAGAAGATAGGAATATAAGTGGGACCTCAAAGAAGCTATGGTGAGCCAAACAGGCCATGCTGCCCGTTATGACTGCCTGTTTTGTGGAAGCAGAGGTAACCACGGATATTTATCGTATTTGGAAAGCCAGCAAAAGTATAGCATTTTGTTGACAAATTTCTTAATTGTTGCAAAGTCACTGTAAAGCTTTGTTATAAAAAAGACAGCTTAATCCTTCTAAAAACCCCCCTAGGACATTAAGCATTCTTGCTAAGATAAATCGCTCCAAGTAGCAAATGGGGCTTGAAAGCGATTTCGCAAGATTGTTTTTAAAACTTGTCCTAAACTAACTTTAAAAACAAACAAGTTTCAAAAAGTTTAGCTGTTTATTTTAAAGATCTGCCTACTTGAAACTTGACTACTTAGGCATTAGAACTTTTTCTAAGACTTTCTCCTAAAAAGAAGTCCTAATCCACTAAAATGGAAATATTAACGTTTTAAGTTTCCTATGTAAAATCTGAGCAATCATTTTAGCGAATTTCCTATGAAAAAACGTTTACAAGATGGCTCGGATGGCAGGAGTTAAACCCAGGGGACCAGGAATTTTCCTAAATAAGTGAGCTGAGAGATTTTAAAGATTTGATTAGGGCTTGTTCAGAAATAATTTAGCAAGAGTGAGCATATTTTTTACAACCTATACCATAGAGATATATACTAGATATATATACTAGGTATATATACTAGGTATATATATTTGATATATTTACTAGATATATATGCTAGATATATAAACTAGATTTTTGTGGATCCATATGGGGGATATTCGAATTTAAGTGTCACAGGACGGAGCTGCCAATAGGAAAAAATTTAATAAAAACTTATTATTCGACAAAACGCCTATCTTTATAGAGATATATACTAGAGAGGGAAAAATTCATTTATAGAGATATATTACATATGACGTCATTTTTTAAAATGACCAATCTTTACCAAGAGTCAAGAGAAGGGATCATTTTTGAAAAGTCTATCTCAATACATTGAGAGGCCTAAATCATCTTACTAGGGCTCTCGGGGGCTCTGTGTAAACTCATTTAAATCACCTTCGAGAGTGAGTTAAGGTTATAATTAATAAATTTATTTCGGTTTCCCGCACATTGTTTGTGTTTTGATTTGTATTTTAACGTTTTATTGTATAGGTTATTGTAATTTTGTACTGATTATTTGATAATATTTATAAGCAAAGGTGGCCAGGTTATTTTTTCGTTTTTTCGTCAGTTTATGTTTCAAAACTTAGCCTATAGGGCCTCTCTAGTTATAATATCTCTATAGCCTATACTCATAGGCATACTAAACAGCATTTTCATTGAAAAAGCCAGAAAAATTTACTAATGTACCTAATAGTGCTTAGTAAAAATGCGATACACGGCCTCGCCCACAGGTCTTCCTGGGGCCACTTTTTATTATTACTTGACATTTTGCAAATTTTTATCTATCATTTTCCAAGTTTCATTCAAGCAAATTTTCATCGTCTCGCTCCTCGGACCCTTCGAAATTTTATGGCCATTTCGAAATTACTTATTGTCATTGTTTTATTATTTATTATTACATGGCATTTTGCCATGTATTAAGTTGATTTTAGTGGATCTATCATGATCCCCTCATTGCATTTCGTTCATTGCAGACACTTTCCTGGTCCTACAAAACGGTAGACTGGTTAGGTCATCTATCACCAGAGTGGTGATTCATTACCTCTCACAAAAAGTAACACTATAATTATTCGAAAGTAAAATTAATTAACAATAAATAAATTAAAACACTTAATTGTGATTTTCGTCTTTTTATTAGGTTATTTAAAAACTTGTGACAACCCGTTTAAAAGTGTTTTCAAATAAAAGAGTAACTTCAGTGAGTTTAAACACCCTAAAATAATTTAAAATAAGCCAAGAAAAAGCATTATTTGTTAAAAATCATTTTTCAAGAAAAATGCGAAGATAAATCATTATTTATGAATGGGGTTCATAACAATTTATGAACCCCATTACATATAATAAACGCCCCCTCCCCCTCCGCGTTTTGCGTTTGATCAAAACGCAAAACAACCCTTTCGTTGTCAATTGATCACCCTTTCGTTGTCTTATCAGCGACAATGGCGCTAATATCGCGAATAGCGAGCCTCACAGGCCCGTAGTACGGGCCGGTAAGGCGATGTGATTAAAATTCGCTAAATAAACGTATGTATTAAGCATAACATGTATGTATGTAACACAAATTTTACATACATATTATGCAACAATAATACAAAACAACATTGTTGTCGTGTGCCGGCTACAGGCCGAAGGCCTGTATTTTGTTGTAAAATCAAAAGTTTAAAAATAACTGTAATAATCTAATATATTATTATATTATACATAGAGATATATACTAGAGGAGGCATAGCCTATCTCAATACATTAAGAGTCCTAAAAAATCAATTTGGGGCTCTCAGGGGCTGTGTGTAACCTCAATGAAACCTCTCCTAAGAGTAAGTTAAGGTTATAAGTAATCTTTTTCTTTCGGCTTCCTGCACATTGTTTGTGTTTTGATTTGTATTTTTAACGTTCTACTATGTAAGTGACTGTAATTTTGTTCTTTTTATTTGATTATATTGATATTCGAAGGTGGTCAGGTTATTTTTTCGATGTTTCAAAATTCAACTAATAGGCCCCCTCTAGTAATATATCTCTATGATATTATTCATGTTATAATATAAAATACAACAATAACAATATATACAAATCAGGAACGTTCCGTGGTTTCTTGTATCCGATTTTTTATTTTTCTTTATTTATACCCTAGGTATATGGGAAAAGTATTGTGTTTTTTAAATGAATATAAAAACATTTATGATATATATTGACATTATCATGTCAATATTTATCATTCCTCTATTAGATTACAATCTTAATTAATTTATATTTTAATAAACAGTTGTTAGAACTTCTAGACTTTACAATGGCGACGAGTGAGGAAACACACGAACAAAGCGAACTTGAAAAGATGTACCGTAATTTTAAAAAGATAAGATCAAACATTAAAGGGCAAATAACTAGAATAAAAAATACTTTTGAACAACAGACGAATTTAGACCGGGAAGATATTATTGTGAGAGGTAATAATTTAGATTCACTATGGCAATTGGATATTTACAAGAAAATATAGAATCATTATTTGATTTAGATCTATTACCAGAAATTGACATTAATGCTGGAATAGAAATAGAATAATTATTTTATCATACAAAAGCCTTACAAGCCAAATTATTAAGATCAGATGATTCAAATACGAGTAGTTCAGTGATCAAAAATAACACGAATGCACAAAAAGCACAGATGAATACAGCAAGCATTGCATTTATGCTAATACAAGATGACGAAACTTTCACGGATTTTATTAACAGACTGGAAGTGTTTCTAAGGTAAAAGAATAATGTTGATCCTAAAAACAAAGCGTTAACTCTATTGCATGCACTAGCTCCAAGGACTCATCAAAAACTTTACGATATATGTGCACCCTATGATCCGAAAGAGAAAACATTTGAAGAAATTGTAAAATCATATAAAGCATGTTGTCAGAAGCAAAATAATCCTGCACACATAGAAAACCACCCATTGGAGGATGCTACAAAACCATGGGAAAGAATACACATCGATTTTATGGAGATGTCAGCAGGAGATTATTATTTGATAATAGTAGACGCCTATTCTAAATGGATGGAAGTAATACCGACGAAGACAATTACAGCAAAATGGTATTACACACAATTACTTAAGTTATGGGCACAATTCGGCCTTCCAATACCTTGATTTCAGACAATGCACCTCAGTTCAAGGGGGAAGATTTTCAAAGAAAGATTAAAGAATGGGGAATACATCACATAACCATAGCACCGTACCATCCAAAATCCAACGGATTGGCTGAAAGAGTTATACAAACTATAAAGAAACACCTGAAGGCGATGAGAGAAGAGAAAATTAGTAAGGAAGAAAAATTAACACTATTGTTAATGCAGTTACGAAGTACAACAGTGGCAGGGAAAACACCATATCAGAGCATGTTGGGCAGAGATGCAAGAATAAGATTGGGCTTGATTAAACCAGAAAAAAGACCAAGTCTAACAAAAGGAATGGAGAGAGATGAAACAACCAGAAAAAACGTAAATTTAGTATCGTACAAAGAGAACAAATAAGAAACTATGCTAGCAATGACTCGAAAAGATGGAAATTTGGAAATGTACTAGAAAAATATGGAAATGTTCAATATAAAATACAAATGGATGATGGCCAGATATGGAGAAGACACGTTGAGCAGATGAGAGAGACTCAATATAGGGGGGAGGTATGATATATATCGACATTATCATGTCAATATTTGTCATTCCTATATTAGATTACAATCTTTATTAATTTATATTTTAATAAACAGTTGTTAGAACTTCTAGACTTTACAATTTACTTTAATTAAAACACAAGGAAACAAATAATATAAATATTTTTTTAAAAATTCTACTGTCAACTAAAAATAAGGTAAATAAAATTGATAAATGAATAAGTAAATTTAATAAATAATAACAATACATGACAAAATAAAGTAACACATAGTGTTATGTGTATTATTATATGTTTTTATTGTTATTCCTCATTTATTTATTTCAAATAAAAGGGTTGTTAAAAAATAATTTTAAAAAAAATATTTTTTTTCTTAATTTTTAACCAAAGAATAAAACTTCCTCACAGGTTATTTTAAGAAAATCAGTAAATTATATAGTGAACAATTTTTTAGAAATATTTGATAGGTTTATAAACGGTCGAATTCTTGTGAAAAAGTTTCTCTTTTCTACCCGACAGCCACTTTTCAGAATTTTGCCTTTCTTGGATAATTAATTTTATCATAAGCGCTTTTTTGGGAACAAAATATTGGAGACAGGAGTCACAGAATGATAAAACACGTCTACCTGCCAGTAACTAATCTTCTAAGGAAAAACCAACATTAACCTAACCATTGGGTAACAAATGGATACCAAAAAGTAAAAAGGTGATAAGTCAAAAAATGCAACTTTTCAGGAACCGAAAAACAAACTTTGAATGAAGCTCTAAAATCGTTATAACCAGTTACAGTTTTTATTTTAACATTATCATATTTATTAAAATGTTCTATATAATGAGAAGTAGTTTGGTATTCAATTAATAAATAGTTCTTGAGATATTGGGGAAAATTTAGGAAAACCCACTGACTTATACCTTTTTTATCGGTTCCAAAGAGGTTGTTATCCCCTTTTGACTGATTTTCCACTTGTAATTTTTAAGGTTGTTGAACTAAAAATCAAACTATTTTTCTTGGTTAATGTAAGCTTACTATTATAGTAAATTATCCATGTAGATAGAGTTTCATATTTCTAATTAAAATGTGGATAAACATGAAAGAACAAATTTACTATTTTACACAGAAAACGAAAATGTTCCTGAGTTAGCCCGGTGTCCAGTTGAATACTAAAATCAATGTGTTTATATAGGAATATTTTAATTTAAGTTTAATATTGATGTTTCGTGAATTTAAATTAAAATTCTAGCTCAAAATATCTAAAACATTGGCTTTGCGACTTTTTGGTAATGTAGTCAGGACTGAAAAGTATAAAGGAGATAAGTTATACCACGGATACCAAAAAGTAAAAAGGTGATAAGTCGAAAAATACAACTTTTCAGGAATCTCCAAAATCGTTAAAACCAGTCACAGTTTTTATTTTAACATTATTATATTTATTAATATGTTCTATATAATTTGAAATAATTTGGTATATAATTTATAAATAGCAGGCAAACATTTGCAAAAGGGTATAACTCGACTTATGTCTTTTATATTTATAATTTTTTCAACTTATAGAAGTCTAAATGGGTTAACTTAACTTATTACGTTTATACTAAATGCTTATGTTCAAAATAAAAGATATCTCCTTTGCATTGAGTTAATTAATTAAAAAACTAATTATCGTAGATATACATTTATTATACCAATCGAAAGAGCTTTTTTTGCTTATTCCAGTGATAGTAATAACTCAAAATCGACATTTTTGACTTATCACCTTTTTACTTTTTGGTATCCAAATAAACCTGCATTTCTCGAGAGTGCTAAGACATAGATATGATTTTAAAGTTGTAAAACTAAACCAATGCACTTTAAATTGACAATTTTTCTAATTATTTTAAGATTTTTGAATAATAATAAATATAATTTTTTAATCGAAGTCCCTAATTTCGACTTTTTCTCGCGTAAGACTTTATTTTCGTATCGTATTAATACCATTTTTAAGAAACTATTTAAAAAACTATAAGAATCTCATAACATATAAATAGGACCCGGGAGTGCAACAAATAGCATGCGCGTCAGCTACCTAAAAAATCTGGGTTAGATCCCGGAAAGAAGGACATCCTTACATGCCGTGGTCCTCTTCCTGAAGGATTATGGTGCTCTTCATAGTTGATTATATTAATAACTAAAGGTGTTCCGGATATTTTTTTAGAAATACATCGGATATGTTTCGAAATTCAACCAATAGGGCATACATACCTATATGACTGTCTTATGGCTCTAATAATAAAAATCGGGTACGGGGTACCTCGGAACTTTTCCTTGTTACATAGGACTCGCTGAGCTTATCCTTCCTACTTTGGACTCGCTAAGCTCCTCCTCAGAATATTCGAATCCCCAAATTCACTATCTATGCACTCACTTCGTTCGTCCATAGATAGTAAATGCATCCGATTCATTCGCTGACCACGCTTAATGCTGATAATGAAGTGAAACTTGGCACACATATTAGTCTTATACGTGGCTACATGCGTGCCAAATCTCTATCCGATCGCATCATATTTTCGTGTTTTATGATTTTTCTGAGTTATTATTGCGGGATGATGACGTCATAAATAATTATTTTCCAAATAGCACATCTACTCCTATACACTGATTTTTGTACAAAGTTGCATCTATCAATACAATAGGAGCTACGCTCACACACACATACACGGACGGACAACTTAGTAAAACCCACTCAGGAGAACTTAAAAACACCTGAAACGGATAATTCCGGTTACATCCTGGTTTCGGATTTTTATTGCAAACACAATACTTTTCCTATATACCTACGGTATAAATGAGGAAAAGTAAAATCAAGAAACATTGGATAGTTACAAATCCTTGATATTTTTGTCGCTTAAGACTTTATCAGGCACGTAGTTAAGTACCAGGAGACGTCGCTTCCTCCCTTTTCTGAAAACAATTTCGTCCCCTCTGACAAAATAGGTAACCGCGAGAGTCCCTTAAAGGTGTGATACATCATCTTCTCTAGGATTTTTTTTCTCCGCGAAATTTCGACTGGCTACGAGCCAGGCGGTTACGAGTCGAGCCTTCATTTTCAAGCCGATTGATTATAAATAAATAAATACATTAATTTATTAAGTATAACAATAAATGATCTTTAAATGAGGCATTAAAATACAGAATCTTTACAAAACGGTTATTTACGTATATACATAGAAAATAACTTTTTTACTTTAAAATAGACGGAATTTGAGATCTGCAGGTGCTGAAACGTGAACATCAGACAAAAAAGTAGGTATCTAACTTATCTTGCAATGCCTATTTGTTTCTTATAACAAATAAAAAACAATGAAAACACTAAAACATTCCCGATAACACTTAAAAACTCTGTACAACTTATTTTCTACTTAACTTACAAAAATCTTTAAGTTTTCAGAATACTTCTCTCCTGATGTAAAAAGTTTTATAAATCTGTCAGGATTCTCAAGTTTTTTTTACTTCCTTGAGAGGCTTTTATACGTCTAGTTTGTCCAATATATTTGAATTTTATTTTTAATTTTTTTTTTATCCAAATTTAGCGGATTTAGTTGTTTTAGCGAATTTTCATCAGAAAACGAGGCTTATAATGTTTTCAGATTATATAAGTGGAGAAGGGAAGTAGAGGGGGTCAATTCGCTTGGCCTCCTGATGCCAAAAAATATAAAATATATTATATATGTGTTAATGTGATTAACACACACACACACACACACACATATATATATATATATATATATATATATATATATATATATATATATATATATATATATATATATATATATATATATATAATATAATATATTATGATATTGAGAAGAAACTCGAGGCAGAGCCCTCGCTCTAGATGAGCTTTACATCCACTAAGGGCTCTCACCAAATTAAAACGATTTAAAAACAACTAAATTTTAATATTCATCTTGTGTTATTGTCTACGACAGAGCATGCTGGACCCGCACAGCATTACATCAGAACCTGAGTCCGCATTTTCGATCGGGTTTTAGATTTTATTAAATTCTTTCACCCAAGTTGGCAACACTGGAGGCAGTTAGTTTTGAAAAGTTTTCTAGGGAAAATGTTGCATCTGCCGCCATCTTGTAGCTCTGTGATATAGCATTTAATTCTTTTTTTTTTACGTTTACCATAATTTAGTGAAAGTGCACATTTTAGAGGTTCACTAAACTACATCCAGCCTATGAGGTTCAAGTAACAAACTCGGTTGAAGATGAGATGATCGGCACCGTGATCAGCAGCTGAACCACGGGACTCGCGAGCGCGTCAGCTAAGTGCACTAAGCTAAATTAAATATTGGCCAAATTACCTTAATTTCTTAGTTTATAGCTATTATTTATTAAAATATAATTGGTACCTGTTTAGTAGATTAGGAATTATTTAATGTATAAAATCTAATATATATAACCTGCTCTTACTTATACTACTTGGTTTCCTGTCTTATTATTATTGTGCTTCCCTTAGTTGTAGTTGCAGTCAGGCGCAAGCCCCTGCCGCTACATAATTCTGGTCCTAGCGAGCGTGGATTTGTTAAAATTATTTGTAATTTTTTCGTATTTACTTTCTGTCAGAGCGTAGGAATAAGTAGGTAACCATAGAGAAGGTTATATAGTAGATGTATATTAGGTGGAATAAATTGTACAATTTAATAATTTATTTATAATTTTGATTAATATTTATTACATTGTTGTTAATATTAGAGAATATAAATACAGTCCAAAGGCTCTAATTGATAATAATATTACACAAAGAACTAGTCAAATTGTTACCTATGAATTACGTCGATAAAATAATCAATAAAATAATTTTCACTATTCACAATCACTTATTTATTTTAGTAATCACTATTATTATCACGTACCTAGTCACTATTATTATTCCTATTTATTTTATTAACTATATTTTGGTCACTAATATAAATCATAAAGACGACGAATTTTCCGTCTATGATTTCTGAGAATTTTCGGCACTATTTTCACTTAATACTCACTATATCACAGGGTATAAATTTATTAATATTTTTTAATTTTGTGTTAAAATTAAGTATATTATTAACAGGTAATTATTTTGTTAATTTTTTAATTAATCAATTAATTAATTTTAATTATCAATTTCCTGTTTTCAAGGTTGAATTTATTATCATTAATCTTCTTCTTTGTTTTAATTGATTCTTCAAAATGTCGGACAAATCTTGAATTTTACATGGTTATCTTGAAACCCAGGTTCATTTGCAGTCACATCTGGAATCCTGAATCTTTTGTGAGGAAATTGCTTAGCGGGTTTAATCGACTTGTTCTACATTTTAGTATCACGGTAATATTTAAAATACTTATAATTTATGTTGTATTTTGTTTTATTTGTATTTTATACTGTAAATTGTAATGAAATTGAAGTAAAAATAACATTTTCTGAGTTATTTCTTTGTAACCCTTAATTTATTTTTAATGTATATTATTTATTTGTAAAACTTGTACAATTATTTTATATAGGATTTAAATTATATTATTTTATTTATAATTTACTGTGTTAGTATGAACGAGGAATTTTCTCATCTTTTAATTCCAACATTACCATGACAAGAGGTGGTAACGACGACCGGCCGCCAAACCCTAACGGTGATGGGAACTTAAGTGACAATGAGGTTCATAACAATGGTGACAACAGGCTGAATGATGCGGCGAATGACGTAATAACCAATTATAGGAGAAAACTTAAAACAGTCTCAGCTGACTTACAAGAAATATATGCCATGGGAGTTGCCGCGGAGAATAATAGTGGGAGGATTCTTGCCTTCAAATCTATATCTCGAAGTGCTCAATCCTTATATGATCGGTATCGAACTCTATACGAAGAGCTGATAGATGTAGGAGGGAATCAACTTACAGATAAGGACGAAGAGCGACGTGATGAGGCGAAATCCTTTTATTACTCTATATGTATGTCGATAGACAGGTTGGACCTTAATAACTCTAACGCTGAGAGTACTAGAGACAGTTTAAATAGAACTATGTCCAATCGAACACGCGCCAAATTGCCTCAAATACCTATTCCTACATTCGACGGAGAGCGCACTAAATGGCAACACTTTAAAGATAGTTTCACCTCATTAGTCATTAACGATCCCGACCTGCTTACAATAGATAAGTTTCACTACCTTAATTCAAGTTTAAAAGGTTCGGCGTCATCGATTATCTCTAGGTTTGCGATAACTGAGGCTAATTTTACCGTGGCCTGGAAGGCTTTGCTGGATCAATATGACAATCAGCGCTTCTTGCTACATCTTACTTGGATAAGTTATTTAACTTAAAACCTACTCCTTACAAACCATCTACTGAACAGCTTACTGTTATTACAGGTCAAATTTCAGAGTGGGTAGGAGCTTTTAAGCAAATAAACATCACTGATAGAGCTGACTTCCTTATATTTTATTTGATTAGAAGATGTCTAGATCCTTTTACTCGGGAAGCCTTCGAATTTCACCAAGACCAATCAAAGTTTCCGTCGTCTGATGACTTAATCAATTTTCTTCGAAATAGATGCACTGCTGGAGAATTAGCTTCAAGTTCATATAAAGGTGAAGTAAATAATAGTAGCAGCTCTAGAAGATATCAAAACACGAGATTTGCCCCAACACAATCGACACCTAGACCACCCAGTTATACTTATAGCAAGCCTAAACCAGCTAAATCTGCCTTAGCTGCTGTTGAAGAACGGCCTAAAGTGAACACTGAGCCTGAGGTAGATACCACTAAGCGACCTAATGCAATGTGTCCAGCATGCAAAGGTCAGCATTTACTATTTAGATGTGTCACCTTTAATAGTAAAACGCCAGAACAGCGTGTAGCGTGCTTGAAGGACTGGAATGGATGTAGACTTTGCTTGTTTCCGTCACATCCCACAAGAAAATGCAATACGAAGTTTAAGTGCCGTCTTTGTCGAGGTCGTCATCATTGGCTTCTCCATATCGAAAACTTCTCAGGGTCCAGCACTGATTCTGAAATTGAACACACATCTAAGCAACAGTCTTCGGCCTCAACTGGTGATAAGAGGGGAGCTCGTCATCAGTCGCATGTAGCTAAGTCTTTGAGTACCGCTTCTAATGGTCCTACTCAAGTTGTCTTAGGAACAGCTTTATGTTCATTGATAGACTCAAAAGGTCAACCACATACAATTAGGCTTGTACTGGACTCAGGTAGTCAGTTTTCATTCTTATCTCGGGATGTAGCTGTTCGTCTTGGCCTTGACGTTAGTTCCTGCGAGATCGATATAGTAGGGATTGGTGAAACACCATTTCCTGGTTTTAAAGGTCGCACCAAATGCCGTTTAGTATCCAATATTGACTTATCCGAAGTATCGACTCAGGCTTTGGTGGTCGACAAGATAACTTCAGAACTCCCTTCATATGTTATTAAGGAAGAGTTTAGGATTCCCTACCAGCGGTACACCCTAGCTGATCCTGAATTTTGGGAACCTAGTACCGTTGATTTTCTGTTAGGAGGTGATTTATTCTCAGACATATTAACTGGTGAAATCATAACAGTCAATCAAGGTCAACCTAAATTAGTGGGCACCATTTTTGGTTTTGTAGTCCTTGGGCGTGTGGAAGATGTCAGTGAGGCGAAGTATACTCGGGCATTATGCGCTACAGAAGACGTCCTTCAAGAGCTACTCTTCGGAAGATCTTGAGAAATTATGGGAGTTAGATGAACCTCCTCTGGCAAAACCGAGGATCCTGAGTATACTAATTGTGAAGAAGCATTTGCTAAGACGCATTATCGTCTCCCTACAGGTCGATATGTCGTCAGACTGCCGTTTAAAGACGAGCACCACAGTTCCCTTCAACAAAGTGGCAAGCCGTGAAACGTCTAAACAGCATCGAAAGTAAGTTAGTTCGTGATCCTAACCTTAGTAAACTTTATTGTGAGTTATGGAGGAATATGAATCTATGGACACATGAGTGAAAGTAAATCTCCTGGAAATTATATCATCCCTCACCACGGAGTAGTAAAACATGATGGAGACAAAAGTAAGATTCGCGTTGTATTTGACGCTTCGGCGAGAACGAATATCGGTTCTTTAAATGATTGGTTGCTGCCGGGCCTAAACTGCAAAATAGTATCGTCGACATCCTGATAGCTTTTAGGAAACATAAAATAGTTTTTACTGTGGACTTGGTTAAGATGTACCGACAGATCCTGGTACACCCGAGATCGCGGTACCAGCACATATTATGGAGATCCAGTCCGGAAGGTCCTATTCAAGAGTATAAATTAAACACTGTTACCTATGGACTGTCCTGTGCTCCATACTTAGCTCTTAGAAGCGTAAAACAACTCTGTATCGATGAAGGTCGGGAATTTCCATTAGCTGACAGGGCCATTCGCAAAAGGATGTATGTAGACGATCTGGCGGACGGGGCAGACTCGGTAGCAGAAGCCTTGGAACTACAACGCCAAGTAATTGAAATAATGAAGAAAGGAGAATTCCCTCTTAGTAAATGGTCTAGCAACCACCCAGCACTTTTGGAAGCAATTGATCCAGAAAATAGATGCAACTCTGATCTACCTAAACGAATAGAAATCCAGAGGATCGCTCTAGAATAAAGATACTTGGGCTGCAATGGGACCCTCGTGATGATGTGTTTCAGTTACGAGGTGTCTATTCCTGAATTCGTATCTTCAAAACGAGCTATTTTAGCTGCTGTGTCACGCATATATGACCCTTTAGGTCTTTTGGGTCCTGTTATCATTATAGCTAAATCCTTAATTCAACTCGCGTGGAAACATAATTTAACCTGGGATGAAGTCTTACCTGATACATTACGTGAAAAGTGGTCTTCATTTGTTCATCAACTTGTTCATCTATCAGACGTGAAAATACCTAGACAAGTCTGCCGAGGGGAAGCCAAGGCATATGACCTCCTTATTTTCGGTGACGCGTCTGAATTAGCCTACTGTGCAGCTGCTTACATACGAACTAAGACAGACAGCACAACTACTTGCAACTTATTATTCTCAAAAGTCAAATTAGCACCTCTCAAAACGATATCAATACCTCGTCTTGAGTTATGCGCTTCGCTGTTAGCAACGCGTCTTGTAGAGTTGTTATCTGAATTCTGCGGAGAATTATCTCCAGCCCCGCGAATTCATCTTTTCACCGATTCGACAATTGTATTAGGATGGCTTAACACTCCAGCATACCAACTTCAAACATTTGTAGCCAATCGGGTGACGAAGATTTTAGAAGTGTCATCAGTTCGGCAGTGGTTTCACGTCAGATCAGAAGACAATCCAAGTGACTTAGGGTCCAGAGGAGTCGATATCGAAACCTTTAAGAATAACGTCCTATGGTTTCATGGCCCAGAATGGGCAACTGACAATCTTGAAGACTGGCCGGTGCAGTCGATTCAGGAGTTCAAATCTAGTGTGAACCAACTTCCTGAGATTAAGTCTTCAGCCATCCTAGTAGCTGTCACTCAGGAAAATTATTTACATCAACATCTTTGCACTTCCTTAACGTTTACAGCGCTAAGAAGAAGGTTTGCATGGTTGTTGCGTTTTATTCACAATTCTCGTCATCCCAATAATCGTAGCCTAAGCAACGAATTCTCTTGTGATGAACTTAACCGAGCTTTAGTAACATGTATCAAACTTGAACAAGAGCATCATTTTAATAATAGTAAGCCTTTATCGGACACAGTGATTCCTAAGCAACTGTTAACGTTAAACCCCTTCCTTGACAAGGATGGAGCTCTAAGGGTAGGCGGGCGTATTGACAAAGCTCAAGTTCCTTACACAACTCGCCATCCCTTCTTAATTCCAAATAAGTCTCACCTAGCTGAATTAATCATTAGTTATCATCATAGACTACTTCTTCATCCAGGACCGACTTTGCTGCTTTCCCATATTCGAGAATCGTTCTGGATTATCGGAGCCAGAAATCGCATTCGTAACGTTACAAGAAATTGCACTACATGTCGGTTATAAATGCAACTCCATGTTACCCCAAAATGGCCGATTTACCGGCAGCTAGACTTCAGGAAAGTTATGCATTCACTAACGTAGGAGTGGACTTTGCTGGTCCGTTTCTAGTCAGGGATTCGCTGAGGAGAAAAGCCAGTACTTCAAAGTGCTACTTATGTTTATTTGTATGTTTAAGTTCCCGTGCGATTCATCTGGAGGCAGTATCATCGGTCAGTACTGCTGCGTTTTGGGCAGCTCTTGAGCGATTTGTTAGTCGAAGAGGTTTACCATCAGTTATATGGTCCGATAACGGAACTAATTTTGTGGGAGCCTCTCGTCAGCTGTCTGAATTGAATCAATGGTTTTATACGACTGAAACTCAAAACGAAATTCAAAGTAAATCTAGTCAGAGAGGTATTCGATGGAAGTTCATGCCTCCGCATGCCCCTCACTGGGGAGGTATTTGGGAAGCAGGAGTCAAATCCGCAAAGAGATTACTGCGTTCAGCGTACGGCGAAGGAAACTTTACCTATGAGGAGTTATCTACTCTGTTTACTAGAGTAGAAGCTTTACTTAATTCTAGACCCATTAGCCCAATGTCTACTGATCCCAATGATTTGGAAGCACTTACACCGGGACACTTATTAATTGGACGGTCTTTAATATCTCTACAGAATATTCTCTGGAATAAAAGAAGGAAGACTTGACAGGTGGCAACTTGTTCAGCAGAGAACTCAGATGTTTTGGAAAAGGTGGAGAAATGAATGCCTGCACGAAATGCAGATTCGTAGTAAATGGCGTACTGAGCAGCCAACCTGAAAGAAACGACCTCGTCTTCATTCAAGGAGAAGAGACGGATCGGAAAAAGTGGCCTCTTGGACGTATAATCGAAGTCTTTCCTGCAGCAGACGGAACTATTCGTGCGGCCTCTGTGAGGACTACTAAGGGCCTCTTCAAACGTCCTGTTACCAAACTAATACCTTTCCTTCCGCTAGAGGATGACTCAAAACTTAGTTTAAGTAATTGTTATATTATACCTAAAGAATTCAGGAATTGATAATTAAAATTTTGTGTCCTGTCCTCTTATTAATATTACTATTATTTATTATCTATACTAACCAAAGATTGTTGTTCTATTTTGCCTATGTTTATGTTTAATTTTATGTATGTATATATCCTAATTTTGTAATTATTAATTTATTACTAATCAAAGTTGTTATAATGTTATAATTTATTTCAATACACTTTTACACTTTAGCGCGCTAAAACATAACACTATAAATATCATATTTAATTAAACCTTATAACTTATAATCTAAACTTAACTTATAATCTATTTAAAATAATAACTAAAAAACTAAACTTAATTCTACCTTAAATTGAATAACTATATATAACTTAAATTAAACTTATTATAAAAAACTTAACCTAATATAAGAACTTAATTTATTATTTATTGTTGAATGAACTTATAATTGTGATTTAGTTTAAGAAAGATCTCTTTAATCTTACTGTAAACTTATATGTAGTTAGACTTAAGGTGTAAATATTATTTGTTAAATTTACTCTCGTTTTCGTTTCGAACTTATCTGCATGAGGAATATTCATTAAGGACTAAGTAGCATGGATTTTAAACATACATCATATATGTTTAGGTAGGCGGGATGTCTACGACAGAGCATGCTGGACCCGCACAGCATTACATCAGAACCTGAGTCCGCATTTTCGATCGGGTTTTAGATTTTATTAAATTCTTTCACCCAAGTTGGCAACACTGGAGGCAGTTAGTTTTGAAAAGTTTTCTAGGGAAAATGTTGCATCTGCCGCCATCTTGTAGCTCTGTGATATAGCATTTAATTCTTTTTTTTTTTACGTTTACCATAATTTAGTGAAAGTGCACATTTTAGAGGTTCACTAAACTACATCCAGCCTATGAGGTTCAAGTAACAAACTCGGTTGAAGATGAGATGATCGGCACGTGATCAGCGCTGAACCACGGGACTCGCGAGCGCGTCAGCTAAGTGCACTAAGCTAAATTAAATATTGGCCAAATACTTAATTTCTTAGTTTATAGCTATTATTTATTTAAAATATAATTGGTACCTGTTTAGTAGATTAGGAATTATTTAATGTATAAAAATCTAATATATATAACCTGCTCTTACTTATACTACTTGGTTTCCTGTCTTATTATTATTGTGCTTCCCTTAGTTGTAGTTGCAGTCAGGCGCAAGCCCCTGCCGCTACAGTTATCAACATAAAAGAAACATATTCTTGTATAAATATTTTTATTTTATTTTTGGTGGAAATAAAGAAATTATTATGACTTTAAAAGCGCCGTGGAGTACTTTACAATAAAATAACACCAACAAACCACGTCTCTCCACTAATTAGTGGAGAGACGTGGTGTTGTGTTATTTATATTAAAGGAAATTATTATATATTATTATGTATTTATTAACACATATTATGTGATATCAAGGTTTGCAGCCTAATCTTATGATGCAAAAAACAAACAAATCGTGGATATACTTGTATTGAAACAAAACTTAGTGACTTATTTATTACGTTAGGTATGCACTTGTACCGAATTTCAACTCAATTGGATTTATGATTTTTTACAATTTTTAAAAAAGTACAAAAGTCATTTGATAAAAATATAAATTTTTTATAATGCTAATAATAAGATGAAATTATGTTAGTTTTTTTAGTGCAACATATTAGTCTTTTATAGATGACAGATGGACTAAGAATATCTTACAGTGATGTCTAGAGACTGTAGAAGAGATAGAGGCAGCCTTGAGAAGATGGGAGGATGATTTTGGAAGAGTATGCGAGTATAAAACAACATGGATGAGGAAGCGCAGGATAGGAGAGAATGGATCAGGCTTACAAATGTCTTTCTAGTGTTCATCTGGCTAATCATAAATAGATAAAAGTAAATTAAAAATTATATAAAAAAATATATATTAAATTTTATAATTATAAATATGTTTATAATTAATATTAATAATATTAATATTTAATATTATTAGTTAATATTAAATTAAACTTATAAAAAGAAAATACTTAAAAATTAAAAATAAATACATAAATAAAAAAATATATTTTTAAATATACATATATATATATGTTGTGTGTGTGTGTGTGTGTGTGTGTATGTATGTGTGTGTGTGTGTATATATGTATGTGTGTAGTGTATATTGTGTATATATGTATATGTGTGTGTTTGTATGTGGTGTATATGTTGTATGTATGTGTTATGTGTGTGTATGTGTATATGTAATGTATGTATATTAAAATTAATTATTAAAATATTAAATTTAAAAATATTAAAATAACTGTTAAAATGATAAATTTAAAAAAAATAAAAAAATAAATAATAAAACTAAATATTAAATTGTAAGTTAATTATTTGTTAGTTTACTAGACAATAAATATTATGTTAATTGAATTAAAATAACAAATAATAACTTTTTTTTTAACCTCCCCTCAGGAGGAACCACAGCTCAATGCTGATTTGCATGGATGCTTTATAAAAAGAATATGTAAATTTGAATTAGTAAAATCAAAATTTGCAATAAATGGTGATATGATATGATATGTTAGTCTTTAACAAGGATACATGCCTCCTAAATCTTAAATTGATCGCCAAATTTTTACGCTTTTTATGATTTTTTGAAATTTTGGCACGTTCATTTACACATACAGAGAGACACCTTTCTGGAAACCACCTAAGAGGGCTTAAAACAACTGAAACAAATAATTCAAGTGACATCCCGGTTTCGGATTTTTTTTTGCAAACACAATACTTTTCCTATATACCAACGATTTATATGAGGAAAATTAAAAAAATCCCGCGATATTTTTTCGAATATTGACTCGGCAAAAATTTCAAAATTTAGGAAAACAATGTAAATTGTTTTGATCCAATAGAACGAAAGAATACAAAGTCTCTCCACAGTTATAGATTTTATTAAAAGTAAAGCAAAGCGCTTTGAGGTCGAAAGCGCTCTGCTTTACTTTTAATAAAGAGATTACAACTATTAGAGGGAGGATACAACAGTTCTTATCATTCCTTGGGTAGCAAGGTGCCCTAACGTACATTGGTGACGTCATTTTTTTATTTTCCTAATAATTACAATTTCACGTAAATATTACATTTTTTTACTGTTTTGTTTTAAATCAAGTAAAATGAATTTAAAATAAGTTTTAATTATTATCTATTGCATGTATTCTTTAATTGTTAGTTTTGAATAAAGTGGTTTAATGTGGCATAACTGAAAAATGTCCGCGGTTAGTAGAATGCATGCTACAATAGAAGTTGTAGAGGGTAGGGGAGTATGTATTCTTTCTCTAGGGAGACTATAGTAGGGTAAGTACAGTTACGTTACCTATGGAAACTGTCTTACTTCCAGACCCCTTATCACTGTGTTAATGGGGTCTTGTACTCCCTCTAATAGTTTTAGTCTCTTTGACTTTTAATAAAGTCTATACTGTGCAGAGACTTTTTATCTTTCGTTCTATTACGATGGACTCCATTATGCATTCTAAAACATCTGTTTTGATCCATTTTATATTTGGCAGGCATGTAGTCATATATATGACAAACATATATGCCAATTTTCATCTCATTATCAGCATTAGTTCAATTTTTATCTAAATAATTTCTAGATAAATAATCTAATTAAGTTGAAAGTTGTTACAAGTCCATCCATTTACGTAATTGATAACTTATAATAAGTTTCTTTTCAAAACAGCAAGAATATCTCCGGTTTTTGTTGGATCATAAAAGTGTAGCAGCATCGAGGGAGGTCCGTAATGGGTGTCCACTGGAAATAAAAAGTATGCGTGATGCCTAAGAAAAGTTCCGTGATATCCCGTACCCGATTTTCATGGCATTTAGCACGTATTTATCGAATTTTCTAATCCTTTTGGGCAAAGGCTCGCCGAGTAAAGTTAAAAGGTATTTTTCCCTCTCTGCCGACCTACGTATTCTTTAAATGATAAATTTCCCATCATCCTTTAAATGAAACTTGTTGGCAAATCCCTTATCCAAGCTAAAAGTTTCAGGATTAATCGTTAAAAAGGAATTTTATTTTTACCTTTCAATTTCATTAAGAGTGGATTAAGAATGCTTTTTACATTTGTTTAAAAGCAACAAAAGGCTTAGTTAAAATTTTAGTTTTATCAAATAAGGTAAATATAATATTTTTTTAAAAAAAACTCATCAATTTATTAACTTTACCTCCAGACAGTGTATAATGTAGAGTTATTGACTAGTTTTAAGGAGTAAAGAAAAGTTACTTTTCACTCCCAGGATAAAGTTACTTTTAACTCCATTGGGAGTAAAGAGTAATTTTTTCTCCTTAGGGAATAAAAAGTGTTTCCTATTATTGGGGTTAGAGCCAATTATATCCATTTTTGGGAGTGGTATCCTCTAAATTTATGAAGGGGATGTAACTATTTATCGGGGGTGGTACCCCAAAATTTATAAGGTGGACCAATATTTTTTTTTATTAGATCATAATTCGTTTCAGGTCTAAAGAAGTTGCTTGCGGCAATTAAAATGAGAACTATTTCTTTGAGGGCTGCACCCCCAAAATTTGAAAGGGGGCCGAACAAAAAAAAAATGATTGGCTCAAAATCCATTTTAAGCCAAAAAAAGCTGTTTTCAGCAAACATTTTTTTTCGTGGAGAAGAGCAACACCCCAAACAAAAACTTATAGAATAAAATACAACAAAACGTATGAAAATAAGAAATATAACAAAAATTAAACTACCTACGACGAGCGAAGCGAGTCCTAAGTTATATCAATGTATAAATGAGACATTTTTTATATTCTGAGCGCGAGCGAAGCCAGTCCGAAATGCTGAAGACGAGTATAGTGAATCCGATAGAGCGAGAAACATATTTAGGATATCCGCGTACCCATAGCGTCCGCCAGGGGAGTCACTTCCCCCCCCCCCCCCTCCCTGGAAAATCAGAACAGTAAGATTGACCTGCACAGCAAATTAATAATAACTAATAGTTTTTAATGAAACCATTAGTTTTAAAAACATTCATTTTTTAGTAAAAATAACTTAGATTTGTTTAATAATGAATTTGGAATATAATTAAACTAGTAATGCATTGCATCAGGAACTCATGTCAATAGAATACATCAAATAAAGTTAATTACTTACAGGCTCGAAATACTAACAGGATTCAACAATAATTTTATAAGGTTAGATCATGCGGAATTT
>JACMZG010001859.1:12785094-13027875 GCA_018340805.1 Microvelia longipes
TTTTTGAATATATTATGATATTGAGAAGAAACTCGAGGCAGAGCCCTCGCTCTAGATGAGCTTTACATCCACTAAGGGCTCTCACCAAATTAAAACGATTTAAAAACAACTAAATTTAATATTCATCTTGTGTTTATTGTCTACGACAGAGCATGCTGGACCGCACAGCATTAACATCAGAACCTGATTCCGCATTTCGATCGGGTTTTAGATTTTATTAAATTCTTTCACCAAGTTGGCAACACTGGAGGCAGTTAGTTTTGAAAAGTTTTCCAGGGAAAATTTTGCATCTGCCGCATCTTGTAGCTCTGTGATATAGCATTTAATTCTTTTTTACGTTTACCATAATTTAGTGAAGTGCACATTTTAGAGTTCACTAAACTAAACACCAGCTATGAGGTTCAATAACAAACTCGGTTGAAGATGAGATTGATCGGCACCGTGATCAGCAGCCTGAACCACGGGGACTCGCGAGCGCGTCAGCTAAGTGCACTAAGCTAAATTAAATATTGGCCAAATTACCTTAATTCTTAGTTTAAGCTATTATTTATTAAAAATATAATTGGTACCTGTTGTAGATTAGGAATATTAATGTTATAAAAAATCTAATATATATAACCTGCTCTTACTTATACTACTTGGTTTCCTGTCTTATTATTATTGTGCTTCCCTAGTTGTAGTTGCAGTCAGGCGCAAGCCCCTGCCGCTACATAATTCGGTCCTAGCGAGCGTGGATTTTTAAAATTATTTGTAATTTTTCGTATTTACTTTCTGTCAGAGCGAGTAAAGTAGGTACCATAGAGAAGTTATATGTAGATGATATTAGGTGGAATAAATTGTAACAATTTAATAATTATTTATAATTTTGATTAATATTTATTACATTGTTGTTAATATTAGAGAATATAAATACAGTCCAAAGGCTCTAATTGATAATAATATTACACAAAGAACTAGTCAAATTGTTACAATTACGTCATAAAATAATCAATAAATATTTCACTATTCACAATCACTTATTTATTTAGTAATCACTAATATTATCACGTACCTAGTCACTATTATTATTCCTATTTATTTTATTAACTATATTTTGGTCACTAATATAAATCATAAAGACGACGAATTTTCCGTCTAATTTCTGAGAATTTTCGGCACTATTTTCACTTAATACTCACTATATCACAGGGTATAAATTTATTAATTTTAAATTTGTGTTAAAATAAGTATATTATTAACAGGTTAATTATTTTGTTAATTTTTTAATTAATCAATTTAATTAATTTTAATTATCAATTTCCTGTTTCAAGTTGAATTATTATCATTTAATCTTCTTCTTTGTTTTAATTGATTCTTCAAAAGTCGGACAAATCTTGAATTTACATGTAATCTTGAAAACCCAGGTTCATTTTGCAGTCACATCTGGAATCCTGAATCTTTTGTGAGGAAATGGCTTAGCGGGTTTAATCGACTTGTTCTAACATTTAGTATCACGGTATATATTTAAAATACTTATAATTTATGTTGTATTTTGTTTATTTGTATTTTATACTGTAAATTGTAATGAAATTGAAGTAAAAATAACATTTTCTGAGTTATTTCTTTGTAACCCTAATAATTTATTGTTAATGTATATTATTTTATTGTAAAACTTGACAATTATTTTATAGGATTTAAATTTTATATGTATTTTTATTTATAATTTACTGTGTAGTATGAACGAGGAATTTTCTCATCTTTTTAATTCCAACATTACAATGACAAGAGGTGGTAACGACGACCGGCCGCCAAACCCTAACGGTGATGGGAACTTAAGTGACAATGAGGTTCATAACAATGTTGACAACAGGCTGAATGATGCGGCGAATGACGTAATAACCAATTATAGGAGAAAACTTAAAACAGTCTCAGCTGACTTACAAGAAATATATGCCATGGGAGTTGCCGCGGAGAATAATCGTGGAGGATTCTTGCCTTCAAATCTATATCTCGAAGTGCTCAATCCTTATATGATCGGTATCGAACTCTATACAAGAGCTGATAGATGTAGGAGGAATCAACTTACAGATAAGGACGAAGAGCGACGTGATGAGGCGAAATCCTTTATTACTCTATATGTATGTCGATAGACAGGTTGGACCTTAATAACTAACGCTGAGAGTACTAGAGACAGTTTAAATAGAAATATGTCAATCGAACACGCGCCAAATTGCCTCAAATACCTATTCCTACATTCGACGGAGAGCGCACTAAATGGCAACACTTAAAGATAGTTTCACCTCATTAGTCATTAACGATCCCGACCTGCTTACAATAGATAAGTTTCACTACCTTAATTCAAGTTTAAAAGGTTCGGCGTCATCGATTATCTCTAGGTTTGCGATAACTGAGGCTAATTTTACCGTGGCCTGGAAGGCTTTGCTGGATCAATATGACAATCAGCCTTCTGGCTACATCTTACTTGGATAAGTTATTAACTTAAAACCTACTCCTTACAAACCATCTACTGAACAGCTTACTGTTATTACAGGTCAAATTCAGAGTGGTAGGAGCTTTTAAGCAAATAAACATCACTGATAGAGCTGACTTCCTTATATTTTATTTGATTAGAAGATGTCTAGATCCTTTAACAGGGGAAGCCTTCGAATTTCACCAAGACCAATCAAAGTTTCCGTCGTCTGATGACTTAATCAATTTTCTTCGAAATAGATGCACTGCTGGAGAATTAGCTTCAAGTTCATATAAAGGTGAAGTAAATAATAGTAGCAGCTCTAGAAGAATACAAAACACGAGATTTGCCCCAACACAATCGACACCTAGACCACCCAGTTTATACTAAGCAAGCCTAAACAGCTAAACTGCCTTAGCTGCTGTTGAAGAACGGCCTAAAGTGAACACTGAGCCTGAGGTAGATACCACTAAGCGACCTAATGCAATGTGTCCAGCATGCAAAAGGCAGCATTTACTATTTAGATGTGTCACCTTTAATAGTAAAACGCCAGAAACAGCGTGTAGCGTGCTTGAAGGACTGGAATGGATGTAGACTTTGCTTGTTTCCGTCACATCCCCACAAGAAAATGCAATACGAATTTAAGTGCCGTCTTTGTCGAGGCGTCATCATTGCTTCTCCATATCGAAAACTTCTCAGGGTCCAGCACTGATTCTGAAATTGAACACACATCTAAGCAACAGTCTTCGGCTCAATGGTGATAAGAGGGGAGCTCGTCATCAGTCGCATGTAGCTAAGTCTTGAGTACCGTCTAATGGTCCTACTCAAGGTTTCTTAGGAACAGCTTTATGTCATTGATAACTCAAAGGTCAACCACATACAATTAGGCTTGTACTGACTCAGGTAGTCAGTTTTCATTCTTATCTCGGGATGTAGCTGTTCGTCTTGGCCTTTGACGTTAGTTCCTGCGAGATTCGATATAGTAGGGATTGGTTGAAAGCACATTTCCTGTTTAAAGGTCGCACCAAATGCCGTTTAGTATCCAATATGACTTATCCGAAGTATCGACTCAGGCTTTGGTGTCGACAAGATAACTTCAGAACTCCCATATGTTATTAAGGAAGAGTTAGGATCCCTACCAGCGGTACACCCTAGCTGATCCTGAATTTTGGAACCTAGTACCGTTGATTTTTGTTAGGAGGTGATTTATTCCAGACATATTAACTGGTGAATCATAACATCAATCAAGGTCAACCTTAAATTAGTGGGCACCATTTTTGGTTTTGTAGTCCTTGGCGTGTGGAAGATGTCAGTGAGGCGAATATACTCGGCATTATGCGCTACAAGAAGACTCCTTCAAGAGCTACTCTTTCGTGAAGGATCTTGAGAAATTATGGGAGTTAGATGAACCTCCTCTGGTCAAAAACCGAGGATCCTGAGTATACTAATTGTGAAGAAGCATTGCTAAGACCATTATCGTCTCCCTACAGTCGAATGTCGTCAGACTGCCGTTTAAAGACGACACCCACAGTTCCTTCAACAAAGTGGCAAGCCGTGAAACGTCCTAAACAGCATCGAAAGTAAGTTAGTTTCGTGATCCTAACCTTAGTAAACTTTATTGTGAGTAATGGAGGAATATGAATCTATAGGACACATGAGTAAAAAAAATCTCCTGGAAATTATATCATCCCTCACCACGGAGTAGTGAAACATGATGGAGACAAAAGTAAGATTCGCGTTGTATTTGACGCTTCGGCGAGAACGAATATAGGTTCTTTAAATGATTGGTTGCTTGCCCGGCCTAAACTGCAAAATAATATCGTCGACATCCTGATAGCTTTTAGAAACATAAAATAGTTTTTACTGTGGACTTGGTTAAGATGTACCGACAGATCCTGGTACACCCCGAGATCGCAGGTACCAGCACATATTATGGAGATCCAGTCCGGAAGTCCTATTCAAGAGTATAAATTAAAACACTGTTACCTATGGACTGTCCTGTGCTCCATACTTAGCTCTTAGAAGCGTAAAACAACTCTGTATCGATGAAGGTCGGAATTTCCATTAGCTGACAGGGCCATTCGCAAAAGGATGTATGTAGACGATCTGGCGGACGGGGCAGACTCGGTAGCAGAAGCCTTGGAACTACAACGCCAAGTAATTGAAATAATGAAGAAAGGAGAATTCCCTCTTAGTAAATGGTCTAGCAACCACCCCAGCACTTTTGGAAGCAATTGATCCAGAAAATAGATGCAACTCTGATCTACCTAAACGAATAGAAAATCCAGGATCGCTCTAGAATAAAGATACTTGGGCTGCAATGGGACCCTCGTGATGATGTGTTCAGTTACGAGGTGTCTATTCCTGAATTCGTATCTTCAAAACGAGCTATTTTAGCTGCTGTGTCACGCATATATGACCCTTTAGGTCTTTTGGGTCCTGTTATCATTATAGCTAAATCCTTAATTCAACTCGCGTGGAAACATAATTTAACCTGGGATGAAGTCTTACCTGATACATTACGTGAAAAGTGGTCTTCATTTGTTCATCAACTTGTCATTTCTATCAGACGTGAAAATACCTAGACAAGTCTGCCGAGGGGAAGCCAAGGCATATGACCTCCTTATTTCGGTGACGCGTCTGAATTAGCCTATGTGCAGCTGCTTACATACGAACTAAGACAGACAGCACAACTACTTGCAACTTATTATTCTCAAAAGTCAAATTAGCACCTCTCAAAACGATATCAATACCTCGTCTTGAGTTATGCGCTTCGCTGTTAGCAACGCGTCTTGTAGAGTTATCTGAATTCTGCGGAGAATTATCTCCAGCCCGCGAATTCATCTTTTCACCGATTCGACAATTGTATAGGATGGCTTAACACTCCAGCATACCAACTTCAAACATTGTAGCCAATCGGGTGACGAAGATTTTAGAAGTGTCATCAGTTCGGCAGTGGTTTCACGTCAGATCAGAAGACAATCCAAGTGACTTGGGTCCAGAGGAGTCGATATCGAAACCTTTAAGAATAACGTCCTATGGTTTCATGGCCCAGAATGGGCAACTGAAATCTTGAAGACTGGCCGGTGCAGTCGATTCAGGAGTTCAAATCTAGTGTGAACCAACTTCCTGAGATTAAGTCTTCAGCCATCCTAGCTGTCACTCAGGAAAATTATTTACACAAACATCTTTGCACTTCCTTAACGTTTACAGCGCTAAGAAGAAGGTTTGCATGGTTGTTGCGTTTTATTCACAATTCTCGTCATCCAATAATCGTAGCCAAGCAACGAATTCTCTTGTGATGAACTTAATCGAGCTTTAGTAACATGTATCAAACTTGAACAAGAGCATCATTTTAATAATAGTAAGCCTTTATCGGACACAGCGATTCCTAAGCAACTGTTGACGTTAAACCCCTTCCTTGACAAGGATGGAGCCTAAGGGTAGGCGGGCGTATTGACAAAGCTCAAGTCCTTACACAACTCGCCATCCCTTCTTAATTCCAAATAAGTCTCACCTAGCTGAATTAATCATTAGTTATCATCATAGACTACTTCATCCAGGACCGACTTTGCTGCTTTCCCATATTCGAGAATTTCTGGATATCGGAGCCAGAAATCGCATTCGTAACGTTACAAGAAATTGCACTACATGCGGCTTATAATGCAACTCCATGTTAACCCAAAAATGGCCGATTTACCGGCAGCTAGACTTCAGGAAAGTTATGCATTCACTAACGTAGGAGTGGACTTTGCTGGTCCGTTTCTAGTCAGGGATTCGCTGAGGAGAAAAGCCAGTACTTCAAAGTGCTACTTATGTTTATTTGTATGTTTAAGTTCCCGTGCGATTCATCTGGAGGCAGTATCATCGGTCAGTACTGCTGCGTTTTGGGCAGCTCTTGAGCGATTTGTTAGTCGAAGAGGTTTACCATCAGTTATATGGTCCGATAACGGAACTAATTTTGTGGGAGCCTCTCGTCAGCTGTCTGAATTGAATCAATGGTTTTATACGACTGAAACTCAAACGAAATTCAAAGTAAATCTAGTCAGAGAGGTATTCGATGGAAGTTCATGCCTCCGCATGCCCCTCACTGGGGAGGTATTTGGGAAGCAGGAGTCAAATCCGCAAAGAGATTACTGCGTTCAGCGTACGGCGAAGGAAACTTTACCTATGAGGAGTTATCTACTCTGTTTACTAGAGTAGAAGCTTTACTTAATTCTAGACCCATTAGCCCAATGTCTACTGATCCCAATGATTGGAAGCACTTACACCGGGACACTTATTAATTGGACGGTCTTTAATATCTTACCACAATATTCTCTTTGGAAAATAAAAGAAGGAAGACTTGACAGGTGGCAACTTGTTCAGCAGAGAACTCAGATGTTTTGGAAAAGGTGGAGAAATGAATGCCTGCACGAAATGCAGATTCGTAGTAAATGGCGTACTGAGCAGCCCAACCTGAAAGAAACGACCTCGTCTTCATTCAAGGAAAAAGACGGATCGGAAAAAGTGGCCTCTTGGACGTAATAATCGAAGTCTTTCCTGCAGCAGACGGAACTATTCGTGCGGCCTCTGTGAGGACTACTAAGGGCCTCTTCAAACGTCCTGTTACCAAACTAATACCTTTCCTTCCGCTAGAGATGACTCAAAACTAGTTTAAGTATTGTTATATTTATACCTAAAGAATTCAGGAATTGATAATTAAAATTTGTGTCCTGTCCTCTTATTAATATTACTATTATTTTATCTATACTAACCAAAGATTGTTCTATTTTGCCTATGTTTATGTTTAATTTTATGTATGTATATTATCCTAATTTTTAATTATTAATTTATTACTAATCAAAATTGTTATAATTTATATTTCAAACACACTTTTACACTTTAGCGCGCTAAAACATAACACTATAAATATAATAATTAAACCTATAACTTATAATTATAAACTAACTATAATCTATTTAAAATAATAACTAAACTAAAAACTTAATTCTACCTTAAATTGAATAACTATATATAAACTTAAATTAACTTTATAAAAAACTAACCTAATATAAGAACTTAATTTATTATTATTGTGAATGAACTATAATTGTGATTTAGTTTAAGAAAGATCTCTTTAATCTTACGTAACTTATATGTAGTTAGACTTAAGGTGTAAATATATTTTAAATTTACTCTCGTTTCCGTTCGAACTTATCTGCATGAGGAATATCATTAAGGACTAAGTAGCATGGATTTTAAACATACATCATATATGTTAGGTAGGCGGATGTCTACGACAGAGCATGCTGGACCCGCACAGCATTACATCAGAACCTGAGTCCGCATTTTCGATCGGGTTAGATTTTATTAAATTCTTCACCCAAGTTGGCAACACTGGAGGCAGTTAGTTTTGAAAAGTTTCTAGGGAAAAGTTGCATCTGCCGCCATCTTGTAGCTCTGTGATATAGCATTTAATTCTTTTTTTACGTTACCATAATTTAGTGAAAGTGCACATTTTAGAGGTCACTAAACTACATCCAGCCTATGAGGTTCAAGTAACAAACTCGGTTGAAGATGAGATGATCGGCACCGTGATCAGCAGCTGAACCACGGACTCGCGAGCGCGTCAGCTAAGTGCACTAAGCTAAAATTAAAATATTGGCCAAATACCTTAATTTCTTAGTTTTAGCTATTATATTAAATATAATGGTACCTTTTAGTAGATAGGAATTATTAATGATAAAAATCTAATATATAATACCTGCTCTTACTTATACTACTTTTTCCTGTCTATTATTATTGTTCCCTTAGTTGTAGTTGCAGTCAGGCGCAAGCCCCTGCCGCTACAGTTATCAACAAAAAAAACATATTCTGTATAAATATTTTATTTTATTTTTGGTGGAAATAAGAAATTATTATGACTTAAAAAGCGCCGTGGATAACAATAAATAACACCAACAACCACGTCTCTCCACTAATTAGTGGAGAGACGGTTGTGGTATTTATTAAAAGAAATATTTTATTATGTAATATATTAACACATATTATGTGATATCAAGGTTTGCAGCCTAACTCTTATGATGCAACAAAAACAACAAATCGTGGATATACTTGTATTGAAACAAAACTTAGTGTACTTATTTATTACGTTAAGGTATGCACTTGTACCGAATTTCAACTCAATTGGATTATATGATTTTTTACAATTTTTAGAAAAAGTACAAAAGTCATTTGATAAAAATATAAATTTTTTTTATAATGCTAATAATAAGATGAAACTTATGTTAGTTTTTTTAGTGCAACATATGTTAGTCTTTATAGATGACAGATGGACTAAGAATATCTTACAGTGATGTCCTAGAGACTGTAGGAGAGATAGAGGCAAGCCTTTGAGAAGATGGGAGGATGATTTTGGAAGAGTATGCGAGTATAAAACAACATGGATGAGGAAGCGCAGATAGAGAGAATGGATCAGGCTTACAAATGTCTTCTTTAATTCTGGCTAAATCATAAATAGATAAAAGTAAATTAAAATTATATAAAAAAATATATATTAAATTTATATATAAAATTATGTTATAATAATATAAATAATAAATATTAATATTATTATAGTTAATATTAAATAAACTTATAAAAAAGAAAATACTTAAAAAAAAATAAATACATAAATAAAAAAATATATTTTTAAATATACATAATATATAGTGTTGTGTGTTGTGTGTGTGTGTAGTGTGGTGTGTAATGTATGTGTGTATGTATATAATGATATGTGTATATATGTAATGTGTTGTCTATGTATGTTGTGTATAATATGTATGTATGTAGTGTATAATTTGTGTTTGTGTAAATGTGTATGTATATTAAATAATTATAAAAATTAATATTAAAAAAAATATTAAAATAACTGTTAAAATGATAAATTTAAAAAAAAAAAAAAAATAAATAAATAAAACAATATTAAATGTAAGTTAATTATTTGTAGTTACTAGACAATAAATTATATTGTTTATTTAATTGAATTAAAAACAAATAACTTTTTTTACCCCCCTCAGGAGGAACCACAGCTCAATGCTGATTTGCATGGATGCTTTATAAAAAGAATATGTAAATTTTGAATTTATGATATGATATGATATGTTAGTCTTTAACAAGGATACATGCCTCCTAAATCTTAAATTGATCGCCAAATTTTACGCTTTTTATGATTTTTTGAAATTTTGGCACGTTCATTTACACATACAGAGAGACACCTTTCTGGAAACCACCTAAGAGGGCTTAAAACAACTGAAACAAATAATTCAAGTGACATCCCGGTTTCGGATTTTTTTTTGCAAACACAATACTTTTCCTATATACCAACGATTTATATGAGGAAAATTAAAAAAATCCCGCGATATTTTTTCGAATATTGACTCGGCAAAAATTTCAAAATTTAGGAAAACAATGTAAATTGTTTTGATCCAATAGAACGAAAGAATACAAAGTCTCTCCACAGTTATAGATTTTATTAAAAGTAAAGCAAAGCGCTTTGAGGTCGAAAGCGCTCTGCTTTACTTTTAATAAAGAGATTACAACTATTAGAGGGAGGATACAACAGTTCTTATCATTCCTTGGTAGCAAGGTGCCCTAACGTACATGGTGACGTCATTTTTTTATTTTCCTAATAATTACAATTTCACGTAAAATATTACATTTTTACTGTTTTGTTTTAAATCAAGTAAAATGAATTTAAAATAAGTTTTAATTATTATCTATGCATGTATTCTTTAATTGTTAGTTTTGAATAAAGTGGTTAATGTGGCATAACTGAAAAATGTCCGCGGTTAGTAGAATGCATGCTACAATAGAAGTTGTAGAGGTAGGGGAGTATGTATTCTTTCTAGGAGACTAGTAAGGGTAAGTACAGTTACTTACCTATGGAAACTGTCTTACTTCCAGACCCCTTATCACTGTGTTAATGGGGTCTTGTACTCCCTCTAATAGTTTTAGTCTCTTTGACTTTTAATAAAAGTCTATAACTGTCAGAGACTTTTTATCTTTCGTTCTATACGATGGACTCCATTTATGCTCATTCTAAAACATCTGTTTTGATCCATTTTATATTTGGCAGGCATGTAGTCATATATATGACAAACATATATGCCAATTTTCATCTCATTACAGCATTAGTTCAATTTTATCTAAATAATTTCTAGATAAATAATCTAATTAAGTTGGAAAGTTGTTACAAGTCCATCCATTTACGTAATGATAACTTATAATAAGTTCTTTTCAAAACAGCAAGAATATCTCCGGTTTTTGTTGGATCATAAAAGTGTAGCAGCATCGAGGGAGGTCCGTAATGGGTGTCCACTGGAAATAAAGTAGGATTAACTGTCGTGGATGAGCGTAGCGAATCCGATGCCCTTAAGAAAAGTTCCGTGATATCCCGTACCCGATTTTTCATGGCATTAGCACGTATTTTATCGAATTCATATCCTTTTGGGCAAAGGCTCGCCGAGTAAATGTTTAAAAGGTATTTTCCCCTCTCTGCCGACCTACGTATTCTTTAAATGATAAATTTCCCATCATCCTTTAAATGAAACTTGTTGCAAATCCCTTATCCAGCTAAAAGTTTCAGGATAATCGTTAAAAAGGAATTTTATTTTTTACCTTTCAATTTCACGCTTTAAAGAGAGGAGTGGATTAAGAATGCTTTTTACATTTGTTTAAAAGCAACAAAAGGCTTAAGTTTTACAAGAATTTTAGTTTTATCAAATAACAGGTAAATATAATATTTTTTTTTAAAAAAAACTCATCAATTTATTAACTTTACCTCCAGACAGTGTATATAATGTAGAGTTTATGACTAGTTTTAAGGAGTAAAAGAAAAGTTACTTTTCACTCCCAGGATAAAGTTACTTTTAACTCCATTGGAGTAAAGAGTAATTTTTCTCCTTAGGGAATAAAAAGTGTTCCTATTATTGGGGGTTAGAGCCAATATATCCATTTTTGGGAGTGGTATCCTCTAAATTTATGAAGGGGATGTAACTATTATCGGTGGTACCCCAAAATTTATAAGGTGGACCAATATTTTTTTTTATTAGATCATAATTCGTTTCAGGTCTAAAGAAGTTGCTTGCGGCAATTAAAATGAGAACTATTTCTTTGAGGGCTGCACCCCAAAATTGAAAGGGGGCCGAACAAAAAAATGATTGGCTCAAAATCCATTTTAAGCCAAAAAAAGCTGTTTTCAGCAAACATTTTTTTTCGTGGAGAAGAGCAACACCCCAAACAAAAACTTATAGAATAAAATACAACAAAACGTATGAAAATAAGAATATAACAAAAATTAAACTACCCTACGACGAGCGAAGCGAGTCCTAAGTTATATCAATGTATAAATGAGACATTTTTTATATTCTGAGCGCGAGCGAAGCCAGTCCGAAATGCTGAAGACGAGTATAGTGAATCCGATAGAGCGAGAAACATATTTAGGATATCCGCGTACCCATAGGCGTCCGCAGGGGGAGTCACTTACCCCCCCCCCCCCCCCTGGAAAATCAGAACAGTAAGATTGACCTGCACAGCAAATTAATAATAACTAATAGTTTTTAATGAAACCATTAGTTTTAAAAACATTCATTTTTTAGTAAAAATAACTTAGATTTGTTTAATAATGAATTTGGAATATAATTAAACTAGTAATGCATTGCATCAGGAAACTCATGTCAATAGAATATACATCAAATAAAGTTAATTATAACAGGCTCGAAATACTAACAGGATTCAACAATAATTTATAAGGTTAGGATCATGGGATTTTTGGTTATAAGGCTCGCTTCGCACGCAATAAGCAAAAGAGGATCACTTCCCTAGCAAAAGGCTCGCATCGCTCGCTAAAATATAATATTAGAGAAAGAAGCCTTCGGCCTCTGGGCCTCGGCACCTTACGCCTCGACCTCTACGCGCAATCGGAATTGGGGTCCGCGAAGCTGCCCCCATTTTTAATGAAATAGTCAAAAAACGTAATTTGTTGACATAATTTTACATATGTCAATCGACAAAACCTGAACAAATGCTGATAGTAAATTTTTAAGCTTCATATATTGTGAACCATGTGTATATGTAGCTTCATATACGTATATTAGTAGCTTAGGACATGTGTATAAAATTTCAGCAGGATCAATCAATTTATTTGAAGATTTATGATTTTTTGACATTTTTGTTGAGTCATTGCGGGTTAATGTAGTCACACGTACGTCATAAACAAGAGTTCGGGACATTAAAAAGGTAGATTTTCGTACCAAGTTTCATTTCGATTCGATAAAGCGTTAGAATGTTATCGTGTCCTATAAAAACGCCCTATAAACAAAATCTCGGTCGTGCATTCATAGATTGCTATAAATGTAAGCATGAATGTCGGAAAAAAGGCTCACATTGCTCACAAGATTGCTAAAGTATATTATAAGATACATTAAAAAGAGCATACTTCGCTTGCTAGATTGTTAAAATTGAAAACTGTGTATAGTAACAAAATAATCCTGTGAAAAAAATCCTGTGGACGCCCGTGCATGTACCCAATTTTTAATGAACCTCAAAAAGGGATTTGTGAGGATGATTAAAATCTAAAATAATCTAAATAAATAATAATAAAATAAAAAACTAAATGATTTTTCTCAAAAATTAATCATGCATGAAAAAAATTCAAATTCTTATACATGCATATGTGTTTAATCTTTGCGGTTAAAGGAAAAGATGACAACTAATAGCGAAATAAAATTACTTTGATAAATTTCATAATTTTATAAAAATTTTGACATATTAATTTTTCCAAACGTATGCAATCCTAACTCTACAAACATTCTGCACTTAATTTTGGCAAGTAGTACATCTTAACATACATATAGAAATTGCATGGTTGAAATTTCATAGTCTTACTTCACAGAACGAGCTCAAAGGTTTTACTATGGACCTCTTCGGGGCCATTGTGTTGTGGTTTTAGTATTTATTGTAATATGGACTTTTCTATCAAGCATCTAGTGAATTATTATCGCTCCGGCCTTCGAATTTTCATCATGAAAATAGAAATGTTTCTTGCCTTAAATGGGTGTAAGATAATTGTTTAACAATATATATATATATATATATATATATATATATATATATATATATATATATATATATATATATATATATAGTGGGTGTAAGATAATTGTTAACACTCTATATATATATATATATATATAGCGTTAAACAATTATCTTACACCTACTCTATAGTAAAGGGAGAAACCTTCTTTTTTTTTTTCATGATGAAAAATTTACTAAAAGTTAAATAATTAATGACTCAATAAACAATTGAAGATAGATAAACTAATAACAAGTCTCTTCACACTAACTGTTTAATTACAAAACAAGAGCCGACTTTCGACACTTCTGGCCATCCTCAGTCTAGACAAACAGTAAATAACACAAATTTAAAAACTAAAAACAATAAAATAACTAATAAATAAATCGTAAGAAGCAGAGTAAAAATAAAGAATTAACTGAAATAATTAAATACAAAACCAAAAAAATAAAATAAATAAATAAAATAAATAAATAAATGCAACAAAAATAAATTAAATAAATAAATTACAATAAATTAAAATAATAAATAAATAAATAAATAAATAAATAAATAAATAAATAAAAAATAAATAAATTAACAAATAAAATAAAATAAATTAATTATAAATAAATAAATAAATGGAAGGTTAAAAAATGATGAAATCAATAAAATAAAACAAATAACCTAGAACATTTCTAAAATCAAATGCTAAAACGTAGAGTAGAGCATAAATCCAAAGAACCTACCATGCAAAATTGAGTGCCGAGTTATATATAGTCCTTCAGAGGCATAGGACGCACTGATTTTAATGCAAATTGAAGATAGAGTCAGAGAGCAATATTGCAGAGCTTTAGGACTTTTAGGTGCAGGGCCTAAGGTGTTTAAGGAGCAATACAGTTACATTGTATAGAGAACAAATTTCGTAGGACGAGGTATTACTGAGTCCACAAAGTATACATCCAGGCATCTTATATGAATCGCTAAGCAGCTTTTCCATAGGACGGAGGACTATCGTGCTTTACGAAACTAGAAAAGGATCTGTCCTAAAAAAATATGCCAAACAAGAATGAAGAGTTTGACAAAAAGTCGACTCAAAATAAGCTTGGAATGAACAGATTTGGCAAAATATGAACTGTCGGCTTTAATATGTTGTCTGACTTTATGATTTGTGGTGCTGACTTCTAATACAAGTATCTAATATTAGATTAAAAGATGGTTTCTCCGTAACAAGAAACAAGCACTATTTAATTTGACATAAAGGCAAAAACAGTCAAAATTATTCTAACTCATAATCAAATCCAGAACTAGGAAAGGCACTGTAGATATTTAGGCATGATTTTATGCATTTTTCGTATCATTTTTAAAGAGATAATAATAAAAGAAAAAGAAGTCTTTTCACAGAAAATGTCATAGCTAAGCGCTTTTAACCTAACTAGAGGCCATCATTAGTGCTAGCCGTTGAGTAAAGAAGAGGATGATAGATACTATCAGATGTCAAAGACAAGCTCGTGTGTTCTGTAAGACTCGTCTATCCCTCTTCTTTATTCAACGGGTAGTAATGATGGTATCCTCTAGTTACGTTAAAAGCGCTTTGCCATTAAAATTAAAGATATATAATTTCTCTTTAAAAAGACTTCATCTTTTATTAAGATGAACTCTATCAGCGCTCACCTTACTTCTTTAAAATAATACTCTCAAACATCATTCTCTATTTATAAATATTGTTGGTATATACGAATTTCGCATTATATAGTATAGGACAAGAGATCAGAAAATTCAGGAGACAGGAAGATCGTATCAATTATACGTATATGCATTAAACTCCTACGTATAAAAGTTTCTGAATGAACGGGGTTGCTAAATTATGTCTGTCAGTGTTCACAAGTTTACAATACATAAAGAACACTAATGTATGTTGGGTAGAGAAACGTGGTTGATACGTGCTTTTGCTCTTAAACATTATCTCTAGGGACTTCCCATATGCTCTATAAACAACTTTACAAGGCAATATTTAAGCTTTCCTTAAAAAATGGTTTATATTTTCTTTTCTTTCCCAACGTGACCCATTTAGAAAACCATTTGTTGTTCATATACCCCATTAATTATTATAGCCCAGGCAAGTAAAAGTAGGAGAAATATGTGAACATTTACTTCGTGCAAATTCGTGATTCAAAGATATGTCAAAGTCAGTCAGTAAAGTCGTCTGATGTTATTATATTCTGGTTTTATTAGACGTCACAGGCAGGTTATTTGATATATTCAAGAATCTTAAATAAAGTGGATAACGCGATAAGGGCAAGGATTCGCGATAAGGCAAGGATTTTGAATAAAGGGGATAACGCGATAAGGACAAGGATCTTGCATAGAGGGGATGACGCGATAAGGGCAAGGATCTTAAATAAAGGGGATGACGAGATAAGGGCAAGGATCTTTTGAATAAAGGAGATGTGTGATAAGGGCACGGTTCATCATTAAAGGGGATGACGCGATAAGGGCAATCATGCTTAAACCGGGTAACGCCATAAGGACAAGGATCTTGCATAAAGGGAATGACGCGATAAGAACAAGGATCTTGCATAAAGGGGATGACGCGATAAGGGCAAGGATCTTTAATAAAGGGGATGACGAGATAAGGGCTAGGATCTTGAATAAAGGGGATGATGTGATAAGGCCAAGGATCATAATTAAAGGGGAAGACGCGATAAGTCAATCATGCATAAAACGGATAACGCCATAAGGACAAGTATCTTGCATTAAGGGCAAGGATTTTGAATAAAAGGGATGACGCGATAAGGACAAGGATATTGCATAAAGGGTATGACGCGATAAGGGCAAGGATTTTGAATAAAGGGGATGACGCGATAAGGGCAAGGATCTTAAATAAAGGGGATGACGAGATAAGGGCAAGGATCTTGAATAAAGGAAATGATGTGATAAGGGCAAGGTTCATCATTAAAGGGGATGACGAGATAAGGGCAATCATGCATAAAACGGGTAACGCCATAAGGACAAGGATCTTGCATAAAGGGGATGACGCGATAAGAACAAGGATATTGCATAAAGGGGATGACGCGATAAGGGCAAGGATTTTGAATAAAGGGGATGACGCGATAAGGACAAGGATCTTGCATAAAGGGGATGACGCGATAAGGGCAAGGGTCATGATTAAAGAAGATGACGTGATAAGGACAAGGATCTTGAATAAAGGGGATGACGTGATAAGGACAAGGATCTTGAATAAAGGGGATGACGCGATAAGGACAAGATCTTGAATAAAGGGATGACGTGATAAAGGGCAAGGATCTTGAACAAAGGGGATAACGTGATAAGGGCAAGGTTGAATAAAGGGGATGGATAAATTTTGATAAAGGGGAACCTTCTCGTCGAACTTTTATTTCACTTCAATATTACCGTTTTTGATCAAATAACTTTTGGAATATATAATTTTTTTAATGTAACTTTATTATTATGCAAAGAAATCACAATTTAATTAAATATATTTTTTTTAATCTTCCTTATAACCAAAAGTGAACCTTCAATATAAAAAACGCGATGTTTTGGCGAGATCATTTATCACGTAATCTCACTCGATCGACTAAAATACGCTGTAAGAACCGTGAAGTTAGTTGACCGTATTGCATACGTATCCAATACGATCGCCTGTTAAATACGCTGTGTGTACGTAGTAAATCATAACGAAAATAATTTACGTAAAACGAAGACAACATAACTATTGATTTTAATTTTCTGGTATGTAATGTAAACAAACAAAAAGACATAACATTAACTTTTATAACCATGACCCAGAATTTGTAGTTTTACATTTACATATATTTTCAAGAATATTTTCCCTAGAAAAAAAAATAAGTAAGAAGCATTTTTATTTTTGATATTATCATTCTTAAAACCACTAAGGGTCTAAGGCCCTTCTTTGTCTTATTTAAATAAAATAAGCTATATAAAGATTCTTAAGCTGTATAAACTAAGTTTATAAATAGATATAATAGTACTTAAAAGATTATTAATATAATCTTTAACCAAAATATAACAAGGAAAAAATATAAAAAATAGAGAAATAAATGGGCTGACGTAACAAGGAAAAATATATAAATAATAAATAAACGAACTGGTCTAAAAGATTTTTTCTTATTTATTTTTATATTATTAAAATTATTCATTATTATAATTGAAATTATTAAATTTTGTGGTCGTCTTATATCTTAATGATAATGAACTCATAGCGACCCCGCGTTAAAAAATGTATAAAAAATGTACTATAAATTAGCATAAACTGGAGCTTTATGTAAGTGCAAATAATGCTATGACGTGTAATGTATAATATAATCTATAGGATAAATATGCGCATTTTTTTTGAAAAATTCGAAAAACTTAAATAATAAGTTAAGACAAAAAATATATTATAAAATATATTATATTGCATTAAATAATAAGTTGTGACAAATAATATATATAAAAGATTATTATAAAGTGTGACAATTATTATAAAAGATTACATAATATATTTATAAAATATATTAGATATTGCATTAAATAATAAGTTGTGACAAATAATATTATAAAAGATATTATATTGCATTAATAATAATTGTACAAATAATATATATATAAAAGAATATATATGTAAATTAAGTTGTGACAAATATATAATAAAATATTATTGTATTAAATAATAAGTTTGATGATTAAAAAGAGAAAGCGCGTATTTCAAAGAAAATTCGACCAACAAGATTTTGTCGATATCGAACGCTTTTAGATCAGAATGAAAATTTGGCACAAAAATTAATCATATCAAATGTTGTTGTTTTCAAATTTTTGAATATTTTTTCTGTTGCAACGCATTTGTAGTAATTGAACAAAACGTCAGCGAGTGCATCATTAGATGAATAATTGATACGATGTTTAAAAAAATATTAGTCCTTCTATGTGTTGTAATATCTCCAAAATAATAAGCCATTTTTTTTTAAAATTCATAATAATACTATACAAATAAGAAAGACCCTTTATATTTTTTTTAAATTCGTAAATACGTCTTTTGCACCCCTCCCCTGATGCGGAAACGTAAGTTAAAATTTATTTAATGTAAAATTATAATTATTCGTTGTACAGAAGCGGATCATGTAGGTTTTAATTATCGTTTAAGTAACATAGGACGCACTGTACCATCCCCCCCCCCCCCCGATCGTGTATACATTCTATATAGGGTTACTCTTTCCAGGATTGGGCTCTAAAATTAGAAACAAACGTTCAAAAGCCACCTTAAAAGATATTTTACAACACAGTTCTTGACATTTAATAATAAAGTTAAATCGAATAAAACCAGTCCATAAAATCTGAAATAACCAGGTAAAATAACCAGATTATTTATTAACTGGTCTCTTAAGGTTTACATTTCATAACAAATATTACAGTAAAGCATCCAATATATCAGCAAATGGAAGGTATATCAGCAAAAACTAAACAACAGGATTTGTTCAAGTAATACGGGTTGGACCCTATTTGTTCACTGAGCTATGATAACTACTACAATTTCGTTGAGGCATAAAATTTGATTAAGTGTCCCATTTCAAGGAAGAAAAAAAGATTGAGGAAAAATTCGGCAAGTTTTAAGAAAAAAATATTTTTTTAGAAGTTGATTGAAAAAGTTGACAAGGGTTATACCCGTTACGTAATGTCTGATTTCCGATACTGTTTCGGCCATGACTTTTAATTAAAGTTTAAAAAAAATCTTTTATGCCTCACTTCTTTTCCTAATCAATTATTTATTAATTTTTTTAATGAATAAAAAAAGCGCTATTATTAAAGTTTATGTCTATATTTAATACTTTAATAATAGCAAGGTTTACGTAACATAATTAAATAAGTACTGCAAATATCTACCATAAGGAAAATGAGGGAGGGAATTTTCGGACGCGATACTAACTGAAAAAGAAGATATATATATATTTATATATTATATATATTATATATATATATATATAGTATTAACTATTATATATATATATATATATATGTATATATAAGCGAGAAATTACACCTACTGGATAGCAAGGAGAAACAATTTAAATGTAAACCTCCCCCTCAAAATCTTATTTTGTCCCAAATCTAATTGTTTATGAAACTTGTGACTCATTGCCCACAATAATGACCCCAGCAAAAAAGTTAGAAATCCACAACTCTTGTCAGATCAGGCTAAAATATTTTACACGTTTTATGTTTTTAATTTTTTTTTGCTGAGTCATTATTGCGGGTTAATGACGTCATAAAAAATTATGAAAATAGAATTAATGCAGCGGTAGACTAATTTTTGTAGAAAGTTTCAACTTTCTTGCATAAATACACTGGGAGCTACAATGATATTACATTCTGACATACATGACAGATAACTTTGTGAAAACTACTCAGAAGGTCTTAAAACGCCTGAAACGGATAATTCTGAGGACATCCCGGTTACGGATTGTTTTAAACACAATACTTTTCCTATATACCTACGGTATAAATGAGGAAAATTAAAAAACGTATAATTCAGGTAATTAATCCCAGTTTTGATTTTCGTTGCCAACACAATACTTTTATAATATATTTACGGTATTCGCAATTCAAAGAGATTGTTGTAAGGTTGGCAATACCAAAGGCGGGAAAACGAAAGAGTGATCAAATTTTTTTATCATAGGATTAGCATGGGAGCCAATAAAAATTCTTCTTCTATTTCTTTATTAGTAGTTAATTTGTGATAAATGAGGCAAAAATTAATAAAACGACCGTCAGTGTTAAAAAAATTGCCAGGTAATTTTGTGTGTTTGTGCAAACTAAAATTATTTTAAAGTAACATTAATTAACAATAAATAAAATAAAATACTATATTGTGATTTTCGCCTTCTTATCACTCAATTTAAATACTTGTGACAACCCATTAAAACCCTTTTTTCAATGAAATAGTGATTCTACACTCTAAAATTAATTAAATTAAAGCACTTTGAGAAAAAAAATAATCGTCACAAATAAGAAAACCAAAAAAACCCTATAAGGTTGTTAACAACGATCACCTTTTTGTTATCAATTTATTATCATCTTCTACGGACTTTGAATCGCGAATAAATGGAAGTAAAAATGATCACATTGTCACGTGCAGCTATCGTCTGTTAAAATCCCTAACTACATAGCTTTCAATATCATTAATTTATAATGTCTTTGACAGTTCCTAGCTGTTGAAAATCTAAGTAATGGTAGTTGCAAGATGGCAACACAAGATCTATGTATACAACACAGGATTTTCCATGATGGCAGACAATTTGTCTAGGAACGTGACTAAGAGACAGTGCTTTAGTTTAAAGTAAAGATGTTGATACGTAAGTCCACTTTGTTTTCATTTTCTATACTTTTTCACTATTTCTATTTGCTTTCAAAGAAACCTCTTTTAGATCATAGAGATATTATTACTAGAGAGGCCCTATAGGTTAAATTTTGAAACATCGAAAAAGTAACCTGACCACCTTCGATTATAAATATAATCAAATAATCAGTACAAAAATACAATAACCAATATAGTAAAAACGTTAAAAATACAAATCAAAACACAAACAATGTTCTGGAAACCGAAATAATTTTATTAATTATAACCTTAACTCACTCTTGATGGAGGTTTCAATGAGGTTATACAGAGCCCCTAAGGTCCACAAAAAGATGTTTCAGGACCATCAATGTATTGAGATAGGCTATACCCCCTCTAGTAAATATCTCTATGTTTTACATTATTAGTAAGTTTCAGTTTTGCTTCTTTATTTTTCAGAAAGTTTCGATTGCGAATACGATAAGAAGAATACAAATACGATTAATAAATAAATTTAGTATGATACATCGATATCGCTTGACGACTAATTCATTTACGAAAATAGGAACTAATGGTATATGATACGGGTGTGATTTCGTTCTATCGACAAATCATTCCGTCGACAAACCATTGCGTCGACAAGTTATTTGTCGACGGAACGATACGGAGCCATGATACGACACACGGCTAAAATCAGTTTACAGCGTGGAAAAATAATACAAGTGAGCCAATCCTTTCTAATCCGGACTCGCTTCGCTCTTTCCAAAACATACTATTTGAACATACAAATTTACACAGGAACACATCTTTAGACTCGGTCGCTAGCCCTCAGATAGTGATTACATTAGTTTTATTCCCAGCGGTCACCCATCCAGGCACTGACCTCGCTCTTGCTTTTTAACTTTTATGATTCAAAAACCCATAGATATTCTTGCTACATACTCGCCGTATTTAACCAAAAATAGTATACTCGTTTATTACGTAAAGGAATATACTTGTACCCAATTTGAACTCAATTGGATTATTTTACGATTTTTTAAAAACATATGCAAGTCATTCGATAACATTGAAACCAATGCTGATAATGAGATGAAACTTATCTTGCACATATGTTGGTCTTATATATGATTGCATTCAAGGCTAATCTTAAACTCAATCTTAAATTCTTCTCAATCTTAAAGTCTTCTCAATCTTAAATTCAATCTTAAATTCTTCTCAATCTTAAAATCTTCTCAATTTTAAATTCAATCTTAAATTCTTCTCAATCTTAAATTCTTCTCAATCTTAAAATCTTCTCAATCTTAAAATCTTCTCAATTTTAAATTCAATCTTAAATTCTTCTCAATCTTAAAATCTTCTCAATTTTCTCAATTCTTAAAATCAATCTTAAAATCTTCTCAATCTTATATTCAATTTTAAAATCTTCTTAATCTTAAATTCAATCTTAAATACAATCTTAAACTCTTCTCAATCTTAAACTCTTCTCAATCTTAAACTCTTCTCAATCTTAAATTCAATCTTAAACTGATAGAAATTTTGTTCGCGTTTAATGAATTATCTATATTTTTGCTGAGTCAATATTACAGGTTAATGACGTCATTAAAATATTATTTTTTGGATAGCACAACTACATCTAAAGATTGATTTTTGTACCAAGTTTCAACACTTTAACATAAATATTATAGGGGATACGATAATAACACACACAGACACACATGTAAACGGACAACATTTGAAAAACAACTTAGGAGATCTTAAAAACACCGGATAACTCCGGTGACATCCCGGTTTCGGATTTCGCAAATATGATACTTTTCCAACAGTACCTACGGTATATGAGGAAAAGTGAAAAGCGACAAGAATCAATATCAGTGACGCGATAAATAAAAATATATTTCATCATAAAAATCTTTTTGTAGCAAAAATATGAAAGCAATTCACTACGTCGGGTTATATTACAAAACATAATGTTGTAACATAAGAAACAATGTTACATCAAATTAATTTTAAACTTGATACAAAAAGTAACAATGTATTTCCCCAAGGTACATCTAATTCAACATATATACTCTACTACTATACTTTAACACAAGGCTCATGAAGGTTTAAGTGTAAATGGAGAAGGCTTTTCTTAACTTATAATGAAGTTAATTTTTAAAGTAAACCGACTAGAAAGTTCATGTTTACTGTTTTATTTAAAAGTAGAAGGTAAAGTAGAATTTAGATAAAACACATGAAAGAATAATATGGGTGCATGAGATCGCGAATATGTCTTCACTTCATCGGATTCGCTACCCTCATTCTTACTACTTCGGAATCGCTTCGCTCATGTTCAAGCGAAGGCATTTCTTGCTTTCTTTCTTGCCATTTCTTACTTTCTTCCTTGCCATTTCTTGCTTTCTTTCTTGCCATTTCTTACTTTCTTAAGCAATAAATGGATGGTTAAGCGTATTAAACACGCATACCAAATAAAATTTGCCCTGCATACAGACCACCGCACCAGAATTTTTAAAATGAAGCCCAAGTGTTACATTTGGAGTGTTTCATTTCGATCATCATGGGATTCGCTAAGCTGACCCTCACTTTTTCGGACTCGCTTTACTCCTCCTTTAGAATATTTTATTGCCAAATTTATATTACTGCACGTCTTCGATCGCCCTTAGACATTAATATCAGTTTTATTCCCAGCGATCAACCACCCAGGATGTAAAACCTCATGCGAGGTTAGTAAACCTCGCTTGATGCAGCTAGATTTTTATGATCAAGCAAAAACTGTAGATAACTTCCTAAACTAAAATTAAACCTACAGTCTATCGTTTAGTTTAAAAATCCCCAAGGTCATAAGTATTTTGGGGATTGACCAATCAGAGAAGCCGCTGCCAACCTTACCACTTAAAAAGGGAAAAAATCCCTACCACAATAACCATTGTAGGGAATAAACCTTCTTCCCGGCAATCATTCAATTTGTTTGTGGTTCTTCTTTTGATTACATCGTTAGCAATAGCAATATAATAGCAAGCTTAATCATTTTTAATTTTATATTTAACAAAATTAAATCAAATTATATTCTTTTATTTATATAAATTTATATTAACTTAATTAAGTACTTAAATAAACTTAAGTAAAACTTAAGTTTATTCATTTAAATTAAATCTTTAACTAAACTATTTTATGCTTGATCTTTAGTACCTTTTTGTACTGCTCTAGGGCCCTGATCATGGAGGTTAAAGGCCCTAGTCTTCCGTTTGGGGCCTTTAAATGTCCAAGTATAAAGAATGGGGGCCTTAAAGGACCAAAAGTTAGGTAATAAATTGAGAATATTTTAAAGTTCTTTAAAACATGTCTCTAGGAGCTCATAGAGTAGGTAGAACTCCCTACCTTAGAGTATTGCTCCTTTGACTCTTGCGTTATGAATATATCAAGTATTAAATATGTTATTTTTTTTTTATTTTCATTGTTTTCTCTTTAAGTATGTTTTTGGCTGAGGGGCCCAAGGAGGGCTGCAGACTTCGCCCTTCATGGCCGGTTCACCCCTGCAAACAACTGGGTATAACTTATTTAGGGGGTCTTAAAAACATCGTAAATGGATAATTTTGTGGAAATACCTAATAAATTACTTTTATGGACCATTTTTTCCCTAAAACATGAATAGTTGACACAATATAATTGTGCGAGAGACAACAAGCAAAATTCAATGCTACATCATTACTTTTCGCATACCTACGTTTTATATGAGGAAAAGTAAAAAAAAAAACTAAATTTACAAGATAAATAAATAAAGTATTGTAACATATTGGAAATAAATCGAACAAAAAAACGACAATAGCCTCTCCAAGGATATGTTGGAGTCACATTCGTTGTTTTGGAGTCACTTTGTTGTTATTGGGTTGTTTATTTTTGACTCGTCCGCATGAGGACTGTACATTGTGTGTTTGATATTTTATGTTCTTAATATGTTTTCTGCATCATGTTTATTTGTACTGGTCTCATAGTCCGTGTTATTTATGTTTATTGTTATTTAAATTGGGTGTTTAAACTAGTTAATTAATGGTTTTAGGAAGCCATATGGAACAATGTGACATGTTGTATTTATTTTTTTCTTTCTTAAGAATAAAAGTATTACTTAACTTGGTTATTTAATCGCGTACCGCTAAGAATGCTTGATAAACAGTCCTCAGAGACAAGTAATTATATGCAAGTAAATAAAATATGTTATAAATTGATATAAACTACATATTTATAAATATGTTAAATATAATAAACAATATGTACTGGAAAGAATGTGACAAACATGGAGCATTATAATTTCTTAATTATTAACTTACTATAAATAACCATGAAATAGAACTTCTTAAAAGAAGAACTATAAGGAAAGCGTTAATGGAATTCATCTTAATAAAAAAGGAAGAAGTCCACAAAATATATTTCTTTTAGCAAACCGCTGTCAACCTAACAAGAGGCCATCATCAGTGCTAGCCGTTGAATAAAGAAGAGGGTGATAGATGACTCTTACAGATCAGATATCAAAGATAGACTCATCTATCTTTGATTCTTTCTCTTTTATTAGAACTTCTTAAGTATAAATTTCCCATCAAATCTAGGTAACTATAAACTTCTGTATTACAAACTTACTATAAACTATAACTTTTTAATTATAAATATAATATATTTATAACTTCTTAATTATACACTTTTTATGAACTATAACTTAATAAACAATTTCATTGAGCGAGAGGGGTAAATTATATTGTGTCAAGTATTAATGATTTGCAAAACTCGGTAGTATCAAATGACATTTTTATAACTTAGAAACTTATATGTAATGATATATTTATAAACTTTTTTTTAAAAATTATTTAAACGTGAGTTAGCCATAGGTATGAGAGCAATAAAGATCTAAAATTTAGAATATATTTTTAATTACTTAAAAAACATAAATATCTAGAGTCCTTTTATGCTGCTCTAGAGCCCTGATCAAATATGCTAGAACCCTTTTTGGCCCTAGTCTTCCGTATAGGGTCCCCTAAAAGTCCAGGTAAAGTAAAACGGGGATTTAAAGACCAAGATTTAAAAACATTTGTCTCTAGAAGTATGTTAATAAAGTATGTTAATAATAATAATAATAATAAGTATGTTAATAATTATTTTTAATTTTCGTAGATTTTTTAAAGTTTATTTTTGGCTGAGTGGCCCAAAGAGGGCTGCCGCCCTTGCTGGCCAGTCCGCCTATCCATATAATACTACTAATGCGCCAAACTTCAACGGAAAACGATGTGCCAAACTAGGATAACAAACGTGTGGCATCGAAGCTGCCATAGGGATACAAGATGTCTCTAAGCTATGTTGAGACCGTGGAGTGGCTAAAAACAAGGCCTTTAGCTCATTTATAATTTAATCAATGTAGAATCATATTTTAACCTCGTTTAGAAGAATCGATTTCGGCGCATTTAAAATGTTCAACCCAAGATCCATATTTCGATGTGAGTCTGCTTAAATGAAGTACACACAAGCCTAATGGCTTGTTTTAATAAACAAGAAACTTACTCTTAATTGTTCTTAAATGTTTTTCAACTTTTGTTTAAAAAGTCATACTTGAGTATGATTCTTGAGTTTCAAGTGTCCCTCCGAACTCAAATAAAGAGAATAATAGGCTTTAAGTGCTTTTAATTGTTTAAAAAAAAACTTTATAAAAAAGCTTTTCATAAAAAAACTAAAAAACTAAAAAAATAATTGCTTTAATTTCCTAATTGAAATGAAGTTATATCGTTGACTTTTTACTTTTTTTACTTACTACCGTAAGTATAAGGAAAAGTATTGTTTTCAACCTAAATATCTGAAACTGAGGATTCAACATAATTATCCGTTTCAGACATTTTGCATGACTTTCTGAGTGGTTTTCATCATGCTGCTGTCTGTGAGTGTATCACGCATAAATCCCCGCTGTGTTTATACTACACAGTTGAAACTTGGCACAAAAATTAGACTCATATTTTGTGCTGCCCGGAAGATAATATTTTTCAATTCACGGTAACCTTTTTTGCTGTTGTCAAAAAGTTTAAAAATTCATTAAAAAAAAGAAACTACCCGTTCGAGTTGACTTTAACCACAAATTTACATCTATAGATGTTTAATCGATCCACAAAATTTCATTTTGATATTAGAAGCCACTTTGAAATATATTGACTGTTACATTTTAAAATTTTAACGGCCAATAAATTTTAATTTTTTAACTGCTTTTCGACGTTTGACATATCGTCAAATAGCGAAACTTATAATTAATTAGTAAAGGAAATTCCATAGCTAATAAACTTTTAGATTGTAAGTTTTTGGCGAACATACATATTTTTAGGAAAATTGTATCAATAAAATTGTTTTTTTGAGGTAGTACGTAATTGAGCACTTTATTGGACCGTTTTTAGGATGAGAAGCCAATCATTATTGTTATAGGAGGTTATATAGTACTTTTCACCTCCGAGGACAATAATGAATGTAAAAAAACTCCTAAGACGTAAAAGTAATTCATATATTGCCGCCATTACTGTAATTTAGCGTGTTCAAAAAACAATCTGTGTTAAACCTTCATGAGTTTTATTTAAAAACGTTCATTTTGTTTCTGTTTTTGTTCGTAGACTATTTTTTTTTCGTTTTTAAAAGGTGTTTTAATTGACAATTTTTGTGTGTTTATTTGTAAAGCTTTTACATTTTTGAATAAAAGTGTGAAGCTATGGATGAATTTAATGACGGCGATAATATGGAGTTAATAATAATTGGACGTTTGTTTTTTTTAATTAAGTATATAGCGCAGTTAAATGAGTCCTATTTTTTTATTTGTTTTAATGAGTGCTACCTCAAAAAAAATAGTGTATGCCATCCGGCTGAGAATGTCTTTATGTCTTGGTAATTTTTCCCGACTCGCTTCGCTCGTCGGTAAATCTAATTGCCGTGACATAAAGACACACTTCTCAGCCTTATGGCATAAATAACTATTACATCTGTCAAAATCATGATGTTTAAAGTAGCATTAAATTAAAATTATTAAATTCTGCGATAGCGGCCAAGATGATAAAAATTTATCAGGTGATTCAATTCGATGTAAACAAACCAAAAACAGTTGGAGGTTATAACCTGCCTTTTTTATGAATGGCGTAACGTCATTGCAGGAATCGATATAGGCGACTAACATTGAAAATTATGAATAATTACCTATTGTGAACAGAATAAGCTAAGGATTTGGCTTAAAATTTCTGAGATTACTAACATAAGATTGATTTATTTACGTAGAAGTAATTAATTTTTACGCTTATCGTTTTAAAAATTTTTATTTTAAAATATAATCGGAAATATTTAGGAGAGTTTTTATCGCTCTCTATGTTATTTAATAGAAATGAGAAAAACATTGTTAGAGAGCTCTTACAAGAGGCATTGTAAGAGCAAAATGTTAGATACCTTCTTTTTTGTCAGATATTTTCAGCCCAGCGGTTATAAAACGAATGCACTTTATGTGAAACGAAGGAAACGTATTGTTTTCAACCTAAATATCTGAAACTGAGGATTCAACATAATTATCCGTTTCAGACATTTTTATGACTCTCTGAGTGGTTTTCATCATGCTGCTGTCTGTGAGTGAATCACGCATAAATCCCCGCTGTGTTTATACTACACAGATGAAACTTGGCACGAAAATTAGACTTATGTTTTGAGCTGCCCGATCATTCGATCATCGAATCATCGTCTGGGTAAATTTGGTTATTTTCCTATTATGAGGACGAGCGAAGCGATTCCGAAGTAGTGAGTATGAGCGTAGCGAATCCGATGTGGCGTGGAAAGTACCGAGGTACCCCAATCACGTTTTTTTTACCTTTGGGGTCAAATTTCGACAGAAGCTTGGTCATTTAATGAGAAAAGTTGGAGTAACATTCTCCGCTGTAACATTGCTTTCCCCACCAATTAATGAAAATAAAGAAAAATGTATGTCCGAATCATAACAGTTTTCTAAAAGCCATCTGCTCGTTTCAACTACTAGGAAACATGCTGCGGTATTTCCATTTCCACTTCAAAAATAATTTACAAAATAAATTATAAAAGTTTAATTAGCATAAAATAATAATTGCTAAATAAAACTCAGCGGGTGCATAAAGTTTTTCTCGTTATATTAATGAGCATAATTATTAGTTTTTAAAAAAACTATCAAGGTTTTTACAAAATTATTTTTTATATGATTATTAATAAATTAGTTTTTCATGGAGCAGTAGAAGTTGTTTTAGTAATTAGTTCACATATTACTCACCAGAAAACAAGACGGGTCTTAGTTTATCTTTGTATAATCTAATTTAAGTTTTAATGCTGCTTAACATTCTTACTTTTAAGAATTAATTTGACAATTAATTCTTCAGATGCTTCGCTTGCAAGCTGTTGGAATTTATAAGGTGAATCAATTGGAGGGTTTTTATGAATGGAATCAATTTTTTTTTGACATGTTAGGTTATAGTCTGGAATTGACGTCATTGCAGAAATAAATAGTAAATTTTCAATGTTGACCGCCTATACGATTCCTGCAATGACGTCACACGTCATTCATAAAAACGTCAGGTTATAATCTCCGAATGCGTTTGGTTTGTTTACATTGAATTGAATCACCTTATAAATTTCTAACATCTTGCTTCGCTTGTCCTTAGACAGAAAATACGTCAGTTTCATTCCCAGCTGTCAACCATCCGGGCGCTGACCACGCTCGATGCTGCATGATTTTTATGATCTAACAAAAATCATAGAGATACTTGTCGTAATGAAATGAAACTTAGTGTACTTATCTATTACGTAAAGGCATACATTTGTTCCGAAGTTCAACTCAGATTATATTCCGATTTTTTTTTTGAAAAACGTACTGATTTATCTTATTTTTTTAAATTGAACTAATGTTGATAATAAGATGAAACATGGCACATACGTTAGTCTTATATATGACTTCATGCGTAGCAAATCTCAAATCGCAACATGTTTTCGTGTTTTATGATTTTCCGAAATTTTAGCTAAGTCATTATGGTGGGTTATTGACGTCATAAAAATATTTTCCAACTATACACCTAAGAATTTGATTTTTGTACAAAGTTTTAACTTTCTAGCATGAATACACTAGGAGCTACGATGATAACAGACACACATACACAACTTAGTAAAAACTACTCAGGAGGTCTTAAAAAGACCTAAAACGGATAATTCCGATGACACCTCGGTTTCGGATTTTTTTTGCAAACATAATACTTTATATATATATATATATATATATATATATATATATATATATATATATATATATATATATATATATATATATATATATATATATATATATATATATATATATATATATATATATTTATTTATTTATATTTATACATAAACACAATATGCTCACATATGGGATGTAAAAGACAAAAAAACATGTAATCGACAATAAGTTACTTTTCACAAAAACTTACACTTGTTTTAGAATCAACATCTCCTGCAATAAAAAATTTCTACCAAGAACCTTGTTCCCACAAAGTACTCTTTTTCATAAAGTTGAATTTTGTAAAAATTTCCCCTTTTCAAGAGGAATTGAAATACTATCGAAAATGTTTCCGTCCTCGCCCCCTCTATATTAGTCCCCTGTTTACGGTAGTGAGAAACACTTTGTTTATAAAAATTTACATTATAAAGGGAGCTGTCCTTCCTGAAACACACAGCATACTGAAGCTATCTTAAAGACATTTTTTTAGAGTTAGATTAGTAAATCTAACACTAATAAGATCTACGATGTCAACACTACGACAGCTAATTAGTGGCTAATTATAATTTTCTTATCTAATGTATCAATAATAATAATCACTTCAAATGTAAAAACATTTATTTATTTTTATCATTATTTGGGGACAATTATGGGAGGCTAAAAATAATTATCACAAAAACAATTATCGGCAGGGGGTTTAAATATAATAATTATATTTTTTTGAGGTAGTACGTAATTGAGCACTTTATTGGACCGTTTTTAGGATGAGAAGCCAATCATTATTGTTATAGGAGGTTATTTAGTGCTTTTCACCTAATTGCCGTGACATAAAGACACACTTTTCAGCCTTATGGTATAAATAACTTTTATTGCAAAACTTTTATTTTAGCAAATAATTATTTTTATAAACGATGACATTTTTTCGGAAAATTAATTTACGACCTACTTTACTCTTGTCTGTAATCAAAATAATAGTAATTACATGGTTCAGGGTACAAAATCTTAAAATTAAGAAACATCTTAGTTTTACGTCAAAAAAAGGTCGTGTGAAGTGACTTTTAGGTACCTTGCGTATACGCAACCCAATCCGTGGACAGTACAAAAAAGCTTCCTAGAGAGAATACCTCAATAATCAAGTTAACGAAGAAAAGTTGCTCTCGATAAAAACTGTTGCTTTATTTGAAAGTAAATTTTTTAAAAGATTAAATTAAACACTTACCTTACCTGAAAGGTACAATTTTCCACTTACGGTACCAATTTTGTACATTTTGGGTACGCGTTACAAGATTTTGACTCTTATCTTAAAAAAAATCTCACTTTCTTATGAAGTAAAAGTTTTTGTCAAGAGTAACTTTTCTTACGGTGTACATATTTTTTGAAAAAGTTAATGTCTGTCATAACGTAAAAGTTGGTGAGTATTTTTATGAATAAGTAGGGTCTATTTTTATGGAAAAGTAGATGCCATTTTATGAAAAGTAGGGTCTATTTTTATAGAAAGAGATGCCCGTTTTTATAAATAAGTAGGGTCTATTTTTATGGAAAAGTAGATGCCCATTTTTATGAATAAGTAGGGTCTATTTTTATAGAAAAGTAGATGCCCGTTTTTATGAATAAGTAGGGTCTATTTTTATGAAAAAGTAGATGCCCATTTTTATGAATAAGTAGGGTCTATTTTTATGGAAAAGTAGATGCCCATTTTCATGAATAAGTAGGGTCTATTTTTATGAAAAAGTAGATGCCCATTTTTATGAAAAAATGGGTGTCGATTTTTTCTTATAACTATGTTTTCCTCTCTTCGTATAAACGAAATAGCCATGTTAAAAATTTTAAAAACTATTTTCTTAGTGAATTGCTCCAGTAATTGTTAAATATTTACTGAAGAAAGTAGTATCTTATTTTGCTTTATTTTTCGACAAATAAAAAACGTTTCAGGATTAGGTACAAACAAAGTTGCTCCAAACTAAACTCATTTAAACAGATAATGGGGTTTCAAGAGTTTTTACACTTTTCTTACTAGATTTACTTGAATTTAATTGGAATAAGTAGCACAAAAACGCTAAACACGGAGTTTTCCTCATTTATAATGTAAAAAGAAGCTCTTTGTTATTTCATAACAAACTTGATTCATTATTCGCGATTCAAAGAAATAGTTGTAAGGTTGGCAATACCAATGGCGGGAAAACGAAAGGGTGATCAAAATTTATTTTTATCATATGATTAGCATGGGAGCCGTTGAAAATTCTTCTTTTATTCCTTTATTGTTCGTTAATTTGTGATAAATGAGGCAAAAATTAATAGAACGACTATCAGTGCAAAGTTAAAAAATGCAAAGCTAAAAAAGTTGCAAATATTTCATAGATAAATACTTTGTTTATTCCAGATTTTTAAATATAGAATCAGGCTCTTATCACTACAGACTTGGATTTGTCCGATTTAACCCAAAAATAATAAAACCTAAACGAATAATTTAAACAAACATTTTACAAAAAAGTGAATTTATTGAGTTATTAATTATTTTAGTGAGTAAATAAAATTGACACCAATTACGGTGAAAATCAACTTGTTATCAGTTAATTTAAATACCTGTTACAACTAATTGGAACAATTTAATGCAATTAAAAGGTAATTTTGTGTGTTTGCACAAAATAAAATTAATTACAAGTAACATTAATTAATAATTAATAAATAAAACACAATATCGTGATTTTCACCTTCTTATCGCTCAATTTAAATGCTTGTGACTACCCATTAAACCCCTATTTTTAAATGAAATAGTGATTTTACTGAGTTCATACGCCCTAAAAGTAATTAAATTAAAGCACTTCGAGACCAAATTTAAAGAAATAATCGTCATAAACAAGAAAACCCAAAAAACCCCATAAGCACTTTAACAACGAGCACCCTTTCGTTACCAATTTCTTATCAGCGACGGTGGTGCTGCTACGGACTTTGAATCGCGAATTGAGGATTTATTAAACGATTTTAAAGTGGTTGGTCCAATAGAGCTGAAACCGAATTTTATAAATACAGGAAACCCTAAAACACATCACCGTCGAGCTCTACTGAACATTATACCTCGCCACTCAACCGATTTTTTACTTTTTCCTCATTTATCCTGTAGGTATATAGGAAAAGAATTGTGTTTGCAAAAAATACGTTTTTGGTACTTTAAGCCTCCTAAGAGATTTTTACGAAGTTATCTGTCTGTATGTGTGTGTGATTCTATGCCTTTTATCATCATACCTCCCAGTGTATTTGTACTAGAGAGTTGAAACTTTGTACAAATATTAGTCTATAGGTGTATTTGTGGTATCCGAAAAAAAAATTCACTATAACGTCATTAACCCGCAATAATGACTCAGAAAAATTTGAAATACTATAAAACTATAGTTGAAATACTATTGATTTATTTGAGATTTGGCTCGCATGTAGTCATATAAAAGACTAACATGTGTGCTAAGTTTCATTTCATTATCAACATTAGTTTAATTTTTATCAAATGACTTGTGTACTTTTAAAAATCGGAAAATCATCCAATTGAGATTCAATAATACTATTAAAATTCATTATTAGAGTATATCTTTACATATAATAAAATAAGTACACCAAGTGTCGTTTGAATACGACAACTATATCCATGATTTATGTATATGAGAAACGTTTAAATTTATGCATTATTAATTTTAAATTTATGACTACAGTCTATCGTTAAGTTTAAAAATCTTGACAGGTCAGTTTAGGCACCACTGATTTTTAAGAAAAAAATCTCTGCAAGAAGGGAGCGGGAAAAAACTATGTAAACAAATCAGGTTATTTTACCCGTATTTTCTGGGCGATGTTTTTTTTTACATTTCTTTTGTGTAATTTTATTTTAAAATATCATTTTAAAGATTACTTTGAAAGTAGTTTTCAAAACGATGTAATCAACCTCTGTCCTAACCTCTGTAGAGCGTGCTGCCAGAAGACAACCCGGTAAAGCTCAGTTCCTGAACTTCAAGCAGTCTTTCAAAAAACCACCACTCTCTTATAAAGTCTTTAGGACATCAAACGGTGCTTCACAGGACCTGCACTCTCTTATAAAGTCTTTAGGACGTCAAGCGGTGCTTTACAGAACCAGCACTCTTATAAAGTCTTTAGAACATCAAACGGTGCTTCACAGAACCAGCCCTCTCTTATAAAGTCTTTAGAACATCAAACTGTGCTTCACAGAACCAGCCCTCTCTTATAAAGTCTTTAGAACATCAAACTGTGCTTCAAAGAACCAGCACTCTCTTATAAAGTCTTTAGGACATCAAACGGTGCTTCACAGAACCAGCCCTCTCTTATAAAGTCTTTAGGACATCAAACGGTGCTTCACAGAACCAGCCCTCTTTTATAAAGTTTTTGGGACATCAAGCGGTCCTTCACAGACCCAGCACTCTCTTATAAAGTCTTTAGAATATCAAACGGTGCTTCACAGACCTAGCACTCTCTTATAAAGTCTTTAGAACATCAAACGGTGCTTCACAGAGCCAGCACTCTCTTATAAAGTCTTTAGAACATCAAACGGTGCTTCACATAACCAGCACTCTCTTATAAAGTCTTTAGAACATCAAACGGTGCTTCACAGAACCAGCACTCTCTTATAAAGTCTTTAGAACATCAAACGGTGCTTCACAGAACCAGCCCTCTCTTATAAAGTCTTTAGAACATCAAACGGTGCTTCACAGAACCAGCCCTCTCTTATAAAGTTGTTGGGACATCAAGCGGTCCTTCACAAGACTAGCACTCTCTTATAAAGTTGTTGGGACATCAAGCGGTCCTTCACAGGACCAGCACACTCTTATAAAGTTTTTGGGACATCAAGCGGTCCTTCACAAGACTAGCACACTCTTATAAAGTTTTTGGGACATCAAGCGGTCCTTCACAGAACCAGCACTCTCTTATAAAGTCTTTGGGACATAAGCGGTCCTTCACAGGACCAGCACTCTCGCATACTTACTACGGCACATCTCTTCGCCTGAATACAACGCACTCAGATGTATATCTGTTTGTTTGTTCTTCGTTTCTAATTCGCTGACTTTGAAAGTGGTTTAGATAAAGCTATAAAAACCGATAAAATTCTCTGATTGTAATTGTTTGCAATATTTTCCTCTCTATCAGAGTCATATCTTTATTTCTTTCTTTTTATTTTGCTGTTTTGATTCTTCTTCATCAAACTGAATTGGACGGACATCAATGTTAGTTTTTTAATATTATACTTTCTGATCCACTCCGGATGTAATTTTCAAGGTGAAATGGCCAATATTGTTATTATTATTATTTTATATTTTAAACCTATGTTGTGTTGTAAAAAAGAAAAAATAAATAAACATTTTTTATTTATTATATGGCTCCATACAAACCTTGTTATTGATAAAATGAATTGTTTTAGGATGGTACTTAACACTTGTTAGTGGACATTTGATGAACTTTACCAGCGACAGTTTGCGACTATGAAACAGTCGCAGACAGTAAGAAACGCATTTACCAACTATTTTGAGGATGTAAAGTGCCTACTTTACTGCCGCCCAAAGAAAAGGTTATTTTTCATTTTTTTTATTATTACACAACATTTTCGCTCAGTTTACAATCATTTAGAAATAAGTGTATGATCATCTTGAAATTTTTTTGGGAATTTCCTTTGAAAATCAAATAAATCAGAAAGAAGAATTTATGCAACTGATCGGATTATAAAGAATGAACCGAAAAGTTGAGAAAAAATCGGATACGGGTTATCTTGGAACTTTTCCTCATTACATCGGATTCGCTACGCTCATCCTCCCTAATTTTGTGGAATTTTTTCTGAGCCATTATTGCCGGTTAATGACAACATAACGAAATTATTTACCCAATAGTACAACTACAGCGGTAGACTGATTTAGGTACTAAGTTTCAGCTCTCTAGCATTAATATACTGGGTGTTACGATCATAACAGACACACACACATACAGACAGAAAACTTTGTAAAAACCACTCAGGAGGCCTTATAACACTTGAAACGGATAATTCCGGTTTTATCCCTGTGTTGGAATTTTTTTGCAAACACAATAACTTTTCTTTATACCTATATTATAAATAAGGAAAAGTAAAAATACACTGAATAAAAGAGGAAGAAGTCTCTCCACAAATATTTCTTTTTAGCAAAGCGCTTTCAACCTAACAAGAGGTCATCATCAGTGCTAGCCGTTGAATAAAGAAGAGGGTGATAGATGAGTCTTACAGATCAGATAACAAAGATAAACTGATATGACTGATGAGTCTATCTTAGATATTTGATCTGAAAGGCTCATCTATCACCCTTTTCTTTATTCAACGGCTAGCACTGATGATGACCTCTTGTTAGGTTGAAAGCGCTTTGCTAAAAAGAAATATATTTTTGTGGAGAGACTTCTTCCTCTTTTATTAAGATGAACTCCATTAACGCTCACCTTAGTTCTTTAAAAATACACTGTTGGGTAAGACCATGTGTCAGAATAATTTTGTTGTTATAATCTTATATATTTTAAATAAAAGATTTGAACCTAGAGACTCTTCCAGTGAGTGCTTATAACAACTCCGGACCTGTTTTATTCTACATAGAGCCTAGAGCCCTTTTGATTAGAATGAAATGATAATTCATATTAATGTTTTATTATAATTCTCTCTATTTTAATCTTTTATAGATATATAATTATTGATTTAATCTTTTATTGATTAGAAGCTTTGTACCAACATTATCAACCAATTCCTCGTTCCCAAATTGTTATTTTTCAAATCTCCGACTTGTGTGTTTTCTCTACCTTGGTTTGATGTTATAAAAAGATTTTTGTTTGCGAGCGGCTAGATAAGAGATGTTCAAAAGAATGAGATAGAGATCCACAATAAAAGATATTTTCGAAATATCTCTTAATTCTGTTTATGATTCACTTAGAAATACAAACACTAGACATTTGTATTATCATTATCAATATTTACAACTTTCATTCTAGTATCAGTCAAACATTCTTTCTAATGTGAATTACTTATCAAAATCTAATCAGTATCTCTAAGTACTTAATTTTATTGCAAGTTTCATTTATACTTTTAGAAATTTAGAAAGAAAATTTAGAATTTTCTTTGAAAAATGTCTGCAAAGTACGTTTTAGAGGTCCCTTATCATGATATTTCAAAATATGTAATTTTATATCTGATCTCGGATTTGACATTGTTTTTACTTTTTCACATTTACACCGTAGGTATATAGGGAAGTATTGAGTTTGCAAAACAAATACGAAAGTGGGACGTCACCGGAATTATCCGTTTCATGTCTTTTTAAGACCTCCTGAGTAGTTTCCTTAAAGTTGTCTGTCTGTATATGTGTGTGTCTGTTATCATCGTAGCCCCCAGTGTATTTATGCTAGAGAGTTGAAAGTTTGTATGAAAATCAGTCTATAGGTGGAGTTGTGCTATTCGGAAAATATTCTTTTATGAAATTAACCGGCAATATGGACTCGAAAAATCATAAACGCGGAAAAAAAGTTTCGATCAATTTAAGATTCGGCACACTTGTAGTCATGTATAAGATTACCATATGTGCCAAGTTTCATCTCATATCAGCATTAGATCAATTGTTATCAAATGACCAGTGAACGATTCTTAAAAAATGTTATATAATTCAATCAAGTTGAAATTTGGTACAAAAGTATACCATTACGCAATAAATAGGTACACTAAGTTTCGTTACGTACACTCAAATTCGTAAATAAAATTAACTACTCCCCTTAGCCTCAAAAAAAATCTAGAGACCAAACCTTAACAATTAAACTCCCAAACGTAAAAAAAAATAATAACATAACCTTTACACCCAGGACCCGCGTGTCCGATCAACCTGATTGAGGTTTTTCTGTGGTTTCCCTCAATTTTACAGGCAAATGCCAGGTTGAATCATTAAAAGTCAGTCCACAGACTGCATAGGCAACCTTTTTGAAACTCCTGCAAACTACCTATGCAATACAATCCTATTCAAAACACCACCAAAAATACCTTTTGACAATCCCAAAAAAAATAAATAAATAAAAAATAAAAAAAAATAAAATACCCAAACCAAAAAATATAAAATTATCCTTGACCCAAACAACTACCCTCACACCCCAAAAAATAATCAAAATTTATACCACAAAATAACAAATAAATAAATAAAATAAAGAGGCACAAATTACCCTAATCAATAAATATAATATGGCTCCGGTATACACAAAATAAATATTGTATTACTTTGGCCAATAAAGAACTTGTTTAAAAAAAAAGTTTCAATACAAGTAAATCCCTTAATTTTGTTGTATTATAAAAGTTAAGCAGCATCGAGCGTGGTTAGTGCCTGGATGGGTGACTCATCGGAATGAAAGTATGTATTTTCTCTCTTAGGACGAGCGAAGCTAGTCCGGAGATGTGTTACAGTATAAATTTAACGTACATTCTGAGAAAAATCAATCTATAGTTGTAAGTGTGCAATCCGGTAAACAATGTTTTTATTACGTCAGTAACCCGCAGTAATAACTCTGCAAAAAAAATTCGAAAAACCATAAAACGCAGAAAAAATGTTGTGATCAATTTGAAATTTGGCACACATTTAGGCATGTATATGATTAACATATGTGCCAAGTTTCATAACATAAGTACACTAAGTTTCGTTTGAATACAAGTATATCTGCGGTTTTTGTTGGATCATAAAAGTTAAGCAGTATCGAGCGAGGTCATTGCAAGTATGGGTGACCGCTGGGAATGAAACGAATATATTTACTATCTGAGAACGAGCGAAGCGATTCCAAAGGCGTGTTGCAGTATACATTGGGAAATTTTAACATTATGAGAACGTTCCCGATTTTTAAATATAGGAAGGAAGAAGTGATATTTTCGAAAAAGCTGATATTACCTGATACAAACTACATAATTCTCGTTCATGATTAATATTAATATCACTTATAATTTGATTTTAACGACGTTAATACTAAGTGAGGAGGATAGAGTGTGCCTATCTTAAATAATAAAGGGTAAATAGTCCCCCTCAAACCCCCAAAAACAGGAATGTCTATAAAATCCCCTCTTAGAATTTTCTTTGAAAAGCGTGCTTTCTTGCTCATCAAACCATTTCTTGCTTCCAGTATATGATTTATAACTTCAACCCTAACGCCACAACTTGTCATTTATTTTTTCAAATTTTTCGCATATTCGAAAAAATACACATATTTCTCCCAAGGTGATAGAAATTTATCAATAACCAGAAATAATTTCGAAAAATTGGAAAAATGTTTCGATCTATTCGATAGAAAATCAGTTAGACACATACGGAAGTATTCAAAAGATCAAAAAAAAACTAAAAATAGGCTTCGCCCCGAACGGGATTCGAACCGACAACCTTCGAGATCCCGTGCGACTGCTGTAAACATAGAGCCAAGGAAGCTTACGAACGCAGGGTGGCAATAATTTATTCATAAACTTACAAAACAACATTCTCTAGATTAACCATAAAACATCAGTTATCTGATGAAAATTGCCGTGTTAAGTTTCGATGAATGTATCCTAAGGAATAATTTCTAAAAACTTATTTTAAAATGTTTCTTCTTTAAGTATTAGTGCTCTAATTTGTTAATATTATAATGTAAGTTGTCTATACTGATTCCTGCATTGACGTCACCGCTGGACTATGACCTAATAGGTCAAAAAATGTGCTTTCATTCCTAAAAACCCTCCTATTGAATCACCTTATTAACTCTATCAGCTTGTATTTCCCCATCTATTAATTCACGACAATTTTATGCTATTTTTAGCGCATTTTCTTTGAAAATTAAAAAAAAAATAAACAAAAAGTTGTGACACGACTGCTCAGGTTACAAAGCAAAAACTGGAAGCAAGAAATAGATTGATGAGTGAGAAAGCAAACATTTCAAATGAAATTCGCCTCACTTGCAAACCTCCAAGCCAGCATTATTTTCAGTTATTAACTTATATACTGTGAATATGATGTACCAAAATTTATACCTGGGAACCCTGGCTTTAAGTGATTGTATTAACTCTGGACCAGCTCCCCAAAAAACATGGACAACGACACCTTACTTAAAAAAACGACCGTATTTTAGGTTATCCATTGGTTACCGTTGTTTGTTTGACTTTTGTGTACTTAAAATAGTGGATAAGTTTCATTCGATTCAGCGGCCCAAAAACATGAAATACAACTCCCTACTTAAAATGTATTTTTTACCGACCGTATTGTAGTGGAGCTACTAGCTTTCCGGTATTTGACCAACGTTTTTGCGTCTTTTTAATCACTTAAATCCTAAAGGGCCCGACCGGGATCGAGCCCGGACTGTCTGTTTAGCAGGCACCAGTATACCACAGGGACCCCAAGTAACTTCCAAATTAATTTAATTAATTTGGAAGTAGTAATTTAATTAATTTTAAATTCAATTAAATTTTTATTAAGTTTTAATGATTTAAATTAAAGAACAATAAAGCATGGTAAGCTTCATAACAGGAAAAAATGGAATATAATTTAATTATAAAAACTTTAATTTTAATAATTAATAAGAGTTAATCCCAATACCCTAGCCCACATAAGCGCTTAAAATAGAAAAAGAAACATGCGCTCACTACACCCTTGTGTGCGCACATGGATGCGTACAAGGGTGCACTTACAATACCGTTGTGTGAAATTTGGTTACCTTGAAATTCTTTGGTTTAGCGCAGCGAGACTAAAGTTTTACTTATTCTAATAAGTAAAACATAATATTATTCTAATATTAACTAATAATATTAGTTATATTATTCTGAGGTCAAAGAGAGACCGAATTAATAGCACCTTAAGCTTTAAATAAACATGATAATCTAAGGAAAAGACAAGCCCGTAGCTAGGTAGGGGCTAGGGGCTACTCTGAAAAATAGTTTTAGTGGAAGACCCTAACAGTTGTATGAATGTCGCCCCCCTTAGAGATCGGTTTGGCCTGGGAAAAGAGAAACAACTCCGAAGTCATAACACCCTACCCATATAGCCATTAAACTTTAAGGGAAAAAGACAAATTAATAGACTGTAAACTCAATAGATAATAATACAAAAGTAATTTATAAAATTTAAAATTTAATTTAATTAACAAAAATATACGCAGTCCAATATACTTGAGCCTCCAAGGAAAAATTTATTAAAACATTATATATATATATATATATATATATATATATATATATATATATATATATTTATATATTGGACTGCGTTATATTATATATATATATATATATATATATATATATATATATATATATTATAATATAATATATATATTGGACTATATTATATATATATATATATTATATATATATATATATATATATATATATATATATATTATCATTTCTAACAAAAAAATGCATAAACGTTTTTAATTTTTATGTTTTCTTTTTACTTTTGGGTTTGAAGAGTTGCTGTTTTATACTTTCATGCTTCTTTTACCCTGATCGAAAGCTCGGTAATTAATAAATAATCTTATCTATATTGGACTTCTGTCTTCTTTTTATTAACTTTTTCTCATTAAATTTTAGAAATGAATTTTCTTTCATCTTATTAGTTTCTTCTTTTATTTTTTTATAATTAAATTTTGAAATTTTAAAAATTTAATTTTTTTGGAAAATTATTTAAAGCATTTTTAAAAGTACTTCAAAATTTAATTAGTTTAGACGACACCAATTTTTGCAACTTACGTATTTATGATGGTTAAATTTATTTGGATTGATGTAATAAACGAGAGGCTCCAAGAGAGCCCAAAGAAGACTGGTATACAGCAAGTTAGCCTCGGGGGTGGTATCCTCTGCCCCCTAGAGCCTGAAGGGGGCAACATACAGACTTCATTCGAAATTTTACAAGTGTTATATTATCTACATCGATCTATACATGTGTGATTCTTACACGGTCGAATACGAATAGGAAACGCATAAAAATTATTCTTTAACTAATTCGACCTTCAATTTATTTTGAATAGAAAAGGTACGGTGTATTGATCAATAAGCTTTTTATTTGCAATTACTGCGTTTTGTATTGTACGTAAATATGTTTACTTTAAAATTTATACAGTTAAATATACAGGCTACAGATCATATAGTAAAATACACTGGCTAAAATTAATACAGTCAAATATACGGGCAACAATAAATTAATATAGTCTTATTTGTGGGAAACAATAACAGTAAAATTAATATAATAATTTTAAATATAATAATATAATATATAATAAATAAAATATAAAATATAAATATAATAAGTTTAAAGCACAGGGTACAAATAATATATTTATACAGAGTAAAATTAATACTGTCAAATAAACCATAAGTCCTAAAGGTGGACTTAAGATCTTAAAAACTATTAAACTTATACAGTCAAATATACATGCTACTATTAATACAGTCAAATATACAGGTAACAATAAATTAATACAGTCAAATACACGGGGTACAAATAATACAGTACTATATACAGAGTACAATTAATACTACCAAATACATTCTTTTAAGCAGGAAACAATAAATTAATACAGTCTAATGCTCAGGGCACAAATAATATATATACAGGATACAATTGATACTGTCAAATATACCTAAAGTCCAAAAAGGGTCTTCAATAGATCATTCTTACCATTGGGAATGAAGGAAACCCCCGAAAAAGTTTTTAAGATAAGCATAGCATGAGTGCCTAAAATGTAATGTAGAACTAATTAATTAAAAGCGAGCATAGTTTTGAACAACCCCTTGTTTATAGCATAGTATAAACAATGGCTGCTTCACAGCGCCGGCGCTGGGCGCCGCTTTGTGACCCCCAAGCCACTCTGTGGGGGGTTCGCTGTCACATGGTTGTTGTCCTGTATCAATTTGCCATATTAATAGTTGATATAAGTGGCTTACTGCCACGATATAAGCGAATTTGTAAATGTAAAAAACGTTTTTGTTTACATTACGTCATATATGTCAATCAATAAAACAACGATTAATACTGATAATTAAATGTAAAGTCGTATTTTTGTTAACCACACATAGTAGTATTTGTTAAAAAACTTGAGGTCGATCTAAACACTTATTGAACATTTGTGATCTTTTGAAATGTTTGTTAGGGTAATTATATTATCATTACTGTGGATTAATGACGTCACACATATTTCATAAACGATAGGGTTCGGAACATAAACCAGATTTTCTACCAAGTTTCATTTCGATTCGAAAAAGTATTCAAAAGTTATCGTATCCCATAGAAACGTCTAAGAACAAAATATTTTCCATATTATATATATATATATATATATATATATATATATATTATTTTTATTTATTTATTTATCTGTGAGTCACCCCCATCAAATCTCCCTTTCTAAGCCTCTCCCCATAAACTCATTTTTTCTTTGAAAATTCGTTAAAAGACAAAAATATAAAAAGAAATGCTATAAAAAATAAAAATGCTGTGTACCGTGATTAATTTGTTTACATTTAAATGGGTAAAAATCTTACTGATGCACAAAATGTGAACTACATGGATAAGTTTTAAAATATCAAAACAGTAACCTGACCACCTTCGGTTATAAATATAATCAAATAATCAGTACAAAATTACAATAACTTATGCAGTAAAACGTTAAAAATACAAATCAAAACACAAACAATATGCGGGAAACTGATTTTGTTTATTTTAACCTTCAAGGAGGTTATAATTATATAATAATCACTCTTGAAGGAGGTTTCTATGAGATTAAACAGATCATCTGAGAGCCCCAAAAAGATGTTTCAGCCCTCTCAATGTTTTTAGAAAGGCTATACCCTCTAAAGGCTATACCCTCTCTAGTATGTATCTCAATGGTCTACAACACATGTTTGACAACATAGAGACATATTACTAAAGGGGCCCTATTGGTTGAATTTTGAAACATCTGAAACCTAACCATATTCGATTATCAAAATAATCAAATAAAAGAACAAAAATATAGTAACTTAAATAGTAAAACGCTTAAAATACGAATCAAAACACAAACAATGTGCGAGAAGCCGAAAACAATTGATTTATTATAACCTTAACTCTTTGTGATTTTGAATGTGCACCAGAGGAGTTGTTCATGTTTAAACGAACGAGGGAAAGAATCTCTCCACAAAACAATAATTTGTTTAAAGCGCTTTCAACCTAACATGAGGAAATCATAACCTTAACTCTCTCTTTCTTGGAGGAGGTTTCAATGAGGTTACACAGAGCCCCTAAGAGCATATAATAATTCTACCATAGAGATATATACTAGAGGGGGCATACCATATCATCTTACTGATGCACAAAATTTGAACTACATGGATAAGTACAAACACATACAGAGAGAGTTCTGAAGAGAGTTCTGTTGTATACATTGAGAGTTCTGAAACATCTTTTTGGGGCTCTCAGGGGCTCTGTGTAACCTCATTGAAATCTCCTTCAAGAGAAAGTTAAGTTAAAGTAAATCAATTGTTTTTGGCCCTCCGAACATTATCTGTGTTTTAATATGTGTTTAAACGCTATTTAATATATGTTACTGTATTTTTGATCTGTTTATTTGATTATATTGAAAGTCGAAGGTAGTCAGGTTTAAAATGTAAGGTTATTTTTTCCATGTTTCAAAATTCAACTAATAGGGCCCCTCTAGTAATAATATCTCTATGATTACTAGAGGGGCCCGAAAGGTTTCATTTTGAAACATCGAAAAAGTAACCTGACCACCTTCGCTTTAAAACCAATCAAATAATGAGTACAAAATTACAATAACTTATATAGTAGAACGTTAAAAATACAACTAAAAGCACAAAAATGTGCGAGAAACCGAAATAAAGTTATTTATTATAACCTTAGCTTACTTTTGAAGGAGGTTTCAATGAGGTTACACAAAGCTCCTGAGAGCCCCAAAAAGATGTTACATTAAAAAGACTTTTTAATGTATTGTGTCCCAAGAAGATGATTCGGGCCTCTTAATGGAATAAGATAGGCTACACCAGGGAGAATAGACTAAAAAAATAGGGCTACACTACCTCTAGTATATATCTCTATGTCTGACAAAAGTCACAGTTGCTTCCTTACTTGATTTTCGTAAGAGTCCAGTAGGGAGATAAAAAAAAACCCATTCTCAAATGAGGTCAGGTCAAACGCGTTTAAATCAAATATATATTATACCTAAAGCTACTTACTAGTAGGAATGAGCTATATATGTTAATATGAGGTATATATATGTATTTTGACTCAACGCTCAACCTATTTTAGAGTTTTATTGTGGGCGCCCTTCTATTTTTCTCTTTCTTACAACATTTCAAATTTATTAACATATTGAGTTTAAAATACCTACTTTACAATGAGTTGAGATTTTTATGGTCCCATTTTGGTCCTTCCTTTGTCTTTATGACTTCACGTATCGTTTTACTCAAATCGAATCCGCATTTTAGAAAAAACGTTTTCATTTTTTAAATGCAAAAGTCATCGGTTATAAACGTAGCAAAAACCCGAGAAGAGACTGAAGTAACATGCGAGAAAAAAAATCATCTTGATTTTCAGTCGTACCAACGTTTAGAAAATTAAAATATATTTAAATAATTTAAATATACATAATCAGTGATTATCTAAATTAAAAGCGTAGCTATTAATATGAAAAAAATATTTTATACTACTATAAATAAAATCAATGAAAATAACACATTTTAAAATGAAATTTAAATCTATATTTAGTTTTTATTTACATTCTTATGAACAACTAGCGCTAGATTTATTAACATCAGAGTGAACTACTAGTTTTTATCGTAAATCGACGTAATGACTAAGCTCTTTAACTATCGGTCGAGTTTTAAAACTTTGCTCTGGAATTCTTTCTTTAATCCTTGTTATAGATTACTAAGCCTTGATTTAGAACTTATAATTAAAGGTAAATTAAAGTAGATTTATACTTCTAATTACGGAATTACCATAGGTTATAATGAGCTTTTATGACACCATTTTGATTCAGCTTGGTAAAATTTTAATTGTCCATTTAAAACACAAACATTTTTGTGTTTCTTGTTAGATCCAACATTTCAATTCTGAGTTATATCTTAACAAATAAAGGTGACGGAGCGTTCAAAGAAACTTATCAGGTAGGCAAATTAAGTTCTTAATTTTTTTACTATTAATATTTTTACTTTTCCTCCTTTAGAACGTAGGTATACGGTAACGTAGGTATAGGTATACGTAGGTATACAGGAGGGGAATGGATTTTGCTCTAAACATCCGGATTGGGGTGTTATATTAGTGCTCTCCTGAATATTTTTTTACCAAATTTCGGTACGTATTTTTATGTGTATATGCCTGTGGTGTATCCATCCAGACGTATCCACTCGGACAATCTAGGTTCGATTACGGAGGAGTTAACCTTGGGAATTTTTTACTAATAAAACATAGTTAAAGGTAATTAATTTTTCATGCAAATAAATTCAACATCACCAACCTAAATGACCAAAAAGTCGAAAAAACATGGTCGGTTACCATAAAACCTTAAATACGACCAGTAAACCACATATTTCTTTTTTGGGCCTGCTAGATGAAAGATAGTGGTCCGGAATCGATACGACCACTCAAAGCCAGAGTACCTGGGTTCGAATCTTGGTGAGGACAATAATTTTTTATCGTTTTATTACATTATGTAAGTTTATAACTAAAAAAAAATTCGAACCCAGGTACTCTGGCTTTTAGTATGTTTTATTCAACGTTACGTTCAACTGAAAAACTGATACGTAAAATGATAATAAGAGGCCTGTATATGATAAAATCATATACAGGGTGTTTCATGTAAAGTGTCCACCGTAGAGGGAGGGGATAGTACTCCTCAAGGGGAACAAAAAATGTTCTATAATATAAACCCCGATCTCCAACCGTTTTCCCACAAGATCAAATTTAATATTTTAAAAAATTATTTGACCTCCCATCATAAAATCGTTAATAGCTTTTATAATGTTCAAGCTAAAAAGATGAAATTGGTCTCGTTAGAAAGCTTAGTTAATTTCCTAAAGGACGAACTATTAACTATGTCAAATATTTTGGAACTACTGCCCAAAAATTTGTATGAAACATTATTTTTTGCGAAAATTGAATTTTATGAAATTTTTATGGTAGGGCATTAGAGGAAGTAAGAGATGAGCAAAAGTTTAGCCAAGAACGGAAAACTCTTATTATTGCCCTTTGAGAAAATCCAAACTTTATCATGCATTCAATAGTCAAACGTTAATGCTATTCTTGCGAGAAGTTGGAAAAACTGATACATTTTGGCATTTTAGCATATCTCTACAATATTAATTAAATGTTACATCAAATAATAAAAAATCTCTAAAACGGGGAAAAGAGTGCTTTTAGAGAAAAATTTATAAAAATAAAATATGTTTATGTTACTCCCTTTAGTAAAAAAAATCGTATTATTAGTTCACTTTCGAAAAAAATATTTTGTTAAAATAACATTATTTTCATTTTATACGATAAAAACTTTATTTTTTTGCAACTTCTAGCTACTATAGCTTACATTTTTGACTATTGAATGTAGAAAAATATTTGGGTTGCCTTAAAGAACAATCATAAGAGAAGTTTTTTCCGTTCTTGGCTAAACTTTTGCTCATCACTTACTTCCTCTAATGCCCTACCATATAAATTCTATAAAATTCAATTTTTGCAAAAAAATCATTTTTCATGCAAATTTTTGGGCAGTAGTTACTAAACATTTGACGTAGTTAATAGTTCGTTCTATAGGAAATTTACTTAGCTTTCCAACGAGACCAATTTCACCTTTCTACCTTGTACAGTTTAAACGCTATTAACAATTTTATGATTTGAGGTCAAACATTTTTAAAAAATATGAAATTCGACCTTGTGGGAAAACGGTTGGAGATTAGGGTTTATATTATAGGATATTTTTTGTTCCCTTTGAAGGGTATTATCAAATCCTTCTTTGGTGGACACTTTATATGAAACACCCTGTATGTATATATATATATATATATATATATATATATATATATATATATATATATTGGGGTTATGTTTATAATAATACAACTATCTTTCTTACTAACCATTAAACCCTCAAAACATATCGTGTATCCCATATTGATAATGACAATAATAATTAATTTTTTACTTATTTTACTATGCTATAATGCTATAAATAAAGACAAAAAAATACTATGCAGAATAATTGGAACTCCTACAAATAAATACTAAGCTATAAGTATTTATTTCTTTTTTCGCAAAATATATGAAACATCTAAAATAGCATTGATCTTTTAATAATAATTTTGTATAATATTAGCGTTGACTTGAAATCTTGACCCTCGTCAATACAAGTACTTGAACACTGTCAATGTGGAATCATCTTCACAAATAAAGTTAAAAACTAATTTACAAATGTTTTAAAGTTTAAGGTAAATTTGAACAAGGGTCTGTCTCAAAATCTAAAGGATATAATAGGTTTGAGTCTTAAAATTTCTAATATTGAATAGGAATGTCTAACTACAAGGATTATAATATGCAAAGGTTGTTTAGAGGCGATTTATGTTAATATTTTAACTATTGTTCATTAAATAAAACTTTGAGATACCCTGACCTAAAAGGTAAACCGTAGTGTACCAAGGTTCGACATCCTTGATATAATCAAGGAGCCAAAATAAATAAATCTAGGGGGTTAAAAACCTTTGAAGCTCGATTATCACGTTTTACTGCGTCTGACTTTTAGACTCATTGAGATATATTACTAGAGAGGCCTTATTGGTTAAATTTTGAAACACTGAAAATGTAACCTGACCAGCTTCGCTTATAAATATAATCAAATAATTAGTACAAAATTACATTAACTTATATACTAAAACGTTTAAAATACAAATCAAAATTCAAACAATGTATGGAAGCCGAAAACAATTGATTAATTAAAACCTCAACTCACTCTTAAAAGAGGTTTCAATAAGGTTACACAGAACCCCTGAGGGCCCCAAAAAAATGTTTCAGGCCTCTCAATGTAATGAGATAGGCCATGCCCCCTCAAGTATATATCTCTCCATCAGTATATCAATCAAGTATATCTCTATGCTTAGACTACAGAGGACTCCGGCCGAAGATCATTCGTCGTATCATTACGGCTAATACTTGTCCGCGGATCCAATATGCATAGAGATATATACTAGAGGCTGAAACATCTTTTTGAGGCTCTCAGGGGCTCAATATTTATGTGATCTTAGTGATTTTAAGCACCCTTAAATTAATTAAAATAAATTACTTCAAGAAAAATTTAAAGACAAATCGTCAAAAATAAAAAGAAATGAAGAAATCCATTTACATATTTTAACGTTAATCACTCTTTTGTTATCAATTTCTTATCAGCGACGGTGATGCTGCTACGGACTTTGAACAGCGAATGACACACTTTCATAACTCAACCTTCATTATTTATATTTTATTTAAAATTGTAGTAGCTAGTGTTTATTACATTATTAAAAGTGTCGGGATCAAATTTTGACCGAGGACAATTCCCCTCCAAAGAGCAAATAGGAAAGCTAAACAAATTTCTAAGCCAACTTTAGATATAACAAAGTTTAAGACAGCCTTTATAAAATATAATCGTTAGTCTGAAACTTGAAGACTTTAAATCCAGAAAGTTTACTAAACAATATCCCTCAGTAATATTTCAACCGGAATAAATTAATAACACAAAAAGGCAATCGTAATGACAGCAATGTCATTAAATTTGAATTGTTTTTCTTGATATTTTAATTTTAAAAATATATTCGTTTTATGGTTTAAACTGCACTTATAGCAATAATAAAAGAGGAAGAAATCTCTCCACAAAAATATATGTTTCATAGCAAAGTACTTTTAACCTAACAAGAGGCCATATCAGTGCTAGCCTAACAAACAAAATAATACAATAAATCAGAAAAATAAGAGAAAGCTAATAAAAAAGAAAAATAAATAAATAATGAATTAAACAAATTAAAAACACAAGTAAAAAAATCAAAATAACATATAAATAAATTAAAAAGAAAAACAATAGTAAAATTAAAAAATACAGTTGAATAAATAAGAGGGTAATAGATGAGTCTTACAGATCAGATATCAAAGATAGACTGACTGGCGCTGATGTGTTAAGCTAGCACTAATGATGTCCTCTTGTCAGGTTGAAAGCGCTTTTCTATGAGAAATATATTTTTGAGGAGACACTTCTTCCTCTTTTATTAAGATGAACTCCATTAACGCTCACCTTAGTTCTTCTACAATTATATATGTAATTAATACTTTTTAATTTTTTTTTTAATAATGAGATGAAACATGGTGCATATATTTTTCTTATGTATGAATACATGCGTGCCAACTTTCAACCCGATCGAAACATTTTGACCCTATAAGACTTATAATATAACACTTATACCAAGGAGTGAGAACTTAAATTAATAAATAAAATTAAAATAAAATTAAAATAAAATTAAAATAAAATACATAAAATAAATAAAAATTAAATAAATTTTAGTCCTTGCTTATACTATACTCCTTGGTTCTATCTATCGAAAATTAAGGTAGATTTTTGTACCCTTGTTTCAACTAATAATCATTCCCCGCAATGCTCCCTCTATCATTCTCCGCAAGTACGAAAATCTACCATGAGGTTAACTATCAAACCTTAAGGTAGATTTTTGACATTTTCTTCAACATAATGCATAACATACGAAACACGCATAGCAAGACCGACATTCCGCATAGCAAAGCACTATAGAAGGTCGTCAAAATAATTTAATTGGATAATTTATCTAAAATCTTGGTTTTATGACCACAATGTACTTTTCCTATGTTTGTACGTGAACAGAATATGAATATTTCACTGCTAGTAGCATTAGTCTCAATTTACTTAGAGTACTCGTAATATCACCTAAGCCGAAAAGTTTTATTACATTAACCTATCCCTAAAGATAAGGATATACAGATAAAAACCTTTAAATAATAAAGCTGAAGTCATAAAATTCCCTAATGTAAAACACTCATGCAAGACTAGAAAGAAAAGAGAGTACCTCAGTGTGAAGTAGGGGGAAAACACAATAGGGCCAGACTACTTTACCATATTGTTTATTTACCTAAGGTTTTTAATTTAAAATTTCAACGATTAAAAAAAATAATAATGATAATTAAAAAGTTTCTTTTTGTGGACTTATAAAAAATATATAAAAAACAATAAATAAAAACAGATTAATTACCCAAAAGTCCTATATTTTTTAATATATAAAAATAACTAAGCTTTTGACTAAAAATTAGTCATCATCAGAGTTTAACAAATATAAAATAAAAAAAGAATTTTACAAATACTACATATACTAAGGTGCAATATGAAGTAGTTTGTAAAATTGTTTTATTATTTTATATTTGTTAAATTCTGATGAATTTTTAGTCGAAAGCTTAGTTATTTTTATATATTAAAAAATATAGGACTTTTGTGTAATTAATATGTTTTTATTTAAATATTGATAATCCTTTAAAAACATAATTAAATAACCAAGGACGCCGCCAAAGAGGATGACCGGCGGGCTATGCCCTCTCCACTATATATTTCACTGGCACCCTCTGTCCCCCTTCCCTGATTGAAAAGTAGACTAATAATTAAATTAAAATTCCTGGCATGATATTTAATATAATACATTTATTCCTACTAATATTATAATCATACTTTTACTTCATACCTGCGATATAAATGAGAAAAATTAAAAATCCTCTATTTATTTTTAGTTTACCAAGATAAGTTATATGTGATGTATACCATACCTTCATGATATAGACGTAGACCGACTTTTTAAAGACACAAGGTCTATGGTTTTAAGTTTTTTAAGACGTAGTACGCCTGATGTTTTTACGTATTTTATTTTTACTTTTCCACATTTAAACAGTTTTGGAACCGTGATTGTACCTAAATAATTAAAAATCAAATATTAATAAATAGGATAAATTAGGAAAATTAAAAATTGACTAAAGAGAATAGGCTACCTCCGATTGTTTGTTCCCTTACCACCTAGAACAATTTTTGCTCTTCTTAAGAATATAGATAATCTTAAATAAATAATTTATTTTTCAGACTAAATAGAATATGATTGAGCAAGATTAAACATCGATCGTCCAATCGACCTTGAGAGTTAACATTATAGTCAAATCATATATCCAGTCACTAATGTAAGTGTGTACCCTAGATGCCTCTAAACTCTTTAGCTGCTATTACTAAATTTAAACCAGTGGCGGACTGAGCCACTAGTTCACTGGCTCCAGCCACTGACCAGCAGCTGGAGCCACTGGAGCTGGAGCCAAAAAAGGAGGGTTTGGCCTAAAAGGGCCCAATAGGGGGGGGGGTCCTATATTGCTTCCCAAATAGAGGGGTCTACTTGTAAATAGTGGTATTTATAGCCAGCTTAAATTAATTTATTTAGTTTTAATTTGTATTGAATAAAATAAATCAACTGAAATTATTTTTTAAATAAATTAAAGTAAACTTTAATAAATAAGATAAATTAACCGTCTAGGTTTAATGAATAGAGGCCATAAAGATCTAAAATTTAGAATACATTATTAATTACTTAAAAATATATCTAGAGCCCTGATCAAGTATGTAATCATTATTGGCCCTAGTCTTTAGTATGGGGCCCTTAAAAGTCCAAGTAAAATAAATAAGGACCTTAAAGATCTTATATTCAGGTAACAATTACAAATTTATAATATTTTTAAGTACATTAAAAACATTTGTCTCTAAGACTATGTAGTATACCTAGATAGATCACTGTTAGTCCTTTTCACTCCAACAGATGGTGCTAGCAGTACTGGAACTGCTTTTCGGTCAAAAGAGGAGGAGTTAAGGTCTTTAGCCAACACCCCTTTTAAAGTAGACATTTTTATATTGGAAAATCTCATATTGGAAAATCTCCAATACTATATAATTTTTTATTTGTCTCTTTAGGTCCCACTTTAGAGTATTGGGCTCCATTAATGTAGTAAATATATTACACAATTATAAAAAATAAATATATTTAAGCTTAACAAAATTGAAATATTTTAGTTTTTTCTTTAAATTTACTTTTGGCTGAGGGGCCCAAGGAGGCTGCCGTTGTCGCCCTCACTGGCCAGTGCGCCCATGATTAAAACTTAGTGAATTTTACTGCCATGAAACTCGATTAGTTGATTTTTTTACCTCTTAAGAGGAGAGGAGAGGAAAGCATTATATAAGCAAAAAATTTAACACCTACTTTTTTCATCAAATGTTGATGTTTGAGCACCTACAGATCCCATAAATCTAAAAAAATAGTGTCTGTATGTATGTATGAGTGTAGAAAAGTGCACATTTCATGAAAATACGCTGCAGTTCTAACGTCAAACGGCTGATCCAATTTAAAAAAATTAGGTTCAGTTTATCTCAGAACTTTTACTCATCACATCGGATTCGCTGCGCTCATCCTCCTTGCTTCTACACACATCTGCACCTATATATAGATTTTTGTTCAAAGTTTCAACTCTAGCATAAATAAACTGGGAGCTACGATGATAATAAACTTTTTGATGAGTCATTAACTAATTAATGCATCAAAGATTTTTTTTTTTTTTGATAGCTCAACTAAACGTAAAGATGGATTTTTATACAAAGTTAGGTAAAAATAGTGCAAGTATCCAACAGCAAGTATCGATGTCAGCTGATTCTTCAATTGCTTCTTCAACTTAAGGTAAATACAAAAATCTCTGTAAATTTAAAAATAGTGATTTAAAAAGGCTCACTAAGTGTAGGGGGCCTTTAAATCATTTTAAAGACATCACTTGAAATCTCAAATAGGATTATCAATACAAACACAATACATTTCCTATATACCGTCAGTATAAATTAGGAATAGTAAAAAGAATAAACGAATTAAAAATCTCAAATTTATATAATAAAAGCAAACATTAATATGTTATTCATTAGAACATAACATACATTAAGTTTTTAAAACAAGTTACAAAATTTCTTATACAAAACAAAATAAATTTTCAAATCATCACAACAAATAGAATTCATAACACAACACTTGAGTTTAGTTTGTTGTAAACAACAATCTGTATATATTTTTAAAGAATTTTCATAATGAAAATGAAGCATATTTGCTTACAAAATGAAGCAAATAAAATGAAAATTATTATATTAATATAGCAACAAATTAAGCACACAGCAAGTCTAAAGGGAACTATTTGAAGGTTGCATTTTAAAGTAGGCTTTTAATTTTAAACAATAAGTTATTTAGCCATAAATTACCTATTTATATCACTATTTGTATCCGTTTCTGTCGACTAAATAAATAGGGAAGGTATTAATGCCACTATATTTCATTTTTATTTGTTTCTGTTCACTAAATAAAAGGGGATAAGTATCTATACCACTATCTTTCCTTGTTCATATTTGTTTCTGTTCACCGAATAAAAGAGATGATCCACATCTATATCACTAACTTTTATTATTTGTATTTGTTTCTGTTCACCACATTAATAGGAATAAGTAAGAATTTATATCACTATCTTTTCTTAATTTTTTTGTTCTGAAATAATAACAAACACAAACCTTCACAAACTTTATTCTTTTGTTAAAAAAATTAAATTATCTTTTATTTTAATATTCTGCCCTATAAAAAAAATACAATTTAAACATAATAATATTTAATACAATAAATAACACTCAATAAAAAAAAACTTTTAATAAATTAATATAAAAAAAACAAGCATAAAATTTAGCAATTTTAATTTTTTTGGCAGACCAGCTACAAATACAATTTGATATTAATTTTATAAATAATTACCTATAAATACATTTTTAATTTTTCATTAAACTTGATTACTAATGTTAACTGATACTAGTAAAAATTTTTTCTAGAGGCTCTCCAACAAGAAGAAAAATATTTACGAGTGCTCTGGTAACTTATAGTCATTTTTTAACAAAACTGGTACCTCTCCAATTTTTTAACATTATAATTGACACACATGTTTATATAATAAATATCACCAGACAACTTGGGCAGCACTCGAAAATATGATTTTACGTTAAGTGTTTATCATAGAGTATTTGCATATTTTTTTATTTAATTATTTTGAATTTAAGTACATATTTATAAAAACAGCCCTAAGCACCTCAATGAGGCTGAAAGCCTCTCGTTTTGCTATATCTTATTAAGTATAATCTTTTTTTTTCTTTCCAATATTTTATAGTTTGTTGTTTTATACGAAATACTATAAGATAAAGCAATAAAAAAATTGCAAACACTCTATTCCTACCATTCTTAAACTTATCGGTTGATCACCAGTTATCTTATGTTAAAACTTTAATTTATTTTTACTCTTACAAAATTTAATTGATTATAAATATAAATATACAAACCTGAGTACAAGAACAAAATGGTGACCAAAATTTAAAAAAAAACATTTTTATAATAAAATTTTAAGGCTTTAATACAAATTTGCTTTTTTACAGATTTGCTTAATTGAAAGAACATGGATTCAATGCACTCATGATATTTCAAATTTCAATTAAATTTTTAGATGGATCTGATGTATAATTGATAGCCTTAAACTTATCTTGATCCCATTTTAATTAAATTATTGTTCATTCAGTAACACTATAAATTTGCAAATAAAAATAATATGTTTTCCAATAAAAACTTGGGTCTTACGATGGTGACTGTCGAAGTAGATAATGAATGCAACATTTCTCTTTCACTGTGAGAGACATCTTCAGGGATGTAGATCACCATGGATAAAAACAGAGTGCACTACAAAACTGAACTGTTCAGTTGTGTTCGACATTGTCAGTAGAGTTTTATAGAGCAGTGTGTTTTTAACCATGATGACTTGCATCTTCTGAAAATGTCTCACACATAGTACTCCAAGAGCCCGTGGCAAATTTTGTGGTTGTCGATCCCCAAAGGTTTAACCCGCTAAATTGATTCACATTGGCTCCCTGTTTAAGGATCAGGTGGTCTGCCTTTCAGATCGGGGAATTTTAGCCCCTGGGCATCCTCAAAGTTCCAAAAACGGGCCCAAATTCTATTGTTTACTTATAGCGCTGTTTCTATTGGGTTTATTAAACAAGTTAAAGGGCTCAAATTTTAAGTTTATTCAATTTGTAACAATCTATGTCAAATGCTGAATAATGGGTAATAACTTAAATTTCATAAAAAATATGTGTTTTTAGCATTATATGTCAATCAATAAATCATCATATATGAGAGCTGTGCTACTGATTTTCTCTGGAACAACTTTATATTACCTATGGTTTGATAGAAAATGCCTGATTTTTAAATCTGTCCAAATCTTAAACATGATAACATGGAAAAACATGTAATTTTAAAATTTTGGTGCATCTCGAGGTGTAAATCAGAGATTTTTGTTGTATTTTTAATAATATTATATCAGTTATATCTCTAGTTCTATTAAACCAATTTTGATGGTTAAAACATTGATTTGTGACGAATTTAATAAACTTAAAATATGGGCCCTTTAACTTATATGGTAAACCCAATAGGAACAGTGATATAAGTAAATAACTGATTTTGGGCCCAGGGGCCTAATTTCTCTGATATGAAATGACAGACCATCCAGCTCCCCAGCTGACCATCCAGCTGCTTTTTTGGCTCCCTGATCCATTATCAGGGAGCCAAAAAAATAAACCTGGAGGGCTAAACCTTTGGGGCTCCACGATCTTGAAATTTGCAACTGGCTCTTGGGCTATAGGAAGGGAAACACATTCACCACCTGTACACCAAAATCTTTACGTTAATAACTGCGGAAACCTATGCAGTTTATAGTTATAAGATACAAACATTTGTAAGAACTACATTCCTGAAATTTAAAATACAAATTGTGAGATAAAATTGCTGAATTCCAAGATTTCTTATTTTCATTTTTTATTCACAAAGTTTAATTATATATTCACTTATTTTTTTTTCTTTCAATACATTAAAATTTGGAAAAAACAGTATTATCAATTTTCACTAATAAATTAGACATAATTTGGCTTTAACACCAATTCAACATTTTAATGATAAAAATAAAATCAGTAGTTTTTACTTATTATTTGGATGGCACAACTGACACCACGGTAAATTAACAAATAGAGCCTTGTTGGCAGAGAGATATTATACTAAAGGGGCCCTATGGATTGAATTTGGAAACCCCCCCTAGTAATACATCTCTATGCCTATGGGAATGCAAATGTTGACTGATAAGTAAAGAAAACACTGTTTGATCAATATTGAAATTTATCCTATAAATAATTGAAATTTATGGTTACATATAAAATTACCAACCCCTGAGTTTATGCTTTCATTACTTATTAGTCAATATATTTATTCACACAATCTTTATTGGTAAATTTGACAACACTGTAAATTAATAAATAGAGCACGTTTGAATGAATGTATTGGCTAGTAGTAAACAAACACATAAACAATGTGATTGGTAGACTTGAAAGTTTATACTACTTATAGTACGTACTATTTTTTAATTTCATGTGCACCCTTCTAGGTGTCAAGACGACATTTATATAAACTCCATCAAAATCAGTCTTTCTGGCATTTAATGTAAGAGTGTTATTATTTCTTTTCAAAAATATAATCATAGAATTTTGAAAAATGGAGCCAGGAGAAAATAATTTTACATATTTAATCGTTTTATAATAAACTTGAAAGTAATTTTAAAGCTTAAAAACATATTTCCTTGTTCATTCAAGTTTACTAGTAGACTTTAAAGTATACATTTTACTGTCACTTCACTGAATTGAATTGATGAAAAAATGTTGAATAATATAATGTTGTTGATAGTTTCGATGTCTTTGCAGATGGAAGGATATGGAAAACATGATGAGAAGGACTGATGAATTAGTGACTTTACGGTGATGATGTGAATTTGACTTCCTTAGGTGGATTTTGGTTTTCTATAGTCCAGATAGAGCCACTGCTACCTCGTTGCAAAACATGGATCAAAGCTCGCCCAACGTGCTGCACTCTAGAAATCAAGGTAAGTAGTAGTAGTAAGGGGGGGGGGTGATAGTAACTACCAGGCAAGAATTGAAGAAGAATTTCTTCAATTCTTCTCCAATTAATTTTTCTTGAAATAAATAAATTTCTATTCTATTCAAATTATGAAAATTTTAATCTAAAATCTAATCTAAAAAAAACGTTGAGTACCATAAAAAATTTGTTTACATTTACTAAGGTAAAAAAATAGGTGTGCGGGTGCACACATAGGAAAATTTGAGCCAACTCCCTGGTGGACACAATGTGAACTACATATCATGTCTGACAGAAATCTTTAGTTTTATTTTATTCCTCTGTTGACTTATTTTCCATTTGGTTTATAAATTACTTCAGTTTTCAACTCTCTAGCATAAACACACTGTGAGATACAATGATAACAGACACACACACACACACACACACACACACACACACACACACACACACACACACACACACACACACACACACACACACACTGTAAACTTTTTAAAACCCACTCAGGGAGATCTTAAGAAGATCTGAAAAGGATAATTCAGGTGACAGACTGGATTCAGATTTTTAGTGAATTTCCCTCATATAGCTACAATATAAAGTAGAAAAAGTAAAGACCACAATACACCACAGTTTTAATACTTACGGTTGAAAAGGTCTATTATCGAAATCCTTATGAAACAACGGTTCGTATGCTTGAGAAAGTAATGCTTTCTTCATATTATACAGCGTAGTTGTTTCTGTTAGCGTAGCACCAGGACACAGAGCCATTACACGCACACCACTCAGATTCATATGGAATGGATCCTGTAATAATAAAATCATGTAATTTCCAACAGACTTCAAACCTCTAGTATAGAGATATATACTAGAGGGGGCATAGATTATCTCAATCACTACAACTGTAGACATTTTGTGTAAACTATAATAAGGGGTTTAAATATGTAAGAAGATATAGCTTCAACTACTTAATTACTACTGTAAAGTTAGTAGCATTAATAAAGTTAATAGTATGCTAAATATCACTACACAAAGGTAAAGCAAAACAAGAAGATAGACCATATTATCATACTTACTCCAAAGGATCTAGTAAATCCTATGATAGCATGCTTGGTAGCACTATACACAGGTACAGCAAGACAAGGAGATAGATCATATTATCATACTTACTCCAAAGGATCTAGTAAATCCTATGATAGCATGCTTGGTAGCACTATACACAGGTACAGCAAGACAAGGAGATAGATCATATTATCATACTTACTCCAAAGGATCTAGTAAACCTATGATAGCATGCTTGGTAGCACTATACACAGGTACAGCAAGACAAGGAGATAGATCATATATCATACTTACTCCAAATGATCTAGTAAATCCTATGATAGCATGCTTGGTAGCACTATACACAGGTACAGCAAGACAAGAAGATAGATCATATATCATACTTACTCCAAAGGATCTAGTAAATCCTATGATAGCATGCTTGGTAGCACTATACACAGGTACAGCAAGACAAGGAGATAGATCATATATCATACTTACTCCAAGGATCTAGTAAATCCTATGATAGCATGCTTGGTAGCACTATACACAGGTACCGCAAGACAAGGAGATAGATCATATATCATACTTACTCCAAAGGATCTAGTAAATCCTATGATAGCATGCTTGGTAGCACTATACACAGGTACAGCAAGACAAGGAGATAGATCATATTCATACTTACTCCAAAGGATCTAGTAAATCCTATGATAGCATGCTTGGTAGCACTATACAAGGTACAGCAGGACAGGGAGACAGACCAGCAGTTGCCCCTGTTATAATAACACACCCACCTCTGCCACCTCTATCCCTTCCCATAAATCTAAGAGCTAAAAGTGTTCCCCTAATTACTCCATTCTAAAACAGGTAAACACAACTTGGAAATAGAGAATATAATTTGTATTGTGTATTATTCATGTTATGGACACTCAGTCACACTAGAAATATTGGTAAGTTCACTTTTAGTTATTTATAATGGACAATTATGCCCATTATTTTAGGTCAGTAATGTTACAAAAAATATTATTATAAAAATAAAAATAATTATTTTTATAAATAAAAAAAATCATTATTATTCTTTCAAGTACCATTTACAGTATATTAGGGTGCGTAAAAAAACTTTATACTAGAATAGAAATCAATGATATATTACAATATGGCTACAAAATAATAATTAGATGTTTATACAATAATTAAAAGTACTATTTAAAGCCACTACTAATCAAAGTATATCTTTAAATGGTAGTAAAACCAACTTTTTCACTATAGTTTAGGGGACAAGTAATTTTAGTTTTTTTTATTTATTTAACATAGTAACGGGATTACTCTCAATTACAATAGCCACAGGGAAAATTTTTCGAGTTTCACAAATCATTTTCTAAGCGTCCTATCTTTTTTACAAAAAATATATAATTGATTTTTCATTTGAATTAACTTTGATCAAATGAAAATTATTTTTAAGAGTTTATTTCTTTTGAAATGAATACAAGAACATACAAATTTAACTCAACCTCATATAATTTTACAAATTTAAATAAGATAAATTTTTGTCAAATCCTCCATATAGTTACAGTATTGTTTTGAAAATGTAGGCCTCGTCATAGTCCATACCACTAGTGCTGTGCCAACCTAAGGATTTACTAGAGCTGTCTATTTTCTCAGCTTTACTTTGAGAACATATTTGAGAATTTTCATTTATTAATTTATTAATTCTGGCTCGCTTCACTCATTGGTATAACTAATTGCTAAGACATATAGACACAACTCTCAGCCTAAAAATCTAAATAACTATTATCTATTTAATCGTTCAAGTAAATACTTACTAAATTAATATCAACTTCTAACTCCCAGAATCTATCATTAAATATGCCAGCATTATTTATGACAATATCCAACCCTCCAAAAGTAGACTGTGTTTGCTGGAAAGCAGCTAGAAACAAAAAGTGTAAATTTATTGAATAATGGAACATTAATTAATAATATAATTTAATAAGTCAGCAACAAGAAGTATTGCCATCTTTTTTAAAAAAAAATTGAATATTATTAGGATGGATAGGCAGCATTACTTAAAACTACCAGTAAAACAGCTTTGCAGTTATTAGTTTTGCTCCTTCTGAATACAGTATTAGTCTAAGGTGGTGCACCTAATAGTTCAGTTTTAGGAGTTTAAACCCTAACATAATTAAAGAGGGAGGAATCTCTCCACAAAAATATATTTCTCTATAGCAAACGCTTTCAACCTAACAAGAGGCCGTCATCAGTGCTAGCCGTTGAATAAAGAAGAGGGTGATAGATGAGTCTATCTTTGATATCTGATCTGTAAGACTCATCTATCACAATCTTCTTTATTCAACGGCTAGCACTTATGATGGCCTCTTGTTAGGTTGAAAGCGCTTTGCTATAAAGAAATATATTTTTGTGGAGAGACTTCTTCCTATTTTATTAAGATGAACTCCACTAACGCTTACCTTAGTTCTTTAAACTCTAACAGTTCAGTTTCAGGAGTTTAAAACTTAACAATAAGGAGTTTAAAAAAATCACAAAAGAGATGAGTACTTTAGTAATACCTTCAAACTGAAGATAATCAGTGACATCACAGAGACAGAAGATAGCTCTGCCAGGTCCATATTTAGTATTAAACTGATCTGCTAATCTCTCTCCTTCCTCATTTATATCACATATTGATACCTAAGCAGAAACATTTCACATTCCATTACCTTGAGCTATGACACAAACATTATTTTTGGTAAAATTTCATTATTAAGGCAAAAAATATTCAAATGGTTATTTCAACTTAAATAACAATAAAAACATATTAAATTGAAATGTGAGTACTTGTTATATAGTTATTAACGAGCTGAGCTATTAACATTTTTTAAAATACAATTTAAAACAAAAGAATAAGAAAACAAATTAACCAATAATAAAATTTTAATATGTAGTAACAGGTAGTAAGAAACAAAAGAATAAACAATAAGTATATAACTATTAATAAAAGTTTATAAATATATTTATTATTGAATTTATAATTTAAATAAATTATTTCTTAACTATTTTGATTTTAGTGACATATTTGGCAATAATTAATGAAAAAATATGATCAAGGACTAAATCTGCAACGATAGGTGACAGAGGGTCACCCATCGGAAGACCATTTTTTTGATAATATAAAATGTTATTATGGCTAAAATATGATTTTGAAAGGCAAAAATTAACTAAAGTGATAAAAGTGTTATAAGTTATAGATATGGAAGCAGAAATTTGGGGATACAGATCATAAATTATAGATTTAGCCACATCAATAGGAATACAAGTGAATAAAGACACTACATCTAGAGAAATTAAAATATCATCGTCATCTAAGATAGGAGGGTTATTTCTTAAAATATTGGCCATTTCAAAAGAATTTTTTATATTAAAATTTGTCATGTCTTTGAAAGGACATATAGTAGCTAGTCTACAATCTGCTAGGTATAACTTATCTAAATATCTATCCGAAATTCTTAGTCCTTTCAAAGACATGACAAATTTTAATATAAAAAATTCTTTTGAAATGGCCAATATTTTAAGAAATAACCCTCCTATCTTAGATGACGATGATATTTTAATTTCTCTAGATGTAGTGTCTTTATTCACTTGTATTCCTATTGATGTGGCTAAATCTATAATTTATGATCTGTATCCCCAAATTTCTGCTTCCATATCTATAACTTATAACACTTTTATCACTTTAGTTAATTTTTGCCTTTCAAAATCATATTTTAGCCATAATAACATTTTATATTATCAAAAAAATGGTCTTCCGATGGGCGACCCTTTGTCACCTATCGTTGCAGATTTAGTCCTTGATCATATTTTTTGATTAAATAAATTATTATTTAAATTTAGAAGTGTTTTCTTTACTTAAATTTTATTAATGTTAGTTTTCTACTATTATAAATTTTTCATGCTTTAACAGTATAGAAATTTATTTGAATGTAATATATTCCATAACTGTGGCCCAGTATAGTTCAAATAGCTTACTTCAATAAAGTATTAATAACGCTCTTTTACATTTTGGTGTGATGGTCAGTGTGCCAGGTGAATGTCCCCCCAGTGGGGGGGTTCTTGGTTGCTGGGGGTAAAATAAATAATAGGCTATATTTAACAAATTAGTGTTCTGAACAATACAATTACGAAAGATTTTTTTACTTTTATATGATAAATAAGTAAAAAAAAGTAACTGCTATTTTTCCTGGTGTGTTAACACCTTTCGCCGGACTCCATGGCCTGGATCACAGGCCGTCAGGACCTTGATCTTTGTTGCTCGGGGTATAACACCCCCCACTCCTGAACAACCACTTGACAGAAACCATGTTACGAACCCCTGACATTGGACAGGCTTTGGGAACATTTAAAGGCATCCCATGTAAGTAAGGTTGCCAGGTGTCTTGATTTCAGCAGGATATTGACACTTTTGTCTCGCTTACATATAAAATCCTGCCAAAACTATATATGTACCTATATTACCTATTTCGCACATAAATAAGTTTCTAAAGTAGTAAAATCATTCTTTACAGATGAATTGAATAAATGGACTACTACCCCCTCCCCCCTGCCAGAATTGTCCCACTTGATCTTGGCTGAAATCTGGCAACCCAACAAGTAAGGATTTTCATCCTTTGCATAAAAATCCTAAAGGGCTGGGACTTGAACCTGAACTATCAGGGTGCCAGGCTCACTTTCTAATTACAACCCCTATACTTTACTCTACTTATTACTTATACCCTATTACTTAACTCTTGCATACTTACTAACAAAAAACTATCATTTCCACTTCTTATTACTATAATTGAAAGGTGCGACACCAAGTAATCTTATAACTGCCACACTTGCAAACACAGCTGATATAACAAACATGGGAATCTGACTTCTCCTAGTCATAGCTTTACTGTTGTAGTAAATATAGTAAGATATTCCGAGGAAACAGCAGCCACCCATCACTCTACACAATAAGCAATCCTTAACATCATCTTCCTTTTTTCCCATTTTATTTTTTTTAATTTGAATGCACAAATACAAAATCCCAGATCTGATAACAAAACGTTATCATAAAACCACTAATCATTTTTGTATTTTCGCGGGATAATCTAATATTTTAATAACGCAAACTAAAGCGGTTGAAGCAAAACAAACTCAGTTTTAACAAAAATATTATAATTCGTATTGAATTTTATATATTACTCACAATATTAATGAGTTTTTTAATATAATTAAGTATAGAAATTAAAAAATAATTAAAAGATTTCTAAAATGACGAGAATCAAATCGAGTTTTCAAGTGGATCGACTTAGTTACAGAATAGTATAGAATTCGAGATAAGTATCGATTGTTCCCGAGTATTCGACCAATGAGAGTGCTTTCTAGAGCGTTCTTTTGGCGGTATATATAAACCAGCATCTCTGGCTTTCCCGCTCAGTTTATTCGTAAACGTGCTGTAGTTCACAAAGAAACTGCCCTATTTGAAAGTGAAGAAATCGTATTTACTTCGAATCGTATTCATAAAAATAAAGTTTTTTTTTTATCGAAAGTGTTGTATTTCTTGTTTTAAACATCGTTAAAGTCGTATAGAAAGACTGTATTTAGATTAATTTTATTAAACTAACTTGAACATCTCGTTCACTACGTTTTAACATTCAACATAAGTTTAAAGTGTCTAAAATTCATACCTAAATGAATTTTTAGACATGCCAAGCGACATTTCAACCCAAGAAGCCTTCAACAAGCTTTTTAATCTTGTACCAGAGGAAGACTTCGACGAAGAGCTATATCCAGAAGAAGCTTCAGACAAACTAAGCGATCTCTGTGCTTGGAAGAACTGGAAAAATAAGAACCAGGTATCTAGAATTGAAATCGAAGAATTAGACGACTTGGCTCAAGAAATCCAGCAAGATATTGAAATTCTAAGTCAACCTATTATTGAAGAAATTTATTAAAGTATCTTAACTTTGATCTTCTTAAAGACTAATATAGCTTTGCAGTAAGTAAATTCAGCTTTTTTTTAAACAAAATTTTCACTAAAGTGATACTTGCAATTTGAATTCTGAACTTTTGTAAAGTTTTTATTGTTGTGAAAATTTATCAATTTATAGGACTTAACACTTTGTTTACGCCCAGCTATTTAAGTACAGTTAAACTTCAGAATTAAAAAAAATATATATATTCACTTTGTTTACGCTCTTATCCTAGGAAGACACATATTCTTTCACTATATACAATATGGTTGTAATACAAGAACTTGAAGACTTAGCCTGTCAAGTTACTGCTGAAGAACTTAGAGTTCTCGAACTTCGCGACATGGCATGCTTGACAGCTATCGAGAAGTTGGAAGATTATACTACTCACATACCATCTTGGAAGTTGCACGATCCTTCACAGAGTGTTTTACAAGAACTTCATGAATTAGCTTCTCAGGTACACATTGACGAATGGAATATGGTTTCGGATGTAACACTGGATGAGATGAAAGGATTAGCAATGGAAACGGATCAAGAATTAGAAGATGTCTACTACGCATATGCTTACGAACCGATTGTAGAAGAACCAGAATAAGAAGTGTTAGAATGGAGTAAGAATTGGACATTTTTATGTAGGTTGAAGAACTTTAATCATGTAGTAAGCGGAATGAATATGGAAGAAGTAAAAAGTATCATGTATAAATCCACCAAAATGCTGCGTAACCAAGGAATAAATGATTAAAGAACATGATTCAAATGAGACTATTAAATATTGGTGTGCTTAATGAATCAAAACTATTCGAAGATGACAAATCCATTCATTTTGGTCATCTTGAGTTAGTAATCAAAATCAAGGCAGCAGTACTGCTGGTAACTCTGGTAACTGGTAACTGGTAACTCCATTACGAAGTACAAATACAAAACCAAATATAAACCCCTAGAAATCCTTCATGTAAGACATGGTACTCATAAGGAATAAAACCTGTGTCTTCTGTAAGTAACCACTTCTGAACAAAATATCTCAAGCCTAATTAAATATGAGGTACCAAGACAAAGAAGGCAAAATAATAATAATAATAATATATGCATTTATTTGTAATTTAGGATAATAAATGTATTTATTTAAAATTATATATATATTATATATATATATATATATATATATATATATATATATATATATATATATATACCTTAGTTATATTACCTTAGTTATTTTACTAAAAGATAATGTATTTATCTTTCTGTTATTTTGCTATTAGATACTATATTTAACCCATAGCTCTTTTAATTTGGGAATGTATTTATATTTGTCTCTTGGTTGTTTTAATTTAAGTTATTGTTTATATTTTTTTTTCATTGCTCTATTGTTACCTTATTTATGTAATCTTAAGTTCCTTAAAATGCTCATTAGATTAGAAAAAAACTAAATGCCAATAGAAATGATTTTTTATTTGTTTTTGTTATTAGTTCTTTAAGTAGATTATTTTTTAGTAAAATTTAATAATTTATAAAAGTATTATTTGTGATCTCCATAAAAATGTTATTTAATTTTGTAACAAAAATATATTATTTTTCTATGACCGTAATGTTTTTTATTTTACAAATAAAGTACCTTCCTAATCCATTTTAAACTCGTGTGATCTCATAACGGCTGGAAGCTTGGTTTGAATGATAGAGATCTGAGACTTGATCTAAAAACTCATGCAATCTCATAGAGGCTGAGAGCTTGGTTGGAATGATAGAGATCTGAGACTTGATCTAAAAACTCATGCAATCTCATAACGGCTGGAAGCTTGGTTGGAATGATAGAGATTTGAGACTTGATCTAAAATCTCATGAGGGCTGGAAGCTTGGTTAGAATGATATAGATCTGAGACTTTATCTGAAAACTCATACAATCTCATAACGGCTAGAAACTTAGTTGTAATGATAGAGACCTGAGACGATCTAAAACTCATGCAATCTCATAACGGCTGGAATGATAAATCTGGGACATGTTTTTAAAAAATCATGTACTGTCTCATAGCGGTTGGAATGATATCCATAATAATATACTCAGTATACACATATCTTTAAAATACCACCGTGTAGGCTCGCAATATTGGCTCTTTAAAAACTGTCATTATCAACTATCTATACGTATCATATCCTAAAGTAGAAAGAAATAACAACACTATGACGTTATAAATCTTGATAGTATTAGTAGACATTAAGATTCTGTCGTCAAAGATCCTAATAATATAATAGTAGTAGTACAATAACAATTATATCGTCAAAAAATATAACGATACATCGTTATTATACGATATATCGTATAATAACGATATAAACCAAAAATAAATTCATAATATATAGATCCTGAAAGTATAAACAAATAGCCTAATAATGTCAAAGATATTATATATAATAAATTTATATTTATGTATTCTGAACCGTGGAGGTTGTAAGTAAATAAATAAAGCGACAGTCTCTCCACAAAATGTAAAACTATATTTACAAAGCCGGCTTTCGACTGATAACAGCCATCATCAGTGGCGTAGAGAAGCGAGGAAGGAAGATTCAGGCCCGTATTCAAAGACATCTTCCTAACATTTAGTACGTTCACACACACTCTAGATCCGCGGATCGTATAGAATACGTACACAATACGGTCAACTAACTTCACGGTTCTTGCAGCATATTTGTTTAGTCGATCGAGTGATAACTGATTCCGCCAAAACATGGCGTCTTGTATAGTGAAGCTTCACTTTTGGTTATAAGGAAGTTTAAAACAAAAAATATATTTAATTAAATTGTGATTTCTTTGCGTAATAATAAAGTTACACTAAAAAAAATAATATTCCAAAAGTTATTTTATCAAAAATGGTTATATAGAAGTGAAATAAAGTGAAATAAAAGTTCGACGAGAAGGTTATCCGTTAAATACGATCGTCTCTTAAGGTACACACAGAAAAAGACAGCGTATCGGGGGATCCATTTAGATTCCATGTCCCTAGTTCTAGCGTATGCGATCGGATCCCCTCCGCATGGTTCATACAGCTTAAATTACCGTATTGAGAGATCGTACTCTATACGATACGCGGATCTAAAGTGTGTGTGAACGCACTAATTCTCCTTGTTCCTTAAGGAGAATGTTAGGTAAATGTTAGGAAGATGTCTGTGAATACGGGCCTCAACCTCTGTCTCAAATGATATAGTGCGTATATTTTTCTTCTTCCTCGCTTCTCTACGGCACTGATGATGGCTGTTAACAGTCGAAAGCCGGCTTTGTATATATAGTTTTACATTTTGTGAAAAGACTCTCGCTTTATTTATTTATTGATCCTGAAAGTATAAATAAATAAATTTATAACGTCCACGATCCTTAAAGTATAATCAGACATAAAGATTCAGCGTTATAGCGTTACAGATCCTGAAAGTAGAAACAAATAATAACTTTATTATATCACGGGTTTTTAAAATATATACAAACAAAAACTTTATCTCTAAAATGCTGATCGATTATAAATTATTCACAACTTTTTGACGACAAAGATTCTGAAAGTAAAGATAGAACAACTGTCTGACGTTATAGATCCTTAGTTATATGCCAAAAGTAATATGCCAAAAATATGGTTACCTTAGCACCTTGCTTCAGTAACTCTTCACAGAAGGATCTGCCAATCCCTGCTGCTCCACCTGTTATCAAAGCCACTTTTCCTTTTATATCCATTGTTTACTTTTTTATCACAACAAAAAAGCGCGAAATCCAATAAAATTCCCGCTAAATCAAAATGAAAACAAATTGTAATGTGCCATATAGTATTTGAAATATAATTAAAATTACACATTTATAATTGCATTTCAAATTTATTTTATTAAAATTCAATTGAACAATTTTTAAAAACTATTAATAAATAAATAAAAGCCTTTCTATTATACATAAAATTTAACTTAAACTTTTGATTTCATATAATAATGTAAACAATAGTATTCTACGGATTTCCGGGGTTGCGTTACGATAAAATGTATTGGGAGGGGTTCGCGAAGGTGTGCGCTTGCGTAGAAATTTCGATTTCGTTTTCTAGGGGGGTGTCTAGAAGCTACAAGGGGGCTCTCTCCCCACAGCGGGGGTAATTTCCCTTTTATCATCATCTACTTTAAATAAAACATTCTTTAAATAGACACAATTTTGTAGACACTGTTTATGCTTTATAATTTTATCTCATTAATCATCTAAGATAGATGGTTTAATTAAATTTGTAAATTCTTCTAAACATTTACACCAAACCCCCTATCTAAAACAATACTTTTATCTTTTATGAGGTAGGTCCCATGAAACGAGTGAGTATCGAAAAGGAGGTAGGTATCGATTCAGTTTGCCCTAATTTTGATATATATATATATATATATATATATATATATATATATATATATATATATATATATATATGTGTGTGGGTGTTTTCTCTAAAAAAAAATGGTTTCTTGATTTTTGTTTTGGGTCTTCTAAATCAATTAGGACCGTTTCTGCTAAATCAGAATAATCGTTCAGCCACTAGAATGCAGAGCACAGGGTGCCATTTGAAAATTTGCATAGATGGCCGAGCAGGATGTGTTGTTGAAAGATTTCGTCCAGGAATAAAGCCATAGCCTACACCTACAAACTAGTATGAAAACCTCTCGATTCTCTCTTTCACCTTAACACAGTTTTAATAGCTTGCTATTTGAGCTTTAGTTTAAACCATTCGTTGGAAGCGTCAATAAATTTAGAACTTTTTTTACTCTAGCGTGCTTGAAATTTTAAACATTTATTACAGACATAAATACAAAGCCTTTCTGCTTCTCCGATTTTCGGTACGATATGATTCATAGAGTGTCACTGCCAATGGCGGTTCCAGCAGACTAGCTTGGGGGGGAGGCACTTTTTCATAGTCAAAAGTTATTAGGAGGGGGACGATTTTCTGTTAAACTCTCCCTCTACTTAGAAAATGCATATAAAGCCATATGTCAAGTTTTAATTTCAAAATATTGACGAATAAGCAATTTTTAATTTAATTATAATCATAATGAAATGAAATTAATATTACAAGCAAAAATATAATATATTCATCTATCCATTATCTTATCTCTTCACTGAAACTAATATATTTATTTCTTAAATAATACCCACATTCAAAATGCATTGTTTTAGTGATGTTGATTTTCACTTCCCTACAACAAGACCTCTCCCATGGGCAATATAAGCAAACATAGGCCAAGTTTAAAATAAAAACATAAAACAGAGAAATCAAAAACGAAATGTCTAATATAATTAATGGAAGGAACAATACAATAAAATATCAATCAATCAGTCTATACTGTTTTATTCTAAAAAAACTTAACTAATACATGTACCATAGTACCATCACAAACTTAACTAATAATTTATAATAAAATAGTACAACAAGATATAAATATATACAAAAACAAAATAATTAAAAGCAATAACAAAATATTGGCACATAACTAGAATAAGAAAGGAAAAAGGAACATTAAAATAAAATATCAATTAAGCAGTCTTTTAGCAGTCTTCTTGATATTACTGCTTCATTAAAAAAAACTAACTATAATGTGTATACAGTGGTACTGTACTGTGGTATATAAGAAAAGTGGTGAGTTATTTTTTTTCGTATACTTCAACAATAACTTTTTCCAATTTTTCATAATTTTTTTATTTACTTTACTGTTTTATAAGTGTAAGTAATATTCATAATTCCGAATCCGAGGTTTAGCAAGACCCAAGTAATACAACCATTATGAGGTTTACGCCATCATATTCTGAGGATTTGGCCATCACATCCTGAGCTTTTGGGCTTCACATTCTGATGTTTTGGTCATCACATCCTGAGCTTTTGGGCTTCACATTCTGAGGTTTTAGTCATCACATGTTGAGCTTTTGGGCTTCACATTCTGAGGTTTTGGCTATCCATTTTTGAGGTTTACGCCCTCACAGTTTAAGGACTAGCGAAGTTGTGAGAAACTCTGGTATTATGTACCCGATTGACTTAATTGAATTGAAAACAGTGAATACCATACATAAAAATAAGAGTTTATTTTTAAGAAATAATACAATTCACCTTTAGGGACATCATCAGTTTCTGTTGATAGAAGAAAAGTATCCAGAAAAGACTCATGGACCTTTTTGTCCATTGGCCTATAATGACGGCAACACGGTTAGAAGTCCGTGTTGTATATAGTAGATAAATTAGAGAGATAAATGTTATCTTCTCTATTCACACCACTTTCGCTTCCAAATGGTGTTTCATGACAAGATTATTTAATTTTTTGGTAATTCAAAAGACCTTTAACGATTCTTAAATGGGTGTAATGGCCATTGAACTTTTTCCAAACTGTACCCAGATTAGTATACTTAAATCCCTGTAAAACCTTTTATGTTTTTTTTTAAATATACATGGGTAATTTTTCTAAGTAAAACCAGGTAAAACTGGAACTAATCCCTTGACTTCTCAAAATTCCTCCTTTATATACTTGTAATCTTCTTACCTAGTTAAAAGATGTAATAAAACAAAAATCTGGGACGGAGGTAGGCAAACCGAAATTTAAAACGTTTTTATATTTTATGTATGCAGTGGCGTATTTATAGGCCCGTGAAGGGCCCACATTTTGAAGCGCAACAAAATTTTTGCTACGCGATATTACTTTATTTCATTGAATCAAGCTTATACCCATATTTTTTATGAGCATGGGTTGTGTTTTACCCATAGATATAGATATATACTAGAGGGGACATAGCCTATCTAAAAACATTGAAAAGCCTGAAACATCTTTTTGGGGCTCTCAGGGGCTCTGTGTAACCTCATTGAAAACTCCTTAAAGAGTGGGTTAAGGTTATAATTAATAAGTTTATTTCGGTTTCCCGCACATTGTTTGTGTTTTTATTTATATTTTTAAGGTTTTAAAATATAAATAACTTATATTTTAATGTGTAATACAAAAAGAATACAATAACTTATAGAATAAGTTTTTGTAATTTTGTACTGATTATTTGATTATATTTATAAGCGAAGTTGGTCAGGTTACTTTTTCGATGTTTCAAAATTAATATCTCCATGGTTTTACCTATAAATAATGGCCTCCAGTCTTAGTTGTACTGTATCATTTACCCACAAATGGGGCCCCATTGAAACATAGTGTAGTCTATAAGTCTATCTTATCATCAAGTCGCGGAGCCCCAATTAGATTTGGCAGTATATTTTATTTTTAAATGGGCACAAATTAGATCATGAAATATTCTCTCTTAACATGTTCAAGTCCTATGAATGGGCCTCATTAATTCATAAAATAGTCTCTTTTAACATCATTATGTCGCGGGGTCTCCAAGTAAGAGTTGTGCTCTATCATTTGCTCACAAATGGGACCCCATTGGAGCAAATCTATCTAATAGTACAATCTATCTTAACGTCATCAAATCGCTGGGTCCTTAGTCAAATTTGCCGTATCTTTCAGATTATCCAAAAGAAATGCACATACATATCTTATAGATTATACAAAACTGTGGTCATCATTCCAAAATCGGCACTGCAGAGCATTCACGCTCATTAAAATAATAAAAACAATAAAATGTTTTAGCTTATTTTCTTGTAGGGAAATTGGGAAAAATTAAGCTATAGGAAGTAATGCTATCTCCATGGTTTTTGACGTATTGACTATATATTTTTTATTATTATTTTAAATAAATAAATAAATATAAATATATATATATATATATATATATATATATATATATATATATATATATATATATATATATATAATAAAGCGCAGCTACGCCTCTGAATATTTGCTGTTACTTATAAGTGGGTGGTACATTTATAATTCGTGGTTTTTTTCTCATTTTCAGCATTCTTTCAATAATGTATACGTATAATTTACGATAAATTAGGTGATCTTTATATTCTGAGGACGAGCGAATAAGCGAAATGAGTATAGATTAGTGAGGATGAGCGTAGTAAATCCGACAAGGTAAGGAAATGTTTCGAGATACCCCGCACCCAATTACAATTTTTGATTTCTACATGTCGACACTTGCTATAAAAAATGTATTTTATGGGGTTCGTCATTATTTAAATTTTAACAGTATGAAACGTTAAATAATTATGAATAAGAGATCTACAAGAGTACTATTTAGTAAATCGTACGATTTATAGAGTACTATTTATTCTATGGAAGAGACGTACTGGTGCATTTAGAGAGTGGTAGAATCAGAGTAGAATATCTGTCTTTAGTTTATTGCTGCTTAAAAGTAATAGTTGGCTACATTGTACATCTAGTTTTACGCATGCGCAGTTTTGAGCCGGCCGGTTTAGCTTCGCGTTGGTTTCCTTGTCCGCCATTAAACTTTTCTTTACACACTCGGATATTTGCTTTCGAAGTGATCACATTTCGTTATGATTTCATCAGATCCAACATAAGAAGGTAATTATTATTAGTTTCTCCTTAAATATTTTATATAAATACAGTAGCATGGATTATTATTTTTATTATTATAGGACTGTAATCTATCCAAATTTTGACTGTCTGGATTTCTGACATTTTTATCGGCATTTATCTGAAATCTTATTGACCATCGATTAATTATTTATGTTTAGTATATTTAATTACATCATGTACTATCCATATTCACCAAGTTTTTCGTTATTAATGTTATATTTATTTTTACCAAGCTTTTTTTTACTACCTAACCTATACACTCGATTAGCGACCCGTGTTTTTTTTTTATTAGACGTTAATTACTTTTTTGTTGGGCTTATTATTTTACTTACTATAATTCTTCATTTATCAATTGTCTTACGTGTTTAAAACGGGGTTTTAAGTGTGGTAACCTTTATCTCGATTGTCGTTAGAACCATGATTTTAACATGGTGTTTAAGACAAGTTAGGATTGAACCCTAGGTCAAACCTTGCATGGAAACGCCATCAATTAAAATTGCACGTGTTAATATTTTAAATTACGTGGAAGCTGCTTATTTTTATAGGGCTTTTCTGGGCATATTTTTAAGGTTATGATTTAATGCTTATAGTTTTAACTAAGAAGTAATTTCGCTTTAATTTTTGCAAAGTTTTTATCTGTAATTTATGGATTTTTTAAAATTATTTTTAAAGGGTTTAAAGGAGAAGGGGAAGTTTAATCATTCTCTTAAAAACTGAAACAACACAACTCAATCGAGCTCTTACCTCTTAAGCACATGCACACCTTATTCATTGCTAATCAGTCTGTCAATGTGCTAAATGATAGTGTAATCAATTACATATTATATAATGTTTATATTATTAATTCTGTAAATCAATTTTGACAGATATAAACAGCTTTGAGCACACTTGAAATAAAAACTAAAGATATGGGGTTCCATTTTATTTACACAGGAACCCTACTGAGTGAGTATTCTATCTCTCCTCCTTCACAATTACTACGTTCGCACAGCGTATTTCACAGGCGATTGTATTGGATATGTCAACTGACTTCACGGTTCTTACAGCGTCTTTGTTTAGTTAATTAAGTGAGATTACGTGCTAACTGATCCCACCAAAACGTCGCGTCTTTTATAGTGAAGATTCACTTTTGGTTATAAGTAAGTTTAAAATAAAAAATATATTTAATTAAATTGTGATTTATTTGCATATTAAAGTTACAGTAAATATAATAATATCCCAAAAGTTATTTGATCAGAAATGGTAATATTGAAGTGAAGTCAAAGTTTGACGAGTAGGTTATCCGTTAAATACGATTGTCTCTAAAGGTGCATACAGCGTTATCGTGGGATTCATTTAGATTTTATCTCCCTAGTTCTAGTGTATGCGATCAGATCCCTCCGCATGGTTCATACAGCTAATTTACCGTATTGAGAGATTGCATCCCATACGATACGCGGATCTAGAAGTGTTTGTGAACGTACTTATTGACTTTAATATAAATAATACTTCTTGAGACAGTATTAAAAGTACAATATTTTGAATGAGATAATTTAATCAGGTTAGTCAATTAAAAGCATTGAGTTCATTTAAGAGTCGCATTACAAACGAATACTATGTTTAATAATGTGCTATTGAACTCATAAAGTGAATTTGTCTTTTTTATGCGCTGAACTTCATCTTTTTGGGAGTTTAGTCACCAAATCAGATACATTTATTCAACTTTTTTACGTATGAAACAATGTTTTTTTACCGTGTATGAAATTCTAAATTATACATTTTTGTCATGATGTTCCTTTAACAATGTTTTTACCGTCCATACGTATTTTGTTATTATTTTATGACAATTCTTAAATTATACATTTTTATCTTTCAAGTGTTCAGATAAGATGATTCGTAATCTATACTTTTTTGTTTTAAAAACAAAACACTTAAGCCTTTGTAGAATATTATTTTAATATCTGAATATTATTTTAATATCAACTCATATTTTCTGTATTTTGTTAGTGAATATCTATTTATAATATCTTCAGCCTCACCACTGCAAAAGACCACAGTCTATCGACTACTTTAAAAATCGTCTATAACTTCATTTTTTACATAATTTATGTTCATTTATCAATCATTCTTCTACATAATTTTAAGTTTAAAATTCTTGTGCAATTTTATTTTTGTTTTAATTAATGTCTAATCTATTAGATTGTTTAGAATTAAAATTCCTCTACCCTTCGTGCTAGATCCACATCTTCTAAAGATAGATATATCCATTTCTTCTTAATTATTACCATATGCTAGAACTAATTATTATAAATATTCTCCTGTCAACTTAGCCATGATACGATGTAATGACCCCTCAGTTAGCTTGGATCCTTTTTTTACCTTCTTTTAAAACATTCAAAAGAAAGCTAAAAGGAATATACTTAATAAATCTAATATATACTCCCGTATTTATTACGTATATAAGATATGTTGCAGATGTTCTTAAAATTTTGTACTTTTAAATGGGTGTTGTTTCATAACTGGATTTAGCAATAAAGTTAATTATTATTATATGACTGATTTTAATAAAGAGATAATTTAATTTATTGTGTGAACTCTCTATTTAAAAAAGGTTGAATAAGCATTAAAATTTCAATGGTATAAATTATTTGAAAATTGGTATATTCAGACATTTACATTATCACCTCAATGAATTTTTTATTTTTTATTTTTAGGGTCTCCCCTTACCAAAGGCATCTGTAATGGCTTAATTATTAATTAACTTATACGTTTTGAAAACTATATAAGTCTGAAGGATGTATTTGTACAACTTAACTCTCCAGCGTGCTACAGGCATCACTCATGCTGTTCATGGATCTTTCAGTGGAACCAAACAACAAGAAATTGTTGTTTCAAGAGGTAAATTCCTTACAACCTTGTAATACAAACATAGGGAAAGTGGATCTATTGTTTGTTTCGGGCTTCTATTGACAAATTCAATAGAATTTATTCTAATGGGCTTTGAAGTTAAAGGAAATCTACTAACTTTGAGTTGTACCCTTATAAACTAGGGATGCAATCAGTTGATAGCTTGGGAAAATAATGGAAGAGGGGAGCCATTGTGGTTACTCCTAGATGTTAAACCACTCCCTTTATTTCATATCTGGCTAACTATCCATATTTGATGTTTTTTAAGATTTCCTGGTTGCTACTGAGTTATCTGTTATCAAAGCAATAAGTGCGATTATGGTAAAACCAATCTTCAGTTGTGCTTAAGTGATCAATTTTATATATTCATTTAACATTGGAAAAGGGTTGAATCAATTTCAAATTTGACTTGCCAGTATCCTTATGTAAGACTAAAGTTAAGAATAGGCATATTTTATCTAGTCTATCGTTTAGTTTAAAAATCCCTAGGGTCATAAGTATTTTGGGGATTGACCAATCAGATAAGCAGCTGCCAACCTCTCACTTAAAAAGAGAAAAAAATCCCTACCACAATAACTGCTGTAGGAAAAAACCTTCTTCCCGGCAATCGTTTACTTTGTTTATGGTTCTTTTTTTGTTTACATCGTTTTGAAAACTACTTTAAAATTAATCTTAAAAATGATGTTTTAAAATAAAACTGCACAAAAGAAATGTAAAAAAAACATTGCCAAGAAAATACAGGTAAAATAACCTGATTTGTTTACATCGTTTTTTCTTGCTCCCTTCTTGCAGGATTTTTTTCTAAAGAATCAGTGGTGTCTAAGATGACCTGTCAAGATTTTTATACTAAACGATTGACTGTAGAAAACTATGTTGCTTGTTAAGTTATCAAATGTTTATACTAAGCAAGTTGCCAAGCTCTGAGTTAGGTTACCTAGTATGCTGTTTACCTCACTAAAATTACTTTGGTACACTCAAGAAAATATGCTTTCTATTATGTTTAGTCTAGGTACAGTCAGCAAAATATACTTTAATATATACAAGTCTAGGTTGTCTTGTATGCTGTATTTACCTCACCAAAATTACTTTGATACTCTCAGCAAAATATAGCTTATATTTGTGTGTTTGTTTTGAGTTCATTTAAGAGTCGCATTTTAAACAAATACCGTGTTTATTTATGTGCTACAGAACTCATATAATATAATTCTTTTTTTATGCGCCGAACTCCGTCTTCTTTTGGGGGTTTGGTCACAAGATCAGATACATTTATTTTTTTTATTCATATAAAAAAGCCAGATATATTTGGCCAGTTTGCTATTCACTCCTTTTTAGTCAACTTCCTTAGAAAAGATGAGCTTATAAGGTTTTTTTTAATCTTTCAAGCTTACCACTTTTTGGATGTTATTTGAAGGACTAGGTGTTACATCTTTAAAATAAACTATTTTTTTATATCTGTAAAAGTTTACATTTACATGAGAAAAGTTTTTCTCATGTTATTCATATACATTATTCAGTATGTTTACTTTAAAATGAGGTTTGAATATGGTAAATTTGACATCGTGCTATCAATATTTTTTCTAACTAAACTTATTGTATTGTGTTATCGGGATTCTTTGCCCTATAATAACCTACTACCCTTATGGTGTTAGTTACTTATTACTTATTTTGTTACTTATTTAACCAAGGATGGTTATACTGTGTAAGTTTTTATTCATCCTTATTAGGTGCAACAGGTAGTACCTCATAAACCTACTGTTTAACCTTCTTAAGTTAATTTAGTTATTGATTAAATTATGAAGCTTAAGCACCAATAGATCCCTTGTATAATATTAATTTATTTGGTTTTGTTACAGGTAAAATTTTGGAGTTACTCAAGCCAGATCCAAATACAGGAAAAGTTCATACTCTTCTGACCGTGGAGATATTTGGAGTTATCAGATCATTGTTAGCATTTAGACAGCTTGGTGGGAACAAAGGTAAAATAAGATTATCTAGCATGTGCTTTAAATTATTGAGGGTATAAAGAAATTTAGTTGTTCTCTTTCTTGGATGTCTCTCCATCTTTCCAAACTCAAGTTGTTTGGAAATTCTTTGTCATTTTTTGGTGTAACTCTCGAGGGAGATAATTATATTTATTATGTATTATCATCAGTGCCGAATATTCTAGAATATTCCGTTGTCGAATATTTGTAATGAGGTTCCCCTAATTCCTCTAAGGTCTTGGGTTGATATTCCAGGTTACGCTCCTACTTTGTTTTAAATTTCATCAAGTAAGTCCTCAAACTTTTAATTAACTTCAGTGTAAGGACCTTAGAGTGTTAGGGTTGTCACTACTATAGATATATATTAATAGAGAGGGCATACCCTATCTCACTACATTAACAAGCTTGCAATTTTTTTTGGGGCTTTTAATGGCTTCGTGTAATCTTCTTGTAATCTTGTGTAATCTAAGAGTGATTTAAGGTTATATATAATCAATTGTCATCTACTTTTCACACATTGTTTGTGTTTTATTTTGTAATTTGAAACGTTTTATACTAAATTTGTGTTGTTCGTTGATTATATTAATAGTCGAAGGTGTACAGGTTACTTTTTTATGTTTTTAAATATAATCAATAGGGCCCCTCTAGTAATAATATCTATTGTCACTTTCACAAGGGGTGTTATCTCTGACAAGGGTTTTCAATGGTCATCATTATTACATGTAGTATCATTTTAAACCCACCAATATTTTATTATTACAATAATTTGCTTAAAATTTATAAGAGAAGTAAGTGAATAATTTAACAAATTTAATTCTGTTGACAGTTGATTTGTCGGTATAAATGATGTTGCGTCAGAATGATTTTTTATCAGAAAGAGTAACTTTATAAACTGTGATGCAGTTGAAAATTTCTTCATCTTAATCAATCAAAACTGTACACTTGAGTCCTGATATTATGACAGGACCTTATCAATTTTACCAAATCTCTACAAGGGAAAAAAATCATTGGTCGGCCATCGTGGATTTAGTCCGAGGACCAATATAGTTGTTTCCGTGTATTTTCCATGATTGGGTTAGCTCTTTATTTCTAGACTGATATCTTCTGGAAGCTCTTTATTAATTTGTTAAAAGATTTTTTCCGTATCGCCGTGCAATTTTTTAAAAGTATTTTTAATTGGCATTATTCTCCTCCCCTGCTAAAATTACTGTGTTACTTTTTACATTAGTTAACTCAGTGCCAAGTATAGGGGTACAATTAAAGTCTGTAATGTTAAATTAATTTGACTGACTATCTGTCAGTTTAAGTTTTAATGTTACTGTACATTTATTTACATAATAGAGTTAAAACTGAAGTGTGCTGTTTAATGTTGATATGTTTTTTAGCTCAGTTGTTGTCTGTTTTTTTCCTGACTGTTGTTATGAAGTTGTTTCTATAATTTAGATGCAGGTGTTAAATTTAATGTTTCTGTTGTTACAGACTACATAGTTGTTGGTTCGGACTCGGGTAAAATAGTGATTCTCGAATATGTACCTCAGAAGAATGTGTTTGAACAAGTGCACAGAGAGACGTTTGGTAAGAGTGGATGTAGGAGGATTGTACCTGGACAGTATCTGGCCATTGATCCTCGAGGCAGAGCTGTTATGACAGGTAAGATCCTGGTTTATTAATTAAGAAGGCTATTTTAAACGTAGTTAAAGGCCAACAAATATAACATAAACCTTAAAAAAAATGTAAGTATTGCTTTGTGAAAGATCGTCAAGAGCCTAATTTTCATGAACCATGGTCTGCCGGGTATATGGAATACAATATTATGTCATGTAACGTATCCATGGCAACATCTTAAAGTTTAAATCATATTTATTGTGAGTAACAGGAAAATTAAATTAAAACAGATGATATGAGTTTTTTTTGTCATGGAACCTGACTATACCCCCCATTTTTTAAATGACACTAGTGCACTCCTTATTGGGTCATGTTATATTTGTTAGCCTCTAATGATATTAATAAGCAAAATCTATGGAAAATAAGTCATTAGAGTAATAAAATAAAACTGAAGTCTCTCCTGTATTGATTTTGTTTATTTTTGAATATTTTATAATTACACAAACATTGTTATCATCCCCCAATTACTGCCACGCTGAATAACTGACTATAGTTATGTATCAGTTCCATATTGTGGGGTAAATTAAATATGAAGGATAATAGGAAGCTGGAATACTAATTATTAGTTCTCTTGTGCCGACATATTATCTCTACAATTAATCAGTCAGTTAATCTTGACTGATTAATGTCACATGGGTACATGCGATGTTTAACAAAGAATAAGAAAAGCAACTGAAATAACTATTGCTAAGACACAACTGCTAACTGATGCTAAGCACATGCAACTGAAAATAACTATTGCTAAGCACACAACTGAAAATAACTATTGCTAATCACACAACTGAAAATAACTATTGCTGAACATGCACAACTGATCACACAAAAGATCACAACTGCAAGTATTCTACATCGCTACTAACAAACCGAAATTTACGTAGCGTCTAGCGTAAGTTCAACATGTTACCCTAAGCGCTGCCGTAATCTTCCTCTATTGAGGGGTAAATTACATACAAAGGATAATAGGAAGAAGGAATACTGGGGTAAATTACATACAAATAGGATACTGGGGTAGGAAGGAAGAATACTGGGTAAATTACATACAAAGGATAATAGGAAGAAGGAATACTGGGGTAAATTACATACAAAGGATAATAGAAGAAGGATACTGGGGTAATTACATACAAAGTATAGGAAGAAGGAATACTAGCTATTAGTTTTCTTGTGCCAACATATTATCTCTTCAATGTCTTCTGCAATTAACCTTGCTGGATCATCATCAGTGCCAGAAGACAAATATTCTGTAGATACCAGGCAAAATTCTAACCCCTATTTTCTGATTTTTCTTGTCATGTTTTCTGATATGTTGCTTGTCATATAGGGCTGAGGGGTAAATAAGGCATAAAGGATTTTAGGAATCAGTAACACTTACTACTATTACTTTTTATTTTTTTTACTTAATTTTTACTTATTTAATTATTATTACTTACTCTTGTGTCATTATATTATCTTTACTATCTCACTTTCTTAAACACTCTTTAAGTAAAAGAAATTTCATTGTCCAACAGAGAGTTCAGGCAACTGGAATGATGGATAGAATTATTTCTGTGTTATTCTGTTGGTATAGTAACATTTAGATGTATCCTCCTAGTATACTTGGTCTATAGTTTGACTAGGCCGGAAATCATCTCTGACATTTGTTTGTTGTTTTATGACTAAGAGATATTAGATATTAATTGTTTGGTGTTAGTTAATCAATATTTAAAAATAAGTATGATATTACAAATGTTTCTAAAGTAAAAAGGTTTAAGGTACTGTTATTTATATAAACAACATAAAATTAAAATGTGTGTGTACCGAGTCCGGTAGCTCAGTGGTAGAGCGCTCGCCTTTCGACCTGGAGGTCGAGGGTTCAAATCCAGCCGGGGGAGGACCTCAATATGAGGTTATCCCTTGTACCGTACACTCGGGAGGTCTTGAATTCAAGGCCGGCCAACCCAGCCAAGGTTTTACGTGGTTTCCTTGGCTACTAATACGCAAATGCGGGGTTGGATCTAGTTTCATCAGAGACAAGTCTGGATCCACGTTTCCGTTGTCTCTAGCTCACGAAAGTTAATGTTCTGCGGGCTGGGGGAGATGAAGGTCGGAAAGATATACTGAGCCTTTGTATGTCCGAAAACTTAGTCAGTGAAAGTGATGGCGGCGACACGAGTAACGTAAGTGACTAGGAACAAAGTGCTCGGTTCTTGAAGACAGACGTCTCCTAATAGCACTGCGGAGCTTTGACTTTCAGGTCAGGGCTGTAGAATGAGTTTGTACACACTGACATCTGGGTGCTAGAGTTCTTTGTCGGGTGGCGCTGGACTGGCCAGAGCGGTGAGCCTAGCTAGAGTCTGGTGATGCTAGTGGAACTGATGGGATTGGTGAAACTGGAAGTATGAGGTCAAGTGAGACTAATGTGATCAGAGGAGCTAGTAAAACTAGATGAAACAAGCACACAGTGAACTAGTAGTCGGCGCTAGCCAGAACGGTGAGCCTAGTGAGTATAGCTGGTCTAGATGAACTAGGCAAACTGTGAACTAGTCGCGGGCACTAGCCAGAACAGTGAGTTTGGATTGAGTCTGGTTGGGCTGGATGAACTAGAAACACTGTAAACCAGTTACATGTGCTACCATGTACGGAGGGGGTGCTTCCTAGATGGATGTGTACAAACTCAGGGGTTGATGTTGAGTGAGATTTGAGTGAGGGGAAAACGCTAAATGACCCTACGGGTTAAAGCGTAAAAAAAAAAAAAAAAAAAAAAAAAATTAAAATGTATATTGTCATTGGTATGACTGACACTTGCTCAGTGTGTAATAGTATTCCAAGTTTTTCCAAGACAGTACTGTCTGTTGTAACTGAATTTTGATCTTATGATATATTGTGGTCTGCATTTTCTTGCTTCACGGATCATTCTACTAAAATTTAATATTTAGTTTAGAATTTAATATTTTGTTGAAGCTAAATCAATAGATAACTTTTGCGGGTGAGATGGTAACTTGATATAGTTAGGTATCTCAAGCTAGTTAGCTACAGTATCATATTTTAGGAATTATTTTGATTAATTCGTAAATTTAATTATGATTAAAACTCTTCCTCAGGTGTAATAATGATTATGTCTTATTTAATTGTCATTATTCAATAATGAATTGTATTATTCTGCTGTTAAAATCAAAAAGGCTGTGAGTAAGGCCTGTTACTGCACTCTAAAGAGACCAATACTTAAAGGGAGGATACAATAGCTCTTAACATCTTTTTTTTTTATTTTTCATATTAATTTCAATTACACAAAATATGACATTATTTTTCTATTTTTTTATTAATTTGAATTAATTTATTATTATTTTTTCACAAATATTTTTTAATTATGTATGTTGTGTTAAGTAATTTATTGTGATGTCACTGAAAAATGCCTGCCATTTTTAGGATACCTTATAAATACTTTGATAGGGTTTGTAGGGGAGTGGAGTTCTCTAGCAACCCCTCTGGGGAAGCTCTAGTAGGATTAAGTACCGTTATGGCTCCATATGGAAACTGTCTCACTACTAGACTATGGAAACTGTCTCACTACTAGACCCCTTATCACTGTGTTATTCTACCTAAGTCCTCCTTTTCAGTATTAGTCTTTTTGCTGCAGTCACTGACTGCTTCTTTATAATGGAGGGCATTATATAAGGCTTGAGCCATCTTAATTATAGTAGATATATAGGAAATGTAATGTAAGTACTAAATAAATAAATCCTTTATTAGTCTTTAAACCACATTAGTAAAAAAATACGATTGTAATTAGTTTTATAAACATTAATTTTTTTCATTGAATGATTTTTAAAAAATTGTAAAAATCTTCCAAAACCATGATTTTGCCTGAATTATGCTTTCTGGTGTTCTAAAGCATTCTAAGTGGTTTGTACTTTGACCCATTTTGAACATATTATTTGCTCAGGTATTATCATTAGCGTTATGTATTTAAAAATATATTTAAGATAATTGCCAGAATATACTGGGCAGGAGATATATAGTTGATTGTATAATTCTCTAATCTATATCTGGCTAAAATAATATTCATTTTAATCGCAGATATTTGTCCTGTTTGACTCTATCTGTTTCTCATTTGAAGACATTTTTAATATTGTATAGTATTATTTGAATTCATAATTAATTATTTAAAAAATAGACAGCCACATATAATATTTAGCTTTAATACTGAATATGAAAACATTTATTTATTTTTATTGTACAACCTAACCAATGGCAATGTTGCTGTTTTTTTTATTACTAATTAACTGTACTTCATAGACAACTAGGTAAAGAGAAAGACTATATACGATTCAAAGACCGTAGCAGCGCCACCATCGTTGATAAAAAAATTGATAACAAAAGGGGGTTTCTTAATTTTTTCTTATTTTTGAAGATTAACCTTTACATTTTTTCTTGAAGAGATTTATTTTTATTAATTTTAGAGTGTTAAAACTCACCTAAGTCACTCTTTCATTGGAAATTCTTTTAAAATAGGTTGTCACAAGTTTTTAAACTGATAAGAAGGTGAAAATCACAATGTAGTGTTATATTGTTAATTAATTTTACTTTTGAATAATTTTAGTTTGCACAAACTCATAAAATTATCATTTTTTGCATTAATTAATAAAATTAGTTGTAACAAATATATATAACATAACTTAACTGATAAAATGATATTTTCCACCTTTGTGTTGTTATGAAGTGTAACTTTTTGTTTAATATTAACAAATATTTCAAATGCAGTGTAATATAAAACCATGTTTTATATTTATATCGGTTAAAACCAGCTTAATAACGAACAAATCCAAGTCTGAAGTGATAAGAACCTGATTCAATATTTAAAATCCTGAAATAATTGCAGTATTTGTCTATGCAATATTGGCAATTTTTATACCACCAATGACCGTTCTACTACTAATTTTTAACTCATTTATCACACATTTATTAACACTAAAGAAATAAATGAATTATTTTGATCGGCTCCCATGCTAATCCCATAATTAAAAAAAAAATCATCACCCTTTCGTTCTCCCAACATAGTATTGCCAACCTTACAACTATCTCTTTGAATGGCGAGAGTATTTTAATTTAATTATAAAATCCTACGCGGCCTTTGTTGTTATCAAATATTATTATTCTTAATGTTATTTATTTCTAATAATTTTTTTAACAAACAATCTAATAAGGTTGTGTTTATTTCTTTGTCCCCCATGTTTTGTTTAGAGTTGTTTTATTATGATGTGTAATATAAACTATTGAGAAAAACAAGTTTAGAAGTAATACCAAATAATGTGATAGTTACAAAAATTCCTAAAAGTAATAAAAATGCCCATTTAGAACCTTTCAAAAAGAAATTTTGAAGAATATCTGCAAAAATGTCTTTTAAAATACTGGTACATAATCTTGGATTCTTCATGAATTGTTAATAAATTTAAAGTTAAATTACAGACTCTGAATGCATCATGTTTCATTATCCTTTGAATCTTTTATCCTCACTCCTGTTTTCTCCCCTCTCTATCTTACCTACCTACCTATCTTTAATCTCTCACTTGTACATTTACTTTGAAAAAATAGATAAGCAATTTTTATGCTGTCCTATATTTTTTGACTAATTTTATCATATATAATCTCGCACAATTATATTGTGTTAATTTTATCATATTAGAAATGAAAAATTTAGGAAATGCAAGTACTATTCCTATACTATTCTCTTATTAGTTTTTAGGTTTATTGTCTACTTAACCAACTTATTGTTTGTAACAGGTGCCATAGAGAAGCAGAAGTTGGTGTACATGCTTAACAGGGATGCTGAGGCTAGGCTAACTATATCCACCCCTCTAGAAGCTCATAAGAGCAACACTCTTATCTACCATATGGTAGGGGTTGATGTTGACTTCGATAACCCACTCTTTGCTTGCCTTGAAATTGATTATGAAGTAAGTTGTCTGTTTATTTCAAATTATATTGATAAGTTGTTTTTTTTTGCAAATTTGTGTTTTTTCAAAAACAATCTCCTAATTCTATTTTTCTGATAAAAAATTGCATAAAATGTTTAGAGCCTTGTGGCCCATCAGGGATAGACCTTGCATGAACTACTTCAGGTGTTAGATACTCAGATACTCTATGTGTAATTAAAAATTGGTGATAATTCATTTGAACAATAATCTTGGTAAACTAGGATGTGAAGCTCAGACCTCTGTGGTGTCTAATATTCGTATAAAGACGGCTATTTTACTGTCACCATAGATAATTTGTTACTGTTTGTTTTAGGAAGCTGATCAAGACCCTACAGGAGAAGCTGCCACCAAAACTCAACAATCTCTTACATTTTACGATCATGATCTCGGCTCAAACCACGTTGTTCGTAAACACAGTGAACATCTTGAAGAACACGCTAATTTCTTGATATCAGTCCCTGGTGGCAGAGACGGCCCGTCGGGTGTTCTGATCTGTTCAGAGAACTATCTTACCTATAAGAACTTGGGTGCTCAACATGATATCAGATGTCCCATTCCTAGGCGAAGAGTGAGTAACATTATTTTTTTTAGTATTTTATATTGCATGTGTTTATTCTTATGGTTTTTTTCTTAATGGATGAGAGGTAAGAGTTCTTTTGGTTCAATCCTTTATTAATTGGGTCTAAATGAACAATAAATTATTTACATTACCTTTTAATTAGTGGGTAATTAAATTAAGTTGCTTTCGCTCATAAATCTCTTTGTTTTAAATCCTTAAACACTAATTGTCTATCCTTTTACATAAGGATCTGTAAATAAACAGACCTTATCAATGAACTGTGTTCATTCTAAATTTCTTTTAAATTCTAATCAAAACAGTAAAAATAATTTATTATTGACCAGCTGGTTAAAACATTGCTACTAGTAATAATACTTTAATTTTCCCAGCTTGGACCTTACAAATAAAAAACCTGTTAAAAGAGATATACTACAACTATTTTACCTATAGTGTACCCGAACTTAAAAAGTTACAGAATATTAAATGATGTATTAGGTAAAATAAGTATGAGTGCTTAGTCTAGAGCTACAACTTATTGTACCTTTTATAATTTAGTTTTAGTGCAACTTAGGCCTAAAACAATGCTTACTATTGTTTTTGATTTATGATTCTCCTCCATCTAGTGTTGCCATATAATAATTACATTCATTTGGATAAATTTGGCAGGAGTGATTGTTTTTAACAATCATTCGGGCTTAGCGCACCCGCCATTCCGATGCTCCCATTCCTGCACACTTGATCTTTTCATAATGTTTGTCACCCTGGATATTTTTTGTAATACTCATTGAAATATATAATGAGAGAGGAGGTTTCTGAATTATAAAAAAGAAACTATTTTTTAAATGTAGTTAAAAATACATTTTGTCACGTTAACTGACATTGTAACACATGTGACAAGGCTTCTGCAACGTCGACACGATCATGTCCTAAGTTCACTAATTCTGTAGCCCCTGCCATCTCCTTACTATTCTCTCTTAATAATTTTATAACACAGGAGACAAGGTTCTTGCAACGTCGACATGATCATGCCCTAAGTTCACTAATTCTGTAGCCCCTGCCACCTCCTTACTATTCTCTCTTAATAATTTTATAACACAAGAGACAAGGTTCTTGCAACGTCGACATGATCATGCCCTAAGTTTACTAATTCTGTTGCCCCTGCCACCTCCTTACTATTCTCTTTTAATATTTTTATAACACAAGAGACAAGGTTCTTGCAACGTTGACATGATCATGCCCTAAGTTTACTAATTCTGTAGCCCCTGCCACCTCCTTACTATTCTCTCTTAATAAGTTTATAACACAGGAGACAAGATTCTTGCAACTTCGACATGATCATGCCCTAAGTTTACTAATTCTGTTGCCCCTGCCACCTCCTTACTATCCTCTCTTAATAATTTTATAACACAGGAGACAAGGTTCTTGCAACGTCGACATGATCATGTCCTAAGTTCACTAATTCTGTAGCCCCTGCCACCTCCTTACTATTCTCTCTTTATAATTTTATAACACAAAAGAGAAGGCTTCTACAACTTTAATATGATCTTGTTGTAAGTGTTCTTGATTCTTTAGCCTCTTCTATCTCCTTATTATCACCTCTTTATAATTTTAATTCTCAGAAGATCTTCCTTGTCTTGAGTTAATGTTGCAGCCTCTCTTTTTCTAATATAGTTGATAATATCTTTTGTCACATTAACAGACATTGTAACATGAGAGACAATACTTCTGCAACGTCGACATGATCATGTCTTAAGTTTTTAGCCTCTGCCACCTCGTTACTTTTCTTTTTGTCTTCATATTTTAACACAAAAGATAAAAGGTCAAGGCGTCTGCAACGTCGACATGATCATGTCCTAAGTTTTTAGCCTCTGCCACCTCGTTACTTTTCTTTTTGTCTTCATATTTTGTAACACAAAAGATAAAAGGTCAAGGCGTCTGCAACGTCGACATGATCATGTCCTAAGTTTTTAGCCTCTGCCACCTCGTTACTTTTCTTTTTGTCCTCATATTTTGTAACACAAAAGATAAAAGGTCAAGGCGTCTGCAACGTCGACATGATCATGTCCTAAGTTTTTAGCCTCTGCCACCTCGTTACTTTTCTTTTTGTTTTCATATTTTGTAACACAAAAGAAAAAAGGTCAAGGCGTCTGCAACGTCGACATGATCATGTCCTAAGTTTTTAGCCTCTGCCACCTCGTTACTTTTCTTTTTGTCTTTATATTTTGTAACACAAAAGAAAAAGGGTCAAGGCGTCTGCAACGTCGACATGATCATGTCCAAGTTTTTAGCCTCTGCCACCTCCTTACTATTCTTTCTGTCTTTATATTTTGTAGAAAGGTGTCTGCAACGTTGACATGATCATGTCCTATGTTTTTTTATGCTGCCTCTACTACCTTCTTACTATTCTCTCTTATATTTTGTATAAAACAAAAGTCATGACTTGTGCAACTTAGACACGATTAAGTCTTAAATTTTGTTGTTACTGTGCCTTGCTACCTCCTTCCTCTTCTCCTTTTTTATATTTTTATATGTAACAAGAGATATGCCTTGTGTAACTTTAACATGACCAAGTCTTTTATGTTGATGTTACTTAGTCTTGCTACCTCCTCACTCTTTTTTCTTTTTATATTTTTATATAAAACCAGAGACAAGGTTTTTAAAACTATTACAAGGTTAAGTCTTAGTTTAATTTGTGCTAGTACTATTCTTTTACCTCCTCTTAAAAATGTTTAAAATACTGGAGATAATTTGTTTATCGATTCCAACATTTGAGTTATTAGTCAATAATGCACAAGCTTATGTGATCTTTGATTTTGACTCAAAAACAGTGTTGTCGTCTATGGTGCGGATACTTGCCATATATTACAGAGTGTTTTTATTTGTGAGGTCATATTTTTTTCAGTGCTCAGGGCATCATGTTTAGGTTTAGACCCATGTCACACATTGGAGTTACTCATATTAATACTCACACTTAGTCAAAAGCTGACTGAAAGTGGACTACTTAATATATAGCGAACAGCTTGTTAAAAGTACCTGTTGAGCTTATGCATTTTTATTTTTCTATAACACTATTAATTATACTTTCACCTTTCTTTAGTACAAAATGGAAACTTTATTTTGTTAACTAATGAATTTTAAATAAAGTGGAAAATCCTGTTAAAAAAAAAGCTGACACACACATGAATTTATTTTTCTAAAACAAAAACCAAAAGAAGAGCTTTATTCAACTTTTTCACAAATACACCTTTTGTTAAAATTAAAAGAATCCTATATTGTTAACACTATGTATTTATTTTAAACATAATATAAAAATCTATAAAAAGAAAGCTGATAGAAACTTAAAAACTAACTATTAATTAGTAACAAATAGTTATTCAACAAATTTGTTTACACTTTTTTTAAGATTTCAAGAAACCTATATTTTTAACACAAAGTATTTATTTGAAATAAAATGTAAAAACAAAAAAAAAGGGCTAATACAAACTTAAAACTAACTATTACTTAGTAACAAATAGTTATCTAACAAATTTTTTTACACTAAAACATTTTTTAAGATTACAAAAAACCTATATTTTTAACACAAAGTATTTATTTGAAATAAAATGTAAAAACAAAAAAAAATGGCTAATACAAACTTAAAATCTAACTATTACTTAGTAACAAATAGTTATTCAACAAATTTGTTTACACTAAAACATTTGTTAAGATTACAATAAACCTATATTTTTAACACAAAGTATTTATTTGAAATAAAATGTAAAAACAAAAAAAAGGCTAATACAAACTTAAAAATTAACTATTAATTAGTAACACATAGTTATCTAACAAATTTTGTTACACTAATAACATTTGTTAAGATTACAATTAACCTATATTTTTACACAAAGTATTTATTTGAAATAAAATGTTAAAACCAAAAAAAAGGCTAATACAAACTTAAAAAATAACTATTACTTAAAAAACAAATAGTTATTCAACAAATTTGTTTACACTAAAACATTTGTTAAGATTACAAGAAACCTATATATACTCTTAAATGGAAAAGGATTGTATAGGATACCTGATAATTGAAGGACTACTCGTTTCCTTTGTAGTTCCGAGAACTGTCTTTTATGATGGTGTATCCCGCTTCCAATGAATTTCGCATTTTGTCCATAATATTCCCTAACTGCTGAAGGAGCATCATCTCCTTGCCCTCCTGCAAAACATATTGAGTCTTCACTAATTGCCGTCTCCACCACTGGTCCTTTTCGAGTCTGACTAAGTCCGACACCCGGTACATAGTTATTTGTGTCATGTATGTACCTTGTCTCCCCTCTACCTCTGTAGTAGAGCATATATCTCGGTTGTACCGTTAGATATATGAGGAGATGCTTGAATCGACACTCTCTGAACTCGAATAAGTGAAAAATTCGCTTATATTTGCTGGGGACGTACCTTGCTGCTCCTGGGTAGAACTGAAGGATGTGTTGGGCCCAGCTGCATCTACACTGTCCGTTTGAGTAGGAGCAATCATGAATGATGTGGAGGTGGTCACATCCCTCGATGAAGTGGATTGACACGATGACAACGCTATTTGTCTTTCCTCGACGAATTTCTTGCAATACGCTCTTAATTTGTAGGGAATCGAGTTTAACGTTGATGAGGGCACAATGAAGTGCACAATCTGTTTACTTCTTTTGATATACAGGAAATCACTTCTTGCTTGGTCGAGCAGGGATTCAATGTCTCGTTCTGTTTCGTTATAATTGCTAGAAGTTCCTCCATCAGTTCCCGAGTGGGACTCTGGAACAGCCAAATTTGAATAATTTGTTCCAGTTTGGTGAGATACTCCCCACTCCAGAAGCATAGTAGTGATCAGATTACTCCCCATATTTTCATTGGGGAGATTCCAGCCGCATTTTCTTTGGTGGGTGTCCACGCTGTCTTGACATTCTTTGTTATCAATTAATACCTCTTGACAGATTAAATCCTATGAGGACATTTTAATTACTTATTAATCAAATAAAAAATAAAATTTACTAAATTTAAATATTTTTACTAAATAAGTTAAAAAAAATTACTGAAATTAATTATTTTATTAAACTTGTTGTTAAGAACACTTGTTAAGAACTATTCACTCACGTTACACCATATGGAAGACTGATGAAAATATTTAAAATTCGTTGATATATATATATAAATTGCAAACAATAAAATGATAATAATTAGATATTGATTAGGTATTGATCGTGTCATAATATATGTCAAATTAGTGAAAAATAATGCACATGTGACCTTGCTAACAGATGCACAAATTTTTACATCTTCGCTGCGACGATAAAGGTGAGGAGCATCTTATCTCTTACACGATTCTCAAGCTGATACTACTAATTGGTTACTGAAACCTTACTATTAAATGACTCTTTGATTACTGTATTGTTACTAATTTAATAACTCTTCTATCACTTCTCTTCGATTGGTCTCCAGAGCTAGCTTAAATAGCCAAGGGTGGTAACCCCTTCCAGAAGACCAATCCTATTGGCACGTGTGCTCATTGAAGCATAATCTAATTGGACCTGTTAAATTCACAGATTTCACTCACACTCATTCACACTGACATAACTACGCATTCATTAACTAATGTGTAAGGAGAAATATCCGCTTATTTCATAGCCTCACTGACCAGGTCGAAGGGTGATCTTCAATCCCTGGTTGTTCGGGTTCATCAGCCTCAAGCACCCTAATTTTATACGGAAGAATATCTGTCTCCATCTTCTCCACCTCCTCTTCCTCACTCATATCGCTAACTATTGTGTAAGGCCCAATATCTGCAAGTTTCATTGCCTCACTGACCAGGTCGTATGGTCTTTTAGAAGTTGAAGGGGCGGCAGACAGTTGATCTTCTTTATGGTAGTGCCAGAGGTTTCTCTTCGAAACCCTCTGGAATTACATATCAAAATTATCATAATACATAATCAAATTAACCGTTTAGAAAAACTTACCTTGATATTATTGCTTTGCTGCTTTTTGTGTGCCGCATAATGTACATTCAGGCCTTTTCGAGTTGAATAAGATTTGGAACATATACGACACACAAACATTATTATTATTAAAAATAAACAATAATAATATTAAATAGAAAAAAATAATAATATAAATAACAATAATAGTAATAATAATAATAATAATTAATACAAAAAATATTTAATTTTAATACATTTTTTTAAAAATAGAAAAAAGAAAAAATTATATAGAAAAATAATAGTATGTATTTAATAATATGAAAAATATAATAATTAGTAAAAATAATTTAAAAAAATAGTTTTTTTAAATTTTATAGCCTGTTGTATGTACGTTAAACAATGAATACAAAAGACTAAGTTAGTCAAACTCAATTACAGTAAAGTATAATAGACTTACAGTTAGTCGCCTATTGTCATCTGCTTTACTCTGATCGTTCCTCCACAACTTTAGGTTCTCTCTGAATCTGCATCTATCCCCATTTAAGGGAATAAGTTCTGTTATCTCTTTTTCAGTTAATCTTTTAACGTGAAATGTGTCACATCGTTTGCTGCGCTTAAACAAATTTACAATTCAATCAGAATTACGGAATAACCTCAAAATCTTGAAGCAAATAAAATTACTAATTATGCTTATATTTCACTTTCATTGCATTTTTTTTAATGTTACAATTGACTAAATAAATAAATAAATAAAAGTTTAAACACTTCCATAATTCATAAAAGAGGGTACAAGGTCCAACCAAGGGGGTGGACGACCCCAAATTAAAACTTAGCCTAACTTACCTCTGGATCGACATCAAAAGTAAATTATTATGTTGGACTTCTTGCAAATAAATACCTTACTTGAAGAAAACTTGATAACTAGCTCAGAATTAACTATTCTCAAAAGGGGGTAGGAGTGAGGTAATCGTAGATCGCCCCCGACTTGAATAACCAACATCAACCAAAATTGCGAAATTAATACAATTCATTTTATTTTCAAATAAGAAAAAAATATGGACCAAACTGATATTCGTAATTTAATTTGTATTGATATAATGAACATGAAATTATTTTATCTATCTTGACCATTTGACTGAGAATGAACATTCGTCTTAAAACTTATCTCATTATGACGAAATTAGAGTTAAAGAGAGCAAAAACAGCTCCAACGAGTCCCACGATGCAATAGCAGCTGACCGCTACTATATCTGTATCCACTGCAGCCTTTCTAGGTGATGCTAATTATATGAGAAAATTACATTGAGTTTACTTTAAATTAATATTCATTTCTTGAATCAAATACTTAACGACTTATGTGGTGTCAACTAATTAAACTAGTAATTTTTAAGGTAATTTGATGAGTTCCATCACAGACAAGCCAAGCTACTTACAATAAGACAATTCAGAATTTTGTATGTTACATATGCCTGGTACAGATGGCCCTCTAGGTTTTTCTTGTGTCCCGCAAAAGCTTTCAGGTCACCGCTTGGAACGATATAGTGGCTGACTGCCTCACAGGGCATTAAAGTGTTGATCGCCCGGCCTAGGAACATAAATTCCTCACTCCTTATCCTCCTCGCCGGGCAGTCATTCAAAACCACGGTAATTATCCGCCGGCTGATTGTCTTCTTTTCGTTCTTGTCCAGCCTCTCTTTCTTTCCCTTTTCCACGAGGGGAGCCGTCTCTCGATCCTGGAGGAGAATGTGCTTGACCTGTACAAACAATAACAGAAAATTTTTAACAACACTGTGAATTTCTACTTAATTAGTAAGGGGTGATCAGGAATTGTCTCCAAAAAATTACACAACAATGTTCACACTTGCAGGAGCTACTTGAGTTATCGTATACCTAATAATACGACATTAATAATTTTAAAAAAAGTACAACGCATTAATCATTGTTTTTCATAAACATTACTTAAAGCCAACATTCATATCATGACCATGGACTTGTCACTAGCTGGTATATTACTTTGGACTGCGACATCTCCTTCCCAACTGACTAGAGGCATTAAATAAGATTACACTTACACTGTACAACGTGATGGGACGAACCAAGTATTCGTTGTCTTGACTAAGTGACACAACTTCACCGGATGGCGATGGAACACTAGATACTTGGAAGGTGGCACTAGATACTTGGCCTGATGTTTGTGGCTGTGGTGACGCTTCAGTCAAGTAACTGGTGGAGTGTGCAGAGTAACTCCCGCTGGGTGGAGTGCTGGAGAAGCTACCACTATTAGATGCACTAGAAGAACAACCGGCAGTATTTTCTGTGGAGTAACTGGAGTATTGACTTTGAGGAGTTGTCCCCCTTATTACCGCGTTTGTTAAGTCGACCAAGCTGTCCCCCTCTCCCACTTCAAAACTATCAAGCACCTGAAAACAAAAGTGGTTAGTGCAAGGGTCATAGACACTACTAAAAGGCTAATAGGCTACTTTAAAGTTTGATCATTGAAAGTAGAGAATCCTATTAATACTATTTTCTTGTAATTACATAAGAAATATAGCTTTCTTTTAATTTTATTTTATGTATTTTTAAAATTTTATTGAAGCAGGCTCAATACGTAGATAAAATAAATAAATAATACTAATAAAGATATAATTATTACAGTCAATAATTGATTGAAGAGGAAATTGCACTTTTATGCAATATGTATTGAAATGAAATGATACTACAATATAAGAAGAATGAAAATGCATATACACCAATTAGAGCTGCCTATGAGTTCATACAAGGCCCTCTCTAGTAACTATAGAGGGCCTTGGTTCATATCGAACTTAATTTTTTGTAATTTTGGCAAAAAAAAATTGACGTCCATTTCAAGCAACTTGTTTAAAAAATCCTTATTAGTAAAAGTAATAAAGTAATTAAGCTGCCAAATAATGAATTTGATTATTAATTAATTACTTGAAATTAATATACTTATTACTAACTTATAATTATTCTCACTAAAATTAGAAGTGACTAATTTATTATTATTAACTTTTTTTATTGCTAATTTATTTTATTATTTTTTCAAATTTTAAAATCACTAATCTGTCTTAATTTCTTTTACAAAATATAAAATAACTGAAACAATTTATTGAAGCACATTAGTAACTTATATGTAATGTGGAAATAAACTACATTATTACCTTTATTACTATTTTGTGGCCAAAATGCATTTATGCCATCATTCTTGTACTTCTTCAACTCTTAAGCAAACCACTCACTTTAAAAATTAATTTAAATTTAACGAATTAAATTGGTGGTGAAATATTGTACTTAATCAGTGTGCTCATAATTAACATTAATTCCATTAAAAAAGGTCACATCAATAATCTGACAAAAATTCTCACATTACACAAAGTTACTCGTTGACATGGAAACAATAATAATAATAATAAGCGTCCCCCTTCTGCTCGACTCTCATTGGTCGAAGGAAAACATGTGATTTCGCACGGCGTTCCCTGATTGGCGGATGCTAAAAGCCTTGTTCTGACGTCACGGAACACGTGCAAAAACCGACGCTATCGAGAAAATTCACGAAGGCGATAAAAATGGCGGACGTCTTGTACAATCCTCGTAAGGGAAACCACTTGTTTCAAAATAAACTGAACAAATAATTATTCTTTATGTAAATAATCAATGTTTCCCCTAGCAATGACTATTATATATTTTTGTCTAATTTGTCCACCACTTAAGTATCCTCGTTGATAAGCATTTTTACCCTATGATCACCACTATTTCACCTCTGACTTGGATTGATGTCCTGGATTTCAGCCTTCCAATAAAAGTTTTAATTCTAGATGAACGTATCATTCCCCGACCATTATTCGATGTTGCACAAATTTGCCTCCCCTCGTTTCCTTTTACTGAGCCCATTAACATATTTTTAGTCACATTCACTGCCATATGAAGAGAAATTATACTTTTCTAGCTGTTAATGCATCCTGTTTCCTCTTCCTTGAATTCTGTGAAGAGTTATTGGACGTTGAAGAACAGGGCTGATCCTCGAGCAACCTGTCCATATCATTGTCGTCTATTTCATCAGACATCTCAACGACAATTTCCTCCACAGGTACCCCAGAATCAAGCCCATGGGTAACAACAGAGGGCTTGCTACCCAATAACTCTTCCATCTCAGCATAATAATCACAAGTTTTTAGAGAGGCCCCCCCAAGTGTTATTCTTCTTTTTTGCTATAACAAAAGCACTTTTGAGAGCCTTCCATTTATTTTTAATCATCATGGAATCTTTGGAGATGGATCCTTGTTGTTTGAACTTATTTTCAACTAACTTGTACAGCTCCTTGTGACATTATTTCCTTCCGTTTATGAGCGCAATTATGTTGTTCTCTCTCATAGTAGATATTAAAAACTCGACTTCCTCTTTACTCCATGTATATTGTTAGATTAACTCTAGTCATGGATTATTTAATGCTCAGTTAACTTCTTTTACTATTAGTACAATCTTACTGCATTCACGGATTAGTCTATGAATAATTATATTATGAAAAGAGCGACAATTTTATTTAAATTTGAATTCATATCTGGTATACTATAATTTCATCTATAAACTTTACAGTGATGCACAAGTTATTGAAGACAGCAGTCCTAAAAAGCTTACCTTTAAAACATATACAAAACAAAACATTTCTCAGAGTGAAACTGCATTATCAGTTGAATAATCAAACTATTACAGCACCAAATAAACAAATTGTTAATAACAATACATACCAAACATAGTATAAAATGATACCACACCATAGTAAACAGATTAAAAAAACCAAAAAGAAACATACAACAAATAACAAATATGAACTAATATTGTGTAAGATATTAACAGTCCTTAAGATAAGGACTGTTTTAATAAATTATACTTATTGGGTTTTTCATAAACTGTATAATATGACATAAATAATAAATTACATTAAATTACATAAATACATTACAAACATAATACATAATTACATAAATTAAGTGGTTAATGAAAACCTGTACACTGCTCTAGCTTGTTAAGATTGACTTATAGACAGTAGGGTATCATTACCCCACTCTTATAATACTTAGTATCTTAGTACTAATGGATCTTGTAATTTATCAAATTTGTGCAAAGCTGCTTTTTGTCTAGGAAATCTTGGCAAGCAGCTGTGTGGACTCTTCAAAATGTTATCTGAATTCATTAATTGACCTGTAGACAAAAAAAAATCCAGCCTTATAGTGTAACAATAAAAATTAAATCTACTTAGTGTAACATATATGATAAAAAAAACATAAAAGAAGAGCAACATAAGAAAAAACTTTAAAAAAATACTAAATTTATCACACGCCATTTGATATATAATAAATAGTTGTTGTTTTTATTCCAAGCAGACATTAAATTTTAAATTCCCAACACTTTGAATGTATTGTGAAAGTAAACATGTTATTAACAGAGTCCACGGGTGGAGGAGTGGTTACCTGCAGACTGGACATTAGATGTCAACTTGCAGAGTACCCGGGATCGTTTACAAACCAAAACTTAAAAACAAACAATAGAGAACGATAAGCAAAAACAATCTTAATAATAAATAATACTAATAGAGAACAAAAACTAATACATTTTATTCTACAATTAAATTAGATAAGGCAATGGATCATTTGTGCAAACTATAACCATTTCCCTATATCCACATAAAAATCAATATACAAATCATGGGATATATAAGATTAACCAGATAAAAATACACACAAGTATTATTGTCAAGAAATTATTTAAACTGTCTTAAATTGTCTTGATTTTAAAAACACCATCAAGATCACAATAAACTACTGAGTCACTTAACATTATATTAATATAAGAGAAATGTTTGAATTGTTTGACTAATGTTTTAAACGTGATTATACTCTTTCATATAGGCTAATAAAGATGAAGCTTACGAAAGTTTACTACTCACCATTAATTAATGACAAGTACGGAAGGATATGGTCTTTCAATTCTTTCCTAGATAATTTTTCTTTGAAATGTTTGAATAAATTCTCCCTCACCGCTACCAGTTTGTTATATAGACAACGATCCTTTTCAGGATACAACCTGCTAAAGTCAGAGATGAGCTGAAGCAATTACACAAACAATATTAGAAACTGTTGTAAATGTAAGGTCTAATTTGTTTATTGTTGTAACCTGAAGGCCCAGTTAAAAGAAGACAGAATAAGCGACTCACAAAATTAATAGGGGGGAGGGGGGTTAAACAGAAAGATAATTCCTGTATCAGACGAATTACAGCTTCAGTTTTATTAAATATTAAACTATGTTTGGGACCTTGCTACAAGGGTAATGTAAGCAAGCATTTACTTGTAATTGAAAAATATTGAATAATAATTTTGTCAATATTAAACTATCTGTGGGACAGTGGTAATGGGTAACATAAGTAAACATGTACTAAGAATATGCTTTGGCTGATTGAAGTCATAATTATAAATTTACATTGATATTGTCAACAAGTTGGATGCAAACAAACAAGTGTTTCAATAGCTTCTGCACTGAAAGTTTAACTACTTATTGATTTGATTGCATCCACTATTACTAAAGCGTTTTGAAAAATATAAATAATAATTTTTAAGGATATTTTTACTTACATAAGTATAGCCGAGTGGTGTTCTCAATATGGGAAACTACTTGAAGAAGTCTCCCACATTTGCTCCGGGATGCAGTAATTTTCTTCGTAGCTTAAAACTTTCTTCCCAGTTCCTAATGACAGCTATCTCGGGCGTTATTGAAGTTTTAAAATAATTTACAGCTCCTTCCTCTACTTCGTTGGGTTCTTCTTCCTCGTCAAGATCCTCGATATAACTGTCTGAGGGAACTGAACTTGACTGCCGGCTCGATTGTGATCTTTCTGGAGTGGGTATAATGTTTTTCTTCCTATACAGCCTTTTAAGGCTATTCCATGCCTGTTGGAGGGACCCCAAATCATTTATCTTGGTTTGGAAGCCTTGTGCTTTAATGTATCTGGTGTAGTACAAAGTGTGGTCTTCCTTCGGGAATAGCTATACAATTTCTTGAGCCCAACAAGTAAACTCCCCGCTCGATATGGACCTGCACGAGTCTCTTTCTAATGCAGCGCTCTCAACTAATTAGCTGATTGTACGCCTGTTTGACGACGACCAACAAATGGTCTGGTTGGGGCTGCTCTGACTCATCAACAAGCTCCTTCCTTCAACACTGCGTTGTAGTACTGATTTTACCTGGAACACCACAACAATACAACTAAATTAGTACACAAGACAGATGCATACTCGCTCACAGGACGTCCTTCATGTCAGTTATTAAGGAATTAAGATAGTTCAATTGTTTAGTAAGAATGAAATGATTCTTTCAAAAACAATTTTTTTAATTAAGAAAATAAATAAATTAAAAAATACAAGATTAATTGTCCAAATGTGTTTGAACAATTTGGACAAATGTTGAGGGCAAGATTCAAAGCGACAGCTTGCCTTACATACAAAGGTAATCAGGGACACTACAGTACATTAATTGATTAAACCTATTTACAATAGTAATAGTTTGTTGATAAGTTGTGATAATTGCACTTAGGTATCTACCATTGTCACTAACACATGTGATACTGGCTCGTAACGGGTGCTAAATCAATATGAGGTACCATCGTTGGATGTTAACCTTATTGCATGGTTATCATCTTGGACTTAATAACCTCTAACAGTTCATGTTTACTTTTTAACGTATGTACATTATTTATTTTGCTGTATGGCTTTTTTAAAGTGTGTCTGAATGAGCAAGTTAAGTCTATTAAGAATTTTCTTATACTTAAAACTTGTACTTAAGTTCGCGTTTTAAGCTATGCCAACAATAATATAGATTTTGCAAAAAGACATAGAAATAGCTTCTTCTCTTGTATTTCTCTAAACAAGAGAAATTTCTCCTTCACAGGTAATACGAAGGAAACAAGATGGTGGTAATTCACTCCTGACTCTCGTCATCCTGGAAAATCTCATTCTATCAGGATTTACAACAAATTACCTTATTATTACTTAGTTCCTGAATATTAATTTAGACAATTTCTTGCAGCATACTTTATTTAAAAAATAAATTTATTGCATAAATGTTTTTATTTCATTTCTCAAGTCACGATAAAACAGCTAAGTTTCATTTGGCTTTTTTTAATTTCAGGTCATAATTTCAGTGCAATTTCAAAAAAAATCTTGACAATTTTTTAAAACCGTTCTTATTATTCTACCTGGTCAAGAGAGCATAAAGGACATTTATTAAAGACACTCTTATTTTCCACTACTGACTTTCTCTTGACTTAATTTTAACTTGAATGTCATAAGTTTTACAAACCTAATTCTATTAACCTTAGAAGTATTAATTTTTGATTTTGTGTTTGTTAGAATGATTTGGATGATCCAGAACGGGGAATGATCTTTGTTTGTTCAGCCACCCACAAGACCAAATCCATGTTTTTCTTCTTGGTACAAACTGAGCAGGGAGATATATTCAAAGTAACTCTGGAGACAGATGAGGACATGGTGACTGAGATCAAGCTAAAGTATTTTGATACCGTACCTGTTGCTTCAGCCATGTGTGTACTAAAGACTGGTTTCTTATTTGTCGCATCAGAGTTTGGCAATCAGTAAGTTGTTACTTTATTAATATTAAATTGTACTGCAACAACTTGAAATGTAAATGTGTATGTGAGGGGGATGTGATCGCTTAAGAAAATGGGCTTAAACTGATGTGTAGTGTCGATTTGAAAAGGATAAGGATATAGTTATGTATGACCTATAAATAAATATGCATCTTGTCTTATAAAATAAAAAACGGGATATATGAGGTATAATTATATAGGGTGAACAAAAAGACACCCACATTATTCATTAAGAAATTCAAAGTGAATGAAACTGAAAAGTTATATTTTCAGTGTTAAAAACATTCAAAATTTATATCTTTCCTAATTCTAGTAGTATTAGAGACTATAAAATCCTTGAAATGAGGTTAATGGTAATAAACTATTGGTGTTTATAAGCTAAAAATAAGGCAGTTTTACTTTGGTAATTCTTTTTAATGTCAATACTTCAGCTTCAATTGTTAATTAAAAAGTCCAATTATTACTATTTGGGCACTTTTTCTGCCAAAATAGTCTTAGGCAATATGTAAGAGGCAAAATATTTTCCCTAGTACCCAAAGAGCCCAATAAAATGATGTCTTTCTATTTGCATTTTCTTTTTTTCTCGAAATCTAGTGTTGTATGGAACACCTCAAGTTAACTACACTACCAAAAAGAAGTAACCTTTACATAAAAAAGTTTCATAAATTTTTATCAATTTTTTTTTGGGAGGGGGACTTTTGGTCCACCCTGTATATTATACAGACATATTATAAACATTAATAAAAAATATTATAAAAACACGTTAATAATTAGATACTAATGAAAATAGTAAACAAACTTTTGTAAAAAAAATCAGAACTGAGTTGTAATGCCAAGTTATAAAGCATAAACCAGACCCTTAAATAAGCATGACTTTAATAAATGGATCATTTACCCTTTCCACACTGTATTGTTAATTATTTAATAATAACAATCAGTGAACATATAGTTGTGGGTTATATCAATCCATGTGGACAAAAGCAGACAAGTGGTCATGATGTCCCGTCTGTGTAAACCATCTTGAACAGTTGCTGTGTATTTTATTATATTTTTATTATGATTTTTTTTACATTTCTTATGGTCTATTGGCATGTTCTTAAAGTAAATAATGAGCATGAAATGGCATGTTCTTTATCTTTTAAAATAATAGTAACATGGAAGAATCATTACTTACAAGGTATGATGTTATAAATTCTCTACGTCTTAAATATACAAAGTTAGTACACAAATAATATCTGCCTCCATGGCCGTGATCGTAAAGGCGTTTGATTTCGGCACCGGAGGTCCGGGGTTCGCAACCCGGGCTAAGCTCTAAGATTTTATTAATAGTATTTGTATTAGAAAGATTTTGCCAACTTAAATTAATTCGTAGAGTGTAGTAGATGCTACCCACCTAAGGTGGTTCCCGCAGGGTGAATACCCTGATGGGCCGAAAGGCCCTAAAACGGGCATTTATTTATTTATTTAGTACACAAATAATATATTTATAAAGATACCCTGCTCGTGATGGCATAGGAGCCTGAGGTGAGCAGGGGGTTCCGAGCAACTTCTCTGAGTAACTAAATACCGTTCAGAATTGGGATTTTTATGTTAAAATTATTCCTTAAACTTTAAAGGAATGAATAAAAAAAGTTGCTAATAGGTAATTAAGTTAATACATTAACTTTACTTTACCTAAACTAATTACTTTACTTTACTTAATAATTACTTACTTTACTTAATTAATTACTTTACTTACTTACTTTACTAACTAACTTAACTTTACTTTACTTTACTACTTTACTTAATTAATTACTTTACTTAATAATTACTTTACCTAAACTAATGTATTAACTAATGTTAGTACATTAACTTAACTTTACCTAAACTAATTAGGTAATTAATACATTAATTTAATTGGCTCAGAACTTATTCTTAATTATTCTATTATATTTAATAATTTTTCTTAAGATATCTACGATGTAATACTACTTTACCCTATTTTGTTATATTTTATTACTCTCCTACATCCTTAAAGAAGGATGTATCGTGTTTAAATGAATTTTTTTCGGGTAGCTCTCAACAAATTTTCTTAAAATTTTTTAATTAAAGATAAAGTAAAATTTTAAAAAAACCAATAGAATTTAAATATTAATAATATAAAAAGGTAAAAATAATGTTAAAGGTTATGTTACAAGGACACATAAGACTTGACTCTATAGTCAAGTTCTATGCTGCTTATTAAAAGAGGGTCAGATAAAACTTTTAAAGAAATCATAAATTATGGTTTGATAAAAAAAGTTTTTAATAATGTTATGATTAAGTTTTCTTAATCACTAATTGGCCAAAACCATCTGTATCTTCATATTTAGCTGTAGGATAAAATTTATTTTTTTGAGGTAGTACGTAATTCAGCACTTATTGGACCGTTTTAGGATGAGAAGCCAATCATTATTTATAGGAGGTTATTTAGTACTTTTCACCTCCAAGGACAATAATGAATGTAAAAAAAACGTAAAAGTAATTCATATATTGCCGCCATTACTGTAATGTAGCGTGTTCAAAAAACAATCTGTGTAAAAACCTTCATGAGGTTTCTTTAAAAACGTTCATTTGTTTCTGTTTGTTCATAGACTAATTTATTTCGTTTTTAAAAGGTGTTCTAATTGACAATTTTTGTGTGTTTATTTGTAAAGCTTTTACATTTTAAAAGTGTGAAGCTATAGATGAATTCAATGACGACGATAATATAGAGTTAATTGGACGTTGGTTCTTTTTTCAATTAAGTATATAGCGCAGTTTATTTAATGACTGCTACCTAAAAAAAATAGTGTATGCCATCCGACTCGCTTCGCTCGTCGGTAAATCTAATTGCCGTGACATAAAGACACACTTCTCAGCCTTATGGCATAAATAACTATTATATGAATGAATGTGCACTTCTCTTGTAAACACGCTTACCTTAAATTGCAATATTATGGTCCTACAATGTTTTAGCCTTTAAATAGGAAAGCCTTGAGCCATGGTTGACAGTTTTTTAAAAAAAATAAATTTGAGCTTTTAGTACTTATACATGATGAAACACTAAGTTAAACATAGCACAGGTTGGACTAATGATATAATGTGATTCAATTTGTAGTTTCTGATATATTTGCTGCTAAATTGAATGACATTATGTTTCTGTGTAGTCTGATTCGTAATCAGACTAGTATATCTACTATACTAGTATATTCAGTAGTTTTTTAGGCGTCTAGGTTGTGGGAGATCTTTAGGCTCATAGTTTTTCAATTCAGTTTAAAACAGTCGTTATTTCCATAAGTAAAAATAACAAAAAAAAGTAAAGTAATAAAAAAAGTAAGTAATTAACATAATCTTAAAGAAACCCACAAAGCCAAGTGGCCAGAGTGTGGGGACTTTAACTTAAGTACCAGTTATATTTTTTTCGGGTAGCTCTCAACAAATTTTCGTTAAAATTATTTTAATTAAAGATAAAGTAAAATTTTAAAAAAACCAATAGAATTTAAATAATATAAATAATATAAATTTTAATAATATAAAAAGGTAAAAATAATGTTAAAATACTCATAATAAAATTAAAAAGAAAAATATTGGCCAAATACTACAAACTGTATTAAAAAAAGACCAAAGATATGACTTAAAAAATTGTTATTTTCATACAAAAGTTAAAAATTAAAAAGAAACTAAAGGATAAATTTTAAAAAAATAAAAAAAGATTATATGATTGTATAAGTTAAAAGGAGGAACAATTAAAAATTAATATAAGTTTATAGGAATGCACATCAGAGAAAAACATGAGCATTTTCTCACTGGTGAGACCAAGCAACCATTCTTTAGTAGTTTATTGCTTTTGAATTTAGTCTCTGTGATTTAATTTGTAATTTTTGGTCCAATATAATTAACAAATCTGAGTGAGAGTGAAGAGAAACACATGTGTGTTTCTTAACTGGGTATTTTTATTATTCTGCTTAAATAAATCATTTTTTGTGTTATTTTTAACAAAACATAAAATTTTGAATAAATGAAGTTTTATTACATCTAGTAGTAGTTTAAAGAAAAAGTTGCTTGTTAATAATTAATTACCCTATTTCATTTCTTTAGCATTGGAGCCATATTAAGGTTCTTATGTGCCCACAAGGTTAAAAACTTACACACACACACACACACACAAAAGTGTGTGTAGGCTAAGCAGACTTCGTTGTCCCCCTCTTCTCCTCTTCTGTAGTTCAATTAACCTCATAGCTCCATTCTCTTTGCTAAATATGCAAAAAAAATAACTATATAATTTAGGAACATAAGATGCATCATTACAAAAAAAATAAAGTTAAAGAATTGGCTCTTTCCAAATGCTGATGAAATTAGTGTTGTGAAGCTTTGTTTTGAAGACTTAAGGCTTTCATCCCCTATTATAGCTGAAGTCCGATGCTCTTAATAATTAGGATAAATTTTAGTTTCTAGTACTTGCTAATTTGTGATATGATGAAGCACTAAGATAAATATAACACACGTTGGACTTATGATATAACGTGATTCAACTTTTAGTTTCTGATTTATTTGACAACTAAAGTCATGGTTGAGACTTTTTGTTGTCAATTAAAAAGATGAGTTCTTGACCGTTTGGTTTTTAATATATTTTAATTTAATGATATCAATTCTTTCTTTGTTTTTTTTTTTTCAGTTACTTGTATCAGATAGCGCATTTAGGTGATGACGATGATGAACCGGAATTCTCCAGTGCAATGCCACTTGAGGAAGGCGATACGTTTTTCTTCGCTCCAAGACCCCTCAGGAATTTGGTACTTGTAGATGAAATGGATTCTTTATCACCTATAATGGATTGTCACGTTGCTGATTTAGGTAAGATAAAATTAAATACATTTTAAATTTAATTGGCTGTAGGAAATAAATCAAGTAGAAAACTATACGGGTTGTGTTTTAATTAAACTTAAATTTCAAGGGTTGGTTGTACTTATGTGGTTCTGTAGTTGGTAAAAGGGTGAAGGAAAGAAGGCCGAACTTGTTTTTGGCATATAAGAAAGTTTTAATATCGTCCGTACTGATACTCAGCAACTGAGAGGTGAGGGAAATCATTTAATTAATTAAATTAATTTAAGTCCCTAAGTTCTCACCAATTTTATAGGAGAGGTGTTTTGCGATTTCTCAAGCTTTTCTTTTGTTTATATCCAGTTTTATATAACTTTTGGCAAACTGGTTATAAAATATCAACAAAAGAAGAAGAAAAAAAAAACAAATTTAAAAATCAAATGTTTCAAGAAAAAAAAAAAAATAATTACATAATAATTAAGAAAATTGAAAATGCAGTGTTTGAATAAACTGAGCATGCCGAAGACAAAAATTTCTTTAAAAAAAATATATATTTTTTTTGTTAAAAAAGAAAAAAAGGTGTGAGAGAGGAGCTAAACAAATTTAAGTCCCAACTGGTAACACCCCTAAAATCCACTGTTAAATTAAATAAGAAACATGCATATACGGCATGAAGTATATCCACCCTCTGGCTTGCATAATGTTGTGGAATTATGTTGAAGCTGTGGAAAGTGCTGTATTCAGAAAACATTACCAGTCATATTAAGCCATTAGTAATTAATAGAGAACATGTGCTTGACTTATTGTATTTATTTTAGTCTATTTTCCTAAACAAATTTTAAGGTTTCCAACATATATTTACTGGCAATAAGTTTCTTAGTGCTTAATTCAGGTAAATGACGTAAGTCTATCTTTTTGTTTAAAATAAGAATAAATGAGTTTAAAACTAATATTTCTGTTGTAAAGTAACTCTGATCTCTTAGAAGTTTTACTAACCTTAAAACATTGTGAAGGAATTTTAACTCTGAGATATGTAATCTTGTATGCTAAACCCATACCTTTGTAATTTCTACAGTTACTATAAATGAATTCTAATCCTCCTAATCACTTGAAACCTTAGTAATTGCCAGAATATACTGGGCAGGAGATATATATTTGATTGTATAATTCTCCAATCTATATCTGGCTAGAGTAATATTCATTTTAATCGCAGATATTTGTCCTGTTTGACTCTATCTGTTTCTCATTTGAAGACATTTTTTCTTTAATTGCAACTAATGTTTAAATAAGTGGAATTAAAAAGGTTGAGAATTATTTATTGTAATTTTTTATTATTTTTTTTTATTTTACTCCTTTTATATTATATTATATTACTTTTATACTTACTATTATATTATTGTTTATATTACTCCTTGTGTTGTTAGTTTTATTTATAGTAACGTTATCTTTCTTTGTAAATGGTATTTCCTTCCTTCGGTCACTAATTTAAGTAGCAGCACATTGCATTGGGATGCCAAAGTCAAATTAATGTTTACATTGGTTAAGGGGGAATCAAAGAGGCAGAGATAGTGTGACACTTTTGCCGTTAAGGCGTAGACAAAATTTAATATGGAATGAAATATTTCCGCTCTCGCTTTATCTCCCCTGGCAGAGCCTTATTAGCATGATTTCAGTCACCTTCTTTGGCAAGCCTCAGGACCTAATTACTTATATCCTTGCATATCAGTCTTAAGAACAAATTAAGTTTCCTCCTTCGACTATGCCTCAGGAGGAAACTAAAACTTGTAATGTATAATTTTCTTCTATCTTATTAGGAGTATATCTGTAATTGGGATTTATCTTACAAATGCAATTTGAGTGGATAAAATGTATGCAGTTATTACCCTGAAAGCCACATTATAGGACTTTTGATGTTTTATAATGTCAAAACATACAGGGTTACATTGAGTAAACACTATTTTGGATTTTATGGGAGCCATTATTATTTCGTTAATATTTAGCTCAAAATATCCTTCTAGTGACATTGTTCATTAATTATTTAATTTTAATTTACTCTCATGCAGTGCTTAAATCTCATATCTAACCCTGTTTCTTCTAGAGTTAATCAATTTCCCAGGTTAATTTAAGAATACACGTCAATAGACTGGCATTGCAAAAAGATGTAGCTGTGATTTAATTTGGGTTATTCCAGAACTTTTCAAAAAAATTTCTCACTTAAAATTAAGGCTATCCCTCTGCAACAGTTCTTGGATAGCATCGTCGCTATTAGTCGTAGAGCATTGAAATTTTGTACACTTACTCTACAACTAATTATCTTGTGAAGTACCGTGGCCGATTTTTGATATCACGCTTAGAAGTACCATTTTTTCTTCATTCAGGAAAAAGTAAAACGGTACTTCACATTTTGTGGGTCTAAATAGAGTGTTTACCAAATTTGACGCGATTTGGGCCATTATTATGGCTGCTACGTGAGAACTAAAATTTAGGGGGGTAGTGGAAGGGGGTAGAAGAGGGCAGTGGACACACACACACACACGCGCGTAGGGCCGCCATTATGACCGGGAGTGACTTGCTTTATTTCGACCCCCACCTTATCTTTTCTTACTCGGACCTTCCTTATCTCTTTCTTACTCTTATATCTTTACACTATAAGATTATAACTATTCTTTGACTTCTAAAAAAAATTTTTTAGACCTTCACTTTTACTATTATACTATATTTGTTTAAATGGATATTTTTTATTATATATTATTATTATTAATTTATAAATTAATTAATGAATAAACCATAATTGTAATGATTAAAAAATTAATACACATTCATTTTATTAATTTGTAGACATAATTTTATTATTTACTAAACATAATATTATTAATTATTTAATTAATAAATATGAATTTCGTTAATTATTTAATATATAACCTTAAATCTAAAATAATTAAAATAATAATCCTTAATTTTATTAATTATTAAAATAATATATCAATTTTATTAAATAATAACCGTTATGTCTGCCTCCGACGCCGGAGGTCTGGGGTTCGACGCCCCGGATATGCTCTCAGTTTTTATGAATAGTATATATTGTAAAATAGTCTCGCCAACTTTAATTCATTTTTTAAGCATGATGGATGCAATAGCACCCGAGGTGTGAAAACCCTGATAGACAAAAAGGCCCTAAAACTGGCATTTTATTATATTGTTTGGGTTTCGAAGAAAATTTTCGAAATTTTGATACTTTCTGTCACGTGTCTGTCCATCACCTAAATCTCTTGAATTATAACAGCTAGAGACTTGAAATTTGGTGCACATGTATAACTTTTTACCCAACAAATGGAAAAATACAGCCAGTTATGTTAAATACGCAGTTTGCGATTTATGCGCACAATCGCCAAAAATGAACATTTTTGGAAAACATCGATTGGGGTATCAAATTGTAGGTATTGATGAGAAGGTTATAAACATGTGTCGCATTTTTTAATGACGTCATTAACCGCCATTAATGACTCAGCAAAAATTTCAAAAATTCATAAAACACGAAAAAATTATCGGATCAAATTAAAATTTAATACGCTTGTAGTCCTATGTAAAACATAAGGTAGGCCAAGTTTCATCTAGTTATCAGCATTAGTTAAATTTTTATGGAATGACATACATACTTAACTTTAAAAAATTATTAAAAATCAGAAAATTCAGTTGAAATTTGGTATGAAATTAACAAGTATACAAAGTTTTTAATTTAAAATAGGAACAGGTTATCTACTTTTTTGTCCGACCACTAAAGTTAAACAGCATCGAGCGTGAAGCTGAGTACTTGGATGAGTGACCGTTGGAAATATCGTGAAACCCTATTATTCTTTTATAGGTATCTGAGGACGAGCGAGGCGCGTCCGAAAGGTGAGGAAAAGTTCCGAGGTACCCCGTACCCGATTTTTTTTAAATAAAATGGGTTATTAAATTGTAGATATTGATGGGTAGATCACCAATACGTTTAGCACTTTCAAAATGGTGGTCATTATACCCCTTCCACATCTAAAACAGGGGCTTGTTCTACCTTTGGGTTATTTTGTCACCCCTCACTTCTCGGAGCAGCTCCGCAGCCCCTCGAGGCTTGGTGTGGCTGCTTCGCGGCCATCTGGTTATTGTCCTTCCGTCCAAAAGCCATAAAGAACGACACCCCACTGACGCCTATCACCACTCACCCCAATAATAATCAGGTATAGGGTACCTCGGATTTACGTTTGTACAATTTTATACATTTTCCCAAAAAGCCTCAATAAATAATATTGAATTTTACATAAAACTAAGTAATATTATTTTGAGTTGTACATACTCAAATGTATTATATACATATTATATACTGTACCTGTGCCTATGTATATAGTTTGTACTTAATTAATAAATTAATTAATAAGAACAAAACATGTGACACCCTCCGCCATGATTCTAAATATATCGAGAAGTGCTCTACAGCAAAATTGGTAGAGTACACCAGTACTTTACAGTTTTAATTCAATTAAATTAAATTTAAAAATACAACAATATAAAAAATAATACAGTTAATTTTACCACCTATGACGTAACAATCGCAACGTATGACTGGATACAGAACAAAGTAAGATCTATTTAGTCTTCTTTGATACAAACATTTTTCTCTTTACAATTAATTAACTAAATTTAAAAAAACAACAATATAAATAACAATACAGTTAATTTTACCACTATGACGTAACAATCGCAACGTATGACTGGATACAGAACAAAGTAAGATCTATTTAGTCTTCTTTGATACAAAACATTTTTCTCTTTACAATTAATTAACTAAATTTATAAAAAAATACAACAATATAAATAACAATACAGTTAATTTTACCACCTATGACGTAACAATCGCAACGTATGACTGAATACAGAACAAAGTAAGATCTATTTAGTCTTCTTTGATACAAAAATTTTTCTATTTACAATTAATAACTAAATTAAAAAAAAAAAATACAACAATATAAATAACAATACAGTTAATTTTACCACCTATGACGTAACAATCGCAACGTATGACTGGAACAAAGAAGATAAGATCTATTTAGTCTTCTTTGATACAAAACATTTTCTTTACAATTAATTAACTAAATTTAAAAAAATACAACAATATAAAGAACAATACAGTTAATTTTACCACCTATGACGTAACAATCGCAACGTATGACTGGATACAGAACAAAGTAAGATCTATTTAGTCTTCTTTGATACAAAACATTTTTCTATTTACAATTAATTAACTAAATTTAAAAAAAATACAACAATATAAAGAACAATACAGTTAATTTTACCACCTATGACGTAACAATAGCAACGTATGACTGGTATGACGGGGTATCTTGAAATTTTCTATCATTTGGACTCGCTTCGCTCGTCCTCAGAATATGTAGGCTACTCAATACATAGTGTTGAATGTTGAATACCTTTGAACTTGAAATTACCTCAGAAAACAGAAATTTTTAAAGTTTTAAAAATGTTTCTATTATACATCTGAAACCTTAGATATTTTCTTTTGTTTGGGGTTAATTTTAGTTTTTTTCATAACTGCATCTTGGACCCAGTCAGGTTCTCGTAGGGGCATAGATCTACTTCTTCTCGGATCTACAAGCTCGGGAAGGATGCATTGCATGTAAAATTTGTGCAATTTTGGTAGCATTTCTTGTTCCCAAAAGGTTTGGTTGCATTTTACTTGTAGTAATAAAAAATCTTTAGGTGTCCAAACTCCGAATAGGCACGTGCTTCTTCTTAGAATGTTGAGCTGTCCCTGTACCTGCAAAAGTATGTGTTTGTAAAATCATTATAATTTTTTGGTTTTGTTTGTAAATCATCAAGTGTTTTGTATTGGAGATAGACCTGAGATACACCTTTTACTGTCACATATTAAAAATAAGATATGTTACGATGCTTTGTTAAATTTTAAATAATCTGTACAAGGAAGTTATCGTTTTTAGGAGTTGATTGAATGTTAGAAAGAAGTCTCACCTACTAGGAAAAGTAGGTATATAGGAAAAGTATTGTATCTACACTAAAAGTGCAAAACCGAGATTTCACCGGAATCTCGAAAAAAAAGAAGCTGTCTGGTGTGTGTGTATCCGTATGTGTCTGTATCACGCATAACTCCCGTTGTGTTTATGCTGAAGGATTGAAACTTGGTAGAAAAATCAGTTCTTTTATTATTTAACAAAATACCCTTATAGCGAAGTTTAGACGAAAATTATTTTAATGGAAGGGGGGGGGGTATATATTTTAAATGGATGAAAATAACTGAAAACGGGCGCTTTTTGCTGAAGTTGTTTCAGTAAATAATGGTTAGTTTAATATTAATATATATGTACTCGTTATGTTTCTTTCTTACCTGGTAATAATAATTATGTTTCTCGTTGAATGTTTTGTCTCTATTTAAAAATTTAATTTTCTTAGCTTCTATGCCTTCCTCGATTGTAAGATTGCTGCATGAAGAAGGACATTTAACTTCAATTAAAATATCACTTCCTACAAGTCCATCTGGTGTAGCAGCAAGGAATGGATGATCAGGGTCTACCCGTAAGCCACACTCTTCAATGGTATACTTTGTTGCCTCCTCTATTGCCTGCAGGGCATCTTTCTCGTGACACCTCCCATACTCCAGCTGCTTCAATGGTAGAGACTCGTCGTAAAGAAGCCGCGACACCAATTTCGCCGTTTTCGTCGTTGCTCGCAAATGACATATCTCTCCGAAATTCGACGCAGTTAATCGTTTTCGACGCTCTTCTCTCCAAAAAAACCCTTTTTCAAACCTCGTTTTTTTTTCTACGTCATTAAGGTTATTACTTAAACTCAAAATAAAGTTATCAGAAGCCTGATTAAAATCTTGCAAATCCATATCTGGCTTGTTAGCATTAGGACCATATGCCTCATCTGGCCCAAAGATCAGCTTCCTTTTTGCAGGCCTTGAAGTAAACGGTTTCTGTCTTTGCCTATTTCTTTCTCTCTTCGATTCCTTCCTCTTTTCTAGCTTCTTTACCAAACTTCCCGGGCTCGAATGATACATGCTCTTGTGCAGTGTAGTATGAAGATGCTTTGTGTTATGCTGAATAGCAGCAGCGTAGCAGCGTCGGTGATATGATCCTCTTTTTGCAAAATTAATCCTCTTACCGCCTATTGTTTTGGCTATGATTGAGTTAAATTGTTCCACACAATTGCTGGTTAAGTTCTGAAGAAGGCTGTAGCTGTGGATAGCCAAATCATTTACCACCTGCATAATTTTAGCCCACAACCCATCGTTCTTCATCGTGGGGACCAAATTAACTTCACCCTCCTTGACCCCCTTACAAAAGTAAGAAGCACAGTTGCTATGCTGTCCAAAGCAGTGGTAAGGATTGTTTTCAACATCCTTCTTTAATAATTTAATTTTGTCCTCCATGGACACCTTCATATTGCCCCGAAAATATATTGCTTTCTTAACTCCTGTCCTCATTTTAAGAATTTTAGAGTCCTCTATCTTTTTTCGAAGAAAGTTGCTACCGCAGTCTTTATTTTTTTTTAGCTGCCTCAGCTTATTACAGAAATTACGAAGAAGATGGTTGACGCATTCGACCTTTTCTACCGTCGTATCTGCATAGGGCCGGTCTTTGCGTAATTTCGTGTACGTGCTGCAGTCTCCATCTCCAATTAACTTATTATATTTGACTCCATACATCTCCAAACTTAGCTGGAAGCCTTCAAAAACTCCTTGGCTCTCCATTTTGGTAGAGCTTTCCTCTTGGCCAATTTTTAAAGCAAGTATGCTCTGGAGGGCTCTCTTTTTGGGCTGCTTTGGCTATGTCACATACAAAACAGTACTTTTTTTTACGCTTAGGAACAAAACCTTTTTGGTTCTGTAACCTATAATAGCCGCCTGAAACATAAGAAAAAAAATATAGGTATTTTTCATTGTATATTTACCTTTACACGAGTGCAACTATTAATTTCTATTCTTTGAAAATCAAGAAACATAAATCATATATGTACTATCTGGGGACATGGTAGGGCCTCCGCCAAGCCTAATATGTGATAAATGTTAATATAATAAGTCGAACAATATTTCAGAAAAAAATTAATTGCAGAAGATTTCAATGACTCGTTAAACAGGGTCAATGATGTCCAATGACCTGGTTTTCTATTGGGTTCTTACTCTTAGAGGCTGATTTTTGTACTAAGTGTATCTTCATGTACCCATTTTGTGGCGTTAAATCGAATGACACCGGTTTCAAGTATATACGACCATTTTAAGTTACCGGAAACCAGCCAAATCTTGTAAACACGCTATTTTCAGCGTGTTAATATTAATTCGAAGGAATTAATATTTTTTATGAAACTTAGTGCAAACATCAACCTCATACAGTCTCTAGAACATGAACCCTATTGAAAACTAGTATGTTGTGACGTCATTAACCCAGTAAATAGCGTTGTCTAATAACACATTAAATATTTTGATAAAAAAATTGTTTTTCTTTACGTTTTTTGGTGTTCCCAGTTCCTAATTGAACCCAGTTTTAAGTTGATACAACCACTAAATGTTATTAAAAACTTTAAATATGACTAAACAAGAAGATTCAGGTCTTCCGGTGGTGACCGCGTTAATGTAGATGACGCGCGTGGTCTTCCGGTCACCACCGGAAGACCTAAATCTTCATGACAATAACCGCGGAAGCCTACGCAGTTTATTATGACTAAACAATTTTTATAATGTTAAAAAACTGAGTAAATTTATATCTACATAATAACACTGACGCAGTTTGCAAGGAAATTCGCATGACTTGCGCACCTCCGCGCCAGTGTATTTGCATATAGTGTAAATGTAATTTTAAGAATTAATATACTTACAATGCTAAATTATGAATTATTTATACTTACAACACCAGAAGAAGAGGAGTAATTGTTTCCATATGACCGTTTTGCCCATGAACCATCAGCAGCAACTGGTAACAGGGTATACCATTTGGATCAATATCACGAGCTCACGTGCGATTTTTGCTTCCTCTGCTGCTGCTTCAGCCATAACTTCCAAGGCAGTTCGCTCTATAACTTCCCCTAAGCGATTTTCAATTTCAATGTATTGTCTGCTGTTCAGTGATGGTATGTTAAGTACACTGAAAACTTCCTCCAGTTGGGAATGGCCCCCTCCTGTAGCCATGATACCTTGCACAGCAGCTGTATTTACACTTAATGTATTTTGGCTCTCGTCCTCAGTGCTAATGCACCTCTCAATGCCACACACTCGGCATTGGAACACAATTCTAGAAAAGAATCCTATTTTTTCCTCTTTGATAGGTTCCATGTCTTTGAAGGAACAATCAAAGACTATGGTGGTCATCAATAGTTTTTATTTGTGACATAAAGTAGGCTATATTTACAATCCTTCTTCCCTTTAACTCAAATTTTGTTGCATGATGCTGGTCACTTTCAACAATTAATTCAGGCATAGCCTCTATTCCTTGTTTGTCAACCTCCATGTCACCTGAATTTTGTACATGGCCATCTATGCAACCTGAACCCGAGGCAGGAAGCTCTTCATGGGCAACTGGTTCTTGGGCTTTTTGGCGCCTTTGAAATCTTGATGAAATTGTTTTTTTAATCTTGGACGGAAACACCCTGCCACGTTTGTTAACACGACCCATGACAAAAAGGAACACCGAAAATACTCCAATAAATTAAATATACCTACCCAACTGTAGTTTTAGATACAAAAGCAAAGTTGACAAAAAGAGCACTTATAACACAAAAAATAAATTATTAAACAATATTTAATTGAAAATAAATTACAATGAACGGAAAAGAATAAAAAACCAATATGTATATATAAAACAAATTCCTTGAAAAGGAAGATAAATTAACTAGTAAAATAAATCAAATAACAGTATTAACAAATAAATTTAAAAATAACAAAAAACAAATAAAGCATAAATAAAATAAATTTAAATAATAAATAAATGTAATTAAAATAAAAATAAAAAATAAATTAAATAAAAAAGTAATAAAAATAAATATAAATAAATACAAATATACAAATTTAATTAATATAAAATTATAAAATGATAGTGATAAAATAACAAATAATAGGGACAAAATAAAATAGAGCGTACTAATGAAGTAAACAGGGTAATAAAATAGTAAAGAGTATTTTTGGGATGATATCGCAAAAAACGCAAGGAAGACCGACCTAAACAAGTGTTAGCGAGGGACTAAACCCATGCGGTAATTAGGCAGATTATAGGTTTATTGTAAATAAAAAAAGTAGTTCACTATTGGACCAACAGAGCAATATCAATATTTTTTTATAATAATCAAAACGAGATGCCACTGTTGTACACTTTCAGCAAAGGCCTAAGCCAAAACTACCTTCCATCTCAATCCCTTTGTTATCCTTTTTATCAATAAATAAAAACTCGCATTCACTATAACCCTTGTTTTTTTTAATTGAAAGTGATTTGAAATTTTGCTTTTTGCCCCATATTACCTATGCATGGGGTTTTTACTACAAAATGTTTAATAAATTTTGGATTGATTAATCCAAAATTAATCAATCCTGTCTTGTCATATCAGACAAGACAACAGTCTGATTATTATAGGAATCAGACGATAATAGTTATTTATGAAACCAGGCAGTTTTCATAAATAACTATTATCGTATCATTAATTTATGTCTATACCTACATTATTTATTCCTTATTTTTAGTTCTAGTGTATTTATACATTCTTTACAACAACTTCCTATATAATCAGACTGTTCGTTGTCTTGTCCATGCAGTTTTGCCCAGAGCCAAAGGCGAGGGTAATTTGATTTAGAAATTACCTGCAGAGGCAGGTAATTTCTTATCTTTATCAGGTAATTACATCTGCCAAATTTTGACATTTTACTGCTAAAAAAATAAATAACAGAAAGAATAATTTATTATTTATGGTTATTTATTTTAAAAAATACCTACGAATACCTAAAAAAAAAATACCATTACTGAATACCTCATAAGCGTAATTTTTCTTAAAATCAAAAAGATACCGCTAAAATATTTTGGTTTCATTAAAAAAATCTAGCAAAACCAAAATCTGTGGTGGGTGGGAGACAGGAAAGTAAAAATAATTCTGGCGCGGTGGTCCGCATGTCGGCGAATTTCCTTTGGATGCGAGCACTCAAACCCAGAGTACCTGGGTTCAAATCCTAGTAGGGACAATAATTTTTTATCGTTTTTTTTTACCTTTTACATCTAGAAAATAATTCTGGCGCGGTGGTCCGCATGTCGGGCGAATTTCCTTTGGATGCGTGTTTCCGTGCTTTTTACATTATATAAGTTTACAACTACTAAATAAATAATTCCGGCGCGGTGGTCCGCTGTCGGGCGAATTTCATTTAGAATGCGTGTTTTCGTGCTAAACAACCCATTTCTTGCTTATGCAAGAACCATGCCCATAGCGTGGTTCCGGTTCATGCTTTAGAACCTAAGCAGTTACTTAATTGTCAAGCACTGCTCGTAACTCATTTTGTCTGTATTTTGCAAAGGAAATGCGCATAATCATCCAGTTGTTGTACAAAACTATGCCTCTAAAATTAGAAGTACGCACTATTATTTGCACTAGTTTAAAGCTTAGTTACTTATATTTAAGCTTAGTCAGTTATCTTTAAAGGTTTTAGCGCATTTCCTTTGGAAAATACGGACAAAATGAGTTACGAGCAGTGCTTGACAATTAAGTAACTGCTTAGGTTCTAAAGCATGAACCGGAACTAGGGGCATGGTTCTTGCATAAGCAAGAAATGGGTTGTTTAGCACGGAAACACGCATTCTAAATTAAATTCGTCCGACAGCGGACCACCGCGCCAGAATTATTTTTAGTTGTAAACTTATATTAGGTAAAAAAACGATAAAAAATTATTGTCCCTACTAGGATTTGAACCCAGTTACTCTGGGTTTGAGTGCTCGCATCCAAAGGAAATTCGCCCGACATGCGGACCACCGCGCCAGAATTATTTTCTAGTTGTAAACTTATATTAAGTAAAAAAAAAAACGATACAAAATTATCGACCCTTCCAGGATGTGAACCCAGGTACTCTGAGTTTGAGTGGTCGTATTGACTCCGGACCACTGCCATTCAACTCAGAGGCCCAAAGAACATTGAAAACGACACCCTACTCGAAATATATTTTTCAACGGCCGTAATTTTGGTTTTCTAAAATTTTTGTGGTTTTTTCGAATTTTTGGTCACTTAGAGAGGTCGTATCAACTTCGGACCGGTTTCATTCAATTCAGCGCCCTAAATACATAGAAAACGACACCTTACTCGAAATTTATTTTTTATCGACCTAAATTTTGGTTTTTGGTAATTTACAATGGTTTTTTGGACTTTTTGGTCACTTAGAGTGGTCGTATCGACTTCGGACCGGTTTCATTTGATTCAGCGCTCGAAAATACATAGAAAACGACACCCTACTCGAAATTTATTTTTTATCGGCCTACATTTTGGTTTTCGGTAATTTACAATGGTTTTTTCGACTTTTTGGTCACTTAGAATGGTCTTATCGACTTCGGACCGGTATTATTTGATTCAGCGTCTCAAAAACATAAATATTGACCTTTTCGCGGCAAAAAAAAATTAACCCTGAATTTTGCCGATTTTTTTGAAAATTTCGCTGACTCATCAAACCGGGTTAATGACGTCACAAAAGCATACATACATACAAACATACATAATATATATATATATATATATATATATATATATATATATATATATATATATATATATATATATATATATATATATATATATATATATATATATATATATACAAAAAACATAAATATTGACCTTTTTCGCGGCAAAAAATATTAACCCTGAATTTTGCGGATTTTTTGGAAATTTCGCTGACTCAGTATTAATGACGTCACAAAAACCTGGTTTTCAATAGGGTTCGTGTCCACCCGAAGGTTGAAAGTTTGGTTAAAAAAATATTAATCCGTTCGAAAGATAGAGTGTTTAGAAGAAAGTGTCTAGAAATATATATATATATATATATATATATATATATATATATATATATATATATATATATATATATATATATATATATATATATATAATATATATTATATTATATATATATATATATATATATATATATTATATATATATATATATATATATATATATTATATATATATATATATATATATATATATATAATATATATATATATATATATATATATATATATATATATATATATATATATATATATATATATATATATATATATATATATATATATATATATATATATTATATATATATATATATATATATAATATATATATATACATATATATATATATATATATATATATATATATATATGTATATATTATATATATATATATATATATATATATATATATATATATATATATATTATATATATATATATTATATATATATATATATATATATATATATATATATATATATATATATATATATATATATATATATATGTATATATATATATATATATATATATATATATATATATTTATATATATATATATATATATAAAGTCTCGCGAAACGTATTTTTTCGTCATTAGGGACCTCTGAAACGGATTTGTGTCGTGGTCCGAGGTTCGAATTCCGCCATGACGCCTATCCCATTAGCCGAATTTCCAAAGGAAATTCGGTAAAACAACGGAAAAAATATACACGATGCTTCTCTTACATCTCATGGTTTTACAATAAATTATTATCCTTATTATTATAAATATATTATATTTTATAATAAATTATAATTTATTATAATTATAATTTTAGTGATAATTATAATTTTAATTATTATAATTTTAATGAGTTTTATAATTATTTTCATTATTATGTCGTAGTAACTCAATTAACGTTAGACATTTGTAGCGCTGAATTTTGGTTTAGGATGTAAAATTATTTCATACGACATCCATGTTACCTTTATGTCTGAGGTATTATGTCTATCATTAACAAAAAAACTATTCGCATTAAACTATTATATTTTTTAATATTTTTTTATTAGAGGCTACTGTCTAATCAATGTTGAAGAATTTAACTTAAAATTTACATTAGTTTAAAAGTTAATGATATACATATATAATTTTCAAGTTTCACTTGATGTAGTATATGTTACAATGTTACGTAAAAAGATAGAGGGACGGTTGTAGAACATTCCCTCTTGAATGCTAGTGGAAGACTGACTCGATGACATGCACGCTAGGCCGATTCCCCCTCTCTGTACGGGATAGCCTTAAGTAACTAAATTTATCATAAAATATAATTAATATGATCTGAATTAATAGGTTTTAAGACCTACTCAAATATTTGTTTGTAACTTTTACGTTTTAAAAAATTATAAATAAATTAATAAACTTTTATTATTTTATTAAGTAAAAATATAATTACATTCAAATATATAGGTTATATTGGTAGCCATCAATATTACTGCAAAGGTCTTGTTGGTTGAATTTTACATAAAAAAGTAATCTAAACCTCTTTCATTAATAATATGATCAATTACCAGTAAAAAATTTTAGTAATTCTTATAATAGAAGGTTTATAATGTAAAACAAAAAAAAAACGAACAATTAAATCACTATAACCTAAATATACTCTTAGAGGAGATCGCAATAAGGATATGCAAAGCCTTAGAGAGCCTAAAAAAGATTTTAAGCCTCAATGCATTGAGATAGGCTGTACCTCCTGTAATAACATGTCTTTTTGCCTGTGGCTCATTGTTAAACTGAATAAGTGCTTTTGGTGTATACCTAGGTTTCTACACAACTAAATTTACTTTGTGTTGCTGGTTATGTATATTATTGATAATTTTTGACACAACATTTGCATACAGAGACTACCATTAGTGTTTTAAAATACACTTTTTGGTATTTATTTGAAATTGTATTGCTATATTAATGTATCCTCATAACTACTGTGTTTTGGACTTATCCACTCACAGCTTTAAATGGTTACTACATACGCATTTAAATGGTAATAATAAATGGTTACTATCTACACTTAAATTTGAGGCAGATAAGTGACCTACTTAGTCTCATCTAATTATAATAAATTGTTTTTCTTTGGAAATAAATTTATTTTTCATTTCTACTATGGTATACCAATTTAAGTTAATTTAATAGAAGTATAACCATTATGAAGTGTTACCTTCCACACTAGGAATAATAAAGTTAGGCATTACCAATAAACTAAAAAAAATTAAAGAGGTGTGGGCCTCTTTTTTTTAAAGAAACTTTAGTTTCTGATTCGATTTTTTTTAAATAAAAGATTAAACAATTCTAAAGATTAAAAATTCAGAGTCACCACATTCAGAATAAGGAAATTTTTTGCCTTTTTAATGGTGTTGGTGTTCTTAAAGTGCCAGATGCTTTAATATTTTATTGTAGAATTTCTTGGTTACTCTATTTTTTATAGTTTATCAACTGATGATGATTATATCTATAACAACATTGACATTAGCGATGATGATTTGGTACCTTGAGTTATCATTGCCTTTGTGGTGCAGCTCCTGTATTGATATAAACAGGATGACTCCATAGTGTCATTACATGAGTGTGGCTTGTACTGCTCGGCATATTCCATGTTCTGTGTACAGTCCATTGGACTATGAAAACACAGAGAGGCCATGTCGTGAATATAATTAGATTCACTCATAGAGATATTATTACTAGAGGGACTATATATGTTAAATTTTAAAACATTGACAAAGTAACCTGACCACCTTTGCTTATAAATATAATCAAATAGTCAGTACAAAATTACTATAACTTATGAAGTAAAACGTTAAAATTACAAATCAAAACACAAACAATGTGCAGGAAAATGAAATATACTTATTAATTATAACTTTAACTCACTTCTAAAGGAGGTTTCAATGACTGTACACAGAGTCCCTGAGAGCCCCAAAAAGATGTGTCAGGCTTCTCCATGTATTTAGATAGGCTATGTATATATCTCTATGGAGATATAATATATATCTCTATGGATTCACTTAAGATTTGTTGAGGTCCTTAAAATTGCCATAGGGGGGTTTCATGTTTATGAATAAATGAATGATTTCTTTGTTTCTCGAGTAGCAATAATATTAGATAGATTTAGTTATAAAAATAAAGTAAAAAAATGAAATAAAAATTAAATTTAGTAAAATAAAAATATGATATAATATTAAATATAATTTTGTATAGGACAATAAAAAAAATGTTTTACAATTACTTTTGGCATCTTTTCTGTTTCCTCACTCATATTTTTTCTGTGGTATTTTAGTACTTTCTTTGCGATAATAAAAACCGCCTCTCACCTTAATTATCAAGAATAACTAAGGATAATCGGATTAACTACTATATAATTTGGATAACTACGAATAAAACCTAAAAATACTGATACTGTATAAAAGTTAATAAGTTTTTGTGTGTAAGTTTTATTTTAGAAATATTTTCTACGTTATCACTAAAGCTACCATGTTACCAAGTCTGAACAACCATAAATTATGGTTGCTTGACACCTATTTATTGGTAGTCTAGTAATAATGAAAATGTATCTAAAAATCTTACAAAAATGACAATTTTTTTTGGACAGCTTGGTGATTTTTTAAAAAATCAGGGAACTTTTTTCTATTGGTATTAAAAGAAAATGGAAAAGGAAACAGTTATAGACTAACTTTTTTCTTTTTGATCCTTTTTTTAAAGATATTTGTTTTTACAGTCAAAGTTCTGTTTGCCTGTTAATAAAAAAATTTTCCAGGGCAGTCCTCTGCGGCTATTATAAATTTAAAGCTGTAATTTGGGGTAATGACTTGTTGTAGTTGTCTGCATCATATCTATGGTTGCAAATGCTGAATAATTTTGCATCATAGTGTGTGTTGTATAAAGAAAGAAATTATGGTTTATTTTTAATTTGAAATCCTTTGTTAACGGTTTGAAGTACGGAGTTTACAAAGTAAAACTTCTTTAGTTACAATTAACTTATCTTCAAACTTTATTTAAAAGTATTTTAGATATTTTGTATTCCTACCAAAATATTATTGAAAACATAAAAAAATCGGGATACGTTTTGGTCCATTGCCACTGCAGCCATGATGCGAAGTTTGTGACATTATTTCTAGGTTTCTATTAACATGTTTTTAACTTAAAAAACATGTTAACTTTAACTATATCCGTTAACTTATAACTATTTAAAACTTATAAAAAAATTATTTGTTTACAATGTTACCTTATCTTATTGTTTTTTTAACTACCCTCAAGGATAACTTAATATAAATGAAATAATTTTGTTTGCAGCTAATGAAGACACACCACAACTATATATGACCAGTGGTAGAGGTCCCCGCAGCACTCTGAGAGTCCTCAGACATGGTTTAGAAGTCTCTGAGATGGCTGTTTCTGAACTTCCTTCCAGCCCTAATGCTGTATGGACAGTTAAGAAAAGAGCTGATGGTTAGTTTCATATCTTATAGGTTCAATATTTTTGTAGAGAGTAAGAATACAAATTGCAGCATTTTATAAAGTATGCACATCTTAATAATACATTACTTCTAAAACTTTCTATTTATATTTCACTTCATTTGTGTACACCTTGTGCTACAACATTTTGAAAAGACTGTACTTATTTTCATTTAGTTAATATCTTTTTGTAAATCTTCTAGCCATTTTTTTCTTCTAGCATACACATAGTTTACTAATAGACATGACCTGTCTTAACAATTTTTTCAAATGTACTATTATAAGCTGTAAAGTACATATCTATTATTAATACAATAAAAAGTTAATTTGTCAAAAACTTTCCCTTAAATGAGTAAATATTTTTGATAGTTACTAGTAAGATTAAATTTTTTTATGTTTAATGTAATTTTTAAGTGTTTAATTGAAACGGAATTTTTAAGTAATGTATTTTGCATTCAAAAACTCTTGTAAATACCTAATCTAATGTATTTATAATAAATTGAATGCGATACTAAACCAATATCCTCTCTATCGCCTTGCTCAAGTCTACTCAATACTTGATCGAGTGAACTTTTGTAGGAACATATATTATGCATTCTATATCAGCAACATTAACAATGGTGTAGGTAAACATTTATTTATTTTATTCATTTGCAAAAAAAAATTATGCATAATTCTTATGATTCTTGAAAAGTTATGTATAAATTAAATTATGATATTGACTTAATACAGGTCTTTAATATAAAAAAATAATAAAAATACCTTTCATGCAGGTTCAAAATTATTATATGTTGATACTTTTTTTTCAGAAATATTCTATAATATAAATATAATATAAATGTTTTGGATTTTTTATTACCTACATTTTGATAATATTCTTTAACTTCCAATTTTAAAAAATAATGGTACCGAGAGGAATTGCATGATTTGATAATTAAATTAATAAATTAGAATTAAAAAATTAAATTAATAAATGTCTCATGCTATTATTTGCATTTGAGTATTATTTTAATTTACTTTTTGTAAACATTCATATTTTATTTGATTCTTTATATTTATATTTGACTTTTAGTTTTACATCATAACATTCTTTTTCCAGGAATATTTGAACAATACAAAAAAATCATATTTAAAAAGAAATATGTAGAAACTGTTACATAGCAGTGTTGCCTAAAATAGGGTACTAAAAATAAATTAGCGTCTAAGTAAAGATTTACTATCTGGCTTTTTGTTTTCAACGCCTATACACTTATTTATTAGTTGTTGCAGTTATTCTTATAGTGGAAGTTTTATTGTTTTATAATTATTATTCAAACACACAGGTGCTGCTTAGGATGTTATTTTTCTTCTTACTAATACAACTGGTGTTCATAAATTGTTTATATTTACTGCTTTGACCCTTCTGAACAACATGTCAATTTTGTACTGATTTCATATGAAGTTATGAACACCAGTTTTTCTTCTTTTTCAGGTTGATGGGACTCAGGTTTATAAACATTGGAATCCACTTTAAATAGGTAGGTTTGATTGGAGTCGTGGGTTATTATTTAGGACCTGGAGCTGTTTTTTGAAGAAGTCACATAGGTTTTTGGGTTAAAATTAAAGACAAATGCTATACATTATTAAGCGAGTGCAGGAAAATGTTTCCAATTAAAAAAAAAAAAAAATAATTTTGAGATTGTCCAGAAAATAGAATGTTTTAACTCACCAAAGTCACTTTTATTGGAAACCCCTTTTAAATGGGTTGTTACGAGTTTTTAAATAAACTGATAAGAAAGTGAAAATTATAGTAGTGTTTTGTTTTATTTATTTTTTACTTTAGAATAATTTTAGTTTGCGCGAACTCACAATTTTTTCCCATTAAATAACGTTAATCACAAATTAAGCAACAATAAAGAAATAATAGTATAATTTCGATTGGCTCCCATGCTTATCCTATTATAAAATCAATTTTTGATCACCCTTTTGTTTTTCCGCCATTGGTAATGCCAACCTTACCACTATCTCTTTGAATCAGAAATACTATTGTATATTATTAGTTGTTCAAGCAGTACAAATAATGTAAAAAACAACATTAAATAATACAATAAATATTGTTAAAAATAATGAAACATGTAACCTAGATGGTGATGAGATAAAGTTTGACATCGCATTTCAAGTTCTGTTAATCTTCCCTTTACAACAACACACCCCAGGTTCATTATTCTATACATAACTGTACGTTCTACTAGAGACTTACACCACCCATCTACAACCCCTATCTGACCATATGTTTATAATGCACCCTACAAACTACAGGCATTTTTCAGTGACATCATATTAAATCACTTTATAATTATAGAATACATGCAATAGACAAAAACTACAACTTATTTTAAATTTATTTTACTGAATTTAAAACAAAATTAGGAAAATTAATAATGAAGACAGGAGTCCGAGTTTTGTTAGATTAATTTATTCCATCAGAGCTTTCGCACAAGCGATGCTTGGCATCCTCAGTGAATCTAATAACAAGTAAACAAAACCATAAACCAATTACAAAAAAAAAAAACAGAAATAAAAAATATACACACCAAACAGGGCAAAAAACAATTCAAAACAAATGCAAGTTAATATATGGTGGTGTAACTGTATTAGTTATTGTAAGTTTGGGCTATATTTTAATATTAACTTGCATTTGTTTTTGCCTTGGGTATGTATATTTTTTATTTCTTTTTTTTTTGTAATTGGTTTTATGGTTTTGTTTACTTGTTATTAGATTCACTGAGGATGTCTAGAATCGCTTGTGCAAAATCTTTGATGAAATAAATTAATCTAACAAAACTCGGACTGCTGTCTTCATTATTACTTTTCCTAATTAAGATTTCTTACAGTCCATTAAACTTAATTCTTAAAACAAATTTTTAGACAAATAATGTAATATATACGTGACATTGTAATTATTATAAAATCCAAAAATCAAGTGACCAATATACCAGATATGGTACCAAGCTACCCAGATAATATACCCAGCTGTTGTATCCTCCCTCTAAGAATTAGTCTGTTTGATTGTTGAAATTTTACTGGTAAAAAATTTGAAATTTTACTGTTAAAAATCTTAACTATAAAAGCATAAGGAAATAAGTAACAACTGCATTTGTTATACTGGGAAAGAAAAGTTAAAACCTATTATTTCCTATTTAAAAAAAGAAATGAATTATTCAATGATAATAATTATTATTATATATTATTCATATAAGTTACTTATTATTTATATAAGTTTTTGTTATACCAGAATATTAAGAATGATTCTTAAATGATGAAATTATTTATTTAGAGTATTTGCTACTCTGATGGCCTGGATGATAAATATATGACTGATAAGAATCGTTCTAATCCTAAATTTATTTTTTAAAGATTTATTTTTATTTTCTATTAAATTTTCTTTTTATCTAAAAAAATAATTTCTGTAGAATGTGCCAGTTTTCTAAAAGCATGGTCTTTCTAATATTGCTGATTGTTTGGCATTTGGTTAATAATTGATATTTATAGAAGTAATGGATGTACTTCTAATAGACAAAATCTCCAAGCAGTTGTTGTCTAAAGTAACGTTGAATCTCTAAGATCACATCTTAGTCTGTTTTTATATTATAATTTTTATCCTCTACATCCCTTTCTTTTTCATCAAATTATTATTTTTTTTTGCTTTATTTTATTACCAAAATTTAATCCACTTTCGGAATTGCACTGAATTTTGTGCACACAGTATTATTCTCCTTTTTAGGAGATAATAAATTTGAATCTGTTTGTCAACCACATTTTAACAAGGGTCAAATGTCTCTATAATACTCTTGCTTACAAATTTGACGAATCTTTCATTAAAATAAATATAAATTGATGAATAGTAGTAACAAACAAAATGAGATGTGATCTTAGAGATTCAACGTTACTTTAGACAACAACTGTTTGGAGATTTTGTCTATTAGAAGTACATCCATTACTTAATAAATATCAATTATTAACCAATGATAATAGTTGTTTTTTTGTGATGTGAGGACTTGAGCCTCTGTATTTAACTGCCTTTTCAATCCATCCCTCCCTTAATTTCTCATTCCGTTTTTTCCAAATAATTTTATCCTCATTTTCATCTGTTCTAATTATTTTTCATTTACTCTCACCCAAAGCCATATTTATCTAATTTCCTCTTACTTAAAATGACTAAGTTCTCTCATTTTCCTTTCACATTAAAATTACTTACTTTCTATTACTTCGACTGACTTATTTTCACATTTCCTTTTACTCAGAATGACTATGTTCTCTCATTTCCTTTCACATTAAATTACTTACTTTCTATTACTTCGACTGACTTATTTTCACATTTCCTTTTACTCAGAATGACTATGTTCTCTCATTTCCTTTCACATTAAATTACTTACTTTCTATTACTTCGACTGACTTATTTTCACATTTCCTTTTACTCAGAATGACTAAGTTCTTATTTCCTTGTATTCTAAATTTTAATCTTCACATTTCCATACTCCAAAACTACTTATAGTACCAAACACGACTAAAATCAATTGACAGCGGTGAAAACTAGTGTTGAGGAACCAATAAGGTTTGCCTGATTTGAAATTGAATTGTAAAAGGCTTGGTTTAACATTATTTTCCCACGCTGTCAACTTATTTTATCTGTGTGTCGTATTATACTTTCTCATTTCCTTCCAAATTTATTTTCCTATTACTTTTTACTCTGATCTTTTTTAATTCATGGGGAAGGGGGTTATAAACTGAAATCCACTCAAAATGTGGCGTTTTTTGGTGATTGTTACAGATGAGTTTGATGCATACATTGTGGTTAGTTTCTTGAATGCTACCCTAGTTCTGTCTATTGGCGAGACAGTAGAAGAAGTTTCAGATTCAGGTTATCTTGGATTTACTTCAACACTGGCCTGCTCTACCCTTGGTGATGATGCAGCTGTACAGGTAAATACTATATCAATAACATAGGTGTGTTACTATATAATAACGAGGTGTGTTAAAAAATTATCGCCAATTTTGTGTTTTTTCAAAAATTATTTATTTATTCATGAATACCTATTTTGTCCTCTTTAAAGTAATCTCCATGTGATATTATGCACTTGTGCCAACGGTTTTTCAATCTTCGAAGCACTTAAAATTTTTTTTTTTTTTTATCTTGTTCACTCCTTCGATGCCGTCTTTATCTCGTGAAGCGTAGCATAACGTTGCCCTTTCATAGGCCTCTTCAGGTTAGTAAACAAGAAAAAATAATCGGCCAGATCTAGGAAATACGGTGGCTGGGGCATCATTAGTGTGTTAGTTTAGGTCAAAAAGTCACGCACAAGCAACTGTGTGAGCAGGGACCTTATCGTGGTGCAAAAGTCAATTTTTGTTCTTCCACAAATCTAAGCGTGTCTGGCGGATTTTTTTCGAGCAAATTGCTCATAACTTGCAGGTAATATTCCTTATTGACTGTTCTACCTTGTGGCAAGAGCTCATGGTGCACCACGCCCCTGCAATCGAAGAAAACTGTCAGCAAAACTTTTACATTTGACTGAACTTTAGTTTTCAGGTCATAACCATGAACCCACAATTAATCACCATTTTGAACCTCTGGAGCAAATTTGGGTCGTCGTCGACCCAAATTTAGATATTGGACAGAGTCTAACATCTGTTGTTGATGTGCTCGGACGTCTTGGATGCTCTACTTTGTTCACATCTTCTCGGCTTTCTGAGAACATTTTGTACCACCGATAAACATATCTTCTCTATATGCCACAGTCAACATTCGGAATGCATCCGCGCTCTTAATTTCGTGTTTCACACAAAATTTGATACAGGTTCTTTGAAAAGGTAAAAATCGAGGACGATCCAAAATACGTACAAGCTAAGCAGCTGTCAACAATTAAGTGAACATTCAAAATGGCCGAGCTTGTCGACATTAGTGAGTGACACGAGTACCAACATAAAGCCTCAAAAAGATCGAAATTTCAATATACGTAACCCGCTAAAAGTCAAAATTCACGATACTTTTTTAACACACCTCATATATTAGTAATTTTAGTTCATGTTTAAAACTAAGCTAAGGTTTTAGACTTCTAATGAAAGCCAACTTGCAATTACAAGTATTTGTTTCACTAAAAAGTTTCTATAACATCAGATATTAAATAAACTTTATGTGTGATGATATGTATTAGTGATCATACAAACAGTAGATGTTGCTGTATTGAAATAAAATTTAATATATCTATTTATTTCATAAAAATATAATATTGTACTAAATTTCAACTCAATTGGATCATTTTTGGATTTCAATAATTTACCTAAGCCTTTCTGATACTAATTATTGATTATACAGGGTGACTTACTCTTAATGGGACAAAATAAAAATCTTGATTCTATGGACCAGGATGAACAAAAAATGTCATGTAAGCATAGGGTCGATTCTCAATAGTTCTCTAGAAAAATCGATATATCGAATTATTTGATACTTTACTATCTAATTCTCTAAAACGATCTACAACTTGAAAACTACTAAAGCTAAAGAGATGCGGTTTTCACTATTCTCAAGGACATTAAATTCCCTTTAAAATGGTATACTTTATGTCGCAATCATCACAATTAAACTTTAATTTATTTGCTTTAAAAAAAAAAATTTATTAGTACTAAAAATGTAAAAAATTTTAAATGCCAAAATCTTCGATATTGTTCACTCATAGTTGAAACCTAAAAATCTTAAAAACAGCCTCATTCCATACCCTTTAAAATGATATAACATAATCTATGGCTTGTTTTTAACTTTAACCGAGATATTCTTAAAAAACTTGATGTAAGTCGCTTAGATTCTAAATTATTCACTATGTAAACAAAGACATTACATTTAAATTATTTCAATTTGATTTACAGAAGAAACTTTATTTTATTAGTTATAACTGTATTATTAATTATTCTATGTTGTGTTGGTCATAGAAAATAATCAACCCCCTTTCTCCACTCCCATATAGCTTAAAAAACTTAATTTAAGTCTCTTATAATAAAACAAATGCAACAAAAACATTTCTTGAAGAATTTTGTTGAAAGAATACAAAGTAATAGGTATATTTATACATAATTAAATAATAAATAAATAATTAACTTTTTACTGCAAGGGGAATTAAAAATCATTCTTCATGTAAATCATAAGAGAGATCAAATCTTCCTCCTTCAACTCTAATACATAGTCTACATCTTCTTAACACTAATTGAGTAGCTTTTTCAATTTGTGCTGCAGTTATTGCAGCTCTTGACTCATGCACTTTTAGCATCAGGTCATCTCGATTTTGTGGGGCTGAATGAAAATTAATCCAATCGCTGGATTGGACGAGAGGGACCAATCGCCTGGCCTCCGAGATCTTCTGATCTTACACCTCTAGATTTTTTTCTCTGGGGCGCAATGAAAGATGAAGTATACAGGCAAGCCCCACAAAATCGAGATGACCTGCTATGGAGGCCAGGCGATTGGTCCCTCTCGTCCAATCCAGCGATTGGAATAATTTTCATTCAGCCCCACAAAATCGAGATGACCTGATGCTAAAAGTGCATGAGTCAAGAGCTGCAATAACTGCAGCACAAATTGAAAAAGCTACTCAACTAGTGTTAAGAAGATGTAGACTATGTATTAGAGTTGAAGGAGGAAGATTTGATCTCTCTTATGATTTACATGAAGAATGATTTTTAATTCCCCTTGCAGTAAAAAGTTAATTATTTATTTATTGTTTAATTATGTATAAATATTTACCTATTACTTTTTATTCTTTCAACAAAATTCTTCAAGAAATGTTTTTGTTGCATTTGTTTTATTATAAGAGACTTAAATTAAGTTTTTTAAGCTATATGGGAGTGGAGAAAGGGGGTTGATTATTTTCTATGACCAACACAACATAGAATAATTAATAATACAGTTATAACTAATAAAATAAAGTTTCTTCTGTAAATCAAATTGAAATAATTTAAATGTAAATGTCTTTGTTTACATAGTGAATAATTTAGAATCTAAGCGACTTACATCAAGTTTTTTAAGAATATCTCGGTTAAAGTTAAAAACAAGCCATAGATTATGTTATATCATTTTAAAGGGTATGGAATGAGGCTGTTTTTAAGATTTTTAGGTTTCAACTATGAGTGAACAAATATCGAAGATTTTGGCATTTAAAATTTTTTACATTTTTAGTACTAATAAAATTTTTTATTTTAAATGCAAATAAATTAAAGTTTAATTGTGATGATTGCGACATAAAGTATACCATTTTAAAGGGAATTTAATGTCCTTGAGAATAGTGAAAACCGCATCTCTTTAGCTTTAGTAGTTTTCAAGTTGTAGATCGTTTTAGAGAATTAGATAGTAAAGTATCAAATAATTCGATATATCGATTTTTCTAGAGAACTATTGAGAATCGACCCTATGCTTACATGACATTTTTTGTTCATCCTGGTCCATAGAATCAAGATTTTTATTTTGTCCCATTAAGAGTAAGTCACCCTGTATATTTTTTTTCTTATTAAAAATGATGACAAAACTATTTTTGATTACCTGATAAGACACTTTTGTGTCCTGCAGTTCTGATACCACTAATTTTACCATAAATTAGATAAAACTTTTTTCTGTCATTTTTATTAATTGCGGCTTATCTGTGCAGGTTTATCCCGAAGGTTTCCGTCATATTAGAGCGGATAAAAGATTGCAAGATTGGAAGGTACCTGGTAAGAAGCAGATAGTTAAATGTGCTGTGAATCAGCGACAAGTGGTTATAGCTCTAACAGGTGGTGTTCTGGCCTACTTTGAAATGGATCCAGTAAGTTATTGTAGTCAATAAATAAACGAATAAGTACACTTCATTAATATATTTAAAATTCTTTCCATTAAATTTGTTGAAGTCAACTCTTCAGCATAATAAACATATTTATAATTTTTGTTTGAATATTGAATGATATTTTAAGAACTTACAAAATAATAATTTTACATTAAAGTTTTATTTATCAATATTAAAACTGTGATATAACTACAAAATTAAAACACAAGGCACATTTAATGACACAATTTTTTAAAATAATTAGCAATTTTGAGAAATTTGAGATTAATTATATTGATTTAGCAAAAATTTTACTATAATCTTTGTAAATGATTAAGTATTGATTTTATATATACAATCTATATAAAATGTTCCTGCTTAATAAATACCCTAATGGATTGGAAGGCTCTTATACGAGCATTGAATTGATTTAAGTAGGGTAATTTAATTATTTAAACCGACATATTTTACTGTTATTATAGAAGAAAGCTGTGTGTTTAACAATAACGTTTAATTCAGATGATCATCGTGTAAGATTTAAAGAAAAATAAAAGTTATAGTAGAATAACACATAGTTATAACCAGTTGACAGGTTGGAAAAAATGAGGCTACGAGAAAGCCAATTAGGTTTGTCCTGGATGTCAAACCACACCCACAATTTCTTATCAGGCCAACCTTAATAGTTCCTTAAAAATATTTTCCTTTCATGCTGCTTTAACAGATTATTACCTTGTGAATGAAACCATTTATCAAGGAAACAATAACATATTGATATATACTACGAGGTTCGTATAAGACGTCCGCCATTTTATCGCCTTCGTGAATTTTCTCGATAGCGTCGGTTTTTCCACGTGTTCTGTGACGTCAGAACAAGGTTTTTGCTTCCACCAATCAGGGTACGCCGTGGGTAATCACATGTTTTTCCTTCGACCAATGAGAGTCGAGTGGAAGGGGGACGCCTCTGCATCCCTCGGGAAATCGCCAGTTCTCTCCTGGATCTCGCCCGCTCCTTTCAAGGAGCTAATTCCGAATTTGTCTTATTGTAAGTAGCTTGGCTTGTTCTGTGATGGAACTCATCACATTACACAAAACATGACTTGTTTTATTTAGTTGACACCATATAAGTCGTTCAGTATTTATGAATATTAATTTAAAAACTCAATTTAAAACTTCGCGTGGAATTAAAATTTGACTGCGCTTGCATCACCTAGGAGGGCTGCAGTAGATACAAATTTAGTAGCGGTCAGCTGCTATTGCATCGTGGGACTCGTTGGAGCCTTTTTTTTGCTCTTTTCAACTTTAATTCTTCGTATTTGAGATAAGTCTGAAGACGAATGATCTTTATAAGTAAATTATTTAAGATAGGTAATATAATTTCATGTTCATTAAACAAATTTAATTACGAATCGGTTTGGTCCATATTTTTTTATTGTTACTTATTTGAATATAAAAATAAATTGTATTAATTCGCAAATTTTTGTGTTGATGTTGGTTTTTCAAGTCGGGGGCGATCGATGATCTCCCCACTCCTACCCCCTTTTTGAGAATTAATTCTGAGCTAGATAACAGGTTTTCTTTAAATAAGATATTTATTTACAAGAAGTCCAACTATAATATACTTTGATGCGATCCTGAGGTAAGTTAGGCTAAGTTTTAGTTTGGGGTCGTCCACCCCCTTGGTTGGACCTTGTAATTTTGGCGTCCAACTTTGGAGCGATTTTTCCCCTACTTTACTCTCGTAAAGTGGAACGGAGATTCGTTACCGAAGGAACTGGGAGCTCGATTGAAAACCAACACTTAATAAAACTTCAGATTAATTAATGAACATTAAATTATTTATCTAAATACGTATAGATTTCATGTAAACGTATATGCTCACATATATTGTAAATTATTGTAATCTATATGTTAAAATTTATCTTAATCTGCTACTTTATGTACCAATCTAAGTTGTATGACCAGTAACTATTTTCTAAGATCTGTAACCATGGAGCAACAGATACTTGACAAATTGGCAAAAATACAATCTGACAATGCTGCGCAAGTTGCGGCAGAAAAAAATAGGTTAGAGCGTGATGCTAAATTTCAAGAGTCAGTACGGGAGGGTTTAAAAAATTTTAACCATCAAATTGCTGTGTTAACGCAAAAAACCGAAAAACTATCTGGCCAAACTAATAAAATAGCCGAATTAGAAAAAGCTATCCAATCCAATAGAGAACTCATTGAGGAGTTACTCAAAAATGGTAATGGCCCTGATACTAATAGCTCTACGGGTGATGATGGCTCGGAGAAAGATAAAGGTGAGGTTGACAAGGATAAAACTGATAGTCCAGTCATTATTATGTCACGTAATTATGAGCCTAACTCTGTTGAGATCTTCGCTACTGAAAAAGAGGTATGTCCCGTTAATTTTATTAATCATTTAGAACTAAAAATTTGTAGAGAAAGAAGGTTAATAATTTCAAATCTATCATTAAAAGCCACCTGCAAAATGAGGCGTACTATTGGTATCTTGTACATGAGGCTGAATTTCAAAATTTTGAGGAATTCAAATTTAGTTTTCTTGAGAATTTTGGTCTATAGAACGGCAGGAGACTCTACGAGATCAGTTGGAAAATGGACGCTACAACAGTCAAAAGGTAGTAAAATTCAATATGTTTATTCCATGTTTGCAAGGGTTCGTTCACTTGACGGAGCTCCATCAGAGCGAGAAATGATAAGAAAATTATCAAAACATTTTGATAGCAAAGTGCAATTATGGTACCAAATGCGTAAACCCCAAAAATTAAACGATTTTATTGTACTATTGAAAGATCATGAACGTTTCAATGAAACTGATCTGGTTACGGAGACATTGGCTAATGCGAATAAAGGTAAGAACCATGATAATAACATAAGAAAACCATATGATAGTTACAAGAAACCAGCTGATAGCAATTTTGGTCACCAGCGTAGAGATAAGAACAGCGTTCCGGATTACAAAAACCAAAATTCAGGTAACCGTAATAATTATTATAATCACCCTAGCAACCGTTACAAGCCCTATTATGACCAAAACAAGAGAGAGTCGAATTGGCGAAATCGACCTGAAAACCAGTCACAGTTTAACAAAGGTAGAGATGACCAAAAAAAAATGACAATAAAAATTTTAGGGGTAATATTTGTCAAATTGAAGGACCTCAAGTAGATGATCAGTCGGAAAACTCCACAGGAGACCAGTAAATCGGGTTACTGGTTCCCCTAAAAAGGTAAATCCCGAAATTAATTTAATTCAGTGTATAAATAAAGCAAATAGTGATTCACACTATGACAAAATGTTTTCAGTGCAAGAAAATACAGCTGTTTTGGAGTTGTAGGAAGTGATGCCCAGGACTTGGAGGAGGGAAATAAAAATTTCCCTACACCTGGAAGAAAAATTCCCTACAACCAGAGTCAACCTGAAGGAGGGATATTTGGTAGCCTGGAGGCACGCCCACCTGAGGTAGCCCTACTTTCTCCCCAGGAGATGACTCACCCTACCACTACAGGTCATGATATTTTATTTAACTTGAACTCTTATAAAAACGATGTTTTAAACGAAACTGATATTGAAAATAATTGTGTTTTACTTCCTGTGTGTGTGGAAAAATAAACAATATGGATATTAAAATATTGTATGATAGTGGATCTATGGTGAATTGTGTGTCTTCTGAGACTCTTAATAGTTTAAATTTGGACTTCCAAGATAAAACTTTTCCTATTCAAAAATGTTTTGTTTATATGGCAAATGGTAAGAAAGTTCCTGTAGTAAATCAAGTGTGTTTAGATTTGAATATTAATGGTTTTGAATATAGTTCTATGTTTCTTGTCATTGAAAAACTTAGTACTTCACTTATATTAGGAATTCCCTTCCTTTATGAGCATCAAGTGGAACTTGATTTTGATAAACATTTAATTAAATTAAAATTTCCCCATAACCAAACTCTAAGTTTTATTTGTGATACTCCTGATTGTCTTGTACATTCTAAAGTAAATGAGAATTGTGGTGAAAAGTTAGAACCTGGTCTTAATAAGATTGAGGTTGTTCCTGATGTCCATGCTAGCGATGTTTTTGGTGAGAGGACGTTAGATAATAATTTTAGTGATACTGTAAATAAACTCATTTGTAAAGAATCTATATTACCTGCTGATAGGCAAAAATTAGCCAATATCATAATTAATAATAAGGAAGTTTTTAGCGACCGAATTGGGTGCATTCATGGTTATGAGTACGAATTCGAATTGAATGACGATACTCCCTTTTTTAAAAAAGAATTATCCTATAAAAGCATCATATGCTCCTCTAGTAGATGCTGAGATTAAGAAATTATTAGATAATGGTATCATTAAACCATCCAAAAGTCAATATATAAATCCCTTATTAGTTGTTAAAAGAGGTGAGAAAGGTGTTCGTTTGTGTTTAGACTTAAGGTATATAAATGCTAGAATCAAGATAGATCGACAAGGTCCTCGTGGGATTGAGGAAGTTGTTTGTTCTTTATCTAAAGTTAATTATATTACAAAAATTGATATGATTCAGAGCTTTCACCAAGTACAACTGAAAGAAAATTGTCACCAATATATGGGTTTTATGTATAAGGGGTTATTTATGTTTATACACGTAGTGTGTTTGGGCACTGCTGTAGTGGAGCAAGTTTGGACAGGGCATTAGAATATTGCCTGCCTGAACATTTAAAAAAGAAAATTAAGAGATACATTGACGACATATGTATCATTTCTGAGAATATTGATGAACATCTAGCCGTTATTGATGAATTATTGACTGTTATGCGTAAGGCAGGAATAACTTTACACTTAGAAAAATCTGTTTTTGTTGCTGGTGAGGTTAAATTGTTAGGTTATATTTTTAATACTCAAGGATGTAGGCCTGACCCGGAGAAGGTCAAAGCTATAGTTGAATTTCCAAAACCTAAAAATATTAAGGATGTTCGTTCACTGCTTGGACTTACTTTATTTTATTCTAGATTTACTCCACTCTATGCCCAGGAATGCATACCATTCTATGAACTATGTAAAAAACCAAATAAATTTAAGTGGACCCCTGAACTAGATGAACAGTTGACTAAAATTAAAAATTTGTTTCTTGATTGTGTAATGTTAAAATATCCAAATTATGATTGCCCATTTTTTATTCAAAGTGATGCTAGCAAATTAGCTGTAGGTGGACAATTGTACCAAATAATAGATGGTGAAGCAAGAGTAATTCAATTTGCGTCTAGACGACTTACGAAAGCTGAACAAAAATATTCTATTATGGAAATGGAACTTCTTGGAATAGTGTACTTAGTACGGAAATGGTTTGATTATTTAACTGTTTCGCGTGAAACTACCACTATTTATACGGACAATAAAGCTCTAGAGAGTTTATTTAAATAGTGAACCCCTCGAATCGAGTTTGCAGATGGATTGCCTATCTACAACTCGTTAATATTAAAATTGTTCATATTAAGGGCAAAGCTAATTTTGTACCCGATATCCTTTCCAGGAATCCACCTGAAATTACTCCGATGGACAACAATTTTGTTAAGACTGATGGGTATCCCATATTCACCCTACATCAGAAGACTGAACATCTCGTTAGCAATCTATTGAACAAAATACCTCAGTTACAAGCAGAGGATGAGTATGTTTTGAGTATAAAAAATAATTTAGGCAAGTATAATGGTCGTTTTATCATAATTCATGATATCCTTTATGTCAAACAAAACGACGGTCTTAAGTTAGTGTTACCTAAGTCTATAATTGGTCATTAATTAATACCATCCACAATAATTTTTTACACTGTGGTGTTTACAAAACTAAAAAGTTAATACAGGAGGATTTTTATTTTCCGAATCTTAAGAAAAAGATTTTAGATGAACTTAAATATTGTAAGACTTGTCAATTTAAGAAAATTCACACTCTTGCCTATCATCAAAAATCTTGTACTTTGCTCCCTAGGGATATTAATCATTATTTATGTGTAGATTTTTGTGGACCGTTCCCTACATACGGACCTCAAAATTATACTTACTTGTTCATAGTTGTGAATCCTTTTTCAAAATTTGTAAAAACATATCCGATTCCTAGAGAAACTACCTCTCAAGCTATTAAGTGCATTGATGACTATTTCAAAACTTTTCCCAAACCAGAATGTCTTATTGCCGATAATGGAAGGCAATTTCTGTCACCAAAATGGTCAGACTACTTAGTAAATGCTCAGATTAAGCCCATTTTTGTGCCCATCAGGCATCCCCAAGCAAATAGGGCAGAGAGATCTATTCGAGATGTTATAGAAAAATTACGAATTTGCCTAAAAGATAGACATGAGCAATGGCCTCTACACTTAAGAGACATTGAGTTTAACTTGAATGCTACAGCATGCTCTACTACCCAAATGACTCCAATTGAGGTTCAGTTTGGAATTAAACCCATGAGAGAGTGGGAAAATCATGTAGTTTTATCCCCTGTTAGAGATGATCTTAGGAATCACGAGGATAATGTTGAATTAATTAAAGAAAGAATAAAAAATGTCAGAAATTCTGAAAATCAAAAATTTGACTCTGAAAAGAAAATAGTTCAATTCAAAATAGGTGATTCTGTTCTTGTAAGAAAATTGAATGTAAGCAAAAAAGATTATAAACAATATTCCAAGTTTATGCCTCGTTATGAGGGTCCTTATGTTATTTTAGAGCGTTATGATCGTGGATCTTATTTGCTTGCTTTTAAATCTGATATTTCTAAAATACGTGGAATTTTCCATGGTTCTATGATTAAACCCTATTTTGAAAAAGGTACTGGTTGTGACCCATGTTGTAGTAATTGTGACTTAGATCGAAAATTGTTCTGCAGTATTATAAATAAAATTAAAAATTTAATTGTTAACATTATTAAGTTCTTAAGAGACGTAATTATATCCATAGAGAGAAATCTAATTGTTTAATTTGATGTAATGTGATTATACACATGGTGCAACTAATATTTTAATTTATAATTATATTTTTTTTGTTCATTTATTTTTAATTTTGCATTTTGTTTTTGACAATTATTAAAATCATTAATTTGTATTTCTTTTGACTAACCTCTATAGGAGGATGATAATTTAGTTTTGCACAATTGTGCTGGCAACTGCCAAAGTTAGTTTCTTTAGATAAAGAAATTTTGATTCTGTCTACATGAAAATATAATTTTTTTTTAGACAATTTGATTTTATAATTTTTATATTGAGTAAATAATAAAATAACTATAATAAATTTTATAAAATTTGATATACATATAAATTTTTTTTTTAAACTTCTACATTTTTAAAGATTAACTCAGTTTCTACATTCATGATTTATTGTTTTTATTTAACGTTTAAAACTTTACTTTGTTGTAAATAAAAATTTAAAATATAAACAAATTTATTGTACATTTAAAAAGAATTTCAAGAAAAATAAATTTAATTATACAAACAATGTAACATATTATACTTACCAACATTGTACTTAAACATGATAATTGTAATTGTAAAATTGTAACATAATAACTGTAACATTATAATTGAAACATTGTAACTGTGATTATAATTTTGTATATTTGGACCAACCGTAATTAATTTAAATTAAATTCATTATTAATTTTTTTATGTAAAATTGTAATTTTTTTTATTAGTTATTTCTTTTGATTAAACTCATTTGATTAGGACTTTTGTATCTCAGCTTATCTGATGTCAATTTAAATGAAAATTTTCTTCTCAAATTTCCATTTTTTCCCCCGGAGGCATGTACGAGGTTCGTATAAGACGTCCGCCATTTTATCGCCTTCGTGAATTTTCTCGATAGCGTCGGTTTTTCCACGTGTTCTGTGACGTCAGAAACAAGGTTTTTGCTTCCACCAATCAGGGAACGCCGTGGGTAATCACATGTTTTTCCTTCGACCAATGAGAGTCGAGTGGAAGGGGGACGCCTCTGCATCCCTCGGGAAATCGCCAGTTCTCTCCTGGATCTCGCCCGCTCCTTTCAAGGAGCTAATTCCGAATTTGTCTTATTGTAAGTAGCTTGGCTTGTTCTGTGATGGAACTCATCACATTACACAAAACATGACTTGTTTTATTTAGTTGACACCATATAAGTCGTTCAGTATTTATGAATATTAATTTAAAGTAAACTCAATTTAAAACTTCGCGTGGAATTAAAATTTGACTACGCTTGCATCACCTAGGAGGGCTGCAGTAGATACAAATTTAGTAGCGGTCAGCTGCTATTGCATCGTGGGACTCGTTGGAGCCTTTTTTTTGCTCTTTTCAACTTTAATTTCTTCGTATTTGAGATAAGTCTGAAGACGAATGATCTTTATAAGTAAATTATTTAAGATAGGTAATATAATTTCATGTTCATTAAACAAATTAATTACGAATCGGTTTGGTCCATATTTTTTTATTGTTACTTATTTGAATATAAAAATAAATTGTATTAATTCGCAAATTTTTGTGTTGATGTTGGTTTTTCAAGTCGGGGGCGATCGACGATCTCCCCACTCCTACCCCCTTTTGAGAATTAATTCTGAGCTAGATAACAGGTTTTCTTTAAATAAGATATTTATTTACAAGAAGTCAACTATAAATATACTTTGATGCGATCCTGAGGTAAGTTAGGCTAAGTTTTAGTTTGGGGTCGTCCACCCCCTTGGTTGGACCTTGTAATACATAAATATTTTAACAGAATCACATAGCAATATTATGATTTGGTACAGCTTTATGATTAATTTCTTTTACTATATTATTTATTATATTTCTTTATATTTGTAATTATGTTCTTAAAATAACCATGTGCAATACTCTAATTATATATATATATATATATATATATATATATATATATATATATATATATATATATATATATATTTATGTGTGTGTGTGTGTGTAAGGCCTCTTGGTTTTGAAGTGGATATGATTATTTTATCATATCCATGGTTTATTTATTTATATGATGACAGAACTTTATGATTTGATTACATGAGAAGACACGATTGTGTCCTGCAGTTCTGACTTAATTATTTTAATTGCTCATAACTTATTGTTTTAATTTGTTACTGATTTTTTGTAATTTTGATTGTTGTAGTCTGGACAGTTAAAAGAACTAACAAAGAGTAAGGAAGTTGGGGGAGACGTGGTTTGTATGGCTCTGGCCAGTGCACCTTCCGGTGAGAAACTGTCTAGATTTGTTGCTGTTGGATTAGCTGATGAAACTGTCCATATCATATCTTTAGATCATTCGGTAAGACTATAATACTTCAGTAATCCTGCTTTTATGTTAAAAGGAGGTTGTTGTATTTTTTTAAATTCTCTTACAGTCTATCGACTACTTTAAAAATCTTGACAGGTCAGCTTCGGCACTGCCGATTCTAAAAAAAGGGAGCGGGAAAAAACTGTAAAAATATCAGGTTATTTTACCCGTATTTTCTTGTCAATGTTTTTTTTACATTTTATTTTACAATATTATTTTTATGATTAATTTGAAAGTAGTTTTCAAAACAATGTAAAAACTAGAAGAACTACAAACAAAGTGAACGATTGCCAAGAAGATTTTTTCCCTACAGCAGTTATGGTGGTAGGAATTTTTTCTTCTCAAGTCGGGGGTTGGCAGCAGCTTTTCTTATTGGTCCCCAAAATGCTTTTGACCTTGGGGATTTTTATACTAAATGATAGACTGTAGTAGGGGTTGCAGGTCGTACCCTTATATGAGAGCAAGAGCATGCAATGTTTTCCAAATACAAAGCCTGTGGCTAAAAATCTAATTTATAGCTAACACCCAGCTTAAGTATAACATCTCCTAGCATAAGAAAATATAAGCCTCAAATGTGGAGATTCTTAAATGATGATAATTATATTCATGGAGTATTTGCTATCTGAATGCCTGGATGATAATTTTATAATCTGATAAGATTCTTTGCATAATCATAAAGTAGACTAAAATAATATTTCTATAAACGATTGTAATTGATAGACACTGGATGGGACAAATTAATTAAACTTCTTAAAATTCTAGTAATAAACTAATTAAAAAATTAGTTTATTACTAGAATATTAACTAATATGCACTGGGATTACTACAATAACAGTTTCCTGCAATGTTAGATGTAGACTATTTTAAGAGTTGACCTGGTTTAATTACCTAAACTGTAGAAACATTTTATATCCTTAATTCTTGTTTGAGACATGAATATGCCTGGGAGCAGGTGAAATATAGTCATTTAGAGAAGTGGTAGTTTAATTAATTCGTCCCATCCAGTGTCTATCAATTACAATCTTTTATAGAATGGATACTAATACTAATAATATTTCTATAGTTATTAAGTAAAAACGGTATTTTTTAAGTGAAATAGTTAACTTGTAAGATCTGCACATTTTTGACCAGTCACTATTACTATTAATGAATACGTGGTAATAAAGTATGTGCCATATTAATTGATAGAGAGTCAAGTCCATTTATGTAATCTCATTTTTCATGGACCGTTAATCTTATCATATAGATAATATGAACTGTCGTCTGTAGCATGACCTGATTAGTATGAGGCCCTTGGTCAGCTATAACTTCTATGATGGGGGGGGGGGCTCTGTAATAAATCTAAATTGTTTTCTTAATGCTGCATAGGGAAACATTCAGCTAGTAGTCTACATTTGAGGTGCAAGTGATATTGGAATTACTAAATTTAAACATGTAGAGATTTGACTACATGCAGAGTACTATTTTAAAAATAAATGCATTTATAATTACAATGTCAACTTTTTTATTAATTTATAGTTGTATTATTAAAAATTAACTATAAATTACAGTATTATAATACAGTATACAGTTCTATAAACTATACTATAATACAGTATAAATATTTGTAAGAGAATATATACCCAGTCTTTTTACTTTGGACCTCACACAGATGTATAAATATATATATTTATATATTTATATTGTGTGTGTGTGTATGTATGTATGTGTATATTAGATACATAGTGATACACATTACCCCTGGTATTTCATGTCCTCTCTATTGTTGAAATGGATGGAACACTTTTCCTTAACATTGGTCTTCAGAACGGTGTGTTATTAAGGACAGCATCTTTTAAGTATCATAATTTCATACGTATCTTAGAGTTAATTACTTTATGAAGATAAAGTATAGTTGCTTCCAAAAGCATCAGCTAAGTAATAAATACTAAGTTAGATCGTCAGCGAAGCTACATCATTCTTGATAACTATTCGGGTGAAATAATATCTTTTATCTGATAGATATTTATTTCAATTTAGTTACCTACATTTTTAAATAGGAATCAATTTTAATATTAACTTACTTTGATGACTAGTAATTTGAATCTTTATAAGTTGTAAATAAAATAATAAGGTACTTCATGTATCCCCCAATTACTGCCACGCTGAATAACTGACTATAGTTATGTATCAGTTCCATATTGTGGGGTAAATTAAATGGAAGCAGGAATACTAACTATTAGTTCTCTTGTGCCGACATATTATCTCTACAATTTCTTCTGCTTTTAATCTTTATTGATCATTATCAGTGTCTGTGATCTGTAAAGAAAAGAGTCAGGAGCCATTAGTCTATGGAACTCTAACCAGTCTCTTGGTTAAACCCTGACCTTTCTATTTCTGATCCAATAGACCTGAGGGGTAAATTAAATACAAAGCAGTAATACTTACTATTATTTTTCTTATATTATCTCTACAAATTTACTTTTTTAAACACTAAGCGAAAGAAGTTTTGTTATCCAACAGTGAGTTCAGGCAACTGGAATAATGAATAGAATTATTTCAGTGTTATTCTGTTGGTATAGTAACATTTAGATGTATCCTCCTAGTATACTTTGTCTATAGTTTGACTAGGCCGGAAATCATCTCTGACATTTGTTTGTTGTTTTATGACTAAGAGATATTAGATATTAATTGTTTGGTATTTGAAAATTAGTATGATATTAAAATTGCTTTTTATGTGATAAAAGGTACTTAAAGAGTAAAGTACTGTTATATATCTACAAGCTTTGGCATTAATCTTTTGTTACATAAAACATAATTGTAATTGTTAATGTACATTAAAATTAAAATGTTTAGTGCAAGTATACAGCAAACTATGAAGATATGTTTGTTGCTTTATAGTTTTCCTGAGACTTGCGATATTATACTGAAGATATGTTTGAACCTTTTTAACTTCGTGTTGAACTGGTATAGATACCTTCAGACACTGATTCTGTTTGTACCATCAGTTGGCACTCCTCCAAGTGCATTGGGAAAGAGATATTTGTCCTATCTGATCCTAATCTCCCCCCATTTTGAATCTCTTATTTCTTCAAAGTAAAAATTGAGGTTACAAATTTTGATGCAGCCTTATATAATTTTTTTACACATATTTTTTATATTTTAACTCCAAAAAATTTGTCACGGAGTTCCTTAAAACCTCAATCTTATTGACTTAATGTAAGAAAGTAATTTTTATTATCTCTCATAAATAATTTTTTATTATATTGGATTTTTTTATTTTATGTGGCAGGACTGTCTGACTAAAGTCTGTATGCAAGCTGTGCCAGCATGGCCGGAATCTCTCTCTATTGTTGAAATGGACGGAACACTTTTTCTTAACATTGGTCTTCAGAATGGTGTGTTATTAAGGACAGTGTTAGACCCTGTTACGGGTGAACTGCAAGATACTAGAACAAGGTACCTGGGTAACAGACCAGTTAAACTCTTCACCATCACTATGCAGGTGCGTAATTACCTTGTTAACTGCCTTTAAACAACAAAAGGATAGTGTAATGTGTACTTTTCCTTGATTATTCAATTATATTTTTGTTTTAATATTGTTTTACTATTTGTTTAATAAGTCAGACTTCTTTGTTTTATATATTTACTCCACAATTTTAAATATTTTTAAAAATTTCAATAAAATAAAATAAAAGTCGTAGTACTCAAGAAAACATATTTGGTCCTAGTTATTTTGTATTTGCATCGTTTCATTTCTAAGATACATAGCATCTCTATATCATCTACTCTCTTGCAACACTGTCTTTCTCTCAATTACTCCCACTCATTATATTTTTATATCTCAAAGCTATGCAGGTAAAATTTTTCCCGGGACTTAAAATTTTTCTTAGATCACTAAAACTTCAATTTAAAACATTGATAATATAGTTGTAGTAATTTTAAAATTTTGCTGAGTCAGCATATTGTCCAGTCCCAGATTACATTACTAGACTTTTAATGTTTTTACTCAACTCTATGGTCCTGTATGACAGAATTGTTCATAAATTTTATGACATAGATAATCACCTTAGAGCTTCAAAATGTCTCTTCACTAGGTTTCTAATATAAAGTGTGTTACCGGTTTAGTTTACTTAAGTGGTTTTTTCGTTCCTTAAAATAAAGTATGTTAGTGCAAGTATACAGCAAACTATGAAGATATGTAAGTTGCTTTATAGTTTTCCTGAGACTTGCGATATTATACTGAAGAAATGTTTGAACCTTTTTAACTTTATGTTGAACTGGTATAGATATCATCAGACACTAACTGTTAATTTTAATGTAATTACTTATTACACTTGATTTGGTCCCACCCCCTCTTATAGTTCTGGTCGAATACAGGCCTGTGTTCTATATCAGTTTCATGCATTTCTTAACTTTATGTCTTCTGTAAAGAATTGCAAGATCTACCAAACTATAAGTTGTGTTAGCTTTATTAGTTATATTTTATCTTGCTAGAGAATTTTACGTTGTACAGTAGGATCCAGTTATTTTATTTGTGAATAAACTGGTTGAGACAAGACAACTGACATAACTTTTAAAGACTAAACTCTTTCGAAGCTTTCTTATTTTCACTTACAAAGTTAATAGCAATGTATCTTGAATGCTCAAAAATTTCTCATTTTAGTTCATAGGAGCTTCACAAGTCTTTTGTTTCTTTACCAATCTTCCTCAGCACAATAAGATAAACAATAAATAAATAAAAAATATGCATAAGAAAATCTTGCTTGTTTATTAAATTGCTAATAGATATAAACATGCAATCATTTCAATATCATGCAGAAACAAAAATGCTTTTATGTAAATGGCTAAACCTATTGTTGATCAAAGATAACTTTGTTTTATCTGTTTTATTTATGAATTAAAAACTGTAAACAAAAACTGTGTGCCAGTTGAACAAATAATGTGCAAATATAAATAAATATTTAACTTAAGTAAATAAATAACAGTATAAACAATGGGGTAAGCATGAGCTGATTCGGCTAACTAGCTTTGTAGATTTGAATTCTTGATTATTTTCCTTATTATTAAACAATTTATTCTTGTAAAACTTAAGATTATGTTCAAAATTGTTATCTCTTTTTTAGTTGATTCATATTATAATTTTAATTTCTTTTTTGTTCTTAAATTTTTATAACGTATAAAACTTTTTTTTTTGTTTGTGTGTGCGATTTTCATTTAATTTATTTTTTTTAATTGTTATTTTTGTAAAAAGGGTAATTTTGCCCGTTTTGTATTAATAAATAATAATAAATAAATAACAAATTAAAATTTTTATGAAATCATAAAAAAATAACATGGCTCTAAAAGGATATCTTTCATGTTTTCTCTTTTTACCTGCTAAAAACTGTCAAGTAAGAAAATAAATAAACAAAAAATAAAACAAATACATCTTCTGGTTACACTATTTTCAATTTACTCGCAACAAAAAAAATTGAAATTTACCGGCAATAAAAATTTACATTTGCTTGGTTACAAATTGTATAAACGCTTATGATGTAAAATAGCTCTTTACCAACCAGTATGACTATCTTAAAAAAACTTCATTAGAATACAGTGATCTCAAGTGATATTTGGTCTCTTGACTTCAACTATTTGAATGTGGTATCAAAGTGGAAATAAATTTAAGAAGGCATAACAAATAATATTTGTTAAAATTTTAACATTTATCAGTAAAATTACTTACCATTTTCTATTCTATAAATCCTTTTGTTTAGTGTAACTTATTTAATTATATTCTGTATAAAGAAAGAGGGAGGGTTTGTTTTTTTTATTTCTAGATGCGTGTTACTTATCCATCTTTTATAAAAAATTAGTTTAGTTTAGTCGAACTCAAATATCAGTGAGGAAAATAATTCTGCTGGGTTGGACTCAGGTTAAACCTACTATGGTTCTTCCATCATTTGTTTTTGATTGACTATCGACTGATTCAAACCAAATCATAGTATCATAACTTCATACGTATCTTAGAGTTAATTACTTTATGAAGATAAAGTATAGTTGCTTCCAAAAGCATCAGCTAAGTAATAAATACTAAGTTAGATCGTCAGCGAAGCTACACCAATCTGATAACTATTCGGGTGAAATAATATCTTTTATTTTATAGATGTGCATTTCAATTTAGTTACCTACATTGTTTAAATAACTGATATCTAAAAAAATATTCTTTAGTAAATAAATAAATAAATAAATAAACCATTTATTGTGGATCATTACAATAAGTTACAATTCTTACAAGGTACAAATTTACAAGTTAAAACCACAAATCGGGGTTACCCGTGGTCACCTTACAAAAGGTTTAGAAGTTGCTACTTCCATTTATTAGTAATTGTTATTTTAGGTTAACATTTTATTAATTTAAAATAGTATCATGCAAAAATTATCTTAATTATTTAAATTAGAAATTTATAATAAATAACATGCAATATTAATTTTTTTAAACATACCATGCACTCAAGACACATTTTTACGCTTATATATACATATACATACACATAAATGCACTCATATACATACATACATACACATACATATATACATACATATACACACATATACATATGTTATATACTCACACATACGCGTACATACATACATATATTTACATACACACACATACATACGCATAATACTAATTAAAGTACTCTTATTATATTTATTGTTATTATTTTTAGATACTTAATTTACTTTACAATTTTTAAGTAGATGTTAGGACTATTAAATTATTTGTTATTATTTATTAAATTAATTTATTATAAATAATTTATTATTTGATTGATTAATAGCAAACTTTTTTAATAATAACTTACTTAATATTTTAACTATCATATACAAATACAAATACGCAGAAACGCATAAATAATAATTATAGTTATCATACAAATTTAATAGTAATAATTATAATAATTTTATTTAGGGTTGATAAAGCCACACTTCTGAATAAACCTTTTTCATTCTTTTCCATTCAGATCTCATATGTGCTATCCTCTGCCACATTACTCCATCACATGCTTTTCTCATCTCCTGGTCCCACCTTAATCCTGGCCTTCCTCTACTTCTTTTTAACTCTCTAGGGTACCAATCAATCAAATCTTTTGTCCATCTATCATCTTTATTTCGAACCACATGTCCTGCCCAGCTCCATTTTCTTTCAGTGATTACTTTACCTATATCCTCAAGCCCTGTCTGTTCTCTGATCTTTGTATTTTTCACTTTATCTTTCCTTGTAATTTTCAGCATAGATCTCTCCATTCTTCTCTGATTGGTTCTTATTTTCTTTATAATCTTGCTATTTAGAGTCCAAGTCTGAGATCCGTATGTAATGACTGGTTCTACACACATATTATACAGTTTCTTTTTTGCTTGCATTTTCACATCTGACCTGAATAAGTGCCTGTATTTATTAAATGCATTCCAGCCCATTGCAATTCTTCTACTCACCTCTTTTTCCTGATCATTTACACTATCACTGCTTATCATAACACCTAAATAAATAAACTCATCTACTACTTCTAATATGTTCCCTTTTTCATCCTTAATATCATCTTGTCTGTTGCTTATATTGACCATCATCACTTTACTCTTACTTGCATTTATTTCCAAACCAATCTTTTTCATATTGTCTATCAATTGTTTTAACATTCTTTTTGCCTCACTCATACTCTTAGCTATCAATACCAAATCGTCCACAAACTTCAATAAATTTAACCATCTACCATTGATATTTATGCCGCAGCCTTCCCATTCTAACTCATTGCATGCTTTTTCTAATATTTTTATAAATGTTTTGCCAGAAGTAACGTCGCCTTGTTTTATGCCTCTTCTGAATTCTATAGTTCTTTTTTCTTGGTCTAATTTTATTTCCATTTTCGAGTTGTCGTATATGTAATCTATTATTTTAGAGTAATCTCTTTCTACGCCTGATTGTTTAAATATATCTTTTACGCAACTCTTAAATATCATATCGAAGGCTTTCCTGAAATCTATAAAAATTAAAATCAAGGGATACTTATAATCATTTGCACTTTTTATTAATTGTTTTAAGACGAATATATTGTCCAAAGTGGAGAAGTTCTTTCTGAAACCTGTTTGAGAAGTAGATATATCGTGCTCCATTTTTGAGTCTATTCTCTTTGCTATAATACTCATAAAAATTTTGTATACTATAGATAGCAAACTTATCGGTCTATAATTTTCAATGTTATACCTGTCACCTTTCTTAAATAATAATAATAATTGAGAAATTAACCAGTTTTTAGGAACTTTACCCTGTTTCAAGCATAAGTTACAGATATATTTAATTGCACTAACCATAGACTCTCCTCCTGCTTTGATCTCTTCAGCTGTTATTTCATCATTCCCACATGCTTTGCCTTTTTTAATTTTTAGTATCGCCCATTCTACTTCCTCTGTCATGATTTCAGGTACTCTCTCTTCTTTTTCATCTATTTTAAGGTTATATTTTATCTCCATTTCATTTTTATCATCATATAAATTTTTGTAAAAGTCACTTATTACATCTATTATATCGGCCTTTTCACATTTCATATTCCCGTCCTTATCTCTCATTCCAACTATTTTATTTTTACCTATCACTTGTGACCTCCAATATTTTTTAACACTGCCACCATTTTCAACTACTTTTTCTAACTCTTTAATTTTCTTTTCATAGCTCCATTCTGTTATTTTCTTCCTTATCAGTTTAGAAATTTCGCTAAATTCTATTTTTTCTCTCCCCTCTCTTTTCATTTTTCGTCTTTTATGTAACAATTTAATTATTTCCTTAGGAAATTGTTCTTTGTTGTCTTTAGCGTTTTTAATTCTAGCTATTTCTCTTGCTGTTTTGATTGCTTTTGTAAGTTTTTCTGTACTACTTTCTAAGTCAGACATTTCATTTAGATCTTTTATCTCTTTATCAAAGTTTTCTTTATATTCTTTCTCACATATTTCTTCATTTCTCTTTGATTTAAAGTTTCTCTTGTTTTTTCTAAATTTATTCCTTTTAATGTTCACTTTTATTTTTAGCGGTCTATGGTCGCTACCTATGTTTATATCATCGCTTGCTTCAACATTGGTTATAATTGATTTTTTATTTATTATAGCAAAATCTATTTCATTTCTTGTATGTCCGTCGGGTGAAACCCAAGTCCACTTTTTCTCTTTTGTTTTATTGAAAAAGGAGTTCATAATGAACATATTATTAGACTCCGTGAACTCTATGAGTTTCATCCCACGTTCATTTACAGTGCCATAACCAAAGTCTCCTATTGTTTTAAAACCCTTTTCCTTCCCTATTTTTGAGTTAAGGTCTCCTATGATCATTGTATACTTACAGCGGCTATCATCTAAGGCTACCTGCAATAAGTCATAGAATGCGTCTATTTCTTCATCTGGAGCATCTGAGGTAGGTGCGTATACTTGAAGGATTTGCAATCTTCCGCCTCCTTGAGCCTTGTTAAGTTTTAGTATGACTTTTGATATTCTATGTGTATATGATTTATAAGCAGATACATATTTGCCTTTTTTATTAATCAGAAAACCGGTTCCTCCAGTATATCCATTGCCATTTACGTAGAATTCGACATCGTTGTTCAGATCTTTTAGCTCTTCTCTATCTCGTCTAACCTCGCTAAGTCCTATTATGTCCCAATCTATATTTTCTGTCTCCGACAAAAGCTCTTTCAGTTTGCAGTCACTTCTTAGTGTTTGGCAGTTATAAGTGTATACAATAAAATTACTATTACTGTTCTTAGTGTTCTTTTTTCTATTAATTTTCTTTCTATTTATTATGTTTTCTTTTCTATTTACTAATTGCTATGTTCCGCCGATTTGTACCTCTGCCACTTCTTGATTAGAGGCTTCAGCTTTTTCATAATTACCCACGTTTTTGTCATCGCTTTTGATTGATGTTCTATTGGTTTCTTCTCTTTTATCAGAAGTTTCTCTTTGCTCTACTTTGCTTTCGTTTTCTCTTGCGTTTAGAAATTTTTTTATGCTTCCTTGCAGAGAGTTGTTTGTGTTTTTGCCGGTTTTTGGTTTTTTATTTTTGTTCTCTTTTTCTTTTTCTGTTATTGGCGACTTATCTAGAGGTCTTTTTGGTCGATCCTTGTTATACTTATCTTTTCCATTGTTTTTAAAATCTTTTACTATTAATTTATCGTAGTTTATTACAGCGTATTTGTTATTTTCGCGCGCTTTAAGCATTTTCGGGATTAAATCTCTTCTTTTTTCTCTTACGTGTTCAACGTAGTCTTCAACTATTCTTATATCTCCATCTAAATCTCTAACTAGATTTTTGTTATTTACGACAAGCATTTTCTTTTTTAATGATAAAAACATCACTCGAACAGGGTTGGTAGCACTGCTTCCTTCCGACATGCCAAGTCTTTCTATATAGTCTATATCCGATTCTTCTATATCTAACTTCATGACGTGTTTAAAGATATTTAAGATAGTAAGTTCCAAATCCTTTTCCTCTACGTCTCCCAACCCATGCATAATAATATTCTTTCTAAAAACCATTTTTTCCAGATAACCAATTCTTTTGTCATGCTCATCCATTCTTTTCTTTTCTCTTTCCATTATTTCTTCTAGATCCGTTTTTATGTTGCCTCTAAGTTCTGTGCACATGACCCGCATTTCATTTTGAAATGATTCTCTTAAATCGTGCAACGCGTTATTTAAATTTTCTTCACTCATTTTTGTATGTTACTATATGTATCGCTCTCTATATTATATAGTTAATAATGTATAACTTATACTTACTTTATTTTCTAAATCTTAATTTTATAAATTCGTTACTAGTATTGATGAAAAATAATTGTTAGAATATTTGTTTTATATAGTTAGTAATTTAACTCAATTTGTTTTTATTATGAGGGACAATATTAAATTATTTTAATTAATTAGTTAGTTGATATGTATAGAAGTGATAATTACACTATAGTAAAGGTCTTCTGAATTTCCTATGCGCAGAGATCCACTGCGCACTAAATGAAAACAATAACTTCCCCTCTACTGAACTTTTCTACCAATTTCTTAATTTTTTATACAACGTGTTTTTATTGTTATTTTTCAAGTTCAATTATTCAAAAAGAGTCCGTTAAAAATTTTTGAAATTTTTCTTACTTGTCGCACTCAATTTAATAAATCGCTGTTCAGAATTTTGTAATCATATCTCTATAAAAACTCACTACTTTCAATAAATATTTGCGCATCCGATGTTACACTAACCACTTCTTGATTGCAACAATATACTTAAATTTTTATAACGTATAAAACTTTTTTTTTTGTTTGTGTGTGCGATTTTCATTTAATTTATTTTTTTTAATTGTTATTTTTGTAAAAAGGGTAATTTTGCCCGTTTTGTATTAATAAATAATAATAAATAAATAACAAATTAAAATTTTTATGAAATCATAAAAAAATAACATGGCTCTAAAAGGATATCTTTCATGTTTTCTCTTTTTACCTGCTAAAAACTGTCAAGTAAGAAAATAAATAAACAAAAAATAAAACAAATACATCTTCTGGTTACACTATTTTCAATTTACTCGCAACAAAAAAAATTGAAATTTACCGGCAATAAAAATTTACATTTGCTTGGTTACAAATTGTATAAACGCTTATGATGTAAAATAGCTCTTTACCAACCAGTATGACTATCTTAAAAAAACTTCATTAGAATACAGTGATCTCAAGTGATATTTGGTCTCTTGACTTCAACTATTTGAATGTGGTATCAAAGTGGAAATAAATTTAAGAAGGCATAACAAATAATATTTGTTAAAATTTTAACATTTATCAGTAAAATTACTTACCATTTTCTATTCTATAAATCCTTTTGTTTAGTGTAACTTATTTAATTATATTCTGTATAAAGAAAGAGGGAGGGTTTGTTTTTTTTATTTCTAGATGCGTGTTACTTATCCATCTTTTATAAAAAATTAGTTTAGTTTAGTCGAACTCAAATATCAGTGAGGAAAATAATTCTGCTGGGTTGGACTCAGGTTAAACCTACTATGGTTCTTCCATCATTTGTTTTTGATTGACTATCGACTGATTCAAACCAAATCATAGTATCATAACTTCATACGTATCTTAGAGTTAATTACTTTATGAAGATAAAGTATAGTTGCTTCCAAAAGCATCAGCTAAGTAATAAATACTAAGTTAGATCGTCAGCGAAGCTACACCAATCTGATAACTATTCGGGTGAAATAATATCTTTTATTTTATAGATGTGCATTTCAATTTAGTTACCTACATTGTTTAAATAACTGATATCTAAAAAAATATTCTTTAGTATTCTACTTAAATTATTCTTTCTTTTTTTATTCTTTATTCTTCATGTGATGATAATTATATTTAAGGAGTATTTGCTATCTGAATGCCTGGATGATAGTTTATATTATCTGATGAAGAATAATAATTACTTCCGCAACTAGGGATTAGAGCATGCTTTCCTGCATTGGTTCCAGTTTTCTCTGCTGGAGAAAACTGAATTTTCTCCCAAAGCTGTTTGGCCGAGGGAGGTAAATTAATTAGCTCTTAAGGGCTGCTGAGGGAATTACATCATTTCTGTCTTCTGATGCATGGCCCAGAGAAATTACCAAGAGCAGAAATGCTTTGATTCATTATGCATGTAAAAATGTATCTTACGTCTAGTCTACGTATTTTATATTTTCAAATTCTAATTCTATCACGAAGACTAGTTGGACCATGAACATGTGACCTACCTTATAAACTATTATTCAACCCCTTAAACCCTTCTAAAAACAGCTGATTTAAATCACTACCAACGTATTTTAAAAAGAAATATTCCTAATTATGAACAGTTTATTTGGTACTATTGTTACATCCCTAGGCGAGAAAGTGATTCTTCCACCTCGCTAACAACATTAAAATGTATTTTTTATACAAGAAATAAATTAAATTTATTTTATCTTCTCCTTGCATTGTATGTTCTATATACAAGTCTTGTTAATATAATAAAAAGAACAGGTCAACTAACACCCTGGTAACTAATCCATTGACGGCTCTTTTTACTTACAGTAAAACTATTGTTAACTTGGGTTGTAAATATCATTTCCCTCCATAGGGAGTATAAGTAGCTGTATATGGCATAGGGAAACCAAAAATCCGGTTGATATTTACATCAGTTAAATAGGGAATCAAAACGTAATCTTGGGTTTCGTTCTTGTAAAACAATAATTAGTTTTATTTTAGTTTGTCATCGGTGGAACCACTTGTTGCATTCATATCAAATAAAATTTAGAGTGGCTGTGCTTTCAATATGATTATGATTTAAAATAACTTGAAATCCTTAGACTACAAAATGTAATTTTGACCCCAACAAAGCCGACCTAATAAGAGTATATTGATATCTATTATGGTGGCATCATGTTGGGAACATGAAATACCAGGGGTAATGTGTATCACTATGTTCTCTATGGACTTACTGAAAGACAAACTGGAACACAATGTAATTGTATTTTTTTTAATTTAATATAGAATTTTGATGTTTTGTGCCACAAAACATCTTACATGGCACAACTTATGCCAAAAAAAAGAACTTGTTTAAAAAAATACAGGGATAATATTTAATAAGAGGCAAAGGGTTTAATATCCTTGATATAGAATAGAGATCTGGTCTAAAGAGTGTTATTAAAACCCATTTTAAGTTTAAACCTATCCAACCTTCTGATCAAAATAATCCATATTAAGAAAAGAAAAAAGAAATAAAAAGCAGGATTCATTATCACCCTTAAGGGGCAAAGTCAAAGGGGTATCACTTCATCACTGTTAAAATAGACCCGAATGCATTTTAAAGAGAAGTGGCAACAGATAACAAAACTTAATTATATCCTCAAGTATTGATGCTTTGATAGTGCAACATATAATCCCATAACAATCAGCCAAGCTGAGCAAAAGCGCTGATAAATAGCTCAGTCAGTACAGTTAGTAGTTAAGAGAACAGTCTTAAATGTATCTATTATTTCTGTGTCCTATCTCTTCATGGAAATTATTGAAACATACATTTTTAGTTACACTCGTATATTATTTTTTTATTAATGAATTTTTTGAGTAGTACAATGTTATTTTTTACAAAGGGTTTTAAAATGCAATTCAAGCTTATTTATGATATGAAAGTAACTTTCTTTCAAAAAAGGTTTTTTTTTTTTTTGTTAATTTTTGTTGATTTGCAACATCTTCCTGGTACACCCTGTGTACTTTTACTGTGTCATTCTAAGTGTAAGATTTTTTTCTGTAGTACCTGTATCATCCCCCAATTACTGCCACGCTGAGTAACTGACTATAGTTATGTATCAGTTCCATATTGAGGGGTAAATCAAATATGAAGGATAATAGGAAGCAAGAATACTAACTATTAGATCTCTTGTGCCGACATATTATCTCTACATTTACTATGAGTTCTCTTGTACTGTCATATCATCTTTACAATCTTTCTGGCTTATAATCTAGACCAGGCCTGGGCAAACTGATCTAGCAAAGGGCCGCTTAGTCTTTTTACAGCCAGTCGCGGGCCGCATTCCTTAAATTTCAAAGTATGCTAAACCCGCAACAAATTGCAATTACGTTAGTGTTTTACTAAAGTCAAATTTATTCTCAAAGAATAAGAATTGGGGTACTTTAGCACAAAACGGAAAAACCAAAACAGAGTATCTTCGTCAGATCTTGAAATACAACTGAAGACAAATTTTGCTAGAATACTAGGTGTAAAAATAATTTTAAAAAGTATTCCTATGAAATAAAAGATCAAAGGGATTGTATTTTATCAGCTCCTTTTCGGCAATTCACAGAAGGCAAAATAGCTTTTTTATCTTATTATTGTGAAAATAAAAATTCGCTTAAATAATTAGAATTCGCCAAATCTGACAATGAGAATTGATATGAAAGGCGGCCGCTCTTTATGTAATTGTTTCTTATCTTACTAGTTTTTGTTTTTCCAAACTTTAAAGTTAAAGTAACAATCCATTATTCCTTATCTTGATATCTAACGTTTCATATTAATTTTTAATTAAACATTTATTTGCTTATATACCTAATATTTTTGTTATTTTTAAATTTATCTTCTTTCCAAACATATTAAATTTGCCCGCGGGCCACATGTGGCCCGCGGGCCGTAGTTTGCCCAGGCCTGATCTAGACAGATAATTATCAGATTGACAAATCTGTAACCTCAGTCATCTTGACTTCTTTGCTCCTTGTAAAGAGACCATATTATTTCATTTTATTAATACAAGATATTTTTAAAATCAAGAGTAACCCTATCTTTGTATCTATACCTTGATATCCTAGAGGATATCTAAACCTTGAGAGGATAAAAGAAAAACCTATCCCCTCTCCAGTTTTTTTTCAACCACCTTAGTTGCTTCCAAAAGCATCAGCTAAGTGATAAATACAAAGTTAGATCGTCAGCGAAGCTACATCAATCTTGATAACTATTCGGGTGAAATAATATCTTTTATCTAATAGGTATTTATTTCAATTTAGTTACCTACATTTTTAAATAGGAATCAATTTCAAAATTAACTTACTTTGATGACTAGTGATTTGAATCTAAATAAGTTGTAAATAAAATAATAAGGTACTTCATGTATCCCCCAATTACTGCCACGCTGAATAACTGACTATAGTTATGTATCAGTTCCATATTGAGGGGTAAATTAAATATGAAGGATAATAGGAAGCAAGAATACTAATTATTAGATCTCTTGTGCCGACATATTATCTCTACAATATCTTCTGCTATCAATCTTTACTGATCATTATTAGTGTCTGTGATCTGACAAGAAAAGCGTCATTATTCATTTAGTCAGTCATTATTATTTAGTCATTATTGTCAGGAGACATTATTCAATGGAACTCTAACCAGTTTCTTGAGAAAACTCTGACCTTTCTTTTTCCGATCAGATAGGATTGAGGGGAAAATAAAATACAAAAGATAATTGAAAGCAGTAATACTTAATATCAGTTCTCTTCTGCCTTCATGTTATCTCTATAATTTCACTTTCTTTAACACTTTAAGCGAAAGAAGTTTTGTTATCCAACAGAAAGTTCAGGCAACTGAGATAATGAATTTAATTTTTTCAGTGTTATTCTGTTGGTACAGTAACATTTAGATGTATCCTCCTAGTATACTTTGTCTGTAGTTTGACTAGGCCGGAAATCATCTCTGACAGGATTATATGTTTAGAATAGATGTAAAAGACTGGTGTCTAAAAATAATGTATTTTGAGTTCATGCTTAACAAAAGCTAAGCTTATGTTGTGGGTTTAGTTGTGATAATGACCTCTGAAACAAATATTAAAGAAAATAAAGGCTCCTTGATAAGGCTGGACGTATTCAAATATAATTTAAGAATAAACAAGCAAGCAAAATATATAATAGTAACAAATAGTTCTTAACTATTTTTTAAGACCTGACTGAAATTGAGTCTTTATCTAAGCTTTAATTTCAGAAGGGTACCACAGCTCAGTGCTGATTTGCATAAAAATTCAAAAAAGAAATATCTTTTTTTTAATGCAATAAATGGTTATTATTATTATATTCAAAAATGTTGCTCTAGTTAAAGACCTTTTTGTTATGTTCAACAAAAACAATCAAATATATATTTATTTTTATACAATCACTTCTGATGCTGCAAAATGATGAATTATCAATATTCCGTGTTTCAGTTGATAACACAATGATAACAACTTGTTGATTCTGACAGCAGCTCTTATTTAGAATAGTATTGTACCGAGAGGTATACTAAATAGAAATAAGTTATATACAAGGAGTATTATTAGAAAAACAGAAGTTAAGCTGCAGGAACATTGCTTTGTAACTACTATGTTTATAAGAAAAATGTCTTGATTTATATAATTTTTTTATCAAAATGCTCTTGCATATTTTATGTTTTACATGATAACTTTTCAATTTTTTAATTATTAACTAATTAATTTATTAAAAGGTTAATAATTAATAACAAATCAAATTAACAAACAATGATTTGTCCAAATTGTAATTACAATTGTTTCTTCTCACTCAATACTAGGATTTTTTAAATTTTTTAAAGATATTTTTATTGATTTAATAACTTTTTCTTTGTTTTTATTTTATTTCTACACTTAAACACTTGTTAAGGTGTTGTATTAATGTTAGTAAAAATATTGTAAATATTGAAAAATAAAAGATTTATTAACAGAAAAATGTTAACAAATTGTTTATAACCACTTATAGAGTTTTGTTTATGTACATACATTAAAAAATTATAAAAAAATTATAATTTAAAATGTTTTTGAATAAATAAAAATTAAATAATTAAACTAACATGCATCAGTTAAATAATTAGTAACTATTCGTATTCAAAGAGATAAGGTTGGCAATACTGATAGGGGATTAGTATGGAAGAAGATCAAAATCATAAATTTATTTCTTTATTGTTACTTGTTTGTGATGATTGAGTTAAAAATTAATTAGTAATAATCATGTGTTTTTGTGCCTTTTAACAAATTGTATTATCCTTCAAATTAAATGGCTGAAGTCCACTATTATGTATGTCTAGAAAATTTAATTGCGTCATTTTCTGATAAAAATATACTAATTCTGATAAATTAGCTGCAAGATCTACCGAACTATTAAGTTATAATAGCTTTATCAGTTTAATTATATTTCATCTTGCTAGAGTATAATATGTTGTACTGTAGGATCCAGTTATTTTTATTTGTGAATTAAACTGGTTGAGACATGACAACTGACATTTTGCTCTTAATCTAATGATGATAATTTTCTAGAAATGAATCCTCCTAGTCATGTAATAATACAGCTTATAATTTTTAATATAAATTATAAATTTAGTATATTAGTAAATTATATGTAGTAATACAGTGTTTGATTGCTCCTTAAATAGAAACTTAATTTAAACTTTAAGTTCCTATTATTATTCTACCATTATAATGATTATTTTTTCTGATTTAAATCTTATTTTTTCAAAGGTGATAGACAGGTCAATGCCAAGCCTATTTTCTTTTTTCTTTCTGTCTTACGTGATATTGTTGGTCTAACATTATTGTCTCACCATATGATGTGTTGATTATTGCTGCTTTATTTAAAGCTTTATATACACATAGGCTGATGTCTTAACTCTTTGTGAAGGTTAATTATAACATAATTAAAATTAGTTTGGAGCTAATAATTATTATTGACTTTTTATTTGTTATTGCATGATTATCGTTTTTTACTGTGAATTATTTTGCTTCCAAAAGCATCAGCTAAGTGATAAATACTAAGTTAGATCGTCAGCGAAGCTACACCAATCTGATAATTATTCGGGTGAAATAATATCTTTTTATTTTATAGATATGCATTTCAATTTAGTTACCTACATTATCAATGATCTTACATAAAGTTATATTTAATTTAAAAAGCTAGGGTTCATTTGATAGCTCAATTAAAGTATAACACCCAGTTTAAATCAGTTGACATCATGGGAAAATAATTTATGGGAGCCAATGAGGTTACACTTAAATGTTAAACCAATCCCATTTCATATTAGGCTAACCTCATTGGTTCCAACGCTGTCAACTGATTTTAACCGTGTGTTATACTTTAGTTACGGGTGTGTCATTTCAATGTTACTCTGGGATACTTCTAGTCTCAATTTATCCCAGGTTTAAATCTCATGCTACTAGGTTTTAGTGACCTGACTAAAACCTAAATACTGATGTCACTGTTTTCTTTAATTGAAATAAGTTGGTTCTGAAAAGGTTAAATAAATGTTAAGTGGTCTTTCATATGTAGGCTCACTTAATTTTTAGGCCTATTAAGTTAAAGTTAATAAGTTTTAAGGTTTGTTCGGCACATGAACTACTTAACTCTATACTATTCTTCTTTACTATCAAATTATTCATTTTGGAATAATCTTGGTCCATTCAAATTTAGGTAAAAAATTAAGTTTAGTTTATCTTACTTTTTGTTCAAATTATGATATTGTTGCTAAGAATTTGAGTAAATTGCTATTATTTTATTAATCTGCACTGTCTTTTGTTAAAAGTTACTGGGGACAATTGCTAGTTTTAAATCATATTTGTTTAAATTAAGAACGTACATATATCAGCTTTTTGTTAAGCCTAGTAAATCCAATTTCAGGGGATATAAGGTGTGATCACTACAGTAAAAGGTCTATTAATAATTTTTTTAATTAAATATACATATTAATTGAAGAGTACAAATCAATATGATGACAATTGCTCAAATCCCACGTAATAATTTCATAATTTTTAATGTAAAGTATGGTGAACAACAAGAACTTGTAAATTTATCACTGACAGTTTATTTGAGCATTAAACTTTTTAAAACACAAAAATTACTACTAAGATTTTGTTTTATTATTTTTTTTTCTATTCATAAATAGACTATAAATAGAATCATTTAATTTTGTAACTCATAAATTATTGTTATCACAAGTGATAAGAGTGATTTTCCCACCAGAAAATTATTTTAGTCTACTTTACTTGGTCTTTTAGGAGGAGTACAAAGTGCAGTAAGTCTCTTCTTTAAGTCAATAGTGAGATAAAATATAAATATGAGCTATCTAATGTGATTTTTATAATCAACCAGTGGTAGTCCACAATTTTTATCCTGGCATGCCTGATCACTTACTTTGGAGTTAGGAGTACGACTGTGTAACCCTCTTACCCTTATCTATTGGGACTTAGTTAATAGTATCCTATAGACTTAGTTGCTAGGGTATTCAATTCAATTAAAAAAGTCTTTATTTCCAAAATTAAGCAATTTAACACATAGATAGAAATAGTTGACAATATAATATAAGCATATATTTTTACAACAGTAGAAAAAATTGGAACCCACAAAGTCGAGTGGCCAGAGAGTGTATTGATTTATGTCTTTCTCATCTGTCCCTTTGTACCATTACCAAGGTAAAAAAATTATAGTCAATAAATCTTAACATCTAAAATGGTTTTTTATATTAGTCAGTACTTTTTCTTTATTGAGTTCATTTAAGAGTCGCATTATAAACGAATACTCTGTTTAATAATGTGCTATTGAGCTCATAAAGTGAATTTGTCTTTTTTATGCGCTGAACTTCATCTCTTTGGGAGTTTGGTCACCAAATCAGATACATTTAGTGTAAAATTACACACATACAATAGTATTAAGTTATATAAATAAATAAATACAATATTATTGAGTTCATTTAAGAGTCGCATTATAAATTAACACTATGTTTAATAATGTGCTATTGAACTCATAAAATGAATTTGTCTTTTTTATGCGCTGAACTTCATCTCTTTGGGAGTTTGGTCACCAAATCAGATATATTTGTCACATTTAATTTATTTGGTATGTGTTTAGTACTACCGAATTTTGCAAAACATGAAGAGTTGACACAATATGATTGTGCGAGAGACGCCCAGGAAATGTAACAGGCTAAATGTAAAAGGGTGGTAAAGGGTATGAAGGATGGGGAGGTTGAAATGTGTTTGCACCCAGGTGCAGCACAGTGAATCAAAACAAGCATACAAATCATTAAAAAACTTTTGAAAGTACTTATATAAATGTTATATTTTATTACTTTTATTTTAAATTGCGTTTTTTAGTTTTTTTTTCTCACTTTATTTTTATTAAGTTGGTGGTTAGAGGTGGTTAGAACATTTCATATTACTTTATATACTTAAATTTTATTAAAAATCTAAATTTCTTTTCTTTAAAAAAATCTGTATACTTTACAATACCTTTTATTTTTACATAGTAATTATGTGCTTACCCGGCAACTACCAATTAACAGGCACTACTCACACACAGGCTTTCACTTTAGTGAGATTTTCTCACACTCCTTTTTATCTCTCTCAATTTTGTACTTAATTTTTTTAAGCATATCTTTTTTGTAACTTTTATTTCATAACTTTTGTAGATTTATCAATGTTTTAAGAAAATACAGATTTTTTGATTTGATTTGAAATGCAGTGCTACATCTGGGGAACTGTTCCATCATTTGTCATTATTGATGGCTTGTTACATTTCCTAGGTGCTCCTCACACAATTATATTGTGTCAAATATTTAATTAACAATAATTTCAGTACAATACAAAATCTTCATTGATATAAGTACAAACATTTTACTATGACCTATTGTCGCCTAAATTTTATAACAATTATATTTTATGAAATTTTATGTTGTAGGCATCTTATTAGTGCATCTAAAATTACTATTGACAACAAGAAAATTGAAAAAATTTAATATTTAAGATTTTTGATACAATTACAGCAGGTTATCTTGTAATACCCGTTAATAAGAAATTGTGTGTATTTGTTTGTTTTAGGGCCAGCCAGCTGTACTTGCAATGAGCTCCCGATGTTGGCTCTCCTATTCATACCAGAACCGTTTCCATCTAACTCCGCTGTCGTATGAATCTCTCGAGTATGCTTCTGGCTTTGCTTCAGAACAGTGTCCTGAAGGGATTGTAGCTATTTCTAGTAACACTCTTAGGATTTTAGCTCTAGAAAAATTGGGAGCTCTTTTTAATCAGGTATAGAAATTAGTATTGATAATATGAATATAGTAATTTATAATAGAGTATTAGCACAATTTTTGTATTGCATTTTCTTTAAGTACGTCATATAAAAAAACACCCCGTAAAATATTAGAATGAATAATAATATGAATGAAAAATATAGAAGAATGATGATGAGAAAATATATACAGGGTGACTTACTCTTAATGGGACAAAATAAAAATCTTGATTCTATGGACCAGGATGAACAAAAAATGTCATGTAAGCATAGGGTCGATTCTCAATAGTTCTCTAGAAAAATCGATATATCGAATTATTCGATACTTTACTATCTAATTCTCTAAAACGATCTACAACTTGAAAACTACTAAAGCTAAAGAGATGCGGTTTTCACTATTCTCAAGGACATTAAATTCCCTTTAAAATGGTATACTTTATGTCGCAATCATCACAATTAAACATTAATTTATTTGCTTTAAATTAAAAATTTTTATATTACTAAAATTGTAAAAATTTTAAATGCCAAAATCTTCGATATTTGTTCACTCATAGTTGAAACCTAAAAATCTTAAAAACAGCCTCATTCCATACCCTTTAAAATGATATAACATAATCTATGGCTTGTTTTTAACTTTAACCGAGATATTCTTAAAAAACTTGATGTAAGTCGCTTAGATTCTAAATTATTCACTATGTAAACAAAGACATTTACATTTAAATTATTTCAATTTGATTTACAAAATAAACTTTATTTTATTAGTTATAACTATATTATTAATTATTCTATGTCTTGTTAATCATAGAAAATAATCAACCCCCTCCCTCCACTCCCATATAGCTTAAAAAACTTAATTTAAGTCTCTTATAATAAAACAAATGCAACAAAAATATTTCTTGAAGATTTTTTTTGAAAGAATACAAAGTAATAGGTATATTTATACATAATTAAATAATAAATAAATAATTAATTTTTACTGCAAGGGGAATTAAAAATCATTCTTATGTAAATCATAAGAGAGATTCAAATCTTCCTCCTTAAACTCTAATAAATAGTCTACATCTTCTTAACACTGATTGTGTAGCTTTTTAGTGCTGCAGTTATTGCAGCTCTTGACTCATGCACTTTTAGCATCAGGGAATCTCGATTTTGTGGGGCTTGCCTGTATACTTCATCTTTCATTGCGCCCCAGAGAAAAAAATCTAGAGGTGTAAGATCAGGAGATCTCGGAGGCCAGGCTATTGGTCCCTCTCGTCCAATCCAGCGATTGGGATAATTTTCATTCAGCCCCACAAAATCGAGATGACCTGAAAAAGCTACACAATCAGTGTTAAGAAGATGTAGACTATTTATTAGAGTTGAAGGAGGAAGATTTGAATCTCTTATGATTTACATAAAGAATGATTTTTAATTCCCCTTGCAGTAAAAAATTAATTATTTATTTATTATTTAATTATGTATAAATATACCTATTACTTTGTATTCTTTCAAAAAAAATCTTCAAGAAATATTTTTGTTGCATTTGTTTTATTATAAGAGACTTAAATTAAGTTTTTTAAGCTATATGGGAGTGGAGGGAGGGGGTTGATTATTTTCTATGATTAACAAGACATAGAATAATTAATAATATAGTTATAACTAATAAAATAAAGTTTATTTTGTAAATCAAATTGAAATAATTTAAATGTAAATGTCTTTGTTTACATAGTGAATAATTTAGAATCTAAGCGACTTACATCAAGTTTTTTAAGAATATCTCGGTTAAAGTTAAAAACAAGCCATAGATTATGTTATATCATTTTAAAGGGTATGGAATGAGGCTGTTTTTAAGATTTTTAGGTTTCAACTATGAGTGAACAAATATCGAAGATTTTGGCATTTAAAATTTTTTACAATTTTAGTACTAATAAAAATTTTTATTTTAATTGCAAATAAATTAATGTTTAATTGTGATGATTGCGACATAAAGTATACCATTTTAAAGGGAATTTAATGTCCTTGAGAATAGTGAAAACCGCATCTCTTTAGCTTTAGTAGTTTTCAAGTTGTAGATCGTTTTAGAGAATTAGATAGTAAAGTATCGAATAATTCGATATATCGATTTTTCTAGAGAACTATTGAGAATCGACCCTATGCTTACATGACATTTTTTGTTCATCCTGGTCCATAGAATCAAGATTTTTATTTTGTCCCATTAAGAGTAAGTCACCCTGTAGAATGAATAAAAATATTAGAATGAAATAACTTATACTTTTGATAAAAAGCAAAAAAACGAAAAATATATTTAAACATATTCTTTTGGCGGGAAAACGGCCTCAACTGCTTGTGTGAAGTCAGACGCAAGAATACCGCCGTGTAATACAATGTTCACTAGAGCAACACTCATAAAAGTTTATTCTATACTGTCAACAAGATGATACTGATAGCTGTAGTCATCACGTTCCTGAGGCATTGTATTACATTCCTTAGTCTACTTTACATTCTATTGAACTGTAAGCAACTGTTGACCTTACAATATTTCTAACTAGAACTCCCATCTGTATCCCATTCCCCCTCTCCTCTTCTTTAAATGCTCTCCTCTTATTTAAATTCTTAAAAATTAAATTAAATATTTTTTTACAGCATAATATATTTTTTTAAACACATCTAAATCATTTTATGAGCAAAAAAGTTTTTTGGGGAAAAATGCAAATACTCTATTATACTAATTTGTTGTCATTATAGTATTAATTATAATAATAACCCCAACAAAGCCGACCTAATAAGAGTATGTTGATATCTATTATGGTGGCATCATGTTGGGAACATGAAATACCAGGGGTAATGTGTATCACTATGTTCTCTATGGACTTACTGAAAGACAAACTGGAACATTATTTTTAATTTTTGGTTAGGACATTTTCAAATGATGTGCTTTTACGTAACTGATGTCTATTATTCTAAGGTAAATAAATATTTATTTGATGTTTTTTCAGGTTTCTTTCCCTCTGGAATACACTCCTAGAAAATTTGTGATACATCAGGACACTGGCAACATGATCCTTATAGAGACTGAACATAATGCTTATACAGAGCAAACTAAGAATCTCAGAAGAATTCAAATGGCTAAGGTGAGATCTCTTATTCTTTGTCTTCTATGTCCTAGGGCACAATAATTGTTTTTCTTTGTCGAATGGCATTTTTAAGTCATTTTCTTTGTCCTTCACCTCTAAGAAGTATTTTTATTTGTCTTATGGCACTAAATAAGCATTTTTCTTTGTCCTGTGGCATTAATAAGTCTTTGTTTGTCCTATGACATTAAATAAACATTTTTCTTTATTTTCTGTCATTGATAAGTCTTTTTTTGCCCTATGGCTCTAAATAAGCATTTTTCTTTGTCCTGTGGTGTTGATAAATCTTTTTTTTTTGTTCTGTGGCATTAATAGTTTCTTTTTAATGTTGACTTAAAGATGTGTGCTGAAACTAAATGATGATGAAAAATCAAAATTAACCAGATATACTGTCTGAATATTTTATATTTTGATGAAACCGAACGGCCATCTGATAGTTGTTACCAATATTCTTTAAAGTCACAGATCTTGTTTCAAACAGTTAATATGCCACCTTAAATGTGAGACAATTGATACCCTATTTAGTTATTTTTTCAGGGGTAGAGGTTAGTATTAACCAATAGAATCCCATATTTACGAGACTTACTCTGCCGTACATATAAAAAACACCTGTAACTTCTATCACTTACTGTCTTCTAGTATTAGATGGCAGTATCTAATACTATTGTAAATACTACTATGAGGGTGTCATTGTTGTCTTTGTATATTATCGTCTTTGTAAGTCATATATATAATATATATATAATATATATATATATATATATATATATATATATATATATATATATTATATATATATATATATGGCTTTACATATTGTGCTTTTTAAAAGCTTCTGATTATTGTTGTGTGCTGCTTTGGTATTTGGTGGTTTATGCTTCTTAACTGTCCTTTCTCAGCTGGGAATTTATAACTTATTTATAATTTCCCTTCAAGCTGAACTCTTTCAGAGGAGTGAAAGGTACAATTTGAATTTTGGAGTCAGAAAAAGTAACTAGGATTCTTCCGGTAGGCTGTTGAGTGTAGGGACGCGATTAGCGGGTCAGACTAGTGATCTATGACCAGGTCTGGATTTATACTAGTTTTAGGTATTAAGGTACCGCTAAGGGAATTGGCTGATTCTTGCTAAGCATAATTTCTTGGTGTATATTTTAAAATAAATATGATTTTAATTATTCTTGTGAAACACAGACAAGAAATTATGGCTAGCCAGATGCAAAATTTTGTCGTAATGACTCTTCGGGGTTTTTGAATGAGGGTTTATAGCCACGGTATTTAAGAAGTTAATCAATAAGAAAGTTTGCATTTAGGATCTTGTGAAGATGATCAATTATACACTTTCCAAGTCCCACGTGGTTCATGTATGATTGGTATATCAAGTATTGAATTTTGAACACTTTTAAACATAAATCCTCTCGATTTGGCCTCCCGGGTTGCAAGGCTATTTCTAGGGGGTTGGTTTTCATGCGTTTTTAATTTGGTATTTGAGTTCTCAACTAGATTCAATGCGAGAAATGTAAATTTGACTTATTGTTTACCTCGAATTAGCTTCAGTTTTTACATCAGTTTTAGGAGAAGGCGTAAAGCCTGCACTCGAGTAGGGAAGTAAACTTAAGGCAGGTTAGACTTGAATTAGTTGGGTCAGATGTAACAGTTTAGGTTTTTATTTTTTTATGTTATGATTTTTCAGATAGGCTAATAGGAGTCAGTTATTTTATTGCTTGGACATGTTTATTCCTATATACATTTTAGGCTTTATTTACCGATTCTGCTTCAGAAACTAGTCAGGGGTCTCGAATCTGGGATGGATATAGGTGGGTCCCAGTGGGTCCGTTTCGAATCTGTTACTTTTTCGTCGCACTCCAAAGCTGATTGTGTTTTGCCGGCTAATTAGTAGCTGGCCTGGAGAAACTAAAACTAAATAAATTTATGTTGTGGCCGACATCAATTTCTTTAGGTTTCTGATGTTTCTCTGTGCATGCTTTGACCAATCAGACAATGACGGGGAACTATTAGTGGTTTTATACAAACTTAAAACTTTAACTGTAATAACAAAATCAGCTGTTGTTTTGTTAAAACTTACTCTTAAGAAAACAGCTGATTAAATCTTGTTAAACAAGAAACAAACTGTTGAAATCATGTAAAGATAACCAGTTAATTTAACTTTTGAAAACAAATTTTAATGAAACCAGCTGATTAATCTCGTAAAAAACAAAATATAATAAACCAGTCTAAAAATCTTCAACTAAACCACCTTATTAAACCTTGTAAAAGCAAAATCTTATAAAATCAGCTTGTAACATAAAAAGTAGTTTAAGGCTCTTAAAAATGAAATTGTTGTATTTGTTAGTGGCTGAACTAAATATGATAATGTTCTAAACACACCAGACATATTATCTGAAAATAGAAAATGATCTGATATTTCGAACCATCCATCTGATGGTCAGCAAACTCAAGTCAAATAATATTTTTTAGTATCAATGATAAATATTTGTATTATTATAATATTGGGAACACTGAGAATAAAACAAAACCTAATATTGTTGTTATTTTATTATCGAGTATATATAAAATAATAATAATAACTATTTCTTGAATGAATATACAAGATACATATAACTTATCATGCAAGATACAAGGACATTCAAATCAGCCGGAGCTGTTTTTTCAAGTTAGCTTATATAGCATTAGTACTTCATGTACAAAATTGTTGATTTGTTAGTAAATAAATATAAATAGATGTTTAGGTTTAATTTGAATTATTTCATTTTAAATTTATTTTTAAATATTTCATCCATACTTTAATTAAACAATAAAAAATGTAACTATGAAATTTTATGTTTAACAAACAAGATGCACAGTGATCATTAAAAATTCTAATAAATTAATTTAGAATTACATATTTTTATAGTTTCCTTTTTTCTGATGGTTTAGCTACCATGTTTTTGAGGTAGTACGTAATTGAGCACTTTATTGGACCGTTTTTAGGATGAGAAGCCATTATATTGTACTAGGAGGTTATTTAGTACTTTCACCCTCCGAGGACAATAATGAATGTAAAAAAACTCCTAGGACGTAAAGTAATTTCATATAATTGCCGCCAGTAATGTAGCGGTTCAAAAAACAATCTGTGTTAAAACCCTCATGAGATTTCTTTAAAACATTCATTTTGTTTCTGTTTTTGTTCGTAGACTAATTTTTTATTCGTTTTTTAAAAGGTGTTTTAATTGACAATTTGTGTGTTATTTGTAAAGCTTTTACATTTTGAGTAAAAGTGTGAAGCTATGGATGAATTCAATGAATGACGAAATGAGTTAATTGGACGTTTCGAATTAAGTATATTTAAATGAGTGCGCTACCTCAAAAAAAAAAATAGTGTATGCCATTCGGCTGAGAATGTCTTTATGTCTTGGCAATTTTTCCCGACTCGCTTCGCTCGTCGGTAAATCTAATTGCCGTGACATAAAGACACACTTCTCAGCCTTATGGCATAAATAACTATTATTTTTATAGGATATTTATAATAGTACAATAATATTTATAGGATTTATGTAAATCAACTAGTTATAACAACATAAATATAGTTGCTTCCAAAAGCATCAGCTAAGTGATAAATACAAAGTTAGATCGTCAGCGAAGCTACATCTATCTTGATATTCTATTCGGTAAAATAATATCTTTATCTAATAGATATGTATTTCAATTTAGTTACCTACATTTTTTAAATAGGAATCAATTTTAATATTAACTTACTTTGATGACTAGTGATTTAAATCTAAATAAGTTGTAAATAAATAATAAGTCTTCATGTATCCCCAATTACTGCCACGCTGAATAACTGACTATAGTTATGTATCAGTTCCATATTGAGGGGTAAATCAAATATGAAGGATAATAGGAAGCAAGAATACTAACTATTAGATCTCTTGTGCCGACATATTATCTCTACATTTACTATGAGTTCTCTTGTACTGTCATATCATCTTTACAATATTTCTGGCTTATAATTTTGACAGATAATTATCAGATTGACAAATCTGTAACTCAGTCATCTTGACTTCTTTGCTCCGGAGACCATATTATTTCATTTTTTTAATACAAGATATTTTTAAAATCAAGAGTAACCCTATCTTTGTATCTTACCTTGATATCCTAGAGGATATCTAAACCTTGAGAGGATAAAGAAAAACCTATCCCCTCCCAGTTTTTTTCAACCACCTTAGTTGCTTCCAAAAGCATCAGCTAAGTAATAAATACTAAGTTAGATCGTCAGCGAAGCTACATCAATCTTGATAACTATTCGGGTGAAATAATATCTTTTATCTGATAGATATGTATTTCAATTTAGTTACCTACATTTCTTTTTTAGAAATCAATTTACAAAATAAACTCAATTTAACTATTAACTTTACTCTTCAAAAATTATAAATAAAATGTTTACACTACTTTATGTGTCCCCCAATTACTGCCACACTGAATAACTGACAATAGTTATGTAAGTTCCATATTGAGGGGTAATTAAATATGAAGGATAATAGGAAGCAGGGATACTAACTAATTAGTTCTCTTGTGCCGACATATTATCTACATGTGAATTCTAATATTTTGCCTACTGGCTACAAGCTTTTGTGTCTTACTGCATATTAATAATTTTCTACTAAAAACTGGTTTAATTGTTTACAATTAAATTGAATGTTTTGTGCAAGTATACAGCAAACTATGAAATATGTTGGTTTGCTTTATAGTTTTCCTGAGACTTGCGATATACTGAAGATGTGTTGAACCTTTTTAACTTTATGTTGAACTGGTATAGATATCTTCAGACACCGATTCCATGTATTTGTGTTTTATTGTATCAATAGACACTGCTAATAATAATGCCCGTTTAGAGCCTTGTGGCTCATCAGGGAAAAGCCTTGCGGGAACAACCTCAGGTGGTAGTAGCAACCGTTACGCTCAAAGTGTATTCTAAAGTTAGCGTTAATTTATCTGAACAATAATTTTATATAAACTGAGAGCGAAACCTGGGATGCGAACCCCAGACCTCCGTGGTGTCAAAGGTCCGTGTAAAGTCTAACGCTCTAACGACCTCGGCCACGGAGGTGGTTCAATAGACACTACATGAAATTAATTTACCCTTTGGCTGCAGGAATGTAGTCAGGTCCCTGCTGGCTGGACCCGCCTGAAGAAAAACTTTCCCCTGTTGCGGAAGGTTTTTTTTTCTTTTCTACCTTAAAATACTCAACTTTAACTTTACCTAGGTAGTTTCCCTTACGTAATTTTTATGTTCTACTGATAGTGTAGTGTTATATTGTCTATATATATATATATATATATATTATAATAAATGTTAAATTCTTTTTTGCTCTTGTCAAAAAAAAAAGTTTATTTATTTGAGCATCAACTTTGTGTTAGGAATTAATATAATGGTGGTTTTGATATTTAAAGAATGATGCTATTCTAATTGTTAAAATTTAATATGGTTGATTTGTATAATCATAATATTGATAAAGATAATAGTTGACATATATATGAAAGTCCCGCCGTCTCAATCAAATTATATTGCCATTGAACTTTAAGTGAGGTACATTCTCAGATTCTTCATTCCCTAAGCCTCTCATGTCATTTATTGTAAATCCTTAATAATATTTATTTGTGACCTAAAATGCTATATTAATTAATCAAAATTAATAGTTCTTATTATTATTGCTTTATTTCTTAGGAAATGGAGGAAGCTGCTGGCGAAGATGAGATCGAGATAGCTCGAGAAATGGCACAGGATTTCCTTAACGATGACCTTCCTGAGAAAGTGTTTGGTTCTGCTAAAGCTGGTGTTGGTATGTGGGCTTCCCTTATCCGCATCATGTCACCGATCACCGGGCAAACACTGAGCGTTACAAGGCTCGAGCAGAACGAAGCAGCTTTGAGTCTAGCTCTTGTCAAGTTTTCAAATCAACCCGATACCGAGATGTTTGTAGTGGTGGGTGTCGCTAAGGATTATCAGCTCAATCCAAGACAGATCTCCACTGCTTACCTCTGCACTTACAGGTTATAAATCTTTATTTTTATTATCTTTTTCAGTAGAGTTATCAAGAGATAACCTTATCACAGCTATCAAAAAATTGATGCCAAAAAAAGGTAAGAAAATAAAAAAATGTTTTAAAAAAGATAAGTTTATATAGGAGTATAGAAATCTATATTTAGTTGACAAGAACGGCTATTTTTGTTGATAAAAGCTTTTAATTTAATTCAATTTGAAATTCTTAAAAATTGTGATGAACCATTATTTACATTAGTAATAGAGCATAGGGAATAATATAATTTAATATTCCAGCAAACAGAAGTTTTACCAACTTAGTTAAAAAAATTATTTTGTTAAGGTGGTAGCATTTTTAAGGCCCTCCAGGAAACCTTCTCCTGCTATCTACATATAGTTATGCTTCTTCTATATATGGTATCATCATAAGGATTGTTCTGATGAATTATCAATATTCCGTGTTTCAGTTGATAACACAATGATAACAACTTGTTGATTCTGATACTCAGTAACTTATATTGCTTTAACTCTTGATATTGTTTAGACTAACCACTTTGTTTGTTTTTGCAGACTTACAGGCAACTGTACTGGGTTAGAATTGGTTCACCGGACGCTGGTAGATGAGTTGCCGTCTGCCATATGTGCTTTTCATGGTAAAGTACTGGTGGGTGTGGGAAGACTACTTAGACTGTACGATATGGGCAAGAAGAAATTGCTGAGGAAATGTGAGAATAAGGTAATCATTGCATTTTCTTTAGGATAATGATGGTAATTAAGGAGAGATGGTGAATCACCTAGTAGTTAAACCATATCGTTAGGTCCTTTTTGCTATTGTATATGTAGTGGTTTTTGACACATGGATTGCAGGAGACTTCTAGGCTCTGATTAATACTCAGCACTAATTAATGGCAGGAATGCGCTGCTACCATCTAAACCAAATTTGATTTCTCTAGTCAAGGTGACGACATGGTGCAGGTTTACACGTTGCAAGGTGTTATCTTCCATAACTCTTATTTATTTACTTTAAACTTTATTATTTCTATTTTAATGTAAGAGTGACCATTCAGTGTTGCATGTTTTAAAACTAGAGAACTTTTTGTTTTTACTCTAGTGTTGGCAATCCTGCTATTTTCAACTCTAATATGGTGGCGAATGTCGAAAACTACTAGATATACTTTAAATCCATTGAATAAAAGATAATGGTTCTTAATGAAGTCATTTCGTATCTAATTCTTATAAGAGCTTCAAAGTTTTCGTAGTATAACTAGTTATAGCTCAATATATATATTTGTGTGTGTGTGTGTGTGTGTGTGTGTGTTGGTGTGTGTGTATATATATATATATTATATATATATATATATATATATATATATATATATATATATATATATATAAATATATAAATCTATATACTATATATATATAATAATATAATAATATATATATATATATTATATTATATATATATATAATTTATATTAATAATATATATTATATATATAATATTTTATATATATAATAATATATAATATATTATATTATATTTATATAATATATATTATATTATATATAATATATATCATATATATATATATAATTATAATATATATTATAATATTATATATAATTTATATATATGTTATATATATAATTAAATAATATAATAATATAATTATAATAATATATATATATAATAATATATATATTTATAATATATAATAATTTAATTATATATAATTAAATTTTTATATATATTATATTTAAATATTATATAATAATATCTATATAATATATAGTTAATTTATTTATTTATTTATTAAGTTAGTTTAAAGTATAGCCGACACTTATATACTTTTAGGTTATATGATGAGAAACATTTCACAGACCTGTTCTGAATTATTATTGAAAGAAAACACTTTTTTCTCTGATAATTAATTGCTGGTAATCTTATCTGAATCATAAACATAACAAATAGATCTAATTATTAAATGTTTTGATTTATAGCACATCCCTAACCAGATAGTAAAGCTGGAGTGTATGGGGCGTCGCATATATGTAAGCGATATTCAGGAAAGCATCTTCTTTGTCAGATACAAGGCAGCCGAGAACCAACTAATAATATTCGCTGATGACACACAACCTAGATGGGTCACTACTTCCTGTGTTTTGGATTATAATACAGTCGCTACTGCTGATAAGTTTGGCAATGTCGCTGTGGTAAGTCAATGTTATATTTACTCTTAAAAATTTGCTATCCCCACTATCAGGCTTTGTAGGTTCCACCCTATTCATACATACATTTATTTTATTTTGTGCTATAGTATTGTTTTTTAAATGATTTTTTATGAGCTAAGAAATTATGAACAAAAAACAATACATTAACAATTTTAGCAGTATTTATTATAATCTTATCTTAAAATCTTGATTTTTCCTTTACCCTCTCCCTTTTTGTTATTTCATTTTAAATTTATTTGTTTACTTAGTTAGACACGTAACATAAAAAAAACTATATAATTTTATGAGGAAGTGGTCAGATAGGTAAAGAAAACACAAAATTTGAGCTTTCGGCCGTAAATTAGGCCTTCATCAGAAGTAGTTTTATTCTTTACCTATCTGACCACTTCCTCATAAAATTATATAGTTTAAATAGTTTGGTCAATAATTTTATATTAATAAAAAAAAAACATTCAAAATTTTATTATTTTACAAACTTTTTCATTTTTGTAATTTTCAAGAACTGAAGAAGCTTAGGATTCATGGGCGAAAGCTCTTCAATTTTTTTTTCCAATAAACTAAAAAAAAATACTAAATTCTTATGATAATTGGTTGAGAACAGAGTCATACATTTGTTTATTAAATAACATATGTTATGCTAAGTTTTCTCAAATAGAAAATATCAATATTATTTAGGATGTTGAGTATTGGACACACATGTGTTCTAAGCAACCTGCCTAATATACATTAGACGTTTAACGTCTCTCTTGTTATGTAATACTCATTGATAATGTATTAATTTGTTAGTCTTTGTAGTTATAAAAGGATGGGATGTATTGGTCCAACTTCTGTACCAATATAAAACCATTAAGCGCAACTATTTCTTTACAAAGTTTAAGTGGAGGACTCAAATTATACATCACAGTAATGAGGGTTCTAGAAGTGAGGCAGTTTCCTTGGGTACCATAACAGTTCTTACTGCTACTGAAGTCTCCCTAGAAAGAGACTAGAGACTCCCCACCCCTCTACAACCTCTAATGAAAGGGTACTCTTAAAATTATGGGCATTTTTATATAGTTGTAATTAGATATAACTATAATAATAATTATAATTTTGTTATAAGATAATTAAAAAATATATGCAATATATCATTTGATACTACCAAGTTTTGCAAAATAGAATAGTTGACACAATTATATTGTGTCAATATATGCACTAAATAATAATTAAATCTTGTTTTGAATTTATTCTACTTAATTTAAGACAATATAGTTAAAAATTATGATATATTTATATGTCATAGTAATAATTATAAAAAATAAAAAAAATGACATTATCAATGTACAGTTATTGGATCTTTGGTCCAATAACTACCAGGGAATGATAAGAGTTGTTTTATCCTCTCTAAGTATTAGTTTCTTTGTTGGTTAGTAAAAGGTAATGCATCGTTAATACCTCTAGGGAAATCAATTTTTGTATAGTTGGTAGCTGTGTTTTCCCGTCATGAATTATTGGCGGCAACCAATGAGAAAGATGCATGTTTGCCAAATATATTTTTATTTAAAAGTAGACTACATTTAATGAATAATATCACTTGCACATTTTTTTAGTGTTCCAATTATATTTAATCAATTTTTAAAATTTCCTCCTGTTGTTGGGGCGGGTATCACACCACAGCGGATTTATTTTGATCTTTTCATGGTTATCATTTGTTGCTTAACGTATCTTTTATTTTCAGACTCTTAGCTGCTTTCTATTGCAAACCCGCTTCACAGTTTTTTTAGTAAACTCAAGTTCTGGGGGAAATCACTCTTATCACATGTGATAACATAATAATATTAGTCTTGCACCCTTTTTCAATGATTTAAGAGAAACAATATAATAACTATGTGATAACAATAATTTATGTGTTATAGATGTATTTCAACTTTTTAATCATAATAATTTAACAATTTTATAATTATATTTATGCTATTTTAAATAATTAAAATGAAATATTAGTGGTAATTTTGTGTTTTAAAATGTTTTGTGCAAATAAACTATCAGTGATAAATTTTCAAGTGTTTGTTGTTCACTCTACTTTTCGTTTAATTTATGAAATTGTTACATTGAATTTGAGGAAATAGTTTTTTATTTAATTAATATGTTCTAACTTAAATAAAAAAGGCATCAATAGAGCTTTTGTTTTAGTAATCTCAATGCTGAATACAGCTCAAAATCGGATTCACTCTTCCTAAATGTAAAATGATATGAGTACGTACTTAATTTAAACAAAAATAATTTATAACTAGTGATTTTTTACAAAAGTTAGTGCAGACTAATAAAATAATAACTATTTACCTCAATTCTAAGCAAAATTATCATAATTTGAATGAAACTTAAGGTGAACAACAATCAAGTAAAACTTTATTCTTTTTCACTGATATCTAAACGGCTTTGCCTAAAACATTTTAGATCCAGGTTCGTATGATAATTTTGAGCATTGCAGGCTTGAAAATATCCCACTATACAATAAAAACTGATACTACTAAAAATGGGTTTGGACATTTGGAAAATACCAGCACTATGCCTCATAAGGTAGACACTTATCTTCTATCTAAGGGAGTTAAAGTTAGCATAAAGGGCCTAACTTGCTGGGTGATTTATCACCTCTCTTTAATTAACATCTCACTATTACCCCTAGTTCTATGTCATCACTACTAATTTCACCTATTTAATATAAAAGATTTTATTTTTTGTTTAGATAAGGCTTGGTTCGAGTGTGAATGATGATGTAGATGAAGATCCAACAGGTAACAAAGCATTATGGGACAGAGGTTTGCTCAATGGTGCTTCTCAGAAAGCTGATTTTGTTGCTTCCTTTCATATTGGAGAAGTTGTCATGTCATTGCAGGTATTTTTGTTAGACTAATAAACATTACCCTCTCAGATAACTTATTATAATTATTCATGTCATGGTGCTACATTTCGTAGGCATCTAATTCTCTAAATTTTAAATCCTCTAAATTTTAAAGGTGTTCTCAACCCCCTATAAACATGTCTTGGGAATCAAATTCCCAATAATTTTTTAGCAACTATTACCTACGTTTGTGAGCCGGTAACAGTTGCCACTTAAATAAAAATAAATTTAAAATGGAGTATATCATATTATAGACTGTTTTGGAAACAACACTATCCATAAACATATTTCTGTAATTTTTCACCTAGCTATTGTGAGGCATACATTATAAGTTTTTGTTCAAAATCACAAGGAATTAAATTTTCAGCTGTCTAATGGTATGCTTCTTTCGACATTTTTAAATTACTTAAAGTGGAAACAAAATTATTATACTTGGGTGATAAAATTTGTGATTATAAATCATATTTTTTTTATTAGTTTTGAACTAACAAATGATAACACATGTCTGAATTTGTTCTCATGTGTTGTAGTCCAAGAGCCAGGCCTAAAGAATTTGACTCATTTTGTACGACTTCAAACCAAATTTTCCTGAAAATATACCTTAAGTTATGAAGGCAAAGCATAGTATGCCTATCCAGGGTGAAGCCCCTTCATATGAATGCACTTTTTCAAAATATTAGTAAATCGCACAAATTTCAGTTTTCTTGTGATAAGTGGTTCCCAGTTGGTTGTGTGCTTGACATGAAAAAAACTTTTTTTAAAGCTGTTCGGATAAATACAACTATAGTTATGACATTTGATAAATGACCAAAAAAAGCACAAAAAGCCAATATTTTTCTAAAGAAATTCACTGACTTAGCATAAATAAACCATTTTTTGTGTTTTTGAAAGTCATAACTTTGGTCACAGTCATCTGGATTTGATGATGAAACACTTATTTTATAGAATTTTTTTTCACCTGTAAAAAATGTTCTCTTCATGTTTTGTACACGACCCACAGGGAACCACTTATTTCAAAAATACTGAAATATGCGATTTCATAAAGTTTTGAGCATGCGCAATCACATGAGCTCGCCTCTGGATAGGCAGACTATGTTTTTTCTTTATAATTTAAGGTATATTTTCAGAAAAATTTGGTTTGAAGTAGTACAAAATGAGTCACTTTTTTCAGGTCTGGCTCTTAGGCTAATAGTAATGAGGTTTCCATTCTTGATTTATATATTCCTTTAAACTTTACCTATTTGAATAAAAATATGACTCTCAATGTTGTAATAAAGTGGCATACTGAATGATGAAACTCTAAGATAAACATAGCGCACGTTGGACTTATGATGTAACGTGATTCAACTCTTAGTTTCTGATTTATCTACCAATGAAGTATTTATATTTAGTGTGATGAATGATTTAGTAAAATAAAACTGTGTTTGTGTTGTTTTAGAAAGCTACACTGATCCCAGGAGGTAGTGAGTCATTGGTGTACACAACATTATCAGGAGGTATAGGTGTTTTGGTTCCTTTTACATCACACGAAGATCAGGACTTCTTCCAGCATCTAGAGATGCATATGAGGAGTCAGAATCCACCTGTATGTGGCCGGGATCACTTGTCTTTCAGATCTTACTACTATCCTTTAAAGGTAACTATACAACAATTATAAAGTTTGCTTTACTAACCCAATGATGAACAAGTGACTTAACAGTTTATAAGATATTAGATTAAAAAATTGGGGGTAACTCAGCACTAAAGTAATGTATAAACCAAGTAGAGAAACAAACGATGCAAAACATGATTTATGACAAACACTCTACGAATGTCTCGTAGAGAACGAAGTGTTTAGTGTTTGTCGTTTCGTTATGACAAATGAAAACAAACATGATTTCCATCAGACATGGCATGTAGTTTACATTTTGTTCACCAGGGAGTTGGCTCAAATTTTCCTATGAGCGCAGCCATTTTGTTTTACCCTTGTAAATGTAAACAAACTATTTATGGCACTCAACATTACTGTTTTTTATACGTTGCTTTTAATTTTTTAGTGTGAAATGTTTATAATTTGTGTAAAAAATATATTTTGTCACATCCAATAGAGGTTTATGTGATTCTTTAAGTAATGTTTGTTTAAATTATTTAAAATGAGCGTCTAATTAAACTTATATTTTTTATGTGAACTACTAATAAGTTTTTATATTTTTGCAAGTGATAAGAGTTTTCCCTTAAAATATTTATTTTTATTATAATGTAAGAATAAATAAGTTAAAGTTTTTTTTATAATCATAGTAATCGTAATTTTTAGTTATATTTGAGGCAAAAAATTATTGTCTATATATTTATCAAAAATTAAAAAAAGCATGTGATTTACTGAAGTTTCTTTTTTCTTTTAACTACATGATTGGATTGTAACAATTATTTCACAGAATTTAATACAACACTTTTAAATTAACATGTACATATTAACCACATTAATGTTGGAAAACACGATACAAATTAAAACTCACTTAAATTAATAGTGTTGCCAATAAAATAAAACAAAAAAGGTAAATCCTAGAGAGCTCATATGCGGTTATTCCATTTTTAGAAATTTTGATTTTTTTAAGCCAGCTATCAGCTAATCACACATGTCTGAATTCTTTTTACATGGGTTATAGGAGTTTCCTTACTTGTTTATTTATTACTTTACTCAGAACTTATCTTCACCACATAGAATTAGCTATGCTTGTCCTCCCTACTTCCAACATGTTTCGCTTGTCCTTAAAGAAATTTATCACAAGGCAATAATTTTTGTGATAAATTTGAGAACAAAAACAATTCTTGTACCTTAAACACTTCTAAAGTTATTCAAGTTGTAATTATGGCATTTATTATTATGCTGTTTTAACATAACTTCCTGCAGCATTTAATTAATTACTAAAAAAATTAACTCATTTTTGACATACGTGTTGAAGGTACGAAAATTGTTTTTTACTAAAATTTATGATAAAATTCCTGCCTTAAAAAATAAGGTATTACTATCAATGAAAATAGTATTTTCAAAAAGACACGTTTTGTTGAGATTTTGCAAAATAATGTTCCAAACTCACTCGGTATCACTTTTAGCACGTATATTTTGACTCATTTTGATCAAATCCTTGTCCTGTTTAAAAATCTTGTCCTCAAATCCTGTTTAAAAAATTGGTCTTATTTTTATTTAAATTTGCCAAAAATTTAAAAAAAAATAATTTTAACTATGTTGTTTTTTAAACATCGGTTTTTGATACCTCTCTTGTGACTCGGGCCTAACCCTGTCTATTGTCGAGAAATCAATGCGGTTGGCCTAATACAAAATTGTGGGTGTGGGTTAACATCCAGGACTAACCTCATTGACTCCCTCTCATTATTTCCCACACTGTCGACTGATTTTAACCAGGTTTAAGCTAGATATAAGTTGCTTTAGTTTCTTTTATTGTACTTATCACAGTAAAAAAGTTTTTCACAATAAAAATGATGGACAAAATATAAAATTAATATGATGAGATAAGCACAGACCTGTTCTGAGACATCTGATGTCAAACGTGACATTTCTCTGATTGATTTTATATTTCACTTCCATTTCCATAAGCTCTTCTGTTGTCTTAATAATTTAATAATAAACCATGTCTATTTACTTATTTGGAAAAAATATAATTTTATGAACTATGCTATTAGAACATTTTATTTTTACAAATAAACATTTTATTTGTAAGTAAAAAATGTGAACTATTGTTTTTTAAAAGTTATTTTTTAATCCAATTTCTTTATTGTCAAAAGTAGATAATATTTATTTTATGGGCTGTTTTAAATTGTGATATCAATTAAATTAACGAAGACTTCAGTCCTTTTTTATTAAAATTTATTCAAAATGAATTCACAAAATATTTATTTTGTAATAACAATTAATATTAATCCAAAAGCTCTAAAGATGTTAATATTTATTTTGTGTTATACATTCATTTTTAATTAAAATCCCATTAGTGAAAGTAGTTTTTAAAAAGTTTGTATAAACCAGTCTATAGTTTAACTCCTCCATTATTTAATAATTAATAAGATATTGTTTGTTTGTTTTTAGAATGTTATAGACGGAGATCTATGTGAACAATACACTACACTAGACAGTGTCAAACAGAAAACCATAGCTAAAGACTTGGATAGGACTTCTAATGAAGTGGCTAAGAAACTTGAAGACATTAGAACCAGATATGCGTTTTAAGGTCCATTCATTTTTCATCTGCAGTTATACCACCAGATTTGTTTCGTGTGCAAATTACTGAGACTTTTAGAAGGAAAATATTTTATTTGTTCAATACTGGATTTCTTTACGTCACCCATCGAAGAGATAGTAACGCAACAAACAAATAAACCTACAAATTATCCTCAACGTTTCTCAATATAGGTTGGTAATTGAAACCTGACTCAGTTAATCATACTCTACAGTCTGTCTTTTAGTTTAAATAAGATTAATTTGAAAGTAGTTTTCAAAACGATGTAATCAAAAGAAGAACTACAAACAAACTGAACGATTTCCGGGAAGAAGGTTTTTTCTCTACAGCGGTTATGGTGGTAGGGATTTTTTCCTCTTTTTAAGTGAGAGGTTGGCAGCGGCTTCTCTGATTGGTCAATCCCCAAAATACTTATGACCTTAGGGATTTTTAAACTAAACAATAGACTGTAAGTATAATTGACAGAAGTAACGGATTCCTAATTGATCTCTTATTCTTAATTGAATCTTTTATTTATCCATTCTTGGTGGGGGGAGGGTTAAATACACCTCTTAAGTAACTAGATATGAACTATTATTACTTTTTCAATGTTAAAGTGAAAACTTAAGGTTTTGGTGGATCTTTTGGATCAACGCATATTGCTGATTAAATGAATACAACTGATTACTTGCAACTATTGTGGTTTCAAAAGTTACTCGTAACTGCTGCTTAGATTCCATCTGTCTTCCTCTCCTCAATTCTCACCCTTAATACCCCTTTATCTCGAGAAGTAAAGAAAATTGATTTTTCCAGCAATACTTTAATGTAAATTTTTTATTGTATTTATTTTGATTTTTTTTTATATTTATCAACAAATTGTGTATATTGTGCATTATTTAGTGTTTTTGTAGATTTTTTTAAAAAATAAATTATGTATTTAAAACGATTATTTTTGCTTTTTTCATTTATGTTCTTTCCTATTATTATTTATCAGAAAATAACTTGTATATTTCCTACTCTTATCATGTTGTTAGTTTTCCTTATTTTTAGTATATTTTTCTGTCAGTAAATTGTTATCAGAAAATTATTATGAAGTTATTGAGATAGTAGCATATATGTGTGTGTGTGTGTGTATATGTATATATTTATATATAGATATGTGTGTGAGAGAGAGAGATTTTAAGCTTATTGTCATTCTAAATTGATAAAGATATTTATGATTCAGCATAATGAGAGACCAAATGGAATTTCAATATTTCATGTATACATCTGTATAACCTCTATGATTTTTGTTGGATTCAGTGGTGCTGCTAGATTGTGGGCAAGTAGTTTCAGTACATTTAGTAGATCAGTTCATACAGTTAGTTTTAATAAATTGACAAATAATTGTTTAATTGCTGGGTAAATTTTGCTTCTCTACCTCCTAATAACTCTACATCTCTCTCACTTTATTACACTCTCTCACATACCACCTTTCAGCACCTATAGGTCCCAAAAATCACAAGAGTAATTTGGTGTCTATGTATGGATGTTCTCAATTCTTATAAATACGCTAAAGCTGATCCAATTTCCATGAAACTTAAAGGGGTTGGCATAGGCGATTTCAAGTGGGGCTAAAGCCACCCCCACCCCCAGTTTACAATTTGCCCCCTCAAGAAAAACATCTTGCCTTTTTAGCTACTAAAATTAAATTAAATTTATTTAAAATATATTAAGAAAATAATAAAATATATTTATCATATAAAAATATACTTTATCAATAAATAATCAATTATGACTTTATTATACTAGTAGAATGAGTGTGAATGGAGTCCATCATAAATAATAAAAAAAAAGAAGTCTCTCCACAAAACTAATTTTATTGGCAAAGCACTTTCAACCTAACTAAAGGCCATCATCAGTGCACATGTAACAAACAAGTTACAATAGAATAAATAAAAGCAAAAAAAAATTAAATAAATAAAATATAAACTTAAATTATGATTATGTTACATTATAATACATGTCCCATGTATTATGATATTAAATACATGGGAAATAAAATATGTATGTACATTAATGTAATTAGAAGGAAAAAAAATAAAGCAAAAAATGAATAAAATAAAATTATTAATACTATGAATTAATAAGAAATTACCGTTGAGAAGTTACCTTACTAGGTATAAGAGTCAGACTGATGGCAGGAGGCGACAGCGCTTGTAGCATAGCTCTCAGTAAGGGCATAGATTCCTCTCTCTCATTTATGTTCTGATCGCCAATTCTGTTCCGACTTCTCTAATTTTTCTAAAAAATCCATCTTGCAACCTTTATTTACAAAATGAAACAACCAACTTTATGAGGCCCATCAAAATGGTTTTCAGGTATAAATGTTGATAAAATTTGCTGTTGTTCCTTGATTAATGCTCCTTTGCCCCCGTAATTATATTTCTACCAGTTTGGCCTAAGTACTCAGCTTGTCATATGCCTAATTGTACCATATAAATGCCGCTTCCATATAAAGGTGATATCGGATCTTTTACACTGCTTAAAAGAGTCCTTAATGTTTTTAGGACATCTCTTTTTATTTATTTAATTCTCTTTTAATTTTTTTGGCTTTTCTTTATTCTATTGTAACTTGTTTGTTAGGTTTAGCACTGATGATGGCCTCTATTTAAGTTGAAAGCACTTTGCCAAGTTTGTTTTGTGGCGAGACTTCTTTTCTCTTATTATTTATGATTTTATTGTTAATAATTTAAGTTAGCAACCAAAGGTTACCAATCAACAAAATCTACTTTTTTCTATTCATTTTACTTAAAATTTAAATTAAAGAAAGATAAGTAATATTGGTTTACTGTAACAACTAAAAGATTAGATTATATCTTCTTTAAGAATACAATGAATAAATATATATATATATATTATATATATATATATATATATATATATATATATATATATATATATATAAAACACTGATTTAATTTTGTGGTTAATCTTACTTGGGTCATCAAAATAACATCACTTGAAATATTTTAAAAAAATTATGAAAATTTAAGAAAAATATTTTTTTGGTAATAAATGAGAGGAATACATTGTGGTTAAGAAATCCTCCCACTCACAGGTCAATCCTTGTGTGATTTCACTGTATTTTTGTAAATATTTCTATGTTTTAGTTTTATGATATTCTTGTAATAAGTTTATTTGTGAAATGTTTTTGAATAGAAAAATGTTTCTAATATTTTTAATGAAGTATTTTTTTAAAGTTTGTAGTGACGTCATTTTGATACCCCCTGTAGGATTAACCCCACAATTAGTTTTTACTCTGGAAAAAAAACAGTCCACAAACTGCATAAGAAACCCTCTTTGACACTCCCATGAACTCCCTTAACAATAAAAACCTAATTAAAATTATCTTTTGACTTTCCTATGAACTAATGAATTAGTACCCTTACAAAAAATTATAGAATTTTCTTAACCCAAACAAATCCCGAAAAATCCATACCAAAATTAAAGCAATAAGGCACAAATTACCCCCAAATTAATTAATAAAATATGGCTCAGGTTTACACGAAATAAGTATTGTATACTTTTGCCAATAAAAAACTTTTCTTATCTGAATAGAAAGAGACCTCAACTGTAAGTATTTTGAAGTTAATATATTGGTAGCAGCTCATACTTCCATCTTTTGAAAAGATGGAGACTTTTTCAAACTTTGATTGTCAATATATTTCCTTACTTTTTTATGTACAATAGTGTGACACAAATAGAATTAATAGTGTAACCATTGCTATTTATATTCTAGCTTTTAAGGTATTGGCAAAAAAAATAAATTTGTGTGAAAGTTTGTTTACATTTGTCAAAATTGTGACATTTTACCTCTTAAAATTCAATTTAGCAAAAAATATGTTACAATAATTAAATATATTGTTATTATTCAATTAAAGGATTGAAATTAATTCAATCCTTCACCTTAGTTTTAGGTGAAGGACATTAACAAATTTTAAGAAGAACTAGTATAATGCTAATAATAATATAAGAATAAATAATTAAAAAAATAAAAACTAGTTCTTTATTTAAAAGTAAAAAAATTAAGTTGGCTATCCTGATTTTTTAAAACCACTTTAAGATTTGCATACTCATTGCTTTTTCTTTTGACAAAATATCATTAAATCAAAGTTTTTTTACAAAAATAGTTTAAAACCTTAGCTTTAACTGTTTAACCTGTCTTAAACTTTTATAATTAGATTAAAATATTACTTATAACTGCTCTAATATTTCAATTGTGTCAGATAATATTGTGTGCGATATTGACTTTAAACTTTTTAACAATACACCTCCTGACATTAATATTGAAGCGAACTTGGTAAAAGAAAACTTGTTGCCAAAGAAGTCAAAAAATTTATATGACAAAGCATGTAACAATTATAAAAGTTGGTGTCATGATCATAATATATACAACAAGTAAGTGAAAATGCATTGCTTGTTAGTTTTAATAATGAATCAAAAACAAATCAATCGTCAAGTCTGTGGTCGCTGTATTCAATGATCAAATCATCTTTGCTTGTGAGAGAAAAAGTTAATATCAAATCTATGCATCACTAATAGTATTATTAAAAAGAAAAAACAAAGGTTATGTTGCAAAGAAAGCGAATGTTTTTACTAAGAACCAAGTTGATGATTTTTTGCATAATTCACCAAACGACGAGTTTCTTATGATAAAGGTAAGATACTTTTCAGTTAAAAAAACTCTTGAAAAAAGAAATGAAAAAAAAAACATTCTTACTTTATTTTCAATGTCGACGTCTGGAGATAAAATATTGTATGCACCTTGGGAGTAAAATGCCATTATTCCCTCGCTATAATTTCCTCCCTCGGCTTCACCTTAGGAGTTAAACAAATAAATTCTTTGGCTTCGCCTCAGGATTTAAATACTTTGGTTCCCTCGGCTTTCGCCTCAGGAACCAACATAATGCTCAGGGAAATAATGACATTCCTTACTCCCTTGGTGCATAAACAACTATTATTACTCGTGAGGTTGGCGCAAGGATGTTGAATAAAGGGGATGACGCATTAAGGAACATTTCTGACCCCATGGAAGTTTATGAGGTAGAGAAATAGGAGCAAACTTACCTCCCCTTAGGTTATAAGTTTGCCTCTAAATTTTAAGACCTGCACTGTTATAGGGATCATAAGCATGCGCAGTTCGTACCAAGCATGTGCAGTTGGTTCTTGACGTGTGTTTCGTGTTGCATTCATCTCTATGTTTTGATTTTCGATGGGGTCACTTTGTTGAATGGCAATTCGACTTAGTGCGTCATCCCCTTTATTCAACATCCTTGGGTTGGCAGGGGGTTTAGGTTTAACCTCACTGGCGGTTGCCATGTGAACAGGATTGAACATAGGGTTCAACCATAGAGATCTATTTCTAGAGGGGACATAGCCTATCTTATTGCGTTGAGAGGCCTGTAACATCTATTGGGGTTCTCAGTGGCTCTGTGTAACCTCATTGAAACCTCTTCCAAGAGTGAGTTAAGGTTATAATTAATTAATTGTTTTCAGCTCCCTGCACATTGCTTGTGTTTTGATTTATATTTTTAACATCTACTATATAATTAACTGTAATTTTATACTGATTATTTGATTGTATTTATTAGCGAGGTTGTCAGATTATTTGTTCGATGTTTTCTAGTAATTATATCTCTAAGGGTTCAACCAAGAAACTCAACCCTCTTTTTTATTAGGGTAGAGTCTAAACTATAGGTTAAATAATGCCGTGTGAACAAAGTAAATAATTCTTTATTGATTACTGTAATCAAGATAAAATATTTTGAATCGGACCCGCCACAAATTCTACAAAGCTGTGAAACATAATCTTAGCTTGAGGCAGAGATAATATTATTTGACCTGATGTACAAGCAAAATCCTGTTAAGGTTATACTTAATAAATAATTAACATTTGTTAAATTTCCAAAATCACGTTCAGTGAATATGAGTTTAAACTTTCGCTCGGCTTTGAGATTGCAGATCTACATCCAGATTTTTACTTAGATACTTTAAATTTTATCTCAATAGTTGGTAAGGCTGATTTTTCATTTCAGCCGGGAATTATGAATTAACACGTTAAATTTTTGTATTCATATCAGTTTCTTATTGCATTAAAAAAAGAAGTATAAAAACGTATGATCTACTGTAATAATGGTTTAAAATTAAATAGTTTACTTCAATTTTAAACTTAAGAATAGTTTTTGCCTTTTATCATCTTTTGTCTGTAAATTACTCTTACAATTTACTTGTACTCTACTCTGGTCCAAACATTAAAGAGATCTGTAGTCGTGTTCATAATTTTACTTTTCGGGATGATATTTTTAATCGTGCTTTGTCTAAATTGTGCTGTGTCTATTATGTGTTAGTTATGTAGTTCTTACTTCGAAGAACTTCTTACTTTGAAGTCGTTTCAACCTCTTGGAACTGCAAGAGATGTATGTATTATATGCACTTTACATTTTGATGTAAAAATGAGGGGTCAGCTGTAGAGAAAGTGTTCCGACTTCCACCCTTTTCCCTATGGATGAGGTGGACCAGCTCTCAATCAAGGAGAGTCTAGTTCATCTACTATGCCACAAGTCAGTGCCACTTGTTGTTAAATTCCGCTTTGTAATTTTTAACCGTTGCTTAGCAACAGTCAACAGAAAACCTCATTTTTAATGTCTTTAAAGTTTTCTCTTTGATATAATTTTATATGTTAAAAAGAGAATGCCATTAATATGGTTGTTATAGATTGTGAAAATTGGCAGGGTGGTAGGATATGTGGCGCTGCATTGTGGATTTTCGGAAAAACTAAAAGTGACAATATTTGCTCAGGACCACTCTCTCTTGAAGTGATGTAGAAATTCATACAGTAGGGGCGGGGGACACAATGGTCCAATTCCCTGGTTTGAGGTGGTCCTAAAACAGTTGCTACAGTGCATCGTTAAGTTTAAAAATCCCCAAGGTCATAAGCATTTTGGGGATCGACCAATCAGAGAAGCCGCTGCCAACCCCTTTCTTGAAAGAGAAAAAAATAACTCCTGTAGGGAAATAACCTCCTTCCCGGCATTCATTCACTTCGTTTGTGGTTCTTCTTGTGTTTATTATTTCTCTTCACAATTCATTTTTTTCCACATTTGCATACTTCCTAAATAATAAAACTACTCAAAAGAAATGTAGAAACATCGCCAAGAAAACACGGGTAACATAACCTGATTTGTTTGCAAAGTTTTTTCCCCGCTGCCTTTTTGTAGGGATTTTTTTTTTTAGAATCGGTGGTCCCTAAACTGAGCTGTCAAGATTTTTAATGTAGTCGATACACTGTAGTTGCATGAACTACCTCACCGAGTGCAAGTTTTCACCTTGTGCCGCTGTTATCAATATTGTTATCAGATTTAAATGAAACATCTATTAATGTTTATAAAGAAATATCATTTGATACTACCGAGTTTTCAAATCATGAATAGTTGACACACAATTATATTGTGTCAACTATTTATGAAAAATGTAAACAAGACAATTTTTAACTCATTTATGAACATTTTTTTTAGTTGTTCATAAGATTATTTGTTTAGAAAAAAGGATAAATTTTGATTTTTTTTCATTACAAGAACAAATAAAAAAACACTATGAACCCGCAAATAAATTTTAGATTTCCGCATGCTATGGTTATCATGATCAAGTCACAAACACAACGTTTTTATTTTCATTATATTTTGTAACAATGTTAAATTTAAAACAATTAAGAAGATTTTCAACATTGTTAAAAGTCCTGGTAAATAATTTTAATCTTGGAAATGAAGAAATAATTATTTTATATACGTAGGACAAGGTGAACTGATCTGCCTCCAGTGGAGAAATAGCGAACAAAAAAAAACAGACCCGTCTTAAACAGTTTATTTCTGGTGAGTTGAAACACTGTGTCCCCCAACCCTTCCCTACTGTCTGAATTTCTACATCATTTTACTTTCTCCACTGCCCACCCAAGAGTAATATTTAAGAATATTACTTTTAGTATCTACACTCAGGGTATCAAGTCTGAGGTTCGTATTAAGGGTAAACTACTGAACACATTATCCAGTGGATCCCATTTAATACAAACCCGCAACATACTGAATCTACAGATCTTATTAGGTACAATAGTTAAATATGCTTGGGCCCTTTTTGCCAGCTCCCTAAGATAGTGTTCTACTCCTTTTAATTTCAAGTGTCCATCTAATCTAGACAGAAGAGCAGTGAATTTCTGTGGTTCCTCTCGTGCTTTTTTTCAAGCAATCATACATATTTTCACTGACTCTTATAGTATAGTGAAAACTAGGAACAATACATGCCCTCGCTATTAAGCCAAACCTCCATACACTTTAAACTACAAGGCAGACACACGATAGTATTATATTGAATCTACTATGAGGGTCCTAAATTTTGCCTATACCCAGTTTCATTTAGGGTAAGGGATCTTTAACGAGTACCTGACAACGCACAGGCTCGAGACCACTGGCTTTACGTCCCTTCTGAAGGACATGGTACACAGAATTATTATCCCTCTCATAAAAATCCCAGAGGCCCATGCTGGGATTGAACCCATGACTAAATAAACTCAGAATTTTAAAGTCCATTCATTCTGTGTATTGGGCGCTTACCTTAACTACTACACCACAGGGGACTCTATCAAGAACCTTAACTCACTTCTAGTATAGGTTACAAAGGGGTTACACCGAGCCCTGAGAGCACCATAAAGATGTTTCAAGCCTCTAAATGTATTGAGAAATGGTATGCCCCCTTTAGTAATATATCTCTATGTTTGCGACTTCTTAAGGGTTTGATTCCTTAAAATATAAGAAGAATACAATAATAGAAAACAAAATAACCTTTTATTTGATTAATTAAATTTGTAAAACTATAACAAATTACCAAGTAATTGCAGTGTAAAGTTTTAATGTATTAAAAATTTTCTTTTAAAACACGATTTGATAAAAGATGTTAAGAGTTAGTGTCCAAAAGCTATAGAAAAACGTTACTATTTTTTTTGCTGCTTCTCACGTTTTACTGATAATATATCTCAAATAATGATGATAAAACATGGTTTTATTACTATTACTTTGTTGATCCAGAGTGGAGCACTTCATATAATTTAGCTCACTCAAAATTTTGAAAAATGGTTAAAATTTTAATTTTCTTTTAATAATTATTGGTTCCCTGTTGGTTTTGTGCAGAACTTTTTTTTGACAATATTTCTATGAAGACGAGTGTTAATTCATCAAAATTGGATAATCACAACTGACGTTTAAACTTATAAATTAAAACTAGTTTAATTTATAATCCTAGAGTGTTGCAAATAGTATAATATTTTTTCTGCATATAAATGTTTTTCTCCAGACACCCATACAAATCATTTAGTTTCAAACAGTCCGTTTTGCTCAGCATTTTTCTTTGTCCTAGAGTTACTCCAGGGTGACGGGCTGTTATGGTTGGTTTACCTTTACTTTTACTGAAAAAATAAACAATAAAAATGTTTAATAATATCAACACCAACAACGTCTTTCCACTAAATTTAAACTTTATTTGCAGAGCCGGCTTTCGGCAATAATGCCATCTACAGTGCCTAAACAAGTAATAACAAGACTTAGCAAATAATATCAACAAGAAGAATAAAAAGCAAATAAATAAGTTAAGTCTAAAAACGTTTAAACACAATAAAAAAGTTTAAAATTATAACAAGAAAGTAAATAGATTAAAATACATTAAAAATTTAAAAAATACATTTAAGATTAAAAATAACAATAAATAAAAATAAAATAAAAACAGTATATACATTAGAAAAAACCAAAAACAATAAAAGGATCAGTTACCGTGGAGGGATGTTGAGTCTTTCAATTCATGGAATCTGACTGAAGGGGTTTTAATAGAACTCGCTAGAGTTTGTTATAACAGAACCCCCGCCGTCAGTCTTATCATTTAAACACTTGTCACCATCACTATCTAGCGCTCTTCTAATCTCAAATTTTCTAAGGAGTTCAATTTCATTCCTTTATTTCGAAATAAAGAAAACCGACTTTATGACCTTCTTTCCGTGGGCCTCTTTTCGATGTGGGCGTAGAAGTTAGTGGGCCCCTTTAAGTGTTCTTTAAAGCGGGTGGAAAATTTGCGCCCGTCGTCTGTCCCAGATAGTATTTTCCACAATCTTGAACTCCACATTTAATAATGTATACTCCACTCTTCTCCATCGGTTCAATAGCGTCCTTAGGCTTGGATAGTGCTTGCCTTAATGTGGAGACAGGACGAAGGGCAGCACGCAGACCGGCTTTCTTTAGCAGTTAGATACTCTGTTGGAGACGGGGCCGATGTATGGGACAGAGCACCATTTATTAGGGCCTTCCGAAGTCACGCCTTCTAGTCCGTCAGGATAGATAATTTTAAGGGCTTTCTGTCTCTGCTTCCTTTCAGTAAGTTTGTCAACGATAGAAGTATCATAACCGTTATTTTTCGCTATATGATAAGAGGATACCTTTTTCTTTATCAAAAATCTTCTTCTGAGAGAGGGGTGTTAACGAGTCGGTGAGTATAGCTGTGGAATGCGGCCATCTTTTGAGCCCATGGGTGCTTGGATGAATGAAGCACCCGAGACAGACGGGGCGCAAATTTTCCACCCGCTTTAAAGAACACTTAAAGGGGCCCACTAACTTCTACGCCCACATCGAAAAAGAGGCCCATGGGAAAGAAGGTCATAAAGTCGGTTTTCTTCATTTCGAAAATAAAGGAATGAAATTGAACTCCTTAGAAAATTTTGAGATTAGAAGAGCGCTAGATAGTGATGGTGACAAGTGTTTAAATGATAAGACTGACGGCGGGGGTTTCTGTTATTATACAAACTCTAGCGAGTTCTATTAAAACCTTCAGTCAGATTCCATGAATTGAAAGACTCAACATCCTCCACGGTAACTGATCCTTTTTATTGTTTAGGGTTTTTTCTAATGTATATACTGTTTTTATTTTATTTTATTTATTGTTATTTTAATCTTAAATGTATTTTTTAAATTTTTAATGTATTTTAATCTATTTACTTTCTTGTTATAATTTTAAACTTTTTTATTGTATTTTAACGTTTTTAGACTTAACTTATTTATTTGCTTTTTATTTATCTTCTTGATGTTAATATTATTTGCTAAGTCTTGTTATTACTTGTTTAGGCACTGTAGATGGCATTATTGCCGAAAAGCCGGCTCTGCAAATAAAGTTTAAATTTAGTGGAAAGACGTTGTTGTGTTGATATTATTGAAGAAAATTCCACTGCGCTTACTGAAGTTAAAAATGTCTAAATTTCTCAATTACTTAAAAAATTGCCAAAAATAATTAATCAATGTTTGCCCTGAAGACAGAAGAATATGCTAAACCGGCAGTGCATTATTGTAGTGTTGGTTTTGGTATTTGTAGATTGTATATTATAATAGGTGTGATGTCGTTCCGTCGACAAATCACTCCGTCGACAGTCGACGGAAAAATTTGTCGACGGAACGAAACGAGTTGTTGCGTCGACAAATCATTCCGTCGACAAATCACTCCGTCGACAAATAACTTGTCGATGCAATGATTTGTCGACGGAGTTATTTGTCGACGCAACAACTCGTTTCGTTCCGTCGACAAATCATTCCATCGACAAATCATTCCGTCGACAAATCACTCCGTCGACAAATAACTTGTCGATGCAATGATTTGTCCGAACCGGGTTGTTGCGTCGACAAATCATTCCATCGACAGATCACTGCGTCGACAAATCGTTCCGTCGACAAATAACTTGTCGACGGAATGATTTGTCGATGGAATGATTTTGTCGACGCAACAACCCGATTCGTTCCGTCGACAAATCATTCCGTCGACAAACTCAAATTATTTGTCGATGGAACGATTTGTCGACGCAATGATTTGTCGACGCTATGATTTGTCGATGGAATGATTTGTCGACGAAGTGATTTGTCGACGGAACGATACGGAGCCATTATAATATATTGTTTTCAATAATATGTAAACCATTCAATATAAATAAATGAACGTTTATTTCTAGGATTCAAAGTATGAGCGCTAGAGGAGTTAATCATGATCAGAATAATAAAATAAGTCTCACCTCTGATGTATTATTTATTTAAAATAAAGCATAACCGGCTTTCAACCAACTAAAGGTCACCATCAGTGCCGGTGAGATGTTAGGAAGCTAGGTTTTGAGTCTTTTCTTATTGTTGACTGGTATAAGACTAACATCCTAGCTTCCTAACATCTTACCGGCACTTATGATGACCTTTAGTTGGTTGAAAGCCGGTTATTCTTTATTTTAAATAAATAATACATCAGTGGAGAGACTTATTTTATTATTATGTTTATTTTTAGTTAGATTTACTAAGAAAAATAACACAAAAATTATGTATTCTATTCTACAAACTTAGTTCTTTCATGCATCCTTGCTTGTAAAAACAAAACAATAGAGAATCTTTATAGATTTAAAATTATAGTATAAACAAAATAATAAAGAGTTATAATAAACTAAACAATATATAAACTATAAAAAAAGGACATTAGAATTAATTTCCTAAGATAATTTTCAGAAATATAAAACATATATTAAAAACAGCATCAATAAATATAAAAGGTATTTAAAGAATAGGTTTCAGTCAGTTCAAGATAATTAAATCAAAGAAATGGAACAAATTAACTATTGATACAGAAGTAATTGACTGAAATGAAGTGCATTAGTACTTCTGACCACTAGTGCCATCTAGTGACCGGAGAACTAACTAGTATCTACTAACAAACGTAAATCATTTTAAATATGAAATTAAAATAAATAAAATAAAAACACTGAGATTACATTCAGCAGTTAGGGTACATAGTATTCAAATATTTATAATTCGACTGTTTAAATTAAAAATTTAAACTCTTAGTATCTTTGTATTAAATACAATATAAATAATTATTAACTCTGACAGTTGTCAAAAATAAGGACTAGTTTGAGGATAAATAATTATAATATATATATATATATATATATATATATATATATATTATATATATATATATATATATATATATATATATATATATATATATATATATTATATATATGGTATAATACACATGTATGTATGTATATAGTGACACGGCTCCTTCTAAAAACAATGCCACAGTTTTGATTTCATGGTTAATAGTTTGGTAGAAATTAATGGTAAATAATAGCTGTAGTATATTACCTGAAGAAATATTTGCCGTAATGCATAATACTGTCATAGTCGTATTCAAACTTATATGTTGTGTTGTCTAAACTTTGCTTATCAAAGTTAGTCAGGAATTCTGTAAATTGAAAAATTACAGTTTAAAACTAAAATGACTTTTTAAATCAATTAAATTTGGGTAAAAAAGTTCAAAGGTATTCTTTGGAACTTTTCCTCTGCTTATTGGAACTGCTATGCTCATCTCTATTGGAAAAATAGTGTAGACTATAGGTTTTAGTTCTACAAATAAAAATTTTTAAATTTTAACTAGTTTTTAATCGTTTCTTTAATATTTGTATTCTTTGTTACCTTTATTAGTGTTTTAGTTATTAATTTTTAGTGTGTTGTTATTGATGTGAGATCAATAACAACACAAACTTAAAAAACATTTTGTGAGAATGCCTGAAGATGACTACAGAGCTAGTCTCTCTAATATTTGTAGAACTAAAACCTATAGTTTATACTTTTTGTGCAATAATGTGGAAGTTCTACAAACTTAATAGGGAAACAAAAACTTCATTGATGCTCATCCTCTCGGCTTGGATTTATTTTAATTGTCTTTAGGATGAATCTTCAGGAAAGCGACTTTGTTTCAAACTCAATATTTCTTTATGACAGTGATCAGACAAAAACCATCGACATACTGGCATACAAAGACATACTCTCGAGACAGTTTTCAACTCAATTAAATTAAGAAAAAAACATACTTTTCATTTGATAAAAATTGAATTGAAGCTTATAATGAAATGGAATTTAGATCATTTTTACTTTTCCTCACCTTCTTATACAGAAGGTATATAGAGGAAAAGTATTGGTTTCACCCAAAAAATTTTAACCCGAAATTTCACTTGAATTATCCATTTTAGGTGTTTTTAGGACCATCTAACCAATTTCAGCTTGATGTCTGTCTGTGTCACGCATAACTCCCACTGTGTTTATGCTAGATAGTTGAAACTCGGTACAAAAATCAGTCTTTGGGTCTAGTTGTGCTGCCCGGAATATCAAAATTTTATGTCACCATTAACCCTATTTGCTTAGTCAGCAAAAATTTAAAAAAATCGTAAAAAATCTAAAAATAACCTGATGAACTTGAAATTTGGCAAGAATATACCTCTCAATATGACAAACAAATCTTCCAAATTTGTTTTTATATCGTTTTGATATTGGCCACCTTCAAAATAATTATTTTGAAATTATTTCAAAATAATTTTTGAAATTATTTACTTTTGAAATTTAAAATGTTGACGCTTAATGCCAAAAGTATACACGTGTTTTGACATATAACACGTCGTTGGAACCGCAAAAAAATAGGAACAAATATAAAAAACTCCGATCAAAATCTACTTATTAGTTAAAAAGTTATAAGCCAACTTAATTATTAATTAGTGCGACACTTTTGTTAAACGTAAAAGTTTGGTTACATTTGTCAAGGTTACAAATTTCCACCAAAAATTCAAATAATTTAATAAAACCGAGTAAAAATTCAAGTTCTAATTCTGCCTTTTTAGCTCCTTCTTAAGCATTGGGATCCATATCGGATCGATATTGATGCTTGTTTGGCTTATGGGTGGGTTATCAGACGTCGCCATATAGGCTGCTTCTTTAATTTTTCGATTTCTCCAATGCTCCTCTTTATGAATGATTTTTGCTTCATTCCATTGCATTCGGTGGTCATTCTTAAGGAAGACCCTGACTAAGACAAGGCCAAAGAACGATTCTCAGGATTCGAAAAATAGTATGTACGCAATACCGTGCAAGTGTGGGCAAGTATACTACGGAGAATCTGGAAAGACCTCTAGATACCAGGGTCAAGAACATAAAGGATACGTACGAAGGGGAGAACTTGAGAGATCAAAAAAGCAGCTCATGTATGGGAGAATGACCACCGAATGCAATGGAATGAAGCAAAAATCATTCATAAAGAGGAGCATTGGAGAAATCGAAAAATTAAAGAAGCAGCCTATATGGCGACGTCCGATAACCCACCCATAAGCCAAACAAGCATCAATATCGATCCGATATGGATCCCAATGCTTAAGAAGGAGCTAAAAAGGCAAAATTAGAACTTGAAAGATCTCGATAATACGTATTCGCAGGTAGCTAGGAGGTATATAAGGAACCCTAATCCCTATATAGACCGGTGAAGGCCCCATCGTAGACAAGGTTTCAAAGCGCATAACAAAGTCGTTGATACCTGCCTACGAAGTAGGTTAAAGTCCTAACACCAACACTTGACTCACACACCGTCTTTCTCAAGACGAACCTGATGATAGGAGTAGTACCTGCTCCCGAAACGTCCTTAATTGTAAATAGTACTGACAATGGATTACGTCCAACTAATTTTACTCATAATCCACCATTGTCACAAACTTTCACGTCTAAATATTACGTGTGTAAAAACATTTAAAACTGTTTTTTGTTTTTTTTTACATTAGCTTAATGCCATGCAAATGTAAGGTCTAAGAGCAATAAAGATTTTATTTATTTATTTATCAGTAGCCTTCTGTGGAAGTTAAAAAAACAATTTTTTTACTATTAGTTTTTGAATTTTTGTACTGCAGAATATGACAACGGCGAACCATTTTTATTAGATAAAAATATATATATGAATAAAACCATAATTTTAATGTAACAATAAATGTAGTTGCCATAACCCAAAGTTGTCATGGAGTTTATCAATTTAAGAATATAATCAGTCATTTTAGGAAAGCTACTGGGGTTAGTTTATGAGTTGTCTGCACCAATCCACCACAGCTCTGAGTATTGTGTTTGCAAAAAAATTTGAAACTGGGATGAAACCGGAATTATCCATTTCAGATGTTTTAAAGGCCTGAGTGGTTTTTGCAAAAATGTCTGTCTGTGTGTGTGTGTGTGTCTGTTATCATCGTAGCGCCCAGTGTATTTATGCTAGAGAATTGAAATTTTGTACAAAAATCAGTCTACCACTTCAGAAAATATTTTTTTTATAACATCATTAATCCGCAATAATGACTTAGCAAAATTTTTGAAAAATCATAAAACGCAGAAAAATTATGTGATCGGATTAAAATTTGGCACGCATGTGATTATGTATAAGACTAACATATGTGCCAAGTTTCATCTCATTATTTCAATTTTTCATTGAATGACTTGTGTACGTTATTTAAAAAATTGTTAAATGGTCTAATTAAGTTAAATTTAGTACAAGTATATTATTACCTAATAAACAAGTACACTAAGTTTCGTTTTAATATGACATGTACATCAATAATTTTTGTTGGATCATAAAAATTAAGGAGCATTGAGCGTGGTAAGTGCTGTATGGGTGACCAATAAGAATGATACGGATGCATTTACTATCTGAAGACGAGCAAAGCGAGTCCAAAGGCATGTTGCAGTATAAATTTGGTGAACTGTATTTCTGAGAACAAAGCAGGGAGGATGAGTGTAGCAACTCTGATGTACTAACGAAAAGTTCCGAGGTACCCCGTACCCGATTTTTTCAATCTATCGGCCCACTGGGTGATGTATTACTCTATGCTACACTAATATGTATAGTGTAATATATTACTCTATGATATTGCCATTTATATGACCTAAGATTCAACTTACCTGGTATGACATTATCTGTATGTATTTTAACAAACTTATCCCTATCGGCACGGGATTGTTCATGAAATATACCAAGTGCATGGAGTAGTTCATGGATAGCTCTTCCTTCGTTACCGAGACAGTTAGGTCCTGTAGAGTCAGGTGGCTGCAGGCTCACTATCTGGGCACCTCCGTACTTTCCCACATAGGACCAACATCTGCAATATGTCAAAGCATTGTTGGATTAGGTAGAGTAATATTGTTGGGTTGGTAACATTGCAATCTGGTCGTAGATGTTCTGAAACAGGGCAAGTTTACAGTACTTAACTACCCCCCCCCTCCTTTGATTTACAATACTTAACTACCCCCCCCTCTTTTGGATTTACAGTACTTAACTCCCCCTCTCCACCATTGGATTTACTATACTTAACTACCCCCCCCCCCTTCTTTGGATTTTACAGTACTTAACTACTCCCCCTCCACCTCTTTTAGATTTACAGTATTAACTAACCCCTCCCCCCTTATTTAGATTACAATACTTAACTACCTCCCCCTTCTTTGGATTTACAGTACTTAACTACTCCCTTCCTCCTTCGGATTTACTGTACTTAACTAACCCCTCCCCTTATTTAGATTTACAATACTTAACTAACCCCCCCCCCTCCTTTGGATTTACAGTACTTAACTACTCCCCCCCTCCTTTGGTTTTACTGTACTTTAACTACCCCCCCCCCCCCCTCCTTTGGATTTACGGAAATGAAATTAAATGAAAAAAATATTCTATTAAAGCAATTACAATAACAATAAAATGTGGCAAAGTTTTTACACAATAAAAAACTTGTCTGCCACAAGTACATTATTAAGTACAGATAGAATAGAAACACATAAATCAAGTAAGCTGTCCTAACTTTAAACAAAACATAAAGTTTAAGCAATTTCTCAGAGAGAAAATAAAAAATTGATATTAATTTTCTTTACATAATTTACTAGTATAGGAGATCTACTTATGTAATGGTATTACAAGTTGGCCACAGAATAAATTAAATAATTAAAAAAATATAAAAATAAAAGAAACATGCAATTAAATTAGTAAAGTTATAATTATATTAATTTAAATTATAATATAAACTTTTGTTATTGTTATATATAAGTAATATATTAATTATTTTTAATCAAAATAAATAAAAAAATCTGTTAAGTTATGTAACTTATTTAATTTTAGTTTTACGAGTTTATTTCTTGATCCTACTAAAGGTTACATCAAGAGGTCCTACTTCTCTTAGATAATTAGGTTATCCCTTTACCTTGAATCTGTTTCTATAGATGTTTATTGAAAATAATCTTTCTTTTATGATTTCTTTTCCTTAATTCTGGCTAACTGGCCTTTATAATCCTCGATTTTTGCAATGGCTGACTTCCTCGCAGATGTCTACCACAACCCTCAAGCTTTCTTTGTTATGGATCAAACCCTTCAACTTCTCCAAGATTTCGGAGTTAATTCAAGTCTAACACCAGCCTTGTGAGTGTGTAAAGAAGCCTCTTTACACTATTTCGGTTTCCGTTATACGTCGAACCAACCGTTAGACTTGGCTCAAGTTTTGCTCTTTTCAAGTGTAGTGTTTGATTAGAGTCGCCAACCTATTTAACCAAACCATCCGTGCCGTTGCTGCCACCGGTTTAGCGTCAGTTACACTATTGTGCTGTTACAACAGTTGTAGCATTACCAATCTTTAGTGCTTGTTTGTGCAGACAGGATTTCCTCACCATACACCACCATTTTACCACATTCTCCTATCAGGCCGATTCACCTCTTATATTTTAATAATTATTGGATCCATTTAACCAATTACTTTGCCATTGCCATCATTATTAGTATCTATACCATTTCATCTGTTTTTTAATTAATATCATTTTACAAAAGGACTCTAAACCTAATCATTATTTTATAATTTGTGTAATACCTAAATCTGATTTGTCTTATTTTAAGGGTAAAATATTATATGTTTAAAACTAGCCTCCTTGTTTGTTGTATTTATTTATCCAATTTATTTTATTTTAATAAACAGTCCTCTTACCACCAACAAAATCATAAATATTAAGTGTTTTGATTTCAATGATAAGATTCATCTTCATACAAACAAAACTAAACATTTTATCCGATAGATATTATAATGATAGTATAATGCATAAAAACATATTAATGACTAAACCACATTCTCAATTCCCTTCATAAAAATGCTACATACATCCATACACCTCAAAGACAAATAAATAAATTTATTAAGAACTCCAAAATTTTTTTCCTTCATTTTAATATTCAACCTCATCAAAAACACACTTTACTTACCCCCAGTACTTGACTACCCCCCCCCCCTTTGGATTTACAGTACTTAGTTGACCCTTTATGATATAAAGGGTCTACTACTAATAGAATAATAATAATAAAATAATGGAGACTAATACTAATATTTATGCTTAGTAGACCCTTATTTGCATTTAACATTTGATTTAATATTTTTTGAAATATTTGTTTCTTTTATTTTTTTAGCCTTAAAATTTATTTGTCACACTTTTATTGCCAAGCTTACAGCCATTTTTGAAAATCTATTTTGATGGAAACTTGAAGACGTTTCTGAGGGAAATGAATCACTTGTTGATTCAATGTATAAATAAATAAATAAATTCAATTGGATATTTATGTTAATTTTTTTACACGTTTTTACACGAAATTCAAGACTTAAATATAAGAATATTTGTGCATTACCCTTTTGGATATTTGATTGGCCAGATGAGTAAGAAGTCCTTTGATTTTCCATTCCAAGGTTTGAATTTGACACAACTCATAAAATTGATTGTACTTATAGCTCTGCTTATTGTGATTTGCTCTGTAGGTTCTGCAATACAATAAAATATAGTTTTATTTCATTAAGAGATCAATTTTTAGTGAATGCCTATAAAAAAAATGACACTTATGAAGATGTTCGAACGGTATTTTATATTATGTATAAAAATGACACTTATAAGGATGTTCTAATGATATATAAAAATGACACTTATGAGGATGTTCTAATGATATTGTATATGATGTATAAAAATGACACTTATGAGGATGTTCTAATGATATTGTATATGATGTATAAAATGACACTTATGAGGATATTCTATGATATGTATATGATGTATATGACACTTATGAGGATGAATGATCATGTATGACTTATGGATGTTATAATCAATGAGGATGATATATGTATTTTGGCTGGGGGGGGGGGGGGGGGGTTCGATTTTCTTTGGTCTTATGATTCTCCTGAGTATGGGGTATTAAAACTTTTTTTCTCAATTTTTTGGGGTGGTGCTATCAAATTTTTGAACATTTGTTGAAAATTTATTTCACGTCAAAAAAAAGTTGCTTGGCCTAATAAAAAGAAAAAGGTCTACTCTCGCCTTCGGCTAGAGATTAAATTTCAAATAAGGCAGTAATATTTTATTTTCCTTTTTAGTTACCCATGACTATTACCTGTTATTTTGCCTCATTCACTCATTCCTAAAGGTTGGATTTCTGACAATAAAGTGTTATATTATCTTCTTCTTTTCCTTCTAAACGTAACCCGTTTAGAAAGCAGTTTATTTCCCATATGTCCCAGTAATTATTACATATGCTGTCTGCTATTAAAAACTTAAGAGGTATAAATGACTTAAAAGGCAATTTTGTATTAGTGAAAACAGAATTTAGATACTAATCACATTAAAATAAAGGTTAATTATTTCGATTTCAACACAGTATGGTTTAGCATATATTATCTTTGTCTCAACATTTAAAACCCAACCTAGCGGGCATATTCAGTGACGCCCCATTAAATAACTTTATAAAACACAAATAATTAAAGAATACAAGCAATGGATCACATTAGAACTTATTTTAAATTCACTTTACTTAATTTAAGACAAAATAGTCAAAAAATAATGTAATATTTAAGTGAAATTATAATTTTTAAGAAAAATTTAAAAATGATGTCACCTATGGACTGTTGTGGTACCAAGCCACCCAGGCCATGATAAGAGCTGTTGTATCCTCTCTCTAGTTGTATACTTTATTTTAATTCTAAATAATTGCAAAAACTATATTAATCAAAACCACTGTATTAATTAAGAGGGAAAACAACGAGAATACAGATATATAAATAAATAAATAAATAAGCCTTTATTAAAACTTAATTAAGTACATAATTTAGATTATTATAATATTACATATTACATCTTTTGCTTAATATTAAGTTTTATTTCGGCAATTGCCGAGGCACCCCTAAAGGGGTTTTTCCTACAAAATTCATTCTTCACATTGCTATTTATATTTATATTTTATTTATTTCACATTCATTATTATGAATTTATTTATATTTATTTTATAATAATAATATTAATAATAATTCTTAAAAATTAAATAAATATCAATTAAATTTATTAATAATAAATAAATTCAATATAATTAATATCCATTTTTATACATATATTATATACATTTATGTTTATTATTTCTTATTTTTACATTTATCTCTGGTTGGTCTATGCTATTAATTATCAATTACTATGCATATACTTATTTAGGTTATATACATAATAATATACACAGATACATACACATACAGACATATACACACATATATACACATACACGTACATACACATACACACATATATACACTCCCAGATATTTACATAGAAATATATACTAGAGGGGGCATAGCCTATCTCAATACATTTAGAGGCCTGAAACATTCATTTGGGGCTCTCGGAGGCTCTGTGTAACTTCATTAAAACCTTTTAAGAGTTAGTAAAGGTTATAATAAATACATTGTCGTCTTCTTTTCACATATTGTTTGTGTTTTTTTGTATTTTAAATGTTCTATTATAGAGTTCTTGAAATTTTTAATTATAAAAATTTATTTATTATTTAAATTATGTTTATTTAATTATAATAATAATCGAAGATGGTCAGATTACTTTTTTAATGTTTCAAAATTCAACCAATAGTGCTTCTCTAGTAATATGGAGATATTACTCTATACAGATATAGATATACATCTATATCTATAGATCTATAGATATAGATCTACATCTATGGATATATACATAAGATAAAAAAACAACAGCATTGTGACCTGGCAACCAACACAATCTAATCATAGACCAACAAACTTCTTCTTGGACTTACTGTATTTGTAACGTTCTGATTATTGTTTTGACTTACCATACAAAGGACTGATGACATAGGGTACTGTATTATTGTCCCATAGTTTTTCTGGGAACACATCCCATTTTAATCCCACTCTCCATAGATCAAATGACTGTAACATAGATAATAAGTGGTTGTTTACAAATTAAATTTCACCATCCATACATCAAATGACTGTAATATGGATAATAAGTGGTTATTTACAAATTAAATTACTCTATCCATACATCAAATGACTGTAACATAGATAATAAGTGGTTATTTACAAATTAAATTTCACCATCCATACATCAAATGACTGTAACATGGATAATAAGTGGTTATTTACAAATTAAATTACCTGTCATACACCAAATAACTGTAACATTAAGTGGTTATTTACAAATTAAATTTCACCATCCATACATCAAATGACTGTAACATGGATAATAAGTGGTTATTTACAAATTAAATTACACTGTCCATACACCAAATAACTGTAACATGGATAATAAGTGGTTATTTACAAATTAAATTTCACCATCCATACATCAAATGACTGTAACATGGATAATAAGTGGTTATTTACAAATTAAATTACACTATCCATACATCAAATGACTGTAACATGGATAATAGGTGGTTATTTACAAATTAAATTACACTGTCCGTACATCAAATAACTGTAACACGGATAATAAGTGGTTATTTACAAATTAAATTACACTATCCATACATCAAATAACTGTAACATGGATAATTGGTGGTTTTCAAATTAAATTACACTGTCCGTACATCAAATAACTGTAACACGGATAATAAGTGGTTATTTACAAATTAAATTACACTATCCATACATCAAATAACTGTAACATGGATAATTGGTGGTTTTTTACAAATTAAATTACACTGTCCATACATCAAATGACTGTAACATGGATAATAAGTGGTTATTTAGCAATTAAATTACACTATCCATACATCAAATTACTGTAACATGGATAATTAGTGGTTATTTACCAATTAAATTAGACTATCCATACATCAAATTACTGTAACATGGATAATTAGTGGTTATTTACCAATTATTAGACTAGAATTACTATAACATAGATAAAGTGTTATTTAGCAATTAAATTACACTATCCATACATCAAATTACTGTAACATGGATAATTAGTGGTTATTTACCAATTAAATTAGACTATCCATACATCAAATTACTGTAACATGGATAATTAGTGGTTATTTACCAATTAAATTAGACTATCCATACATCAAATTACTATAACATAGATAATAACTGGTTATTTACTTATTAAATTTACCCTCTAGGATCAAATTTTATGTAATAAAGATTTATAAATAAGTTTCAATTTAATAAGGCTCGTATCTCTTGGGTTTTTCGTTGGATCACTAATGTTACGCAGTATCAAGTGAGGTCAGTACCTGGATGGGTGGCCACTAAAAATAAAACGAATGTTTTAATGACTATGGACAAGTGAAGCAAGTATAAAGATGTACTGCTATTCCAAGCATATCTGATATGGTGTAGAAAAGTTTTAATTTATTTGTGTTAAACTTGGTTGTATTTGGTCTTAAAGATTTGTTTAAGTCACTATTATTTTGTCATAAGTCACAATCGAACAGAGGGTTTACTGTGTGCTTTTATTTTTTTATGGAATAACTAGAGAGCTTTTCAAGATTACCTTTAATTTTTGAAAACAAAGTCTTATTTTAATTTAAAGTATCTTTGTAATATCAACTGAATTAATGAAGACAATTACTCTGATAGACTAGTCTCCAACCTATTGTTTCGTTACCATAGCCCACTTATCCGAATACCTCCTATTGCTGCTAATGATACCAACTGACCGAATATCTTACCTACTTACCACTCTCTTACTTACATAGGACACCATACATACCAAATTAAAAACTTATTTAAAGACTACAACATCAAAATTGCTCTAAAAACCCCTATTAATTTCTACATTAAATATTTTTCAAAATTAAAAGACCCCCTCACTAATGGCCAAAGATGCAATGTTATATACAGAATACCATGTAAAGACTGCCCCAAGCATACACAGGAGAGACCTCTCAATTTTTCAAAAAGAGACTTAACACATAACAACCAAATACTTGACAACTCTAACCTTACAGCCTTATCAGAACATATGACAAAACTTGACCACCGACCAAACAATAACTGTCGTATACTTTATACAGAACCACATACAGACAAAAGGAAATTTTTAGAATTGCTCTATATAAAAGCTGACAAAGACAGTATGAACAAAAAACAAGAAATTGACAATCTTAGCAGTATTTATTATGATATTATCTTAAAATCTTAATTTTTCCTTTGCACTTTTTTGTAATTTCATTTTAAATTTATTTACTTAGTTAGACACGTGACATAAAAAACATTCAACACTTTATTAATTTTCATACTTTTTCATTTTTGTCAATTTCAAGAACTTGGCGATCCCTGGGCGAAAGCTCTTCGTCAATTTATTTTTAATAAATTTTAATAAAAAAGGATTGAAGTCTTCATTAATTCAATTAATATTACAATTTATAACAGTCCAAAAGTTCTAAAGTTATTAAAGTATCTTTGAGCAAGATTATTGCAATGGCAAATGAATCTGGCAAAGTTTGATTACAGGGTAAAGCACTGCCAAATTGCTCTGTTTTCCGTTGGTTTTAGACAATTAAATTTTTACAAGTGCCTCACAAATAATAATGATAAGTCTAGCGTCTTCTGATTTTTGATATCATGCTTAAAATCATACTCTTTACTAAAGAAATGTATGGACACATTCTGCAGCCCATGATAATGTGTCCACCAAATTTGGTGTGTTTTTCGTAAAATTATGGTCAGTGTACCATAACAAGTTATAAAAAAAAACAATATCAAGTAAAATCCAGATAAGATAATGAACTTGAGGGTCTAAAGACATTTTAAAAATAAATCTTAAAATATCTAAAATCTAAAATAAATCTTTAAAAAAATCTAAAATAAATCTTATTATTAATTTTTTGTGGAGGTATAAACCTGGTTAACTTTACATGTGTATATTAATAATTGTATATTTTAAAAATAAAGGTTTAAAAAAATAGCAATAATATGCCTAAGCGATATTTTTATTTATAATAATAGTTTTCAATTTGTGACAAATTTTTTGTCTCTCTTAAAACAGAGAGTATTGTATTACTTTTACCAATAAAGAAATATTGTATTACTTTTAAACTTCAGAGAGTATTGTATTACTTTTACCAATAAAGAACTTGTTTAAAAAACAGAGAGTATTGTATTACTTTTACCAATAAAGAACTTGTTTAAAAAACAGAGAGTATTGTATTACTTTTACCAATAAAGAACTTGTTTAAAAAACAGAGAGTATTGTATTACTTTTACCAATAAAGAACTTGTTAAAAAACAGAGAGTATTGTATTACTTTTACCAATAAACAACTTGTTTAAAAAACAGAGAGTATTGTATTACTTTTACCAATAAAGAACTTGTTTAAAAAACAGAGAGTATTGTATTACTTTTCCAATAAAGAACTTGTTTAAAAAACAGAGAGTATTGTATTACTTTTACCAATAAAGAACTTGTTAAAAAACAGAGAGTATTGTATTAACTTTTACTTTGTTAAAAACAGAGAGTATTGTATTACCTTTTACCAATAAAGAACTTGTTTAAAAAACAGAGAGTACACTTAGACAGTACAATGTAAACCCTTAAGACAAATTATGTACATTTTTGGGATCAGAGATCCACTTTGAATCACCCGCCCCCCCCCCCTTTACTCTCCCTCCACTCCCATCAACTGAACCACCTCATAAGTATAGTTTCTTGATGAAAATTTGCTAATAATTTAACTACCTCATTATCTATAGCCATATCTCCTTGAAAGAGTCCAGGACTGAGTTCTGGGTCATCCGATTCTTCCAATAACTTCACTATTTCTGGGTTATTTTCAACTGAAACAAAACATGCTCCGTATAATATATATATATATATATATATATATATATATATATATATATATATATATTCAGTTCATACACCTCACTCAACTTAATGTTAATCGGTTCTGTAATAAATTAACAGATTACTTAGCCAAAGTTTCGGCGACTATAATGTAGCCATCATTCAGGCAAAACTAAAACATAGTTCACACAATATATATATATATCAAAAACAAAAGCTATTAATTAATATCAAAAAATAGATAATACAAAAAACCAAACAAAATATGACTAGATGTAAAGACTATATATATATATATATATATATATATATATTATATATATATATATATATATATATATATATATATATATATATATATATAGTAGACACACACACACATTAGTTGCAGCCAAATGCAGACTGAGTTGGCTAATATGTATAGCGATTTTCTTTGTCAAACAATTCTATTGGATGTATATATTTGTAAAATGTTTTATTTAGAATAAGTGTTTAAAAATAATATGTATTCAGCTTGTTCTTGTCTTTCATTTATTATCTTAAGTTGTTTAAAGGAGAAGTAAACTATTGAATAAAATAAATATACCTTTATAGTTCGTTTACTGTGTTGAGGCTGGAGCTGCTATGTATTGTTGGTCGTTAGAACACAATATGTCTTTCAAAAAGTCTATAAAATTTATATAAGTGAACTAATATAAATTAAAGCTTTATTAGTATGCTATTAGTCTAAGTATAGCTTATTACTTAAGTTATTGGTTGACATATATCGCTGTAATCATTTGTATGTGATAGATGAACACAATCAAATTAAACTTTGTAACTATTTGTTCATTTGGTGTAATTGTTTTTTTTTGGATTATTAACAGAATAAAATATAATTGATAGCTCAAGTCCTGCAGAGGATGCCTCATTGGGATCTTAGGATCTTAAGGTGTCTTGCCTCAGAACTAAAACTATTTGGGTGAGGACTAAAACAATATATATATATATTATAATCAAATGGTCTTAGTTTGCTCTGCACCCAGTAGAATATGGTAGACCAGAACATTACTCTAGAGTTGGTTTTAAAAGTTGTAGGTTTTATGTATTGAATATATACAGGGTGTACAAAATAAAACTCCCTTCCCGAAAGGAGGTGGTACTACAGCTCATTTCCAACAAAAAACTTCATATTAACTATGGTCCGATTCTCAACCGTTTTCCCACAAGGTCTAATTTCATGATTTTTTAAAACTCCTTGAATTGCATTTAGAAAATGATATCTCAGAAAGTATACAACCTAGATTCAAAATATTGAATTTGTTGGAAAGCTGAGGAAATTTCCTATAAGACAACATGGTTGTTATATCCAAAAAGTATGTATTCAAGTGTCAAAAATAGGCATAACTCAAAATTTTTGACAAAAAAATGAAAATTTTGAAACTTCTTGATGGAACATTGAAGCTTAATAACCCACTTTGAGAACCTCTTGTTGCTAGGAAAACTACCTTAAACACTCCTCTTTAAGGGGACACCCATAATTATACCCATTGGTAGGGCTATTTTTTGAGTTAAGACTAATACAAACTCAAAAAACACCCAAATATACAAGTTTTTTTGTATTTCTTGTGAGTTAATCTATGGGATCTTCATTGTCAAAAGTTTTTTAATTATATTTTTTTTTTAAATAAGGGATTTATAAACTATCAAAAATCCCTCCTAAGGATAGGTTGTGATATTTTACGAATCAATTGCATTATTTTTTATTCTTGGTCCAAAAGTACATGATATAATTGTGTTTAATTAGTCTATTAATTTTGTTTACAATCACATGGTTGGTTAAGATTAAAGTATAACTCAGTTTATGTTTAGAAAAGTTATCAGTTGGTTGCAGGCTTCTAGACTGTAAGTTTGAAATTTCCATTAATATTCTTAAGGAATCTATTCTAATATGCCAGTTTACACAACGGCAGAATATACTGCTATGATATGACGCACAGGCAGCAGTCAAAGAAAATCAGGAACGTTTTCCTGATAGAAATGTTCCTGACAAGAAAACTATTCAAACCACTTTTAGAAGATTTACTGACACAGGTTCAGTCAATCAAGACTCTATCAGGAGGAATTTTTGATAGTTTATGAATCCCTTATTTAAAAAAAAATATAATTAAAAACTTTCGACAATGAAGACCCCATAGATTAACTCACAAGAAATACAAAAAACTTGTATTTTTGGGTGTTTTCTGAGTTTGTATGTCTTAACTCAAAAAATAGCCCTACCAATGGGTATAATTATGGGTGTCACCTTAAAGAGGAGTGTTCAAGGTAGTTTTCCTAGCAACAAGAGGTTCTCAAAGTGGGTCATTAAGCTTCAATGTTCCGTCAAGAAGTTTCAAAATTTTCATTTTTTGTCAAAAATTTTGAGTTATGCCTATTTTTGACACTTGAATACATACTTTTTGGATATAACAACCATGTTGTCTTATAGGAAATTTTCTCAGCTTTCCAACAAATTCAATATTTTGAATCTAGGTTGTATACTTTCTGAGATATCATTTTCTAAATGCAATTCAAGGAGTTTTAAAAAATCATGAAATTTGACCTTGTGGGAAAACGGTTGAGAATCGGACCATAGTTAATATGAAGTTTTTTGTTGGAAATGAGCTGTAGTACCACCTCCTTTCGGGAAGGGAGTTTTATTTTGTACACCCTGTATATATATATATATATATATATATATATATATATATATATATATATATATATATATATATAATATATATTATATATATATATATATGTGTGTGTGTGTGTGTGTGTGTGTTGTGTGTGTGTGTGTGTGTGTGTTGTGTATCGCTAGCATGATGTTCTATCAGGTTGTGTTAAAAATTAAAAAAAAATTACTTACTTATATCTGGCACAGGGGGTTTCATTGTGTCTGGTATTGGTGGCAGTATTATTCTTGCTTGAACTCCACAAATATACATAAATACCACAAACTTGACCACACTCTCCATATTTATATGCCACAAACTTAAAATACTCTATACTACTAATTAACCTTAATTCTACTTGGGATTAAGAAAAAAAAAATAAATAAATAGTAAATAGATAAAAAAATTGAAGTATAAAACCAACAACTTAAAAAAAACTGAACAAAAACGTTAAATCCTCAGCGCTACCTACTGTGATATTATTAATTCATTTTAAAAATTAACTGATATTTAATTCTCTATATTTATCAATTTAAATAAATTAAGAATAGGATTGTTAGAATTTTTTTATTGATGAATTATATTATTTATTTATCTATTAATTTATTTTTTTTTTATATGTTATTTATCTAACTAACTTGATATAAATTATATAGTTTGTTTATTTGCTATTAAAAAATAATAATACATTTATTTTAAAGTTATACTAAGTTGTTTTTAAATTTAATTTATACATATAAATTGTATAATTTTTTTTTAATAATCAGTATATTTTAATTTATTTATTATTTACTAATAACCAATAATTTAAAAAAAGTGTACTGTACTTTTTTTTGATAAAAAATAATAGTAATAGTTATATAAATATTTAAACTATAGTTATTTTATAGTAGTTATTTGTTATTTTTAATGTTTATTCTTGTTTATGTGTTGAATAAAAGAAATAATTATATTATATTATGAATTAATCATTTTTTCAAACATTTTTAATCGCTGAATTGAATTGATATGTGTAAGGCGTATGAACTTTAAATAAAAGGATGAAGTACTTATGAAGTTTACTAAGTCAATGAACTTGACAAAGAAAGCACTCAGGAGGTGGGCTTGTTGAAATTAAAGTTCACAGCTGATTGAATTAATCTGGGCCAGAGCGGCAAACCTGTTTCAAATCAGGGTCAACTTTTTATATCCTGTAGATTATTAAGTTTGTTTTGTTGGCTATGTTTATCAACTGTTGCATTATCTACGAAGAAATAAACAATCATAACAAATACTAATATGGTTTCGATTTTTATAGCTGTACTTTTATATGAGTTTAGAACTTTATTAACTTTTAATGTCTTTTAGTTAACCAATGACACAATTAGATGTCACTTTTTATGCTGTTAAATGAGATTTTAAAATAATAAAAATCAATAGAACCGAGTATGTCAATAGTTAGATTAAATAAAAATAAAAATAAAATAACTAATAGAATGCAAAAATTATTGCATTCAATAATTATTCAATAATATATTGTTATCAAACATTTTAGCAAAAAATTGATGCATGTTGATATGACCAATTTTAAAATACTAAAACAAGTATCATCAAATTATTTCTTTTAGCTCTTTGAAGTCTACTTATGTCTTTTGACAAAATTTAATATCTCAATACTTTTTGATTTATGATTTGTCATCGTAAATTTATTAAATAGAAATTGAATTATGAACAATTTAAAATTTTAAACTTAACTTGTTTTGGTTGGTTGTGTTGAAAAATATACTTTCTAAATTCCTGCTTAAATTCATGGGTTATGATTTTTTGCCCACCTCCTTATAATTAATTGTGTTTTGTTAATTTATTGTTTATAATTACCATCTTTCTAATATCTTTAAAGTTTATTTAGCTTTGAGAAAAGCGAACTTGAGACTTCTTTTAATTACTACCTTTCTAATTTCTTTAGTTATTAAGTTTATTTTTTTTTAAATTTGCTTTCTTGCTTCTTGAGAAAAGGGAAAGCAATGTTGCAGCAATTACTTGGGATTTCTTTTTTCCTAATTAAAAAAAAATGGTATCTGTAATCGGAAATAATATATTATAATTAGCAACTTTTCAAAGCAATTTTGTCCATTAAGCAAGCAATTTTGAAGGGGGCAGGTGGTTTGAAAAAAGTAACTTACTGCTCAAGTAAATATATATATATATATATATATATATATATATATATATATATATATATATATATATATATATATATATATATATATATTATATATATATATATATATATAATATAATCTATTAAATTAAATATATTTATTTGGACAAATGAAATATTTCTAATTAATACACTATATTAGATTGTTTTGGTTGTTACAGATCTGTCTGGGAAGTATGGTAGGTTTTAGTAAAGATATAGAAGGACTAAATACTACTGACTACATGTTGGGTGGAGCGGCTGCTGGAGTCGTAACCAGGTTCCTCTGCCAGCCTTTGGATGTCATTAAAATTAGATTTCAGGTATAAGATAAGATAAGATAAAGATATTCATTACAGTGATCCCTAGATTGGGAAATTGTAAACGTCAGATATGTACATAAATAAAATATTTACAAATTTACAACACTAAATCCACTGAATAAAATCATTCATCAAATTTTACTGATAAAATCTTTGAGACAATAAAATGCCTCTTGTGTGAGGTAGACTTTTAAAGTTTCAATGAAGTTTTCTGGTTCAGCTCTTAACTGTTTAATATTATCTGGTAAATGGGTAAAAACTTGAACACATTTATAGTGAACTGTGTTCTCACAAAATCTGGTTCTATGCTGATCTAGTTTATATTGATTTTGTCTTCTAGTATTATAATCATGATTAATAATATTATCAGTAAATAGATTCTGATTTTGCACAAAGAATTTCATAAGCTCTAGAATATAGATGGACGTCATAGTAAGTAGTATATTTTTTTACTTTTCCATATACCATAGGTATATAGGAAAAGTATTGTGTTTGCAAAAAAATCTGAAACCGGGATGAAACCGTTTCAGGTGTTTAAAGGCCTCCTGAGTGGTTTTCTCAAAGTTGTCTGTATGTGTGTGTGTGTGTCTGTTATTATCGTAACTCCTAGTGTATTCATGTTAGAGAGTTGAAACTTCGTACAAAAATTAGTCTTCCATTGTAGTTGTGCTATTCGGAAAATGTTTTTATGACTTCAACCAAAATTTCGAAAAATCAAAAAGACAAAAAAATTATGGGATCGGATTGAGATTTAGCACACATGTGGCTATGTATAAGGCTAACATATGTGCTAAGTTTCATCTCATTATTATTAGCATTATTTGATTTTTTTATGACTTGTGTACATTTTATAAAAAAATGAGTGTAAATTTAGTTCAAGTGTAAACCTTTAGCTAATAAAAATGTACACTAAGTTTCGTTTCAATACAAAAAGTATATCTATGATTTTTGTTGGATCATACAGCATATATATACTGAGAGCTATAATAATCACAGACACACAAATACAGACAGATAACTTGATAAAAACCACTTAAGTGGTCTTAAAGACATCTGAAACGGATCTGAAAAGGTGAAATCCCAGTTTTGTATTTTTTTGCAAACACAATATTTTTCCTATATACCTACAGTATAAATAAGGATATGTAAAAAAAACTGCTTAAACAATAAAATTAAGTAAATTTTTATTATTAAATTATAATTTTGAATGTAAATTTTTAATTTATTGTTTTTATTTTTTATTTGAAAAACAACAGTAAGAAGGGGAGGATTTTTATTAGTCGCAACAACAACAAATTTTTATTAAAAAAAATCCGTCAAAGACCTTAGTTTCAAACACATCAAGTTTGCATTTTTCTTCCATCCTTACTTAATTTTCAACTGCATTTCAACAATGTTTTTAACAGCACCTTGTTGCTAACAGGCTTAGGATAATACTATATATAGAAGAAGCATAACTGATAACATCAAAACCGTTTCACTGGTGGCCTTAAGTAATGATGCCGCCCTACTAATAATAATATTATTATTATGTTTATAGAGAATACAGATAAAAATACAAATAAAATTCACAGTTAAATATCACACGTACAAATATTTACTGAAATGAAATCATTATAGGTATAAAACATTTTTAGAGTTGCATTTAATTTTATCTTTCATTATAGACAAGAGCCCAGGGGTGTTTTGTTAATAAAAAGTGTAATGGCTGGAACCGGTCTTAATTCTTTGTAAATACCTTCCTGAACAAGGATCTGCAATTCTGCCAACTCGTATCGGATGGGTGTGCCAGGCTGAACGCACTTTACAGGTCAAATTTACCACCCAAGTTAATAAAAAGTGTAATGGCTGGAAACGGGTTTAATTTTTCGTAAATACCTTCCTGAACAAGGATCTGCAATTCTGCCGACTCGTATTGGATAGGCGTCCCAGGCAGAACCTTTGACCCCTAAAGTGTGTTCTGCCTGGGACACCCATCCGATACGAGTTGGCAGAATTGCAGATCCTTGTTCAGGAAGGTATTTACAAAGAATTAAGACCGGTTCCAGCCATTACACTTTTTATTAACAAAACACCCCTGGGCTCTTAGTCTATTACATTCAGAGAAGTAGTAAATATATCGACCTCAGAACAGAATTCATTGGACTGCCTTCATTCCTTGTGTCAAAGTGCTTGTACTGCCATAGTTGGTACGATGAAAATCAGAATTAAACACATCTTTATTTCTTGAAAATCTAGCTGGGACTCTGAAATTGCTCTACCCAATATGGACAATCATATATTCCATTTACAATTTTAAAGATGAAAACAATTAAGGCTTCAATTCTTCTGTCTAACAGGGTTTTCATATCAAGTTGAACCAGTCTATCTATATAATTAGACAAAGAAAGCCCATTATTTGGGATCCAAGTAAATAATATTTAATCTCCTCTGAGTTCTCTCTATAGATAGTACATGTATTTTAGCAGTTGGTGACCAGATTACAGAGCAATATTCCAGAATACTTCTAACAAGTGCATTGTAAAGCAACACAGTTTTAAAATATACAATTTTCTTATAACAAAGTTGGCAATACTTCCAGTTACTAAATTATTATGTTCTGTTATAAATAATGATTGATTATTCATAAAATACTAATATAAATATCGGTGCATTACATTTTTTCAGTTCTTTTTAATCATCCTTTTAAAACCAGTTCATTACCATTTTTAAGCATTTTAAATTGTATTTTAATATTTTTAATTAAAATTAAAGTAATCCTCGTCAACTAAATGTAGATTCTTGTATGCCCCTACTCTTTTGCTATCTAGGACCGATTTTATTAAATACACATTTGGGTTTTTAAGTTTTTTGTATTGTATGTATTCCTTATAATCTTTCTTCATTAGTGAATATTTATGACATATTTATAAAATAGTGATTTGTTGTTAGGGTGGTACCTCTAATTAAGACCACCAGTAAACCGGCTTTCATGTTATCAGTGGAATTACATTGTGTTTACAGTCTTATGCTCATTTTATATTAGTATTATTCTAAGCTAACAGGAATACTGGTTGTTAACAACTGAAATCAAGTTTATAAATATTGTTTATTCTTTGTGGGAAGACTGTCGTTTTTATTTATTTAACTTCATATTGACTATGATCTAAGTCTCGACTGTTTTCCTACAAGATCAAATTTCATTCTACTCAACTTAATTTTGTAAATCTAGAGGATATATTGAGCAGTCCACATATATGCTGGTCCATTTTTATTGAGGATTATAAATGTTAATTTGTTTTTCAGTTACAAGTAGAACCAGTTTGGAAGGGTTCAAATAATAGTAAATATAGATCTAATATTCAAGCAGCTAAGACAATATACAATGAGGAAGGTATTAGAGGATTGTGGAAAGGACATAACCCTGGACAGATATTGTCTATACTTTATGGTGTTGGACAGGTAATGGATAGTTTCTCCTTAAAATAAGAATAAGTAAAACTATTTTTTTGTAAGATTATTTGTTTATAGATTATTTATTTATAGATTATTTATTTATAGATTATTTATTTATTGATATTTATTTATAGATTATTTATTTTATTATTGATAATTTATTTATAGATTCTTATTATTATTATTATTATTTATAATTATTATTTTATTATTATTATTTATTTATATTATTATAATTATTATTTATTTATTTATTGATTATTTATTTATAGATTATTTATTTGATTATTTAGTTTTATTTATTTTATTTATAGATTATTTTATGATATCAATTAAATTAACAAAGACTTCATCCTGTAATGGATAGTTTCTCTTTAAAATAAAAATAAGTAAAACTTTTTTTTGTAAGATTATTTGTTTATAGATTATTTATTTTATAGATTATTTATTTATTGATTATTTATTTATTTATTTATTTATTTATTGATTATTTATTTATAGATTTTATTTATTGATTATTTATTTATAGATTATTTATTTGTTGATTATTTTATTTATTTATAGATTATTTATGATATCAATTAAATTAACAAAGACTTCAGTCCTGTAATGGGATAGTTTCTCTTTTAAATAAAAATAAGTAAAACTTTTTTTTTGTAAGATTATTTGTTTATAGATTATTTATTTATAGAGATTATTTATTTATTAGATTATTTATTTATTATTTATTTATAGATTATTTATTTATTGATTATTTATTTATAGATTATTTATTGTTGATTATTTATTTATTTATAGATTATTTATGATATCAATAAATTAACAAAGACTTCAGTCCTTTTTTATTAAAATTTATCAAAATAAATTCACGATGAGCTTTCGGCCAGGGATTATAGATTTATAATTATAACATATTTATAAATAAATAGATTATTTATTTTTAAAAAAATCAAGGAAGCCCTCTTGGCCCCTGCCACTGACCAAATGGTTGTTGTAATGTTGTAGTTTGTCGCATTGTTAGTTTTTAAGTAGCATACTGCAACGATATTATAATTCCAATTGTATTTTAACTGTGTTTTGTTTACATACATTATATTTGTCAACCTATAAAATAGGAACTAATTTTATTCCATCACTAATATTTTGCTCTCTAAAGAGCAAAAAAAAATAATTATGAGAAATGAAAAAAAAATGAAAATGAAAAATTATGAATTTTTTTGGTGAGAAATTATGATTATCACCAAAAAAAATAGTTAACATTTTTTTTTTTATTATGGGTGATTTTAGTGCCGGAACTTCAGATTTGGACCCCTCTAGTCCCTTGTACACTAATCAAACAAAGCTCTATATTTCTGTGGGTTTTGTATAATTAATTATAAACAGTTGACTATTTTTCCTTTCTCTAACCAATTTTAGCCCTTCTATTTCATATTAATTTCTCTCTTATTTTTTCCAGTAATCCCTTTTAGTGGTTTTGCACTAAGGACCCACCTGTGTGGTCTAATGCTCTGGTTTATACCCCTAATCTCTAAAATCCCTTTTAGTGGTTTTGCACTAAGGACCTACCTGAGTGGTCTAATGCTCTGGTTTATGTCCCTAATCTCTAAAATCCCTTTTAGTGGTTTTGCACTTAGGACCCACCTGAGTGATCTAATGCTCTGGTTTATACCTCTAATCTCTAAAATCCCTTTTAGTGGTTGTGCACTAGGACCCACCTGGTGAATCTAATGCTCTGTTTATAGCCCTAATCTCTAAAATCCCTTTTAGTGGTTTTGCACTTAGGACCCACCTGAGTGATCTAATGCTCTGGTTTCTGTCCCTAGTGGTTTTGCACTGGCCCCACTGAGTGATCTAATGCTCTGGTTTACCTCTAATCTCTAAAATCCCTTTTAGTGGGTTTGCACTAAGGAACCCACCTGAGTGATCTATGCTCTGGTTATACTCCTAACCTCTAAAAATCCCTTTTAGTGGTTTTGCACTAAGGACCTACTGTGTGGTCTAATGCTCTGGTTTATGTCCCTAATCTCTAAAATCCCTTTTAGTGGTTTTGCACTTAGGACCCACCGAGTGATCTAATGCTTGGTTTATACCTCTAATCTCTTAAAATCCCTTTTAGTGGTTTGTGCACTAAGGACCCACCTGAGTGTCTAATGCTCTGGTTTATGCCCCTAATCTCTAAAATCCCTTTTAGTGGTTGTGCACTAAGGACCCACCTGAGTGATCTAATGCTCTGGTTTATACCCTAATCTCTAAAATCCCTTTTAGTGGTTGTGCACTAAGGACCCACCTGAGTGGTCTAATGCTCTGGTTTATGCCCCTAATCTCTAAAATCCCTTTTTTAGTGGTTTGCCACTAAGGACCACCTGAGTGGTCTAATGCCCGGTTTATGTCCCTAATCTCTAAAACCCTTTTAGTGGTTGCACTAAGGACCACCTGAGTGGTCTAATGCTCGGTTTATACCTCTAATCTCTAAAATCCTTTTAGTGGTTGTGCACTAAGGACCCACCTGAGTGGTCTAATGCTCTGGTTTATGCCCTAATCTCTAAAATCCCTTTTAGTGGTTTTGCACTAAGGACCCACCTGAGTGTCTAATGCTCGGTTACTATACCCCTAATCTCTAAAATCCCTTTTAGTGGTTTCGCACTAAGGACCTACCTGAGTGGTCTAATGCTCTGGTTTATACCCTAATCTCTAAAATCCCTTTTAGTGGTTGTGCACTAAGGACCCACCGAGTGGTCTAATGCTCTGGTTTATGCCCTAATCTCTAAAATCCTTTTAGTGGTTGTGCACTAAGGACCCACCTGAGTGATCTAATGCTCTGATTATGTCCCTAATCTCTAAAATCCCTTTTAGTGGTTGTGCACTAAGGACCCACCTGAGTGGTCTAATGCTCTGGTTTATGTCCCTAATCTCTAAAATCCCTTTTAGTGGTTTTGCACTAAGGATTCACCTGAGTGACTAATGCTCTGGTTATACCTCTAATCTCTAAAATCCCTTTTAGTGGTTGTGCACTAAAGGGACCACCTGATGATCTAATGCTCTGGTTTATGTCCCCTAATCTCTAAAATCCCTTTTAGGTGGTTGTGCACTAAGGACCCACCTGAGTGATCTAATGCTCTGGTTTATGTCCCTTAATCTCTAAAAATCCCTTTTTAGTGGTTTTTGCACTTAGGACCCACCTGAGTGATCTAATGCCTCTGGTTTATACCTCTAATCTCTAAAATCCTTTTAGTGTTGTGCACTAAGGACCCCCTGAGTGGCTAATGCTCGTTATGTCCCTAATCTCTAAAAAGTGATTTAATGCTCTGGTTTAGCCCCTATCCTAAAATCCTTTTTTAGGTGGTTTGCACTAAGACCACCTGAGTGGTCTAATGCTCTGGTTATTGTCCCTAATCTCTAAATCCCTTTTAGTGGTTGTGCACCTAAGGACCCACCTGAGTGATCTAATGCTCTGGTTTATACCCCTAATCTCTAAAATCCCTTTTAGTGGTTTTGCACTAAGGACCTACCTGAGTGGTCTAATGCTCTGGTTTATGTCCCTAATCTCTAAAATCCCTTTTTTAGTGGTGTGCACTAAGGACCCACCTGAGTGGTTCTAATGCTCTGTTTATGCCCCTAATCTCTAAAAATCCCTTTTAGTGGTTGTGCACTAAGGACCCACCTTGAGTTGATTCTAATGCTCTGGTTATTTTATACCTTAATCTCTAAAAATCCCTTTTTAGTGGTTGTGCACTAATGGACCCACCTGTGTGGTCTAATGCTTTGGTGGTCTAATCTCTAAAATCCTTTTATGTGTGCACTTAGGACCCACCTGAGTGATCTAATGTCTGGTTATGTCCCTAATCTCTAAAATCCCTTTTAGTGGTTGTGCACTAAGGACCCACCTGAGTGGTCTAATGCTCTGTTTATGTCCCTAATCTCTAAAATCCCTTTAGTGGTTGTGCACTAAGGACCCACCTGAGTGGTCTAATGCTCGGTTTATGTCCCTAATCTCTAAAATCCCTTTTAGTGGTTGTGCATAAGACCCACCTGAAATGCTCTGGTTATGCCCCTAATCTCTAAAATCCTTTTAGGGTTGTGCACTAAGACCACCTGATGTGGTCTAATGCTCGGTTTATGTCCTAACTCTAAAATCCCTTTTAGTGGTTTGTGGCATAAGACCCACTGAGTGATCTAATGCTCTGGTTTATACCCCTAATCTCTAAAATCCTTTTAGTGTAGTTTGCACTAAGGACCTACGAGTGGTTCTAATCTCTGTTATGTCCCTAATCTCTAATCCCTTTAGGGTTGTGCCTAAGACCCCCTGAGTGCTAATGCTCTGGTTTATGCCCCTAATCTCTAAAATCCCTTTCGTGGTTGTGCACTAAGACCCACCTGAGTGATCTAATGCTCTGGTTTATACCTCTAATCTCTAAAATCCCTTTTAGTGGTTGTGCACTAAGGACCCACCTGTGTGGTCTAATGCTTTGGTGGTCTAATCTCTAAAATCCCTTTTAGTGGTTGTGCACTAAGGACCACCTGAGTGGTCTAATGCTCGGTTTATTGTCCCTAATCTCTAAAATCCTTTTAGTGGTTGTGCACTATGGACCCACCTGTGTGGTCTAATGCTTTGGTTTATACCCCTAATCTCTAAAATCCCTTTTAGTGGTTTTGCACTAAGGACCCACCTGAGTGGTCTAATGCTCTGGTTTATGTCCCTAATCTCTAAAATCCCTTTTAGTGGTTTTGCACTTAGGACCCACCTGAGTGGTCTAATGCTCTGGTTTATACCTCTAATCTCTAAAATCCCTTTTAGTGGTTGTGCACTAAGGACCCACCTGTGTGGTCTAATGCTCTGTTTATGTCCCTAATCTCTAAAATCCCTTTTAGTGGTTTTGCACTAAGGACCCACCTGAGTGGTCTAATGCTCTGGTTTATACCCCTAATCTCTAAAATCCCTTTTACTACTTAGGCATTTGTTTTATCTTTGATTTAGTAATCTTTCTCATTATAAGCTGGCTGGATCTAAGCAAGGTTTTTGCCATTTTGTAGTCTTCAGGGCTCCTATTATATTTATTTTCCCTGCTTATTTTATATTACATTTTCCCCGGTTACTACACCTTTGTGGGGTCGCAATCGTACCATGATTAGAAGTCAAGTCTTTGCCTAGAGAGCATAATGTGCTAATCTCTTGACCAAGGAGCCTTAGTTTTTTAAGTTAAATAAATAATAAGAAAAAATAAAAAAGAACCTTTATTTACCAAACATTACAATTATGTACATAAAAATATACAATATATTTGTTACAAAAGTACTTATTTATTGCAAATTTCTATAATATTATATAATTATATATTTTATTTTGTTTATTATTATTTTAACTATATATTTTATATATTTATTACAAATATTTTTTTTTTTTTTATCATGAATATCTATATGATTATATTTATTATAATATCTTTTACATAAATACAAGTATTTTTATTATATACACATATATTTCTTAAATAAGGATTTAAATCAAAATTATAATTTTTATGGATGGTAAACCCAAAAAGAGAACCTGAGTGTGGGGGGTTACACTTATGTGTTGACAAAGGTTATAAGCGTAACAGGAAACAAAAAAACAAAATAAATAAGCTGATAAAAAAAATTGTTAAGAACAAAAAGGAATGTAAAAAATATTGATTAATTGATTAATGTATGATTGTTGTTAAGAATATACAAAATTGTTAAAAATAAAAAGGAATGTAAAAAAATATTGTTTTTTTGAGGTAGTACGTAATTGAGCACTTTATTGGACCGTTTTTAGGATGAGAAGCCAATCATTATTGTCTTAGGAGGTTATTTAGTACTTTTCACCTCCGAGGACAATAATGAATGTAAAAAAACTCCTAGGACGTAAAAGTAATTCATATGTTGCGTGTTTAAAAAACAATCTGTGTTAAAACTTCATGAGTTTTCTTTAAAAAAACGTTCATTTTGTTTTCTGTTTTTGTTCATAGACTATTTTTTTTCGTTTTTAAAAGGTGTTCTAATTGACAATTTTTGTGTGTTTATTGTAAAGCTTTTACATTTTGAGTAAAAGTGTGAAGCTATGGATGAATTAATGACGACGAATAATATGGAGTTAATAATAATTGAAGTTTGTTTTTTTCAATTAAGTATACAGCACAGTTTAATGAGTGCTACCTCAAAAAAAATAGTGTATGCCATCCGCTGAGAATGTCTTTATGTCTGGCAATTTTTCCCGACTCGCTTCGCTCGTCGGTAAATCTAATTGCCGTGACATAAAGACACACTTCTCAGCCTTATGGCATAAATAACTATTAATTGATGAATTGATTAGTTTTAGAATATTAAAATTGAAGGTTTAAATTTAAAAAAAAAAATAATGAAATAAACTAGAAATTGATGATGAAAGGAATAATAAATGTTTACTCTTATAATTAAACTTAAATAATTTACATACTCAGGGTATAGAGGAATGAGTGACTCAGCGACTCAGGGATTAACTTTTTAATTTTTTTAAACAGTTTCAAGGTTTAAAGAGAGAACTCTAGTCATGTAACTTTTTCTTGAACCTATTAAGAGAGTCCTGTTGTAGTAAACTAGGGAGAACTTGGTTGAATTTGTAATCAACAATTACCTGAGAGTTCCAACGATATGTCTTTATGTAGGATTTTTTGCTTAGTTATATTTTTTATTAATATATCATCACTGATAACCATTATTTTTTATTTTGACTATACAGAAAGAACGAAATGGTTGTTTAAAAAAAATCATTTTTTAATTGTTTTTGTGATAAAGAACAGTTTATTTGTATACCCCAATAATAATTTTGAATCAAACTTGGTATAAAAATCAGCCTTGGAGAGAATAAGAACCCTATTAAAAACCAGGTGTTTATAAATTCATGAACCCGGTTTGCTTAGTCGGCAAACATTTTCAATAAATCTGTAACATTTTGGTTAACATTTTTTTTCGGGAAAAAGTCCTTGTATATGTTTTTTGAAGTGCTGAATCGAATGAAACCGTTCCAGAATAGTTTTATTGAACTGTTCTTATTTTTTTTAAGTTGATGGTACATCTAGTATCTTAAGGGCTCAAGCTGTAATTGTCAACTGTCATTTATTTCTATAATAATCCAGTTAAAAACGAACTGATTGAAATGTAAAAAATAAAAACAATGTGAGATTTTAAGATATTATGAAAGCATGTCGTTTTCCACATTATAAATATACAAATATTAAATGTAATAGTGTGCACAGTTAGTAAAAAGCAGGATTATTGGGCGATTATAACTTGTTAGTTGCTCATTTGTCGCAGTGGCCACCCAGCGCTGGAGTCATTTCCCTTGTTGAACAGCTGTTAATTTTTACTCCCCAATCTTTAGGTTATATGATCAATGTCTCTTATCGATTATTGTAATTGTTACAGTTTGGATCATTTGAAATGTTAACTCAGCTAAGTCATAGATATTTAAATTTAGAGAAGAGCAGCCATCTTCACTTCATATGTGGGTCTTTATCTGGGGTTATTGGCACTGTTGTTTCTTATCCTTTTGACGTGATAAGAACCCGATTCATTGCACAGGGTAATAATAAAGTGAGTAACTCCAAAAAAATTATAGTTTTTTAACTATATTTAAAAAAAAACTCATATATCATTTGATAAAAAACAAGTGTCCTCCCTCTTGGCCTTGGCCCTATATCAGTTTGTCATATTACAACTTTATATAAGTGGCATACTGCACAATATAAGCAAAATTTGTTAACATTATGTTATATTTATCAATCAATAAAACTAGAACTAATCAAGGATCTGCAATTCTGCCGACTCGTAATCGGATGGGTATCCAGCAGAACGCACTTTAGGGATCAAAGGTTCTGCCTGCAGAACGCCCCAGGCAGAACGCACTTTAGGGATCAAAGGTTCTGCCTGGGACACCCATCCGATACGAGTCAGCAGAATTGAGTCCTTTTCAGGAAGGTATTTACGAAATATAAACCCTTTCCAGCCATTACACTTTTTATTAACTTGGGTGGTATTTGACCCCTAAAGTGCGTTCTGCCTGGGACACTCATCCGATACGAGTCGGCAGAATTGCAGATCCTTGTTCAGGAAGGTATATACGAAAAATTGAGACTGGTTCCAACCATTACACTTTTTATTAACAAAACACCCCTGGGCTCTTGGTCTATAATACATTTTAAACTTCACACATGTGTTAACCATACGTATAGGTGTATAAAATTTCAGCACAATCAGATAATGTTTTGAATTTTTACTGAGTCATGATTGTGAGTTAATGATGTCACACATATTTCATTCACAATAGGGTTCGGGGCATTAAGGAGGTTGATTTGTGTACAAGTTTTCATTTCGCTCCAAGAAAGCGTTCAAAAGTTATTGTGTCCTATAGAAGCATCTAGGAACTAAAACTCCTGTACATACACATGGAAATAATGAAAGAAAAGAAGTCTCTCCACAAAATAAACTTTATTGGCAAAGCGCTTTCAACCTAACTAGAGGCCATCATCAGTGCAAAACCATTGAGATGTAAAGAGAAGATAAGTGAGTCTTATGTTTTTCTATTAGATATGAGAGTCAGACTCTCATATCTAATAGAATAGATAGAAAAACATAGACTCACTTCTCTTCTTCTTTACATCTCAACGGTTTCGCACTGATGATGGCCTCTAGTTAGGTTGAAATGCTTTGCCAATAAAGTTTTATTTGTGGAGAGATTTCTTTTCTTTCATTATTTATAATGGACTCCATTCACACTCACTCTAAGGATATACACATGGAAATTTCTAGCTGAGGCTGGTAAATAACCTATTTCACTGACGAGGTGAAGCCGAGTCAGGCAAATTGCCTGCAAAGGCGAAGCTAAAATTCACTTAATAACACTGTTACATAATAACCTCAACTCATTCATTTCTCCTCCTAGAATGTTTTGACGTTTTTACCATTATAATATCAATTAAATTAATAAAGACTTTAGTCCATTTTTTTTAAATTTATTGAAAATAAATGATGAAGAGCTTTCGCCTAGGGATCCTGAGCTTCTTCAGTTCTTGAAAAATGACAAAATTAAAAAAAAATTGTAAATTAATAAAATTTTGAATGTTTTTTATGTCAATTTCATATCAAATTCTTTTGAAATGGCCAATGATTGATTGAAGGTGATATTTTAATTTCTCTAGATGTAGTGTCTTTATTCACTTGTATTCCTATTGATGGGCTAATCTATAATTTATGATCTGTATCCCCAAATTCTGCTCCATATCTATAAACACTTTTATCACTTTAGTTAATTTTTGTCTTTCAAAATCATATTTTAGCCATAATAACATTTTATTTTATGAAAAAAGTGGTCTTCCGATGGTTGACCATCTGTCATGTATCGTTGTAGATTTAGTCCTTGATCATATTTTTTCTTTAATTATTGCCAAGTATGTAACTAAAATCAAAATAGTTTAGAAATATGTTGACGACAGTTTTTTAATAATAAATAAATTTATAATAAGCGAACTTCTTGACAGTTTCAACGATCTCCATCCAAATCTAAAATTCACTTTAGAAATCCAAAATAACTATTCCGTACCCTTTTTAGATATTTTAATTATTAAATCACCTGGTAATACCCCTTCATATTAAACATTACACCAAACCCACCTATTCTGGCAGACTTTTAAACTATTTATCCCATCAACCTTAAGCGATCCACAATTTACAGCTGAAGTCACCATCAAAATTAATGATGTACTTAGAGAAAAAAATTACCCTGATAGACTAGTCTCCAACCTATTGTTTCGTTACCATAACCCACTAATCCAAATACCTCCTATTGCTGCTAATGATACCGACCGACCGAATAACTTACCTACTTACCACTCGCTTACCTACATAGGACACCCTACATACCAGATTAAAAACTTATTTAAAGACTACAACATCAAAATTGCTCTAAAAACCCCTAATAATTTCTACATTAAATATTTTTCAAAATTAAAAGACCCCCTCACTAATGCCCACAGATGCAATGTTATATACAGAATACCATGTAAAGACTGCTTCCCAAGCATACACAGGAGAGACCTCTCAACTTTAAAAAAAAAGACTTGACACACATAACAACCTAATACTTGACAACTTTAACCTTATCAGAACATATAACAAAACTTGACCACCGACCAGGCAAAGAAAACTGTCGTATATACAGAACCACATGCAGACAAAGAAAACTGTCGTATATACAGAACCACATACAGACAAAGAAAACTGTCGTATACATGATACAGAACCACATAAAGACAAAAGGAAATTTTTAGAAATGCTCTATATAAAAGCTGTCAAAGACAGTATGAACAAAAAAACAAGACATTAACAATCTTAGCAGTATTTATTATAATATTATCTTAAAATCTTAATTTTTCCTTTACCCTCTTATTTTGTAATTTAATTTTATTTACTTAGTTAGACTCGTGACATAAAAAAAAAACAATCAACACTTTATTAATTTTTAAACTTTTTCAATTTTGTCATTTTTAAGAACTGAAGAACCTCAGCATCCCTGGACAAAAGATCTTTGTCAATTTATTTCCAATATTTTTTTTAAAAAAGGACTGAAGTCTTCAATAATTTGATTGATATTACAATTTATAACAGTCGAAAAAGCTCTAAAGTTATTTTTACCATTATATTTAAATGTACCATAACTTCCTAGCAGATAGAGTTTATTCCACTATCCTTTTGCCATCTAAGACCAGTTTTATTAAATACTTAGCAGGTGTTTTAAGTTATTATATTTGTTCTTTATGATCTTTCTTCATTAATGGATATTTATGACACATATTTAAAATAATGTTTTGTTGTTAGGGTGGTACCTCTACTTATGACCACCAGTCTTAGAATAATACTATATATAGAAGGAGCACTACTGATAACACGAAATTCGGTTCACTGGTGCAACTAAGTAATGCTGCCACCCTTACAATATACAATTTTCTAAAAAAAAGTTGGCAATACTTCCAGTTGCCGAATTATTATGTTCTATTATTAATTAATGATTGATTATTTATAAAATACTAATATAAATATCAGTGCATTACAATATTTTATGAATTTTAAATTGTAGTTTAACGTATTTATTAAAATTATATATAAAAAGTAGTCCTTGTCAACTAAATGTAGATTCTTGTATTCCGCCACCCTTTTGCCATTTAAGACCAGTTTTATTAAATACTCAGCAGGTGTTTTAAGTTATTATATTTGTTCTTTACGATCTTTCTTCATTAATAGATATTATGACACATATTTAAAATAATGTTTTGTTGTCAGGTTGGCAGCATTACTTAGTTGCACCAGTCAACCGGCTTTCGTGTTATCAGTGGAATTACATTGTGTTTACGGTCCTGTGCTCTTCTATATATAGTATTATTTCTAAGCCACCAGTTCAACCGGCTTTCATGTTATCAGTAGAATACATTGTATTTACGGTCATATGCTCCTTCTATATATGTATTATTCTAAGGAACTGAGGATGGAGGCTATAATAAATAATGCCAAAGAGTGGTTCACAACAAACCATATTTTTCTAAATGAAGAGAAAACACAAATTATGTTTTTTCATTAAAACAACCGGATAAGGTATCTTCAATAAAACTATTAGGAGTTATCTTGGACTTAACTTTATCCTGGGAGCATCATATGTTAGCTCTATTCAAGAAACTAACATCAGTTCCGTTTTTATTGAGAAAATTGGATAATTCCCTAAAGGAGAAAACCTTAAAGGCAGCTTATTTTTCATATTTTCATTCTATAATATCATATTGTGTCACCATTTGGGGCACTAGCTGTAAAGCTAACAAAATATTTCTTCTGGAAAAATATGCGATAAGAATTAAATGTGTTATGTGTTAAATCTGACCATCTATGCCAAAAGCTCTTTCAGAGACTTGAGATTATGACCTTGTATGTTATTTTTATTTTTTTTTCAAAGCTCTTTATTTCACAAAAAAAGTATTGATACAAAAGTAAAAAAAGTATTGATACAAAAGTAAAAAAAGTATTGATTCAAAAGTAAAAAAAGTATTGATACAAAAGTAAAAAAAGTATTGATTCAAAAGTAAAAAAAAAAGTATTGATACAAAAGTAAAAAAAGTATGAACAAAAGTAAAAAAGTTTGATACAAAGTAAAAGTATTGATACAAAAGTAAAAAAAGTATTGATACAAAAGTAAAAAAAAAGTATTAATACAAAAGTAAAACAAGTATTATTAACAAAATATGTACGTAGAACAAAGTGAAATCCCACAAGGTAATCCTGAGTTTGGGGGTCTTAAGTAAATAATAAAAGCTTATTTTTTATTTATAAATATAAGTGTGTATATATGTGTGTGTGTATGTATGTATTTATTATTTTTTGTACAACTAGTATAGTATAGTAAGTTATACTAGTTGTACAAAAAATAATAAATACATACATACACACACACATATATACACACTTATATTTATAAATAAGTGAATATTGTTATGTATAATCTGCTTAACTCTTTTGAATGAGACTAAGCACAAGTGGAGTTATTCATACTAGGAAACAAAGGAGTCTCTCCACAAAAACAATAGTTTATTGTCAAAGCGCTTTCAACCTAACATGAGGTCATCATCAGTGCCATGAAGATAAATATGAAAGTTATAAATACTCTTTTCCGAGATGGTAACAGCTCGGTGAGTCAAGTAAGACTCACCGAGCTGTTACTGTTATTTCTAACTTTCATCTTTATCTTTTTTGCACTGATTATGGTCTCTTGTTAGGTTGAAAGCGCTTTGCCAATAATAGTTATTTATGCAACAAGGGATGAAAGTAACTTTTACAGCTCTAGTTAAAGTTTCGTCCTAAGGCAGCGCCGAAGGAGAAAACTTCATTAGCTCACGAGGCCGGTAGGCCGAGGGAGATAACTAGTTAAGTAACATTTTGGCTTCCAAAGGCTTGACGAGGGAGATAATACGAGAGCTGAAACTTTCATCCCTTGTTGCATATTAAATTTACTTGACTAGAGAACTAATACTAACAACTATTAATATATTCTTCAGCTCCTTAATTGTTATCGTGTTAGTTTAGTTTATTCTTACCATGTCAATTACTCTGATGAAGAGAGAATAAAGCCACTATCTTCACATTATTTTATTGTAAGCTGTCAATAGAATAATGTGTAATACTATATTTGTAATTTAAACATTAGCGTGTGTATATTGTATATTCTACCCGTAGTACCAACATAACACCGAAAAAAATCCTGAAAATTTCCTAAAATTCCTAAAAATTTACTAAAAAAATTCTGTCAAGTGCCAACACTTTCACTTTTCCTCTCTAGGGAGTAAAAGTACATTTACAGTGTGAGATAACAAGACTGTAAGTAGAACTTACAATACAAGGAGTAGATAAACTTTATTTATTTTTTTTTTTTATAGAGAGACTCTTTTCTTCATTTCCTAGTTGATTAACTCTGTACATCAAGAGTTACTAACATTGCCCTCAAATGATAGTAATACAATACCAGATTTGAAGAAAATTGATTGATCCCTCAACACAGGCAGCAAAACTAATACAGCACCAAAATTGGTGGGAATAAGATGCTTGAATAATCTTCGTTCTGAAGTTTGAACCTTATCAAAATTGAAATTCAAGATGTGCCTTAAAAAATTTTTAATTGCAAAAGCTTACTGTAGTATAATTATTTTCTAAAAGACAACATTAATCATTTATAATCATTACTTTGTAATGCTTGTGACTTGTTCTCTTTCCTTTTAATTTGAGACTAATTCTATTTTAATTTAAGTGTAAGTTTGACTTTGTCATAGACTTGTATATTGTAACAGTAAAAAAGACATTTATGTATTTATTTATTTTTGCCATCTGAACAACCTAATCAGTATCATTTTGTGATGGAAATTTGCTAACTTGTTTTCCATTTGAAAATTAAACAAGTTCTATCTTAATAGTTTGATATAAATTTGATGTAACGTATATGGTAATTCTGTAATGTATATTGTAATGTGAGGTAGGACAGTGTGTTCTTGGTATCAAAATGTACAATGCATTACCTGACAGTATTAAAGATTTGCAGATAAACAAATTTAAAAAGGAGATCAAGGATATTCTCATCACTAATCCACTGTATAAAAGTGATGATTTCTTTAAACTTAAATTTTAAGTCCTCTTACTACATTTTTTATTGATTTGACATTATCCTATTGTTAATTTTTTATTCATGATGGAAATAAAGACTTTATTTATTTATTTAATTCTGTAAGGTATACGGTAATTCTGTAACGTATATGGTAATTCTGTAATTTATATGGCAATTCTGTAACATATATTGTAATTCTGTAAGGTATATGGTAATTCTGTAACGTATATGGTAATTCTGTAATTTATATGGCAATTCTGTAACATATATTGTAATTCTGTAAGTTATATGGTAATTCTGTAACGTAATGGTATCTGTATTATGGGTAATTCTGTAACGTATATGGTAATTCTGTTTAGGTATATAGCAGTATGTATGATGGTATAGTTAATATGATCAAGTCGGAGGGTCCAACATCTCTCTTCAAAGGAATGACCCCCACTCTAATCCAAGTAGCTCCTCACGCTGGAGCTCAATTTGCTTCATATCACTTATTTACACGTCTAGTCACTTTAGTTCGTAAGTATTTTTATTTTATTTATTTCGTTTACAAAAAAACTGAATTAATACTGATAATGATATGAAACTTGTCATATATGTTGGTCTTATATATGACCTATGGTATAAATGAGGAAAAGTAAAAATAATAAATTAAATATTAATATAATTTTACATACACTTGATTTAAAGTCATAGTATGACAAACGGTTAAAATCAGTTAACATTGTGGGAAAATAGTGTTGAAGAACCAATGAAGTTGGCCTTATTTGAAATTTTGGGCATGGTTTAACATCTTTTTTTTTTATATTCCGGAGGAAATAATTTCCTAGGTACTTAGACCTCGTATGTGGGTCCATTGTACCTGTATTTGAATAGTTTAACATCTAGTACTATCCTCATTGGCTCCCTCACATTATTTTCCCATGCTGTTAACTGATTTTAACTATGTGTTTTACTTTAGTACTTTCCACTTCCTATTTGAGTTTTTTTTAATGTTTTCTTTATTGAATAATATAAATTATATATAATATCAAAACTTCTTAATATAATACATAGAGAATAAAATTGTTTTACTTATTAGCAATAATTTCAAATAAAAGAAAACAAAAATGAATGGATGATTTCTGTATAAAAAATATATCGCATAATATTTCATATAGATAATACTTATAGTTAGATATGTTTATTTATTTATTTTTATTTCTGTATTTGAAGTTATTAATAATTATTTATTATGAAGTTTATTATAATGTTAGAAAACGTACTCTTTGCTGTAAGACAAGAGTAATGTATTTTATTTGTTTAGCTATAACTGTGGGAGAGGATAACAGACTGAATATGAGTGGAAGTCTTGTGGCTGGTAGCCTAGCTGGTTTAGTATCCAAGACATTGGTCTACCCGTTTGATTTAACTAGAAAGAGACTCGAGTTTCAAGGTTTTCAACAAGCCAGGCAGGGATTTGGACAGGTAGATGCTTTTTCTTAATATTTAAATGCTATTTTTAGTAGGTAACTGATTTTCAATAATGGGCAATTGATTTTCATTCTCAAGTAACTGTTTCTCAAGGGTGGGCAATTGATTTTCATTCTCAAGTAACTGTTTCTCATGGGTGGGCAATTGATTTTCATTCTCAAGGGTGGGCAATTGATTTTCATTCTCAAGTAACTGTTTCTCATGGGTGGGCAACTGATTTTCATTCTCAAGTAACCTGTTTCTCATGGGTGGCAATTGATTTTCATTGGTAGTTTCTTATAATTGTTTCATTGGTAGATAACTGTTTCTCATGGGTGGGCAACTGATTTTCATTCACAAGTAACTGTTTCTCATGGGTGGGCAATTGATTTTCATTCATTTTCTCATTGGTGGGCAATTGATTTTCATTGGTAAGTAACTGTTTCTCATGGGTGGGCAAATGATTTTCATTGGTAGGTAACGGTTTCTCATGGATGGGAAATTGATTTTCATTGGTAGGTAACTGTTTCTCATGGATGGGCAATTGATTTTCATTGGTAGAAAAATGTTTCTCATTGGTGGGCAATTGATTTTCATTGGTAGATAACTGTTTCTCATGGTTGGGCAATTGATTTCTATTGGTAGGTAACTGTTTCTCATAGGTGGGCAATTAATTTTCATTGGTACGTAACTGTTTCTCATGGGTGGGCAGTTGTTTTAGATTGACTTTTTGATCTTTCTTAGTTGCTAGAAAGCCATCTTAATTGAACAAGTGGTTCATATCTTTTCCTGTAAGCCTAAATAAAATGCTAGGCTATTCCATTGCTTATTTAGTTATTATATTCTGTGAATTACTATGCATGAAATCGTATCAATGGTTTTCAAATGTATTTTTTATAAGGTTTCGTATTGCATATATATATATATATATATATATATATATATATATATATATAATATATATATATATATATATAATATATATATATATATATATATATATATATATATATATATATATATATATATATATATATATATATATATATACATACATTCAAAATATTACATGAATCTGACATTAATTTTTCTTTATGATGGAAAATTTTTGTTTTTAATAATAAATGTTTTGGGTTGTTAAAGTGACTGGATTCTAAAGTTACGGCTTCAATTTAAAGCTGCTTTGTTTTATTTTTTTAGAATTTCTGGTGCGATGGGATGGTAAATTGTTTTATAAAAACATACTCGGCTGAAGGATTGACAGGATTGTTCAAAGGATTGTCTCCTAGTCTGCTCAAAGCTGGAGTAACAAGTGCTCTTCACTTTACTGTTTATGAACAAACTTGTCGATCTATTGCATTGTTTAAAATGAGAAATAAGAGTTGAAAGAAAAGTAGGCAGTAATGTTTAAGTACTACAGTTCTTGAACATAGAATGAGAAATAAAAGTTGAAAAAAAGTAGGTGATAATTTTTAAGAACTGCAGTTCTTAAACATGAAAAGAGGTATATATAGGGAGGGGGGAGTGGTAGTAACTAGCAGGCAAGTAGGCCATGTTGTTGGGCCCTTTTGCCAGCTCCCCAACTTATGTTCTACTCCTTTTAATATCAAGTGTAGGTATATTTCATCTAATCTAGACAGAAGAGCCGTGGATATCTATAGTTCCTCTTATGCTTTTTTCAAGCAATCATACATATTTTCACTGACTCTTATAGTCTAGTGAAAACTAGGAATAACTCGTGCCCTCGCTGTTATACCAAACCTACACACACTTTAAAGTACAAGGCAGACACACTATAGTATTATAGTGAATCTACTACGAGGGTCCTAAATTTTGCCTATACCCAGATTCATTTAGGGTAAGGGATCTTTAACGAGTACCTGACAACGCACAGGCTCAAGAATACCGGCTTTACGTCCCTTCGACGTCCCTTTCGAGATTTGGCACACATGTAGCCATGTTTAGGACTAATATATGTGCCAAGTTTCAACTCATTATCAGCATTAGTTCAATTTTTATCATTTATATGACTTGTGCACGTTTACGGGAAATAATCCAATTGAGTTGAAATTTGGTACCAGTGTACACCTTTACTTAAAAAAAAAGGTAAACCACTTTTTGTTTCTACACAGTATTATTCATAATTTTTGTTGGGTCATAAAAGTTAAGCAGCATCCAGTGTGGTCAGTGCCAGGATGGATGACTCGTCCGAAAACGAGGTGCATTATTAATTTAACGACTTGTATATTCTTAGGACAAACGAAGCGAGTTCAAAACAGGGAGGATGAGTGTTGCAAATCTGATGTAAAGAGGAAAAGTTCCGTAATATTAATATATTAATTAATACCTAATTAATATTTTTAATATTATTTGCCTAATTTTTAATTTTAAAAAAATAATAATAAATAAATGCATAATTAAATAAATAAATTAAACAATTTAATAAATGTATATAATAAAATATGAAAACAAATAATAAATGAAAACAATAAAATAATGTAAACTGAATGATAAATAAATATAAAATTATGTAAACATTGTTTAAATTAATATAAAATTATGTAAACATAATAGTTTGTTCTTTGTAGCACTGGAAAGTTTATAGAACTCCATCTCAGGCTTGATCAAGGGGACTTTAGTTCTATAAAAAGTTTTGAACGATTTATTCAATTTAATATATTTCGCCTATCATTGTAGGCATCTTCAGAAACATTCTCAACAAGCTACATTAATAAACTATTAAATAAATAAATAAATAAACAAACACAATACATTAATAGAAAGACTAGAAAAATCACACCTTAAATAATAAAAATGATATGAAAACAAATAATTATCTTCTTAATCTTTATAAGATTTATCGTCACAAAGTAATATGTCAGACATTTTGGTCAACAAACTTGTACATTTTCTTAAATAAAGGTGAATTGGAGAATTCTGTTTGTTCGTTAAGAGTATGAGAATCTGAATTCTTGGTAGATAAATAAATTTCCAACTCTTCAAGCGCATGAAGCCTTTTACCGAAACTTTCTTTATGAATAACTCTCATATCCTTTTCATCTCCATACTTGTGGTTGGTTTCTACAATATGCTTAGCGAAAGAAGAACTCTTTAAGTACCGTTGTTGAGTTGCACTTTTCTTTTTTATGTTTTCCTCAATCAACCTTTTCTTATCAATAAGTTTTAGCTTATCTCTACCACTTTTCATGGTGATGAGGTAGTCTACATTGCCAAGATCTTTTTTGAGTTCTTCTTCCTCTTGCTTCAGGTGTTTAATTCTCTTTATAGAACCAATGTGTTCTTCCCACCTTTGCTTTACTGCTCTACCGGACATCCCTGTATACTCCGCTTTACACCCTCCTCCGAACATTGTAAACGATAAACTCCACTATTATCTTCTTTTCTAACTCTAAGCTTAGAGTTATTAAGATTTTTATCAATACTATTACTAGTATAGCTAGCTGGAGTAATACCAATTTTTCTCAATTCTTTCAGAGTGTTGTTGGATGAGTTGCCTAGGTAAAGGATTTTTTTATACATGCTAGGTTCTTTAGCTTCTGATATTAATCCTAACTCCTTATTCTCCAGTTTCTTTGAGCAGTTTTTTAAAATATTGTCTACTATATTAGGGGAGTAACTTGCTGACAGCTATTTGCTTAATCACAGCTATTTCTTCTTCTGCCTTTCATTATTAAGGGGAACAGTAAGAGCTCTCCAACACATAGAACGGAAGGAAGCTAACTTTTGACTCCAAGGGTGGTTAGAAGATTTAGGTATAACCACATTTGTATGGGTAGGTTTTCTGTAGATATCAAATTCATGTCTACTACCCTCTCTATAAATACTGAGGTCTAAAAAATTAAGTTTTCCATCAACTTCTCGTTCCATGGTGAATTTTATATCTGAATCTAATGAGTTAAGATATTTGAGAAAATTATCCAGCTGCCTATCTGTACCCTTCCATAATGCTATGCTGTCATCCACATATCTTCTATAATACAGTATACAGTTGAAATAAGGGTTAGATTCTTTATTCATGATAAATTTCTTTTCAAACCTATCCATGAAAGCCTCTGCTAAAATAGGACTGAGTGGGGACCCAATGGCTAAGCCATCCTTGGTTTCAAAAAATTGGCCATAGAAATGAAAAAAGTTTTGATCAATACACATATTGATTAAAATGATAAGATCATCAACTTCTCTAGGATCAGCACCACACTCTTCTAATATTTTAGCCATTAAAGCCTTACAATCATTAGGCCTAACACTAGGAAAAAGGGAAACCACATCAAATGATACAAGTTTACAACCAGATGGTATGTCAAAATCTTTAATCACATGGATTAATTCGTCTCTGTTCATGATACCATATTCAGCTTTGAAGTTTGTAAGTTCTTTAAATCTTTTAACTGCATACTTAGCTACTCTGCTACACGGAGCTTCGTTATAACTGACTACAGGTCTAATGCTATTCCCAGGTTTATGAAGTTTTATTAGACCGTATAGGCAAGGTGCCTTTGGATTCATAACTAATAATCCTGCTGCCCACTTGATAGAAGTACAATTTTTAACAGTATTTTTGACAATTTCTTGACATGATTTAGTTTTATCATCAATTTTTTTGAATCTACCGTTTTTAATAAAATCATAAACCTTACTAACATAATCATCTTTATTAATTAAAACAATAGAATTACCTTTATCCGCTTTAGTTAAGATTATGTCTTCTTCAGTAAGAGCTTTCTTTAATTGAGCAGTAGTTCTGTGCTCTTGGTTCTTTAATTTTCGATCAAGTTGCACCGAGTTTGCCAAAACATGATTTTTCTCCTCTTTGTCTTCTAATCCCAATGTAGCAACTTCTAAGTCGACAATATACTGTTTAAACTTATTAGTATCGGTTTCATCTAAGTTATATTTCAGACCTTTATTTAGGAGTTCAGTCATCTCATTGTTTAATTGATAATTTGATAGATTTACTAAGCGAGGGTAAAAATCAACATGCTCAACTGGTTCAGCATTACTAGTATTGTCTACTTCCTCATAGCCAGGGGATAGAAACGGGTACAATGATATTAATTTCTTTATCCATTTTGCTCTTCTCCATGTAACATTTAAAAAATCAAGAGATTCCATAAAAATAATAAGTTGCTTCATGAAACTGTCTTTTGACTGGTAAAATAATAATCTCAACAACTTATGAGTTTGAATTTCCTGCTTCCTCACATCATTTCTCTCCAATGATTCCTCTAGTCTATTATAAAATATATCCCACTCCAACGGGTGAAGGCTATACGTTAAAGTCATATGAAGTAATTTTATATAGTACGTCAAACTATTTTGTTTAGCATACCATCCACAATTTTCTTTTCTTAGCCACAGTGATTTAGCTTTGCTAACAGCATACCTACTTGAATATGATTTACTTGATGTTTTTATTCTGACGTACTTAGGATATACATTAAAGAGGAGAAAAATCATGTTTTGGCAAACTCGGTGCAACTTGATCGAAAATTAAAGAACCAAGAGCACAGAACTACTGCTCAATTAAAGAAAGCTCTTACTGAAGAAGACATAATCTTAACTAAAGCGGATAAAGGTAATTCTATTGTTTTAATTAATAAAGATGATTATGTTAGTAAGATTTATGATTTTATTAAAAACGGTAGATTCAAAAAAATTGATGATAAAACTAAATCATGTCAAGAAATTGTCAAAAATACTGTTAAAAATTGTACTTCTATCAAGTGGGCAGCAGGATTATTAGTTATGAATCCAAAGGCACCTTGCCTATACGGTCTAATAAAACTTCATAAACCTGGGAATAGCATTAGACCTGTAGTCAGTTATAACGAAGCTCCGTGTAGCAGAGTAGCTAAGTATGCAGTTAAAAGATTTAAAGAACTTACAAACTTCAAAGCTGAATATGGTATCATGAACAGAGACGAATTAATCCATGTGATTAAAGATTTTGACATACCATCTGGTTGTAAACTTGTATCATTTGATGTGGTTTCCCTTTTCCTAGTGTTAGGCCTAATGATTGTAAGGCTTTAATGGCTAAAATATTAGAAGAGTGTGGTGCTGATCCTAGAGAAGTTGATGATCTTATCATTTTAATCAATATGTGTATTGATCAAAACTTTTTTCATTTCTATGGCCAATTTTTTGAAACCAAGGATGGCTTAGCCATTGGGTCCCCACTCAGTCCTATTTTAGCAGAGGCTTTCATGGATAGGTTTGAAAAGAAATTTATCATGAATAAAGAATCTAACCCTTATTTCAACTGTATACTGTATTATAGAAGATATGTGGATGACAGCATAGCATTATGGAAGGGTACAGATAGGCAGCTGGATAATTTTCTCAAATATCTTAACTCATTAGATTCAGATATAAAATTCACCATGGAACGAGAAGTTGATGGAAAACTTAATTTTTTAGACCTCAGTATTTATAGAGAGGGTAGTAGACATGAATTTGATATCTACAGAAAACCTACCCATACAAATGTGGTTATACCTAAATCTTCTAACCACCCTTGGAGTCAAAAGTTAGCTTCCTTCCGTTCTATGTGTTGGAGAGCTCTTACTGTTCCCCTTAATAATGAAAGGCAGAAGAAAGAAATAGCTGTGATTAAGCAAATAGCTGTCAGCAATGGTTACTCCCCTAATATAGTAGACAATATTTTAAAAAACTGCTCAAAGAAACTGGAGAATAAGGAGTTAGGATTAATATCAGAAGCTAAAGAACCTAGCATGTATAAAAAAATCCTTTACCTAGGCAACTCATCCAACAACACTCTGAAAGAATTGAGAAAAATTGGTATTACTCCAGCTAGCTATACTAGTAATAGTATTGATAAAAATCTTAATAACTCTAAGCTTAGAGTTAGAAAGAAAGAAGATAATAGTGGAGTTTATCGTTTACAATGTTCGGAGGAGGGTTGTAAAGCGGAGTATACAGGGATGTCCGGTAGAGCAGTAAAGCAAAGGTGGGAAGAACACATTGGTTCTATAAAGAGAATTAAACACCTGAAGCAAGAGGAAGAAGAACTCAAAAAAGATCTTGGCAATGTAGACTACCTCATCACCATGAAAAGTGGTAGAGATAAGCTAAAACTTATTGATAAGAAAAGGTTGATTGAGGAAAACATAAAAAAGAAAAGTGCAACTCAACAACGGTACTTAAAGAGTTCTTCTTTCGCTAAGCATATTGTAGAAACCAACCACAAGTATGGAGATGAAAAGGATATGAGAGTTATTCATAAAGAAAGTTTCGGTAAAAGGCTTCATGCGCTTGAAGAGTTGGAAATTTATTTATCTACCAAGAATTCAGATTCTCATACTCTTAACGAACAAACAGAATTCTCCAATTCACCTTTATTTAAGAAAATGTACAAGTTTGTTGACCAAAATGTCTGACATATTACTTTGTGACGATAAATCTTATAAAGATTAAGAAGATAATTATTTGTTTTCATATCATTTTTATTATTTAAGCTGTGATTTTTCTAGTCTTTCTATTAATGTATTGTGTTTGTTTATTTATTTATTTATTTTAATAGTTTATTAATGTAGCTTGTTGAGAATGTTTCTGAAGATGCCTACAATGATAGGCGAAATATATTAAATTGAATAAATCGTTCAAAACTTTTTATAGAACTAAAGTCCCTTTATGTAAACATAATAATATAGTGATTTAAAATAATACAAAGAGTATAATAAAAAAATAAATGAAAAATGATGTAAACTAAATAATAAATAATTATATATACATGTTAACAGAAATATAAATTAATATAAATAATAAAAACACTTTAATTAATAAATATTTGATAAATAATGAAAACTGAATAATTAATACCAATAAATATTGTAAACATTGTACAAATAAATATAAATAATGGAAACTGCATAATAATACAATAAAATTGTATGTTTTTATACAATAAAATAAAAACAGTATAATAAATATATTATGGAAAATAATATAAGCTGAATTATAAATAAATATAAAAAAATAGTATAATAAATAATATGTGAAAAATAATGTAAACAAATAATAAATAATAAAAATATTGAAAACATAAAATTAATAAATAAAAAATATTGAAAACATTAAATAATAAATAAAAAATTAAAAACATTAAATTATAATAAAAATATTGAAAACATTAAATTAATTAATAGAAAATATTGAAAAAATTAGAAAATATTGAAAATTAAATTAACAATAGAAAATATTGAAAACATTAAATTAATAAATAGAAAATAATGAAAAAATTAAATTAATTAATAGAAAATATTGAAAACATTTAATTAATTAATAGAAAATATTGAAAACACTAAATTAATAAATAGAAAATAATGTAAACAGAGTAATAAATAAATATAAAATAATAAAGTGTTATGATAAAGAATTATTAAAGGCAGTGTAGAATAAAAATAAAGCATTAACATGGTATAAATAATTTAATAAATAAATTATATCTAATAAATAATTAATAGTTAGGTAAGGCACATTTGTCTAAAATATAAAATATGTTTTAAATTTGTTTATAAGAATGTTTTTCATCCATATTTATTTTTTAGTTAATTTATGAATTTAATTTGTTGTCAACAAAGAGACTAATACTATTAGAGGGAGGATACTACAGTTCTTATCATTCCTTGGGTAGAGGTTCTGTAACGGTACATTGGCGATGTATTTTTTTTATTTTTCATAATAATTACAATTTCACATGAATATTACATTATGTTTCAACTATTTTGTTTTAAATCAAGTAAAATGAATTTAAAATAAGTTTTAATTATTATCTATTGCATGTATTCTTTAGTTGTCTGTGTTAAATAAAGTGGTTTAATGTGGCATCACTGAAAAATGTCCGCCGTTTGTAGAGTGTGTGCCTTAATAGGAGTTTTTTTTTTTTTTTTTTTTTTTTTTTTTTTTTTTTTTTTTTTTTTTTTAATGTTGATAGTCCAAGAATGGGATAATAAAAAAAAAATTAAATTAATGTGGCGACGTTTCGGCCAAGCTGGCCATAATCATGCCTAAAAAGAAATATATTTAATTAACATAAATACAACCAAAAAAAGAAATTAATGAATTAGAACTACTCAACCAAGCAAAACTAATAGGAGTTGTAGAGGGGTGGGGGAGTATCTAGTCTCTCTCTAGGGAGACTATAGTAGGGGTAAGTACAGTTACAACACCTATGGAAACTGTCTCACTTCCAGACACCTTATCACTGTGTTAATCGGGTTCTGTACTCCCTCTAATAGTATTAGTCTCTTTGTTTGTCAATGATTTGTCCATTTGTTGTCAATAATATGAAATAAACTGGAGTGATTTTTTGAATGTCTCATTAGTGCCCCATCATCAATTAAATTAATTTGTTTAAATATTACCTATAAAATTAGTTTCCTAGTATCCCAAGGAACTTTAATAATACGGATGGAGCCTACCCTGTGTTGACAATGGGAAAACTTTTGCCAATTCCTACCCTAACATCTTGGACAAATGGTGAACCACATGTACTTCACTGCCAGGTTATAAACATATTTTGCTAAATTTTAGTTCTCTATCCTTGCATAGCGTGTTTAATTTTTATCTTACCTTTTTTAAAAGTTATTTTTTATGCTTAAACACAAATAATAATAAATAGTTTAAATTAATATTATAAATAATTAATTTATTATTTAATAATAATAATTTTCGGTCATATTAGCGTTTTCCCCTCCCTCAATTAATTTGTCTCAGAGTTTGACAAACTCAATCATCTAGGAAGCATGCCCTCCATATGACTAGTCCACAGCGTGCCCTGTTCATCTAGCCCAACCATACCCTATCCAAACTCACACGGACACACTATGACTTGTGTCTGCGGCTAGCTCACAGAGTGCCTAGTCCATATAGACCAGCTAGACTCTGGTCAGGCTCCCCACTCTGGCTAGTGCCGACTACTAGTGCACAGTGTGCTTAGTTCATCTAGTCTTACTAGCTCCTCTGATCACATTAGTCTTACTTAGCCTGCCCTTGTTTAACCAGTCTCACCAATCTCATCAGCTCCTCTAGCATCACCAGACTCTAGCTAGGCTCACAACTGTGGCTAGTCCAGCGCCACCCAACAGAGAACTCTAGTGCAACCCTGACGTCAGAGTGCACAAACTCATTTTAGCCCTAACTTGAAAGTCAAAGTTCCTCAATTCTACTAGGAGATGTCTGTGAAAGTGCTTGGTTCAAGAACCGAGCACTTCGATCCTAGTCACTCATGTTATACGTGTCACTGCCTTCACTTTCACAAACTAAGTTTTCTGACTTACTAGCACTCTACTACTGAGCTATCGGACTCGGTATTTAAAAGTTAGGATTTCTTATACTAATACACGGTTATAATCAGTTGACAGCACGGTAAAATAGTGTTGAACAATTGAGGTTGATTCAATATGAAATAGTGAGAGTGGTTTAACATCCAGGACTATCCTCATTGGCTCCCTCGCATTATTTTTTAATGCTCTCACCTGATTATAACCATGGTTTATACTATAAAAGTTAAAATAATTTAATAAACGACACAAGATAATAAAACTAGTTTATTAAACTATA
>JACMZG010001859.1:13028647-13057080 GCA_018340805.1 Microvelia longipes
ATTCCTTGGGTAGATAGTGCATGAACCTGTCATTGGTGACAAAGAGACTAAGGCCGTATTCAAGACGTTTCCTAACATTTTCTAACTTTTTTCTAAATTCTCTAACTTTTTCCTAACATTTTCCTAACTTTTTCGTTTTTCTAAGTTCTCCAATTGTGTTTTAAAAGTCTTTTAGAGGCTTCGCATGATTTTATTTAGTAAGAACCTAAGGTAGTTATGTCAAAAAGTGATACCATTGTAAGTAACGTAATATATCGCAAAATATCAATGTTATTAACTTATTACCTGGATTTACGACACTTTGTCATAAACAACAATGCGGCTTGCTTTGGCGAATGTTAAATATAAATTTATTTACTATGTTTTCAGTAAAGTAGAGTTAATACAAATACAATGTTCAATTATTGTAACAGCTTTTCATAAATAAAGCAGTATCAAGCGTTTCAAGTTTGAACGTGGACCAGGTTGTACGAATCCAAAGGTGTCTAAATGAAGACCTGTTAATCAGTGCAACACTGTTTTCATTTTGCTAAATCATTTACACAATTTTGTTTTTCGTATTTTGTCATCAAATTCATTTTTGTTAGTGTAAAATTTTTTTGGTTAATAATGGCTGAATTATTCACACCGGACCAACTGAATTTCCTCTTTGAATCGATAGCCCGCCACAAACAGACTATAGAAAATAAAAAATCTGATTAAAAGATGGGTAAACTAAATGTAATAATTAACAGTATTATGTAAATGTATGTAGATAGTTATTAATACGACAAAGTGTGACGTAAATCCAGGTAATAAGTTAATAACATTGATATTTGCGATATATTACGTTATTTACAATGGTATCACTTTTTGACTTAACTACCTTAGGTCTTACTAAAAAAATCATGCGAAGCCTCTAAATGACTTTTAAAACGGGAACGATCATTTAAATTTCGTGGCTTAAAAACATTTCCTTACCTAACCTAAGTGAGTGTTAGGAGAATGTTAGGAGAATGTTAGGAAATGTTTAGGAAAAGTTAGGAAAAAGGTTTAGGAGCAATGTAGGAAATGTTAGGAAAACGTCTTTTGAATACGGGCCTAAACTTAGAGGGAGGATACAACAGTCTTATATCCTTGGGATAGATAGGTGCCCTAGCATTGGGTGACAAAGAGATATACTCAGGGGAGGATAACCGCTGGCTTATCATTAATTCTTGGGTAGATAGGTGCGCATAACTGTACATGTGGTGAAGGGTATTTAGGAAGAGCAGGCGCACGCGCTACATGTATGGTCACAAGCCACGCTCTGCTCATCGTGGTGGAGTGGTGAGGCTAAGCGCTCACGGCAAGTACTAAGTAGGAGTGTGGGTCGGATAGCAGTATATCAGACTGGACGCGGGATAAGGCGGAGAGGGTATGTTCAGTGAGCATTGAACAGCTATGTTAGTGAGAATTGATATAGATAAACTAGGGCTTCCATTTGGAGCAGGTTGTGGGGCCTGTGTATATATATTAAGTTGGTGACTAACGAGACTCATACTAAGAGGGAGATACAACAGCTCTTATCATTCTGGGTAAAGCTAGGTGCGTAACTGTACATTGGTGGAGAAGTAGGGACTAATATAAGCCGATCACAGGCTCTTATCATTCCTGGTAGCTAGGTGCGTAACTTGTAATTGTGACAAAGCGACTAATACTAGAGGGAGGATAAACAGCTCTTATCATTCCTTGGGGTAGCTAGGTGCCGTACTGTACATTGGTGACAAAGAGACTAATACTAAGAGGGAGGATACAACAGCTCTTATCATTCCTTGGGTAGCTAGGTGCCGTAACGTACATTGGTGACAAAGAGACTAATGAGTGACTAGGTAAGAGACTAATACTTAGAGGGTAGTAGATAAACTAACAAGCTCTTAATCATTCCTTGGGTAGATAGGTGCCATTACTGTACATTGGTGAAAAGAGACAATACTAAGAGGGAGGATAAAACAGTTCATATATTCCTTGGGTAGATGGTGCCGTAACTGTACATTGGTGACAAAGAGACTAATACTTAGAGGAGGATACAACAGCTCTTATCATTCCTTGGGTAGATAGGTGCCATAACTGTACATTGGTGACAAAGAGACTAATACTAAGAGGGAGGATACAACAGCTCTTATCATTCCTTGGTAGCTAGGTGCTGTAACTGTACATTGGTGACAAAGAAACTAATACTAAGAGGGAGGATACAACAGCTCTTATCATTCCTTGGGTAGCTAGGTGCTGTAACTGTACATTGGTGACAAAGAGACTAATACTTAGAGGGAGGATACAACTGCTCTTATCATTCCTTGGGTAGATAGGTGCCATAACTGTACATTGGCGACAAAGAGACTAATACTAAGAGGGAGGATACAACAGCTCTTATCATTCCTTGGATAGCTAGGTGCTGTAACTGTACATTGGTGACAAAGAAACTAATACTAAGAGGGAGGATACAACAGCTCTTATCATTCCTTGGGTAGCTAGGTGCTGTAACTGTACATTGGTGACAAAGAGACTAATACTTAGAGGGAGGATACAACAGCTCTTATCATTCCTTGGGTAGCTAGGTGCTGTAACTGTACATTGGTGACAAAGAGACTAATACTAAGAGGGAGGATACAACAGCTCTAATAGTCAGCTAGACTGTACATTGGTGTAATAGCTCTTATCATTCCTTGGGTAGCTAGGTGCTGTAACTGTACATTGGTGACAAAGAGACTAATACTTAGAGGGAGGATACAACAGTCTTATCATTCCTTGGTAGCTAGGTGCTGTAATGTAACTTGGGACAAGAGACTATTACTAAGGGTACAACAGCTCTATAGTCCTTGGGTAGTAGGTGCCGTAACTGTACATTGGAAATTTCAATTATTTTCCATGAAAATAACAATTTTAAAGAAATATTACATTATTTTTCTACTATTTTGTCTTAAATTAAGTTAATAATTAGTAAATAAGTTCTTAGGCACTTTACATCCTCACAAAAGTAGGTGAAATACATTTTTTGCTGTCTGCAACAGTTTCATATTTTTTTACTGTTGCTGGCAAAGTTCCTCAAATGTCCATTAGGTGGCGCAAGTAGTTTACTACAAAGGTTTTAATATTACCTTCTTTCGTCTTAAAAATTTTTTTTTGTTTATCAAATAAATAATTAAACATTTTTGTTAATGAAGTTTAGTTATTTTCGGAAAGCGAGTTAATAATTATTTATTATCAAATGTTTAATCATTGATAGTGATTAAGACATTGAAAATACATCGCCAGAATTGAAACTTTTGACCAACAAGGCGATCGAAAGAAGTGTACTGGCAAATTTTTATACATTAAACTTTTTTTCTTCAAAATAGTTGTTCGCTATTACTACACCTGCAAAAATAGCATATGCTACATGACTGGGACTAGCTTTTTCTACCTCAGTTCCTTTTACTGTCGAGTGAAGAGAGACCTTCTTCATAGAAAGTACATAATATACCATAATTAATTTATTTATTAGCTTTCGCATTATTAATAATTATCTATGTTGTATGAAGTGATTTAATGGACTGCCATTTTAGGGTTCATTATACATATGTGCCCTAATAGGGGTTGTAGAGAGATGGGGAATCTAGTCTCCCTCTAGGGAGAATCAAATAATAGATACTGTCTTGCTACCAGACCCCTTATCACTGTGCTATTCAACCCTAGTCCTTCTTCTAATAGTATAAGTACAAAGAGACTAATACTATTAGAGGGAGTACAGAACCCGATTTACACAGTGATAAGGGGTCTGGAAGTGAGACAGTTTCCATAGGTGCCATAACTGTACTTACCCCTACTATAGTCTTTCAAGAGAAGACTAGATACTCCTCCACCCCTCTACACCCGGCGGACATTTTTCAGTGATGCCACATTAAACCACTTTATTCAACACAGACAACTAAAGAAGAATAATAACATACTTTACACAGTGCATTAAGTAGTTCAGTTTATTTCGCAAAATAAGTTGGACATCTTCCTTCTTATCTATTTTTAAAAATTCTATAAATTATTAATTTTTTAATGTTTTAACAAAATATATTTTATGGCAGCAAAATTAAAAACAAAAACTGAAATATTGATAATTTTTGTACAGTTTAGTACGCAAGAGGGCTGTTTTCAGCGCAAATGATCACACTAAGTGGTTATAATATTAACGATGATTCTAATGACTGGCGTCCACTGTAATATTCATACCGTAAGTCATTAAGGTTAAATTATGATTGAACTGGTGTACAGAATATTGACTAAATACATGAATTAGTAGATACTAGCGTGGCGAGCAGGATATTATTGTTACTCATTGATTAAACTGTCTTTTTAAGCAGCTACATCAAAGAAACGATCAATCATAGAAGCCACTTGATCTGGTGAATATTTGACATACTTTTCTGGGTTCTTGGTAAACGGAATGGATGAATATCTGCAACAATCAATATCACATTAGATATTATACTCCTTACGCTTTATCTTTTGATATAATTTTTTTAGTTACATCGATTTTTAGTTGATATACCTTCGATTTTTAGTCACGTGACTAAAAATCATCTGGAAGGGAGAAAATGCGAAAAGGGGGAAAAATGAGAAAAAGTAAAAGTCCCTACAGCTGCAAGGGGGGGGGGGGGCGATGTGTTGATGGGGGTAAGTCTGGTTACTTTACCCACTCCGCAGCACTTGTAATCTCAATCTCTTATTTTGTCTCTATTCTATCTACTATTCAAAACAAAACTATTTTTAACTAGATTTTTATAATTTCTATTTACTTTGAATATTTTTTTTAATATTGTTATTTCATAGCATACTCAATCTGAATTAAATTATTTATTGAGCTTTCACCCAAAAAACGTATTGTTACAAACAAAAATACTGTAAAAACTAATGACAATAATTATATAGAATTAACAACACCCATTAATAATATACAACCAATTAATAACTATAATTAATAATAATACACAGCAATAAACGTAATGATGCAGAGGAAGGTGAGAAAGTATGAAATTAATTTTTGGCAAATCTCAAAATATTCCATGGCAAACGCTGGGCTCAAGACTAAATTTATTGACCAAAAATAAATGAAAGACATTTATCTTTTGACACATTATTTAAGCTAATTAAAAAATTATAAAATAGAATAGGTCTTATTGGAAACCGCATCTAAAATGTTAACCTTCTGTTCAAATATATGTTTCCCGCTTTGGGGGAATGTGCAAGAGTAAATAGATAAGAGCATGTGTTTTTAGAGGGCACCCACCGGAGTGTTGTACTTTTTAGGTATTTTTTTCTTTCCGAAGTTTGGCGCTTGCTGCTTCTAATAAAACAGCACACACACACACACATGATGTGAGAGTGTGTGTAAAACTTTTAATGGCCTCTAAATTTGTAACTGGGACTTCAGGAATGTATAAAAGAAAGTATTCCTGAGCACCTGCCAAGGAAACAGCTTGAAAAGTAATTATTTTCTCAAGTTCACGAAAAATGTGTACTTACGTGTTATAAAACTTATTATAGATGGGAAGTATGTACTCTTTATTGTCCCTATTTAGAGATTGCCTGAGTTCCACATCAGGTACTGAATAGCTTCTCTGCAGCTTGACCATCTCCTCTATTTCCTTATTAAAGCCCAGGAATCTTTCTTTGATGGCAGCTCTGTCCTTGTCCTTCATCCTGCCAGGCAAGGTCATGATGTCTTCACTGTTTGTTATATGAGTCACTACTTTATTCCAGCTACAACCAAACAAAAAATTACCTTCAGTTTTCAATTACTGACAACAAAACAGAAAATTACCTTCAGTTTTCAATTACAAACAACAAAACAGAAAATTAACTTCAGTTTTCAATTACCAACAACAAAACAGAAAATTACCTTCAGTTTTCAATTACCGACCGCAAAACAGAAAATTACCTTCAGTTTTCAATTACCAACAATAAAACAAAAATTACCTTCAGTTTTCAATTACCAACAACAAAACAGAAAATTACCCTCAGTTTTCAATTACCAATAACAAAACAGAAAATTACCTTCAGTTTTCAATTACAAACAACAAAACAGAAAATTAACTTCAGTTTTCAATTACCAACAATAAAACAAAAATTACCTTCAGTTTTCAATTACCAACAGCAAAACAGAAAATTACCTTCAAGATTGAACCTAGTGGTTTTAAATTGGTTAAAATTTAGACCATTGATCCTGTTAAGTAGTAATCAAAAGAAACACTAATGTTTCTTGAGATATACCAAACCGTTATCGTAGAATAGCTTTCCATCATACAGTAAGAATGGCGTATCAAACATTCAGTATCAGCATTTCGGCCAATTCTAGCTTTTAGCAAAAAGTGACTTATTTCAGTTCTAAAAATTGTTTTTTATGAAAAAATAAATAAAGTAGGTTAGAAAACATAATTTTAATAAAATTTTATTATGAAAAATTAACTTTATAGGGCAGAAAAGATAATGTGCTTTTGTTGTTGTACATTTAAATAAATCAATAACAAGTCTCTTCACTAAATCTGCTTTCATTAAAAACAAGTGCCGACTTTTGACCTCTTCTGGTCATCTTTAGTCTTGACTAAAGTAATATATAAACCATGTAGAGTAACTCCTATACTGACCTGTGAAAAATAATCCAGACATGCGTGATCAGCTGATAGCTGGGCTCAGAAATAAAAAATATCTAAAATTGGAATAACTGCGCCTAAGCCTTTCAGGATTTAGGGGTTTTTATTTAATTTTATTGGCAACACTGATAACATTAGGTGAGTTTTACTTTAGATTTTGAAGAACATACAGACGACAGTGTATTGCCTTAAATATAACTTGAAATTACAACTGCCTTAATGATATTCAAAAATTTTAGGTTAAAGTGGTTAAATTACAAATCATATTTTAAGGGAAAAAACAAATATCACTTCCAAAAATGTACTAAGTTAAGGAATGCACAAGAAAAAAAGAAGTGTAATTAGCCGCTTACTTAAGGTAATTTACACAAACCTAGTATTTAAAGATTTTCACTTAAACCTCTATTGGATGTGACAAAACGTATTCCTTACACAAATTATTAACATTTTATACTAAAATTTACAAAGAAATGCAATTAAAACAAAAACTTCAAGTACCATAAATAGTTTGTTTTCATTTACGAGGGTGAAACAAGATGGCTGCACCCATTGGAAAATTTAAGCCAACTCCCTGGTGGACAAAATGTGAACTACATACCAGGTCTGACAGAAATCGCATTCCCTACTTGGTTTATATATTACTTTAGTCTAGAAAAACAGTAAAAAACACAATTTAAAAACTATAAAACAAGTTAAATAAAATGTAGATTTTTCACTATTTTTATAAAATTTCACATCGTTCGTTCTATATTATACCTTTAAAATTCTTAAATACATAATATTATCAATAAATAATAATAATACCATAAACAAAATTAGATATTAAACAATACACTTAATCAAAATGCTTGCACCTTCACTTTGCTTATCTAATATTTAGCTCACCATTATTCTATACCTTCTATTCTATGTATTTATTTTATTTTATTATCCTATTTCATAATTTTTGAAATCCCCATTGGCTTAGTTCTAGTTTAGTTTATGTTAAAGGTGCTGATGACCTTAGTGTTTAGCACCTTATCAATATAAATAAACAAAATGTATGAAATCGTAAAAATGTATCAATAAATAAGGCAAATAAATAAACAATAAATATAAGATTAGAAATAAAAAAGATAAAATAAAATTCTTAAATAGATATTATCAATAAATAATAATAATACCATAAATAAAATTACATATGAAACAATACACTTAAACAAAATACTTGCACCTTCACTTTGTTTATCTAACATTTAGCTCTGCATAATATAGAGACCAATCATGCAAATCATTTAAAATAAAATAAGACAAATAAATAAGAATAAATATAAGATTAGAATAAAAAAATAAAATAAGAAAAATAAGTAAAGAATAAATATAAGATTAAAATTAAAAAAATAATAAAATAAGACAAATAGATAAAGAATAATATAAGATTAAAATTAAAAAAAATAATAAAATAAGACAAATAAATAAAGAATAAATATAAGATTAGAAAAAAAAAAAATAAGAAAAATAAGTAAAGAATAAATATAAGATTAAAAATAAAATAAGACAAATAGATAAAGAATATATATAAGATTAGAAATAAAAAAAGATAAAATAAATAAAGATAAATATAAGATTAGAAATAAAAAAAGATAAAATAAAATAAGACAAATAGATAAAGAATAAATATAAGATTAAATAAAAAATAAGACAAATAGATAAAGAATAAATATAAGATTAGAAATAAAAAAAAAATAAGATAAGATAAATAAGTAAAGAATAAATATGAGATTAAAAATAGAAAAGATAAAATAAAATAAGTAAAACTTATAACCTAACACAAATATAAAACATTGAATTGAGTGTAATTCTAGAAAGATAATTAAAGTTCAATACCTGGTCTGATATGCTTGTTTATGTGAGTTCATCAGAGATAGATAAGTTGCTTCACAGTCAGGTTCTGATATAGCGACTAATTCTAGCAGATTAGATCTCTGAAGAGCTTTCAAAACGTGATGAGCATTGTTGAGACGGAAAAGAGCTTTGACTCCAGGTTCAGCGTACAGCTCTGATTTGGACATCAGTGTGCAGTTCAGTTCTGATAAAATTTTTCCTAAGCAAAAAAAGTAAATTAAACATTTTAAACCTATTTTACCTTGGGGGGAAATTCGGAGTAGGGCATACCTCAGAATTGTTCCTCTCTCAGCGGACTCGTTTCGTTTGTTTTCTGAATAAAAAATTACCATATTTATTTACTTTGTATGACTAAGTCTAGTTGTAGTTGCTAAGTCATTAATGCAAATGAATGACTAAAGATTGATTTTTGTACCAAGTTTAAACTCGCTAGCATCAATACACTGGTTGCTCATAACAGACACACATATACAAACATCTGGGGACACAGTAGTGCCCCAGCCAAGTCTTGCTTTATAAGGTGCAAGTATCATATCCAAGGCTGGCACTGATGAACACCCTTTTCTTGAAGCAATTCAGAGCATTTTCTACTTCCTTTATCTTTTGACTGGATTAACCTAGAATCTTTCAATTTGGCTGACGCAAAGATCATATATGGGAACAATAATATGACCATGCCCTCTGAACCAGATCCGTGCTGCAGAAAACACCTTTAGTTCAGAGCTCTTTGAATGGTTGGCTCTAGCAAATAAAAATTAAAATAAAATTTGAACACCCCATCAGGGTGTCCACCATGCGGGAACCTCCTCAAGTGGGTTGCATCTACTATCTTCTAAGTATTAATTAAAATGGGCGAAATTGTTTTCATACAAATACTATCCATATAAACTTAGAGCTTAGCTCCGGCTGCGAACCCTAGACCACTAGTGAGGCAAACGAACATCACGAATGCACCCTAAAATATAACAATTAGGCAATTAACCTCTGAGAACAAAAGAAGTAGGTCTAAAGTAGTGAGGATGAGTTTAGTGAATACGATTCTGTGAGGAATAGTTTTAAGTACAAAGAATTTATTACTATTCATATGAAAGTACACTCACTAATATAAAGAGATAACAGGGTTGATGTCTGGTCTACATTACTCCTAAGTGGATGTTGTTGGTAGGCCGGATCCCTTGCCAAAACCTCGGCTATTGTCTTACTAAACTCAGTCAGCTGAGCTATCGTTACCAGGGTGTTTGAGGTTAGCTCGTGGACAGTGCCGTCCTTAGGAAGTCCAGTACCGTCCCCTCGTAGGCTTTCTACGATCTCTTCTAATGCTTTTCCAGCCTAAAAATACATATAGACTTCAAGAAATAACCATGAACTTAAAAGTTCCAGTTAAAAAAAATCACATTTGTGGAATAGAATTTTAAACTATATTAAAATAGTCCAGACCAGAGACTATAGATACTTAAACAGTATCTATAGATCTTTCCGGCCCACACTAGCGCGGCGGGGGACCTACCTTTCAATTGAGAGGGCGTGTCTTGATTTCCCCCTTTTTGCCCACAGTCAGTTTGAAATTTAATTTTAATACTTTGTATAGTTATACTTCTAACTAACCCTACCACTTTAATCTTACACAGAACGCTTCTGATTATTTTTAAGTTTTTCATTCAAGTAATTTATTAATTTAATTGATTCAATCAGGTAATAATGAAATAGTGGCTAAAGTTTACATGTGGTAGAAGATAGATTTTGGCATTTAATGCTGCCTGTATTTTAATTACATCGGCAAGATGCGCATATGTGATTAAATGTAATTACCTGATAAAATTGACTAAATCAATAAATTAATTAAATGAAATTTACACTTATCTGTCATCAGTAGGGTTCTCTGGAAGTTTTAAAAAGGTTTCTATTTACTTTTAGTTTCTGAATTTTTGAAATACAGAACATGCAACGGCGAACCGTTTTTGTGAAAAATACATACAGAAAACAATAATTTTATAATAATAACAAATGTAGCTGTCATAACCAAGAATTGACATGGTATTCAAAATTTAAATATAAAAATATAATCAGTCATTTTTGGAAAGCTATTGGGGTTAGTTCATGAGTTGTCCGCACCGGTCCGCCGCAGCTATTTTTATTAGCTTGCGATAATCGAATCCAAACTTTTCCTCATTTAAGTTAACCCCCCTGGTCTAGACATAGGAATATTTGGTTGAATAGAAGTTTTAACTATAATAACATAGTACAGAAATAGGAATATTTTGTTAAATAGAATTTCCAACTATATTAAAATATAGTCTGACAAAGGTATATTTTGTTTTATAGAATTTTCAACGGTTTTCAAAAATTCATTATTTTTTTAGAGTTTTTAGTCTCTTATAGCTGTGCTGTTCTACCCAGTATCTGTTGTAGAGCCTTGAAACGTTGTATACATACTCAGAAAAATGAGTTAATCAGTCTTGTATCTTTAAATTTTGATGCATGGAAACTCATTTTTTGTTCTTCATTAAAAATATCTAATAATACGGCATACATACAGATTTAATACTTTAGGGTCATTCCATGTCAAATCAACCCAAAAAGTACATTTTTGGATTCGATGTCACCGATTTTAATATAATTTGCTGACAAGTAGGCACTATAGAAGGAAGAAAAACCCAGATTTTTGGCTCATTTGGTGCCGCCATGTTGCTGCAGTAGGGTGGCAAATTTTCCTGAAAATATGTTTTTTCAACATTTTTTTGCCTACAAAAATGGCTGTATCTAAAATTCTGCATAGGCTATGATTTTTATTTTAGTGGCGTTTGAAAGCTTACACACGACCCTTTCAAATAGATTCTACATACTTTTGGATAATTAGTCACAAGTTTTTATTATGAGCAAATATAAAATAGAAAAGCTAATATCTCAAAAAGCCAATTTTTAAAAAAAATCCTAAAAAGAGCTTAAACTGTTAGTAAAATGTCCATAAAATTTCATTTTGGGACCGCCATAGAACTTGACACAGTACCCGCATAAGGTGTATTAGAGTGTAAAAATGTTTTTGCAATTTTTATCAATGATTATGTGATAAATCTTAACTTTTTTACACTTTGACATACCTTGACACACGTTATACGTTGGTGTGTCCAATCCCATGGCCACATTATTAAAATTGGAGACTCACGTGTTTTTACCAGTGTTGATTTGATATGACTTTACCTTTTACAAAATTAGTTGAATTCTAATGAAAATTGTAGACGTTAATCTGTGAATTGTTCAGTGACATAGTTGATGTCTTTGTTTATATTTGAATCACAGTTTTTACTCACCGATGTGTAAATCTGTGAATTGTTTAGTGACATGGTTGATGCCTTTGTTTATATTTGAATCACAGTTTTTACTCACCGTTGTGTAAATCTGTGAATTGTTTAGTGATATGGTTGATGCCTTTGTTTATATTTGAATCACAGTTTTTACTCACTGTTGTGTAAATCTGTGAATTGTTTAGTGACATGGTTGATGTGTTTGTTTATATTTGAATCACAGTTTTTACTCACCGTTGTGTAAATCTGTGAATTGTTTAGGGACATAGTTGATGCCTTTGTTTATATTTGAATCACAGTTTTTACTCACTTTTGTGTAAATCTGTGAATTGTTTAGTGACATGGTTGATGCCTTTGTTTATATTTGAATAAGTTTTTACTCACCGTTGCATGTAGAATATTTAATATATTTGTGAACTGAGATCTGATATTATAATCGCATCCTTCGACAGCTCTGTCAAATTCAGGTCTCATACTCAGCAAGTTCTTTAATATTGGAAATATAACTAGTACCGATCCAAAATCTTTCCTTGATATACACCTCTTGGCTCGCTCTGCTATGTTCTAAAACCAAAATGTAGTTCATATTAAAAAGTATTTATCTAGCCTTGCCAAAAGCCAGATTTTTCTAATAAAATATAACATGTAACAAACATGGCAGTCATGTTCTATTTTATTTAAAAAAAACAACTTTACGCAGCAACATTAGCACACTACAATTTCTGTTCAGTTCTCAGTCTGCTTCTAGTAATTTTTGTTCAGTTCTCAGTCTGCTTCTAGTAATTTTTGTTAAGTTCTTGGTCTGCTTCTAGTAATTTTTGTTCAGTTCTCCGTCTGCTTCTAGTAATTTTTGTTCAGCTCTCCGTCTGCTTGTAGTATTTTAATTGATCTTGGAAACCAATCTAGTCAGCTCTTGAACATGAAAAATGATTAAAGTAGTTACCTCTCCGTCTTGGACAATAAGAGACAAGGATTCCTGTATGATGTTCTGATAGACTGGGTTGTGGTGATTACTAGGTATAATATTAGACATGAGATTCCTTTCCGTTGTCATCAGACGCTGGACTCCCATCACACAGACGAGATAGCTCTCCATCTCACTCTCTTCCACCGCTAACTCTTTGTTTTCTACAAACAATTAGAACCTATCTTAAGTATTTACAAAATAGACAATAAAAGTGACTGTTAGTTTGTGCCTGTAAGTTTATTTTGTAAATACTCTTAAGTAATTTAATTACTCTTAAGTATTTACAAAATAGACAATAAAAGAGCCTGAAACAATTTAATTAAATCAATTTTACAAATAAATTAAACGTTAAAATTTATTGCATGTGTTGCAAAGTTTTACACACTTTTTTCACACCTAAGTAATAAAATACAAGCCCTCTCCAATGATTCAGTGGCAGAAGCTTAAATATGATGTCTTTAGGTACATTAGGGGGTGAGTTCAAAAAGTATCGCGAATTTTGTGTTTTTTCCAAAATTATTTATTTATTCATGAATATCTATTTTGTCCCTTCAAAGTAATCCCCATGAGATATTATGCACTTGTGCCAATGGTTTTTCCAATCTTCGAAGCACTTCAAAAATCATTATTTTTTTTTATCTGGTTCAGCTCCTCCTTCGATGCCGTCTTTATCTCGTCAAGCATAGCATAACGTCGTCTTTTTATGGGCCTCTTCAGTTTAGGGAACAAGAAAAAGTCACATGGGGCCATATCTGGCCCCAGATCATTAGTGTGTTGTTTTTGGCCAAAAAGTCGCGCACAAGCAACAATGTGTGAGCAGGGGCGTTATCATGGTGCAAAAGTCAATTTTTGTTCTTCCACAAATTCGGGGCATTTCTGGCAGGTTGCTTTGTGCAAATTGGACATAAATTGCAGGCAATATTCCTTATTGACCGTTCTACCCTGTAATGTAGCACCACGCCACATCCATTTTTTTAATCGGTAAAAATTGAAGATGATCCAAAATTCGAATATACGTAACCCGCGAAAATTCCATATTTGCGATACTATTTGAACACACCTCATACATACTCTTTGATTAGAACAATAGAGTGACTAAGTACTAGTAGTTCTATTCTGTAAACTACTGACAGAACTAAAATACCAATCTCTTGATATGGTGAGAAAAACCTTTATTTAAAAAATTAAATAAAATTAGAAAGTTTAGTAAAATGTGGTGTTAAAATAATTACCTAAGAAGATATTAGATCTCCTACCACCGATAGATAGTCCTGTTGAATTCTCTAGAGTCTGAGATGCTTTCAGCAACATCTTATTAGCTTTCTTTTCCAGCCTGTATAATAGAAAGTAATCGTTCAGTTAACTAAAACCATATTTTGATAAATATTAAATAATCTGAACAGTAACATCACAATTTCTTATTTGTTCTTGAAATTTACTTCTTTATCTCACCTTTACTTTAACTTCTTGAATGTAAACTAATTATTCTTTTGTTTTTCTTTTACTGGTTTACTTATTATTAATAATTTACTCCTTTTTGGAAGATTACTCAATTTTTGTTAATTTATTGTCATTTATTCTTAATTTTTTGGTACAGTTTGCCTTCCGGAATAAACTTTGATGCAATAACTTAGTTAAATAGTGCAATAAAAATTCACTTATATAATAATTTATTCTGTAATAAAAATTAATAATTGTACAATAATTTTATTTAACTTTATTTTATATAAACCTATTCAAAACACCACCAAAATATCTTTTGACAATCCCAAAAAAAAAATAAATAAAAAAAATAATATAAAAAATAAAATACCCAAACCAAAATATATAAAATTATCCTTAACCCAAACAAACCCCCTCACACCCCAAAAAATTATCAAAATTTATACCACAAAAATAACAAATAAATAAATAAAATAAAGAGGCAAAAATTACCCTAATCGATAAATATAATATGGCTCCGATATACACAAAATAAATATTGTATTACTTTTGCCAATAAAGAACTTGTTTAAAAAAAAAACTTTATTTTAATTAATTTTTTTAATTTTAATTGTTTCCCCCACACACAATCTTACAATTTGTGGGATTTTTCATTGTTTCCTGTAATTGTTTTTTATTGTATTTTTATATTTGAAAAATAAAAGAAGATAATAATAATTAAAAAAAACAATTTTTTTAAAAAAATGCTAAAAATTAGCATAAGCTGACCTCTAAATTAGTGCAACTACTGCTGTGCTGTGTAATATATAATCTATGGGATAAATATGCACATTTTCTTTGGAAAATTTGTAAAAATTAAATAAAAAGTTGTGACGCTACTGCTTACATTATTTAATATATATTGAGCAAAAAATCACCCATTTCAAGAAAAATTTGCCCCGCTTATGGATCTCCACCCCAGAGTTTTTTAAATGACATGAAATAAACTCAGAGCATAACACCAATCAAAGCTTCAATATCTGAACCTCAATAGTAAATATTATTACATATTACATTGCAATTATAGAGATCTTTAAAAACGATGTTACATAGATATATGATTACAGTTTAATTAAACCAAAATCATGTTTCATAAATATATTATTACAGTTTGATTAAACCAAAAACATGTTTCATAGATATATGATTACAGTTTAATTAAATCAAAATCATGTTTCATAAATATATTATTACAGTTCGATTAAACCAAAGTCATGTTTCATAAATATATGATGACAGTTTGATTAAACCAAAATCATGTTTCATAAATATATTATTACAGTTTGATTAAACCAAAATCATGATTCATAAATATATTATTACAGTTTGATTAAACCAAAATCATGATTCATAAGTATATGATGACAGTTTGATCAAACCAAAATCATGTTTCATAAATATATTATTACAGTTTGATCAAACCAAAATCATGTTTCATAAATATATTATTACAGTTTGATTAAACTAAAAACATGTTCATAGATATATGATTACAGTTTAATTAAATCAAAATCATGTTTCATAAATATTTATTACAGTTTGATTAAACCAAAATCATGTTTCATAAATATATTATTACAGTTCGATTAAACCAAAGTCATGTTTTATAATATATGATGACAGTTTGATTAAACCAAAATCATGTTTCATAAATATATTATTACAGTTTGATTAAACCAAAATCATGATTAAATATATTATTACAGTTTGATTAAACCAAAATCATGTTTCATAAGTATATGATGACAGTTTGATCAAACCAAAATCATGTTTCATAAATATATTATTACAGTTTGATCAAACCAAAATCATGTTTCATAGATATATATTACAGTTTGATTAAACCAAAATCATGTTTCATAAATATATTATTACAGTTTGATTAAACCAAAATCATGTTTCATAGATATATGATTACAGTTTGATTAAACCAAAATCATGATGAAACAAATCGTTATACTCACACAGCTTGAAGTCTTTTTCTCCCTGAACCCTCTCCTTTAGCTTTTGGTATTCTCTGTAAAATATTTCTCAAAAAATCAATAAATTGTAAACAAATAAATAAAAAATCAGGTACGGGGTACCTCCGAACTTTCCCCTGTCACATCGGATTCCCTACCATCATCCTCCCTGCAAATTTATACTGCAACATGTCTTCGAACTTGCAGCGCTCGTCCTCAGCTAGCAAATGCACCCATACTCACCCATACCACTGAGCACGCTCAATGCTGCTTAACTTTTATGATCTAACAAAAATGATAGACATACTCGTAGTATTGAAACGGTTTCGTTTCGTGCATGACGTTTGTCGTGCAATTACTTATTACTTAAGTAAAGGAATATACTTGTATCAAATTTCAACTCTATTCAATAGTTTCCTGATTTTTTTAATAATTGAACACAAGTCATTTAATAAGAATTGAACTAATGCTGGTAATGAGATGAAACTTAGCATATAGTATAGTACTATATACTATACTATGTATAGTACTATATACTATACTATGTATAGTACTATATACTATACTATGTATAGTACTATACATATTATTGTATAGTAGTATTATTCATAGTTACATGCGTGCCAAATTTCCAACTAATTGCAGAATTTTTCCGCGTTATATGATTTTTCAAAAATTTTTCTGAGTAATTATTGCAGGTTAATGACGCCATAAGAATTATTTTCCAAATAGCACAACTACAACAGTAGACTGATTTTTGTACAAAGTTTCAAATCTCTAGCATAAATACACTGGGAGCTATGACAACACACACATACAGCCAGACAACTTTGTGAAAACCACTCAGGAGGCCTTAAAAACAGTTTTTAGAGGTGTCCTTATAATTTATTTAACCATGAATACAACATATTGCAATGAAACTGGCTCATTACATGAAGTAATATACTTGTGCTACCTGCTTGTGTTATGCTTGACTTGTTATATACTTATTTATTAAGTCATTTTTAACCAATAATAATACTAATAACATATTTCACCTTAATTGGATGATTTGCAATTTTAAATTATTCTTTAAAACATATGCTTGTCTTTCAGTAAAAATGAAACTAATGCTTATAATGAAGTGAAATCTACATTAGCTGGACTGATATAGACTGTTTGTTGCCACATGTCAAATTTATAATTTTTCTTATGATTATTCTACATTTTTACAATTTTGTTGAGTCTATGATATCATAAAAAAAAAATATTTCCTGGATTAACATTATGAAGTTAAAATATGATAAGGTAAATTGCATAAACAATAGTTTCAGAGGTATCCTTTGGCTTAATTTATTTAACCATGAATAAAACATATTGCTATAAATCTGGCTTATTACATGAAGTGATATACTTGCAATAAGATCTAAGGTAAATACATCAAAAATAAAATTGTTGCATTTTATGTTGAGGGTTCTTTTTTTAGTGGCAATTTAACCATTAGGGGTAAAATCAGGTATTTTACCTGGTAAATTTAACCTGGTAAAATGTTAAGAAAAATCACTCCCCTCTCCTTTATGACCCCAACCTCATTAGTTTAGTAATTTTTATTTTGAAAATTTTCTAAAAAGATTTTCCTTTACCATGGATAGTGAGGGTGAGACCATGTTATGAGTCGATCCCTTACTCCCACTTTTATGATGATCTTTTAAATGATTGATCGATTTGAGCATGACGCTAGCCCTCACAGTAGCATATGTTTTTAATAACTCTAATCTTCCTTCATTCAGTAACCAGGATGACATGGTTGCCAACTCGGCTGCTATGTTCTCACCACCTAATAGTGTACCAACCGAACCAACAGACCCATCTTCACTTACGTCTAGAAACAGTCATAAATGAATAAAGGATAAATTGACGGAAAATGTCTTTTTTACAGTCTCAAAGAATTTTTTGTTACTTTAAAACAGTGGTTTTCAACGTGGGGCAACATCCCCTCCCCTCCAGGGTCGATAATGGATTCTAACAGGGCTTTGAGACGTACAGGGCAATGAGTAGTTAAGGGACAATTTAGGAATTTAGGACAAAAATAAACATATAGTTTTCAATTTAAATTTAAAAAATCAGGTATGGGGTACATCAGAACTTTTTCCTCATCACATCGGATTCGCTACGCTCATTCTCTTTACTTTGGGCTCGCTTCGTTCATCCTCAGAATAAACAACACGCCAAATTTATACTGCAACACGTCTTCGGACTCACTTCGCTATTCCTCAGATAGTAAATACATCCGTTTAGTTCTTAGCGGTCACCCATACAGCACTGATCACATTCAATGCTGCTAAACTTTTAAGATCCAACAAAACCATGGATATACTTGTATTAAAACAAAACTTAGTGTACTTATCCATTAAGTAAAGGTTTATACTTGTACCAAATTTCAGCTTAATTGGATTATTTTCTGATTTTTACTATTTTTTAAAAAAACGTACACAAGCCATTTGATAAAAATTGAACTAATGCTGATACTGAGAAGAAACTTGGCACATAAATTAGTCTTATACATAGTTACATGCATGGTAAATCAAAAACCATGTTTAATGATTTTTCAAAAATTTCAGTCATTTTTGTGAATTAATGACGTCATAAAAAATTATTTTCCAAAATAGCACAACTACAGCAGTAGACTGATTTTTGTACAGTTTTAACTCTCTAGCATAAATTCACTGGGAGCTACGATGATAACAGACACACACATATAGACAGACAACTTTGTGAAAACTACTTAGGAGGCCTTAAAAACACCTGAAACGGATAATTCCAGTGATATCCCGGTTTCAGTTTTTTTTTTGCCAACACAACACTTTCCCTATATACCTAAGGTATAAATGAGGAAAAGTAAAAAGCAGAAAACATAATTTCACAAGTACATAATAGATGTAACCCTTTTTATAAAATAGCATCCTCTGACAAAAAGTTATCCATGACAAAAGCATAGCATCAAAAATGCACTTTTTATAAATAGAAACGGGCAATTTTTCTTTGACTCGCTTCCCTCCCATTTTGGGTTGTTTATCATTATTAGTCAGAAGCAATTCATTAATTATAAAGGGAAAAACGTTTTAAGGTTACGCTGAAATGGCAAACAGGAACCCCTTATGAAAAATAATTTCTACAATACTGAAGAGAGAAGAAATTTATTTAATATGTTTAAACATCTATATTTAATTTTGATTATTAGGGAGTAACAAAATTTACGCAATAGTAACCATTGTGAAATAGTTACTTTTATTGAGAGTCCCTTTTCTTTGTTCCGTATTATGCAACCTTTTATAGACTCGGCACTGCTAAATATTAAGCCAATATAATAAATAGTTCACAGCATCTTTAAAATGCTTTTCTTGGTATGTTATGCACACCCACGCATAATCAAATGTGTACCTTGCTCCCTCCCCGATTAATTATGGGTGGGTGGGGGGAGGGGGGGGGGTGAAACATTTAAGTATTTATTAGGGTGCGATGAGTGAAAAAGGTTGAGAACCGCTGTACTAATCAACCGTGCAGAGCAGATTATAAATTTTTTTCTCCAAATTCAAAATAGAAAAAAGAATACATATTATTTTACTTAACAGTATAAAATTCTTAGGAGATAATCCATAAGGCAACACCTTGATCAGAGTTCGTCTCACTATTGACATATTATTAGTTTGAATTTATATTTTATTTTTATTTATGAACTGTACACTGTATGTATCGCAGTTATAAATAACTAAAAAATAAAAAAATACATACCCACCTACACACAAAAAAATATGCACACACGCACACATACATATCTGCATATTATTTAGATTAATATTAATTACATTACAAACTAAATACTAGATTATCACAAGGTAACTGAAGTATTTTTATGAAACCATTTAGCAATTTCGGCCTTAAAGTAATTCAAGTCATGGAGTCTTTTGATACTGTCAGGCAGTTGGTTGTATAGTTTTGATACTGTCAGGTAGTTGGTTGTGTAGTTTTGATACTGTCAGGTAGTTGGTTGTTTTGATACTGTCAGGTAGTTGGTTGTATAGTTTTGATACTGTCAGGTAGTGGTTGTATAGTTTGATACTGTCAGTACTGTCAGGTAGTTGGTTGTATAGTTTTGACACTGTCAGGTAGTTGGTTGTATAGTTTTGGAGCCATTACGTCATATTGTCTACTGTAAAAAGAGCTAATAAATATGTTTGATTTTTTTCTTGTATTTTTTGGATTTGATATACAATTTTTTGGTGATCTATACTACTTAACCAGTAAAGCTTTTTCATAAAGTTCTTTTACGGTCATAACTGGGAAGTCTGTAAGTAAGTCTTTTGTAGGATAGTCACTAGGTTTCTTTAGTATAATTTTAATTATGGTTCTTTGTATTATTTCAATACATTTCCTTATAGAAAGGCAAGCCGATCCCTAAGCTACTAACCTTCATCAGTAGCAATTAAATCCAGCAGAGTTATCGGAGCCATGGGTCTACTGTGTTTTACTAATAACTCCTGGAACTCCCTGAGCAGTGTTTCAACTCCTTTGCTGTACAGAGATGACTGAAAACAACCAAATAATAACATATGAAGGATTTGCCAATCAATAAAGGGGAAGGTGATCATTATTCATGAAGTAAGAGATAAATTAGAGAGTCTCCAAAGATGAAAAAAAAACTTTTTTTTGTTTATTCAAGGTTGGCAGGCCATAAAGTAAAGTCGATTAGAAGATTAGTAGAAGTGGCACACGTCAAATTTTCAAAACAACCTTAATATTTACTTTAATAGTGATAGTTATTTTCTTTAAATTAAAAGAATTTGGCGGTTATTTAATCTTTTCGTTTTTACTTTTCCTTATTTATACTATAGGTATACAAGGAAATCTGCCTCCGTAGCCGCGGTCGTATAGTACTGGACATCGGCACCAGAGGTCCGGGGTTCACAGCCTGGGCTATGCTCTCAGTTTTTATTAATAGAATTTGATGTAAAAAGATTTCGCCAACTTTAGCTTTACTTTGAGCATAGTAGATGTGACACACCCCAAGGTGGTTCCCGCAGGGCGAATACTCTGAAGGGCTGAAAGGCCCTAAAACGGGCATTATTATTATTATATATACAGTGAAAGTATTGTGTTTGCAAAAGAAATCCAAAACCAGGATGTCACATGAATTATCTGTTTCAGGTGTTTTTAAAGCCTCCTAAGTGGTTTTCACAATGTTGTCTGTCTGTATCTGGGTGTGGGTTATCAAATTTTTTTATTACATCATTTATGTGGAGTTTCCCCTTCCCTTTTATTTATATTTGTCAATTTAGTGTCTGCCTTGTTTGAGATGTCGTCTATGTTTTTTTTTTTGTAATTTTCAAGAATATATTAGCTGTTTACGTAAGTTGTTTTATCTAGTTAATATAGGTCCGAATTAGATGTTTTCTGTTGATAGGCACCGGAACAGAACAATTTACCTGCAATAATGACTCAGCCTCTTTTAGTGAGTTTCAAATGTTGCATTTTCTCCCTTCCAGGTGATTTTTAATCACGTGAACATGTCAAAAGATATAAAGCAAAGAGTATAGTTAATGGAAAAATATTGGCAAATTTGAACTCTCATGAGTCAATATCATGGGGGGGGGATTTTAAAAGTCAAGGACTATATTTTCACCATATTATTAAGGATTTATTGTTGGTGTGTTTGAAATGGTCCACCTGGTATAATTCCTTGTATAATTGTTTCTTTTATAAAGTTTGATAGTAATCGCACCTTATAAAACTCAATCTGATACTCACAACATTCTCTAGCTCAACACTCTGAGGATTATTCTTCTCAAAATACATCTGAGCTCCTTTTAACTTATTCAGTGAAGCTAAGTAATCATCGAGTCCTTTTATGGTCGGACCAGATTTAATGTTATCGGCAACATCTTCTGCAACACTGTAGTAACCATGACGTGATCTAGCAGTCCCATCACTTTCTCGATGTCTGTTGATAAAACAAAAGGTCTTAAAATAAAGTAAAAACAACAATTATTCATTATGCACTGTGAATTTAGTAAATTTGTTATAGTAGTCATACATTTTTTTATAAACAAATATAAAAAAAAAAGAAATATCAGGATACAGAGTACAGCTGGAAATGCCGACGGTGATGGTAAAGGATCCTTTTAGTATACTGTGAATAATCATTGCTGTAGAGTGTTGACAGAACACTTACTTTGCCAATGGCTCACAGCACACACACACATATATACATATATATATATATATTATATATATATATATATATATATATATATATATATATATAAAATATATGTTTACAATATCAGGAGAACAAAAAGAAAATAATATGGTATGTGGTATCTTAGAGTTTTTTCTCACCACATCTGATTCGCTATGCTTATCGCCCCTACTTTGTATTCAATTCGCTCGTCCTCAAATAAATACATTCATTTAATTCCCAGTGGTTACTCATCCAGGCACTGACCTGACTCGGTGCTGCTTAACTTTTATGATCTAACAAAAATCGTTTCACGATGTCATAAAAAAATGTTTTCTGGATTTCTGATAGATAGGTTTTTTAGCAAGTTTCAACTGTCTAGCATTAGTACACTGATAACAGACACATGCAAACACACATAATTATACAGAAAACTTTTGAAAACCCACTTGAGAGGTTTTAAAAACACCTGAACCTAATAATTTAGGTGACACCCTGGTTTCGGATCTTTTTGTGAACACAATAGTTTTCTGTATAAATGAGGAAAAGTAAAATTACTTTTATTGATATAATAAAGTAAAATACATAAATTAACTTATAAGCCTATTCCAGGGTCCGTAATATGGGGCTGTCAGAAAGTATGGAGATAGATAATAAACATATGTAATTATTTGAAGGTAAACATTAATTGACAAAATATAATTGTGCGAGAGACATTCAGAGACATTGTGTCAACTATTCATGTTTTGCAAAACCGGTAGTATCAAATGATATAAACATTAATTTTAATTATCTTTTATAAAGCACTACAGTAGGTACATTCCTGTTAAGCCTACTCCAGCCTAACTAGGCTTATCCTATACTTACTTTGTTGCTGTCTCTGTAGATTGCCAGTTTCATTGTAAACAGGAAGTATTGTTTCTTCTAGTTTAGCGAGTCTATGTTCAAATGAGTTCAATATTCCAACTATCCCTTTGGTGATTTCATTTGATCTTTCCACATTATCTTTGATTATTTTCACTTTGTTGATTTCCTATCAAATAAAATAGAGAATATCTTAGGTCAGAAATTGTTCGGATGCTAACAAACAGTTAAGTTAGAAACTATCCGGGTTGGATTCTAATCAAAGCTCTAAGATGAGCATAAATGGAGTCCATCTTATAGAAAGAAAGATAAAGTCTCTCCACAGATAACTTTGTTTATTTACAAATTACGAAAAGAGCTTTGGACCTAACAATCGGCCATCATCAGTGCCTGACAAACAAATAAGAAAATAAAAAACTAATCAAAAATATTGTTGATAAAGCCTGACCGAAGTTTGGGAGGGGCCTGGATTCACTTTTTTAGAGTTCTACATCTTGTGTTCACTCTTAAGATATTTCCAATGACTTCTTAGCAAAATAAGATCAATATTTCCGACTGAATTGAATAAAACGCTTCCCCTGGTTAAAGGCTTCTGGAGAATACTGCAATGGAATACAGAAACAAGCAAATCAGCCTTACCTTTTCCAGTTGATCTTCTATTATAAATTTCCGATCACCTGGATCTAAAAACGTTTCTAAACCCATTTTTAATCACCGAAATAAACGACCAATAAATTATAAATTTTGGTCAATTTAATAAATTGACCAAAATTTTCACAAAATTGTATTAACAACAAAAAATTATCACTGCTATCACTTCTTATTGTTCTTCATATTTTTCATTAAAAACTATAAATAAAGTTTATAGTTTAATATTATAAATTCATTTAAATTAGCTTTAAATTCATAAAAAAAATATACATAACTCCTTCTGTATCTTGAAACTTGATTATATTAAATTTTTAATAAATATTATAATTAAAAGTGACGAAAAAATTTAAAAAAAATTAGTTTTTTTTTGTTTAGTGGCTTATCGAAAAGCTAAAAACTCTTTGAGTAACCTCCATCAACAGGTTATTTTACTCATTTTGCATTTTTTGTCATTTCGTTTTTAATTTTTTAAATTTTGCCTTTTTAAATGTTTAGTGAGTAAGTTTTGTGTTGAATTTAACGTAATGGGATCTAAAAGGAAGACGACATCAAACCCTAAATTAAATTTCCGTCCGAATAACAGTATGGATCGTGAATTTAAAGGGATGAAACCCTGCCAAGACCAAAGCTAGTATCAAATCAGTTTTAAGTACATTTGCCATGCAAGTTTGTAAAACAGTTGTTTTCGTTAATACTTATTATAAAAATATGTGTTTATTTGTTCGCTTTATTCGTTATATCGATTTTAGCTGACGTTTTGCCCTTTCCACGAACACCATTTGCTAGAAAAGATAATTTTTTTAATGTTTATTTCGTTAAAATTAGTTGGGGTTGGTTCCTATTAACAACGATTCCTTTTGTTTTGTTTACAAGTTTAACCTATTGCTGCGGCGATACGAAAAAATCTATTAAACATTTAATTAGATTGATTATTGCTACATGTATGTGGTATTTTTGGACTACTATGTTTGTTTATTTGGAACAGATTTTAGGTAGATGTTCAGCTAAAGATGTTCGTTTGACAACTAAAAGTGCTTGCATCGTTAAAGGTTATTACTGGCAATCGATAGATATAAGTGGACATAGTTTTATACTAATATATAGTGCTTTAGTTTTTATTGAAGAATGTCGTGTTATTATAAATTGGGACTCGATAGCCGATTATATAAGGAATGAAGAGTACTCAAGAAATATAGAACAAGATGAAGACAGCTTACAAAACCCTCTGCGTAACTTATCTCCTTTAGAATTTGATAAATTAAAAGAAAACTACTCTACGTTCTCACCTTATATCAAAGGTTTATTTTTCGTCATCACTATATTGATTTTAATTTGGGATTTTATGCTTCTAAGTACAATATTGTATTTCCATAACATGATAGAGAAGTTATTAGCTGGTTTTATAGCTATCGGAACTTGGTATTGTACTTATAAACTTGCTTATCCCGTTATTCCATTTGTACCCACTCCGGGCGATGGTGTTTTTAAATACCGTGAAAGTAAGTTAAAAGAGAATAATGGATTAAAAAGAACAAATTCAAAACAACCCCCTGGTCCTAAATTTATGGGGAATCCGCTAAGGTTAAAAGAAGACCAAGCAGCAAGTGATAAATCTTAAAAATTAATTTCAGGTGTTGTGCAAATAGGATATTCTGGGTTTACAAATAAGAGAAAGATGTACTCCCTATTGTATAAGAATTGGTGTGAATTTTGGAATCATTTTGTATTTTTTATGAAGGTCCAATTGAGTGGTCACATTGATATAAAGTTAAACATAAAAATACACTTTGACGTTAAATAAACCTTGATTTTGCTAAAATTTGCTGACTGAATACATTTATTGACATTGTCTTCAATAAGGCTTGTTAACTTTATAATCAAAAAATTGTTTGTTTTGTTGTCTATTTTTACCACTAGACAACTTCTCCATCTGGAGAAACCCTGTATATTTTTGACCATTTCATGACACCAAGTGTCTTTTTCTAACCAATGCTGATGTTTTATGAGAAACTTTTGTTGTTAAAAATTCATCTGTAAATTAATTCATGTATTGTGTTCCAGGGGATTTAGTTGGGTTACTTATGAGAAATTAAAGAAGTTTAATAATAATCAAACTACATTCCTCTATAGTTTTTGAGTGGGAGCATCGCTGGTAGTGTAAGTATTTTTTTAGTTTTTATGGTATAGGTATACTTATTTTTATTATTTAGAAATGACATTACAATGTTTTGGAGACTGTTTTGTGGGATATTATTACTACCTTTTCTGTTTTGCCCTGCAATTTCATTGTAAAGGTTAGATCATTGATGACATAGGTTAATATGCCATTGTTGGCTCTTATTACCATTTCTATGTTGGATTCATTAATTATAATTATTTACTTGGGTTATAGTTTTCTGGTGACTGAGTTCACCATTGGCCTCACCACTGAAAGAGGGTAAATCTTCTTGACAGTAATCAAAGGAAAATTTACTCAGTTTATTAATTAACTTGGGTGTCATTAATTACACTAAGATGTCTTGAAAAGACAACCATTTCTGGACCAATAAGTATTCTTGCCAATTTGTGTTAAGGACAACAACAAGTATTTTTGCCAAATTATTTTGTGTTTATTTTGTATTGATTTCTTTTTTTCTCAATGAAATAAGACTTTATCAAAGGTTCCTGAACCTATTGATTTTGTCGTGAAAGCATTCTCATATTACGACACTTATTCAAATTTTTTATGACTTTCCTATGACTTATTCATGTAATTTCTCAAAATTCTAACATTCCTTCTTAGTGCCTTACTTAGTGCAAACATATGTAAATATTTATACAATAGTTTATTTCAAAACAATAAATAAATAAGACTTCTGCAGTTTTTTAAAATATTTCTTAATAAATAATAATATAAACATTAAACATATATATTTAAACCGTGAAGTTTTTAAATTCATAAAATATTTTTATTTTTTTACAATATAAATTAAAAAATCATATAAATAAAGTATGTTAAACACAGAGACTGAACTCGGCCCTGGTTCCTACATACTATGAGCACTCCCCGCCCAGTTCCTACGTACCATGAATACCTCCCTTCCTACTCCATGTTGGTACATACCATGGACACCCCCGACTCGCATTAATTTCTAACTTTTTACTCAATTGTAAAAAGGTGTTACAGATTATACCCAATTCATTTATTAAATCAAACTGTTTCATTTCATTATTAATACTTGTAAAAAATTTTGTCTCTTTTGTGCCCTAAACTAATTATCATCTGTTGCATTTCAGTTAGCTGCAACTTTGACGACACCATTTGATGTGGTGAAAACTTATAACCAATAGAAATGGCCGAAGCTGAAATAATAACTGGTTGGTATTTTACTTCTAATCCTTTAATATGCTTCTTAACTTATTAGGAAATGAAGGTGTTTTGCCTTATTTAGATAACAAGCTAAATCAATTGAAATCAGTTTCAGCTCCATCACCCTATCCTAAGTGGCGAAAAGGGCTTACATACATATCTAATAGGTTATAGCCATATATATAGGTTGATGAACTCTAAGGGATCTTTTGAGTTTAATTGTGCTAAAGGGTGGGTGGGGATGTTAGTTAGGGACATCGCCTACCTCCATCCTGGTTAGCCAGCTATTATGTCATTAGTACAATAAGTGGCCTTGAGGGGCCACGGTGAGCATACAAGCTTGCGAAGCAGCCCACATAATAAATTTAGACTCGAGACTTCCTAAAGGTATAGTGAGTTCTTATGTAACTGTATTAAGGAAAATTTACAAGATGAAACAATGGAAGGAGTTTTATTTATTATAATGATTGGGTTGGAGTCGAGGATGACTCCATTTGCACTGCGACTGGAAGTCTATTGTACAATCCCTTCAATTGGTCCAGGCGAATAATCCTTTTCCCGGACTAGGTTCTAGATCTTTTTGACCAGTTGATTCATTGTTAGAGTGAACTTAGTGAGAGTGCTGCTACCAAAGTTGGAGAACCTTTGAAAGGCTAGGCTTCACATATCAGAAGTATGTGAGAGGCCAGTTTCGGTTCCGATTCACAAAGCCTACACACTGGTTATCATTAAGATACCAATGGTATGGATATGTTTTTTGGAGGTGACGTGACAGTCAGTAGTCCAGTTACTGTTCTAAAGTCCCTTCTGCTTAGACTAAGGAGGTACTTTGGGACTGGGTCCTTTTAACATAAGTTTATTGGCTCATGCCAGAGGATTTGTTCCAGTGGTGCAGGGTGATGGGTTAAGAGCCAATATTTTACACTTTTGGCTTTGCTGGGTATGGTATATGGGTTCAGGGGCCAGGAGTGGTTCAGACCCCTTTTTTCAGGATGTCTGCTTGCTCATTACCTTCAATTCCTTATGGCCAGGCAACCATCTGATAGGAGTTTATTCATGTTGCATATTTTTAATTAATGTTTAGACCATTTTAAAATTTTAAAATTTTTTTTTTTTTT
>JACMZG010001859.1:13058080-13150580 GCA_018340805.1 Microvelia longipes
ACAGTTTAATTAAACCAAAATCATGTTTCATAAATATATTATTACAGTTTGATTAAACCAAAAACATGTTTCATAGATATATGATTACAGTTTAATTAAATCAAAATCATGTTTCATAAATATATTATTACAGTTCGATTAAACCAAAGTCATGTTTCATAAATATATGATGACAGTTTGATTAAACCAAAATCATGTTTCATAAATATATTATTACATTGATTAAACCAATCATGATTCATAAATATATTATTACAGTTTGATTAAACCAAAATCATGATTCATAAGTATATGATGACAGTTTGATCAAACCAAAATCATGTTTCATAAATATATTATTACAGTTTGATCAAACCAAAATCATGTTTCATAAATATATTATTACAGTTTGATTAAACTAAAAACATGTTTCATAGATATATGATTACAGTTTAATTAAATCAAAATCATGTTTCATAAATATATTATTACAGTTTGATTAAACCAAAATCATGTTTCATAAATATATTATTACAGTTCGATTAAACCAAAGTCATGTTTTATAAATATATGATGACAGTTTGATTAAACCAAAATCATGTTTCATAAATATATTATTACAGTTTGATTAAACCAAAATCATGATTCATAAATATATTATTACAGTTTGATTAAACCAAAATCATGTTTCATAAGTATATGATGACAGTTTGATCAAACCAAAATCATGTTTCATAAATATATTATTACAGTTTGATCAAACCAAAATCATGTTTCATAGATATATTATTACAGTTTGATTAAACCAAAATCATGTTTCATAAATATATTATTACAGTTTGATTAAACCAAAATCATGTTTCATAGATATATGATTACAGTTTGATTAAACCAAAATCATGATGAAACAAATCGTTATACTCACACAGCTTGAAGTCTTTTCTCCCTGAACCCTCTCCTTTAGCTTTTGGTATTCTCTGTAAAATATTTCTCAAAAAATCAATAAATTGTAAACAAATAATAAAAAATCAGGTACGGGTACCTCCGAACTTTCCCCTGTCACATCGGATTCCCTACCATCATCCTCCCTGCAAATTTATACTGCAACATGTCTTCGAACTTGCAGCGCTCGTCCTCAGCTAGCAAATGCACCCATACTCACCCATACCACTGAGCACGCTCAATGCTGCTTAACTTTTATGATCTAACAAAAATGATAGACATACTCGTAGTATTGAAACGGTTTCGTTTCGTGCATGACGTTTGTCGTGCAATTACTTATTACTTAAGTAAAGGAATATACTTGTATCAAATTTCAACTCTATTCAATAGTTTCCTGATTTTTTTAATAATTGAACACAAGTCATTTAATAAGAATTGAACTAATGCTGGTAATGAGATGAAACTTAGCATATAGTATAGTACTATATACTATACTATGTATAGTACATATACTATAATAGTACTATATACTATACTATGTATAGTACTATACATATTATTGTATAGTAGTATTATTCATAGTTACATGCGTGCCAAATTTCCAACTAATTGCAGAATTTTTCCGCGTTATATGATTTTTCAAAAATTTTTCTGAGTAATTATTGCAGGTTAATGACGCCATAAGAATTATTTTCCAAATAGCACAACTACAACAGTAGACTGATTTTTGTACAAAGTTTCAAATCTCTAGCATAAATACACTGGGAGCTATGACAACACACACATACAGCCAGACAACTTTGTGAAAACCACTCAGGAGGCCTTAAAAACAGTTTTTAGAGGTGTCCTTTATAATTTATTTAACCATGAATACAACATATTGCAATGAAACTGGCTCATTACATGAAGTAATATACTTGTGCTACCTGCTTGTGTTATGCTTGACTTGTTATATACTTATTTATTAAGTCATTTTTAACCAATAATAATACTAATAACATATTTCACCTTAATTGGATGATTTGCAATTTTAAATTATTCTTTAAAACATATGCTTGTCTTTCAGTAAAAATGAAACTAATGCTTATAATGAAGTGAAATCTACATTAGCTGGACTGATATAGACTGTTTGTTGCCACATGTCAAATTTATAATTTTTCTTATGATTATTCTACATTTTTACAATTTTGTTGAGTCTATGATATCATAAAAAAAAAATATTTCCTGGATTAACATTATGAAGTTAAAATATGATAAGGTAAATTGCATAAACAATAGTTTCAGAGGTATCCTTTGGCTTAATTTATTTAACCATGAATAAAACATATTGCTATAAATCTGGCTTATTACATGAAGTGAATACTTGCAATAAGATCTAAGGTAAATACATCAAAAATAAAATTGTTGCATTTTATGTTGAGGGTTCTTTTTTTAGTGGCAATTTAACCATTAGGGGTAAAATCAGGTATTTTACCTGGTAAATTTAACCTGGTAAAATGTTAAGAAAAATCACTCCCCTCTCCTTTATGACCCCAACCTCATTAGTTTAGTAATTTTTATTTTGAAAATTTTCTAAAAAGATTTTCCTTTACCATGGATAGTGAGGGTGAGACCATGTTATGAGTCGATCCCTTACTCCCACTTTTATGATGATCTTTTAAATGATTGATCGATTTGAGCATGACGCTAGCCCTCACAGTAGCATATGTTTTTAATAACTCTAATCTTCCTTCATTCAGTAACCAGGATGACATGGTTGCCAACTCGGCTGCTATGTTCTCACCACCTAAATAGTGTACCAACCGAACCAACAGACCCATCTTCACTTACGTCTAGAAACAGTCATAAATGAATAAAGGATAAATTGACGGAAAATGTCTTTTTTACAGTCTCAAAGAATTTTTTGTTACTTTAAAACAGTGGTTTTCAACGTGGGGCAACATCCCTCCCTCCAGGGTCGATAATGGATTCTAACAGGGCTTTGAGACGTACAGGGCAATGAGTAGTTAAGGGACAATTTAGGAATTTAGGACAAAAATAAACATATAGTTTTCAATTTAAATTTAAAAAATCAGGTATGGGGTACATCAGAACTTTTCCTCATCACATCGGATTCGCTACGCTCATTCTCTTTACTTTGGGCTCGCTTCGTTCATCCTCAGAATAAACAACACGCCAAATTTATACTGCAACACGTCTTCGGACTCACTTCGCTATTCCTCAGATAGTAAATACATCCGTTTAGTTCTTAGCGGTCACCCATACAGCACTGATCACATTCAATGCTGCTAAACTTTTAAGATCCAACAAAACCATGGATATACTTGTATTAAAACAAAACTTAGTGTACTTATCCATTAAGTAAAGGTTTATACTTGTACCAAATTTCAGCTTAATTGGATTATTTTCTGATTTTTACTATTTTTTAAAAAACGTACACAAGCCATTTGATAAAAATTGAACTAATGCTGATACTGAGAAGAAACTTGGCACATAAATTAGTCTTATACATAGTTACATGCATGGTAAATCAAAAACCATGTTTAATGATTTTTCAAAAATTTCAGTCATTTTTGTGAATTAATGACGTCATAAAAAATTATTTCCAAAATAGCACAACTACAGCAGTAGACTGATTTTTGTACAGTTTTAACTCTCTAGCATAAATTCACTGGGAGCTACGATGATAACAGACACACACATATAGACAGACAACTTTGTGAAAACTACTTAGGAGGCCTTAAAAACACCTGAAACGGATAATTCCAGTGATATCCCGGTTTCAGTTTTTTTTTTGCCAACACAACACTTTCCCTATATACCTAAGGTATAAATGAGGAAAAGTAAAAAGCAGAAAACATAATTTCACAAGTACATAATAGATGTAACCCTTTTTATAAAATAGCATCCTCTGACAAAAAGTTATCCATGACAAAAGCATAGCATCAAAAATGCACTTTTTATAAATAGAAACGGGCAATTTTTCTTTGACTCGCTTCCCTCCCATTTTGGGTTGTTTATCATTATTAGTCAGAAGCAATTCATTAATTATAAAGGGAAAAACGTTTTAAGGTTACGCTGAAATGGCAAACAGGAACCCCTTATGAAAAATAATTTCTACAATACTGAAGAGAGAAGAAATTTATTTAATATGTTTAAACATCTATATTTAATTTTTGATTATTAGGGAGTAACAAAATTTACGCAATAGTAACCATTGTGAAATAGTTACTTTTATTGAGAGTCCCTTTTCTTTGTTCCGTATTATGCAACCTTTTATAGACTCGGCACTGCTAAATATTAAGCCAATATAATAAATAGTTCACAGCATCTTTAAAATGCTTTTCTTGGTATGTTATGCACACCCACGCATAATCAAATGTGTACCTTGCTCCCTCCCCGATTAATTATGGGTGGGTGGGGAGGGGGGGGGGTGAAACATTTAAGTATTTATTAGGGTGCGATGAGTGAAAAAGGTTGAGAACCGCTGTACTAATCAACCGTGCAGAGCAGATTATAAATTTTTTTCTCCAAATTCAAAATAGAAAAAAGAATACATATTATTTTACTTAACAGTATAAAATTCTTAGGAGATAATCCATAAGGCAACACCTTGATCAGAGTTCGTCTCACTATTGACATATTATTAGTTTGAATTTATATTTTATTTTTATTTATGAACTGTACACTGTATGTATCGCAGTTATAAATAACTAAAAAATAAAAAAATACATACCCACCTACACAAAAAAAATATGCACACACGCACACATACATATCTGCATATTATTTAGATTAATATTAATTACATTACAAACTAAATACTAGATTATCACAAGGTAACTGAAGTATTTTTTATGAAACCATTTAGCAATTTCGGCCTTAAAGTAATTCAAGTCATGGAGTCTTTTGATACTGTCAGCAGTTGGTTGTATAGTTTTGATACTGTCAGGTAGTTGGTTGTGTTTTGATTGTCAGGTAGTTGTTTTGATACTGTCAGGTATTGGTTGTATAGTTTTGATACTGTCAGGTAGTTGGTTGTATAGTTTTGATACTGTCAGGTAGTTGGTTGTATAGTTTTGATACTGTCAGGTAGTTGGTTGTATAGTTTTGACACTGTCAGGTAGTTGGTTGTATAGTTTTGGAGCCATTACGTCATATTGTCTACTGTAAAAAGAGCTAATAAATATGTTTGATTTTTTTCTTGTATTTTTTGGATTTGATATACAATTTTTTGGTGATCTATACTACTTAACCAGTAAAGCTTTTTCATAAAGTTCTTTTACGGTCATAACTGGGAAGTCTGTAAGTAAGTCTTTTGTAGGATAGTCACTAGGTTTCTTTAGTATAATTTTAATTATGGTTCTTTGTATTATTTCAATACATTTCCTTATAGAAAGGCAAGCCGATCCCTAAGCTACTAACCTTCATCAGTAGCAATTAAATCCAGCAGAGTTATCGGAGCCATGGGTCTACTGTGTTTTACTAATAACTCCTGGAACTCCCTGAGCAGTGTTTCAACTCCTTTGCTGTACAGAGATGACTGAAAACAACCAAATAATAACATATGAAGGATTTGCCAATCAATAAAGGGGAAGGTGATCATTATTCATGAAGTAAGAGATAAATTAGAGAGTCTCCAAAGATGAAAAAAAATTTTTTTTGTTTATTCAAGGTTGGCAGGCCATAAAAGTAAAGTCGATTAGAAGATTAGTAGAAGTGGCACACGTCAAATTTTCAAAACTACCTTAATATTTACTTTAATAGTGATAGTTATTTTCTTTAAATTAAAAGAATTTGGCGGTTATTTAATCTTTTCGTTTTTACTTTTCCTTATTTATACTATAGGTATACAAGGAAATCTGCCTCCGTAGCCGCGGTCGTATAGTACTGGACATCGGCACCAGAGGTCCGGGGTTCACAGCCTGGGCTATGCTCTCAGTTTTTATTAATAGAATTTGATGTAAAAAGATTTCGCCAACTTTAGCTTTACTTTGAGCATAGTAGATGTGACACACCCAAGGTGGTTCCCGCAGGGCGAATACTCTGAAGGGCTGAAAGGCCCTAAAACGGGCATTATTATTATTATATATACAGTGAAAGTATTGTGTTTGCAAAAGAAATCCAAAACCAGGATGTCACATGAATTATCTGTTTCAGGTGTTTTTAAAGCCTCCTAAGTGGTTTTCACAATGTTGTCTGTCTGTATCTGGGTGTGGGTTATCAAATTTTTTTATTACATCATTTATGTGGAGTTTCCCCTTCCCTTTTATTTATATTTGTCAATTTAGTGTCTGCCTTGTTTGAGATGTCGTCTATGTTTTTTTTTTTGTAATTTTCAAGAATATATTAGCTGTTTACGTAAGTTGTTTTATCTAGTTAATATAGGTCCGAATTAGATGTTTTCTGTTGATAGGCACCGGAACAGAACAATTTACCTGCAATAATGACTCAGCCTCTTTTAGTGAGTTTCAAATGTTGCATTTTCTCCCTTCCAGGTGATTTTTAATCACGTGAACATGTCAAAAGATATAAAGCAAAGAGTATAGTTAATGGAAAAATATTGGCAAATTTGAACTCTCATGAGTCAATATCATGGGGGGGGATTTTAAAAGTCAAGGACTATATTTTCACCATATTATTAAGGATTTATTGTTGGTGTGTTTTGAAATGGTCCACCTGGTATAATTCCTTGTATAATTGTTTCTTTTATAAAGTTTGATAGTAATCGCACCTTATAAAACTCAATCTGATACTCACAACATTCTCTAGCTCAACACTCTGAGGATTATTCTTCTCAAAATACATCTGAGCTCCTTTTAACTTATTCAGTGAAGCTAAGTAATCATCGAGTCCTTTTATGGTCGGACCAGATTTAATGTTATCGGCAACATCTTCTGCAACACTGTAGTAACCAATGACGTGATCTAGCAGTCCCATCACTTTCTCGATGTCTGTTGATAAAACAAAAGGTCTTAAAATAAAGTAAAAACAACAATTATTCATTATGCACTGTGAATTTAGTAAATTTGTTATAGTAGTCATACATTTTTTTATAAACAAATATAAAAAAAAAAGAAATATCAGGATACAGAGTACAGCTGGAAATGCCGACGGTGATGGTAAAGGATCCTTTTAGTATACTGTGAATAATCATTGCTGTAGAGTGTTGACAGAACACTTACTTTGCCAATGGCTCACAGCACACACACACATATATACATATATATATATATATATATATATATATATAATATATATATATATATATATATATAAAATATATGTTTTACAATATCAGGAGAACAAAAAGAAAATAATATGGTATGTGGTATCTTAGAGTTTTTTCTCACCACATCTGATTCGCTATGCTTATCGCCCCTACTTTGTATTCAATTCGCTCGTCCTCAAATAAATACATTCATTTAATTCCCAGTGGTTACTCATCCAGGCACTGACCTGACTCGGTGCTGCTTAACTTTTATGATCTAACAAAAATCGTTCACGATGTCATAAAAAAATGTTTTCTGGATTTTCTGATAGATAGGTTTTTTAGCAAGTTTCAACTGTCTAGCATTAGTACACTGATAACAGACACATGCAAACACACATAATTATACAGAAAACTTTGAAAACCCACTTGAGAGGTTTTAAAAACACCTGAACCTAATAATTTAGGTGACACCCTGGTTTCGGATCTTTTTGTGAACACAATAGTTTTCTGTATAAATGAGGAAAAGTAAAAATTACTTTTATTGATATAATAAAGTAAAATACATAAATTAACTTATAAGCCTATTCCAGGGTCCGTAATATGGGGCTGTCAGAAGAGTATGGAGATAGATAATAAACATATGTAATTATTTGAAGGTAAACATTAATTGACAAAATATAATTGTGCGAGAGACATTCAGAGACATTGTGTCAACTATTCATGTTTTGCAAAACTCGGTAGTATCAAATGATATAAACATTAATTTTAATTATCTTTTATAAAGCACTACAGTAGGTACATTCCTGTTAAGCCTACTCCAGCCTAACTAGGCTTATCCTATACTTACTTTGTTGCTGTCTCTGTAGATTGCCAGTTTCATTGTAAACAGGAAGTATTGTTTCTTCTAGTTTAGCGAGTCTATGTTCAAATGAGTTCAATATTCCAACTATCCCTTTGGTGATTTCATTTGATCTTTCCACATTATCTTTGATTATTTTCACTTTGTTGATTTCCTATCAAATAAAATAGAGAATATCTTAGGTCAGAAATTGTTCGGATGCTAACAAACAGTTAAGTTAGAAACTATCCGGGTTGGATTCTAATCAAAGCTCTAAGATGAGCATAAATGGAGTCCATCTTATAGAAAGAAAGATAAAGTCTCTCCACAGATAACTTTGTTTATTTACAAATTACGAAAAGAGCTTTGGACCTAACAATCGGCCATCATCAGTGCCTGACAAACAAATAAGAAAATACAAAACTAATCAAAAATATTGTTGATAAAGCCTGACCGAAGTTTGGGAGGGGCCTGGATTCACTTTTTTAGAGTTCTACATCTTGTGTTCACTCTTAAGATATTTCCAATGACTTCTTAGCAAAATAAGATCAATATTTCCGACTGAATTGAATAAAACGCTTCCCCTGGTTAAAGGCTTCTGGAGGAATACTGCAATGGAATACAGAAACAAGCAAATCAGCCTTACCTTTTCCAGTTGATCTTCTATTATAAATTTCCGATCACCTGGATCTAAAAACGTTTCTAAACCCATTTTTAATCACCGAAATAAACGACCAATAAATTATAAATTTTGGTCAATTTAATAAATTGACCAAAATTTTCACAAAATTGTATTAACAACAAAAAATTATCACTGCTATCACTTCTTATTGTTCTTCATATTTTTCATTAAAAACTATAAATAAAGTTTATAGTTTAATATTATAAATTCATTTAAATTAGCTTTAAATTCATAAAAAAAATATACATAACTCCTTCTGTATCTTGAAACTTGATTATATTAAATTTTTAATAAATATTATTAATTAAAAGTGACGAAAAATTTAAAAAAAATTAGTTTTTTTTTGTTTAGTGGCTTATCGAAAAGCTAAAAACTCTTTGAGTAACCTCCATCAACAGGTTATTTTACTCATTTTGCATTTTTTGTCATTTCGTTTTTAATTTTTTAAATTTTGCCTTTTTAAATGTTTAGTGAGTAAGTTTTGTGTTGAATTTAACGTAATGGGATCTAAAAGGAAGACGACATCAAACCCTAAATTAAATTTCCGTCCGAATAACAGTATGGATCGTGAATTTAAAGGGATGAAACCCTGCCAAGACCAAGCTAGTATCAAATCAGTTTTAAGTACATTTGCCATGCAAGTTTGTAAAACAGTTGTTTTCGTTAATACTTATTATAAAATATGTGTTTATTTGTTCGCTTTATTCGTTATATCGATTTTAGCTGACGTTTTGCCCTTTCCACGAACACCATTTGCTAGAAAAGATAATTTTTTTAATGTTTATTTCGTTAAATTAGTTGGGGTTGGTTCCTATTAACAACGATTCCTTTGTTTTGTTTACAAGTTTAACCTATTGCTGCGGCGATACGAAAAAATCTATTAAACATTTAATTAGATTGATTATTGCTACATGTATGTGGTATTTTTGGACTACTATGTTTGTTTATTTGGAACAGATTTTAGGTAGATGTTCAGCTAAAGATGTTCGTTTGACAACTAAAAGTGCTTGCATCGTTAAAGGTTATTACTGGCAATCGATAGATATAAGTGGACATAGTTTTATACTAATATATAGTGCTTTAGTTTTTATTGAAGAATGTCGTGTTATTATAAATTGGGACTCGATAGCCGATTATATAAGGAATGAAGAGTACTCAAGAAATATAGAACAAGATGAAGACAGCTTACAAAACCCTCTGCGTAACTTATCTCCTTTAGAATTTGATAAATTAAAAGAAAACTACTCTACGTTCTCACCTTATATCAAAGGTTTATTTTTCGTCATCACTATATTGATTTTAATTTGGGATTTTATGCTTCTAAGTACAATATTGTATTTCCATAACATGATAGAGAAGTTATTAGCTGGTTTTATAGCTATCGGAACTTGGTATTGTACTTATAAACTTGCTTATCCCGTTATTCCATTTGTACCCACTCCGGGCGATGGTGTTTTTAAATACCGTGAAAGTAAGTTAAAAGAGAATAATGGATTAAAAAGAACAAATTCAAAACAACCCCCTGGTCCTAAATTTATGGGGAATCCGCTAAGGTTAAAAGAAGACCAAGCAGCAAGTGATAAATCTTAAAAATTAATTTCAGGTGTTGTGCAAATAGGATATTCTGGGTTTACAAATAAGAGAAAGATGTACTCCCTATTGTATAAGAATTGGTGTGAATTTTGGAATCATTTTGTTTTTTTATGAAGGTCCAATTGAGTGGTCACATTGATATAAAGTTAAACATAAAAATACACTTTGACGTTAAATAAACCTTGATTTTGCTAAAAATTTGCTGACTGAATACATTTATTGACATTGTCTTCAATAAGGCTTGTTAACTTTATAATCAAAAAATTGTTTGTTTTGTTGTCTATTTTTACCACTAGACAACTTCTCCATCTGGAGAAACCCTGTATATTTTTGACATATTTCATGACACCAAGTGTCTTTTTTCTAACCAATGCTATTGTAGTTGTCGTGTTAATAGCACTTTTACTTTTCCTCTTTTATACATAGGTATATACAAAGAGACTAAAACTATTAGAGGGAGGATACAACAGCTCTTATCATTCCTTGGGTAGCTAGGTGCCCTAACGGTACATTAGTGACGTCATTTTTTTTTATTTTTCCTAATAATTACAATTTCACGTAAACATTACATTTTTTTCGACTATTTTGTTTTAAATCAAGTAAAATGAATTTAAAATAAGTTTTAATTATTATCTATTGCATGTATTCTTTAATGTTAGTTTTGAATAAAGTGGTTTAATGTGGCATCACTGAAAAATGTCCGCCGTTAGTAGAATGCATGCTACAATAGAAGTTGTAGAGGGTAGGGGAGTATCAATTCTTTCTCTAGGGAGACTATAGTAGGGGTAAGTACAGTTACGGCTCCTATGGAAACTGTCTCACTTCCAGACCCCTTATCACTGTGTTAATCGGGTCCTGTACTCCCTCTAATAGTTTTAGTCTCTTTGGGTATATAGGATAAGTATTGTGTTAAAAAAAATCCGAAACCGGGATGTCACCTGAATTATCCGTTTCAGGTGTTTTTAAGAACTCCTGAAGAGTTTTTACAAAGTTGTCTGTCTCTATGTATGGGTATGTGTGTCTGTTATCATTATAGCTCCCAGTGTATTTATGCTAGAGAGTTAAACTTAGTACAAAAATCAGTCTATAGGTGTAGTTGGGCTATCAGGAAAATAGATTTTTATGACTTCATTAATCCGCAATAATGATTTTTATAATTTTGAAAAATCATAAAGGCAGAAAAATGTTGCAATCAACTTGATATTTGACACCCATATAGCCTTGTATAAGACTAACATATATTCCAAGTTTCAACTCATTATCAGAATTAGTTCAATTTTTATCATATGCCTTGTGTACACTTTTTAAAAAATTATAAAAAAATCGGGAAAATATCTAATTTAGTGTTGCGCACAAGCCTTGAGCTTATGTGACACAAAAGGTCAGTATATGTTACTTTATTTACATATGATTTGCAATTTAGCTATTGTGAAAAAAGATATTTAGTTTTGAATTGAGTTGAATTTAGTTTTTAGAGTTGAAATTTAGTATATAAACACCAAGTTAGATGAAAAATAGTAAATATATAGACCAAGTTTCGTTTCAATTGGCGGATCATTAAGCATACAGTAATAATCATAATCATCAATAATAATCAATCCAACACTAATCATACCATGATTATTGTTGGATTATAAAAGTTAAGCATCGAGCGTGGTCATTACCTGACCACTGTGAGATGGAGAACGCTGGAAATAAAACAGATGCTTTTACTACAGTCAATCGTTTAGTTTAAAAATCCCCAAGGTCATTAGCATTTTGGAGATTGACCAATCAGAGAAGCTGCTGCCAACCCCTCACTGAAAAATTAAAAAAGTCCCTACTACTATAACCGCTGTAGGGAAATAACCTTCTTCCTGGCATTCATTTACGTTGTGCTTCTTGTTGTGTTTACATTGTTTTGAAAACTATTTTCAAATTAATCATCAAAATGATATTATAAAATAAAAACCACTTAAATTAAATGTAAAAAACATCGCCAAAAAAAATACGGGGAAAATAACCTGATTTGTTTACATAGTTTTTTCCCACTCCTTTCTTGCAGGGAATTTTTATCTTTAGAATCGGCGGTGCCTAAACTGACCTGTCAAGATTTTTAAAGTAGTCGATAGACTGTATCTAAGGACAAACGAGTCTGTATGTGTTCTGTAGTATAAGTTTGGCAATTAATATATTCTGACGGGTGAAGTGAGTCTGAAGTAGGGAGGATAAGTGTCGCGAATCCGATGTGATGAGGAAAAGTTCCGAGGTACCCCGTACCCAAGTTTCGCTGAATAGAAAGTTATTTAGTGTTTATGGTTTGCCTATTAGTTTTCGATGCGAGGATAGCTGGAGATCTCTGAGCTCTTAATTGGCTCCCATGCTGAGTTTAGAACTACGAAACTTTTTGTCTGTAAAAAGATGTCTTTCCTCCCATTTATCCAACTCAAATGTGGCGCTGGGTGTCGAAAACTACTAGATATACCATATTGTCATTGGTTTTTGATACCAATGCTTTTTACTCTCTCTTTTATAATTAGGCACCTCATATACAATCTAAAAATGTATATTAAACGTAACTTTTACTTAAAAGTAACCTAAAACCTTTAACATAGAACTGATGTATAAATTAAAATTGAATACATGAACAAGAGCCACAAAACTGCATTCTTATTTAGAAAATATTTTGTTGGTAATTATTAAAACTTAATATTTGTAGATATCTATAAGGTGCCTACTTATAAAAGACAGAGTATAATTAAATTGTGTTCGACATGCGTTTCTCTTCATATGTTTAATAATGTTACTTATCTTCCATGATGTTTATTATAAGATTTTTTAAGAACAATTTTAAATTATATTTTAGTTTTTCGTTAATTGGATAAATGAGCTTGTAAGGTTGTTCATTTAACTGTTTAATTGTTCATTATCTTTTAAGTTTTCACTCCTTAGATTTTAAGCTATAGACTCAGCTTATAGACTCAGGTCCATATTCATAGACAATTTCAATTCTATTTCCATAAGGAAGCCTCAAGGATCCTTAAGTAAGAATTCATTCAGAGTTCTTTAAAGACCCTGGTTCATATTAATTCTATTTCCAAAGATAGTCTTAAGGATCCTTAAGAAGAATTCATTCAGAGTTCCTTAAAGACCCTGGTTCATATTCATTCTATTTCCATAAGATAGTCTTAAGGATCCTTAAGTAAGAATTCATTCAGAGTTCCTTAAAGACCCTGGTTCATATTCATTCTATTTCCATAAGATAGTCTTAAGGATCCTTAAGTAAGAATTCATTCAGAGTTCCTTAAAGACCCTGGTTCATATTCATAGACAATTTCATTTTCTATTTCATAAGGAAGCCTTAATGACTTTTAAGTAAGAATTCATTAAGAGTTTCTTGAGGACTTTGGTTCATATTCATTCTATTTCCTGTTCTATTCTACAAGGATAGAACTTTAGGAGTTTCTTAAGGACCCTGGTTCATATTCATTTTATTTCCTTTTCTATTCTACAAGGATAGAACTTTAGGAGTTTCTTAAGGACCCTAGTTCATATTCATTCTATTTCCTTTTCTGTTCCATAAGAAAGCTTGAAGGATCCTTAAGAGTTGATTTAGAGTTCTTTAAGAACTCTGGTTCATATTTATTCGATATCCTTTTCTGTTCCATAAGAAAGCCTTTTGGATCCTCAAGTAAGAAGTCATTAAGGGTACCTTGAGGACTCTGGGTTATATTTATTGAAAATTCCCCTCACAATGTTGGTTTTTCGTAATTAAGAAAATAAAATAAGGATAAAACTCCTTTTTAGGTGGGAGGAGGGTCATCACCTAATAAGGTTATGAGCTCTAATAACTTTTTTAAATTTATAATATATTAATTAAATTTTTGGTGTGATTACTTATAAGATTTTGACAGAATTCAAAGTGTACTTTTTTGTGTTTTATAAGTCTAAATTTAAAGTCTAAAATAAATTTATTACGAAAAAATCATTAGGAGAGAGGGAAATTTTAGGAAAAGGGAGAGTCTATTCTATTTTTAGGCAACTTAGCTTAGAGGAACAATTTTCAGCCAAATGTTAGCCTGTTCTTGCTGGTATTAAGGATCATGATTTATATTTCTTTATTATTGCAAATTAAAAACAATTGTTTTTTCTTTTTTTAAAAAAACTTTTGTTTAAATTGCAATCACTTAAAAGTTTTAAAAGTGTAGTTTTTTCAATACCAGGGGTTCTTTGGGAGGAGGGGGGCTTACTGATCAAAAATATATAAATATTTTTAAGGTTTATATATATGTATGAAATTTTGTTCCTGGACTTTGGGACAAGATAACTTTCAAACAAAAATCGACCTTGTTATTGTCCCAAACTTTAATGTTTATTTAATATGTGTGACGTTATTAATCAACAGCAATGAGAACAAAATTTTTAAAAAATCACCAAATTTCAAAAATGTTGTCTAATCGGATTGAAATTTTATTCACATGTACTACTATATATGAGTAGCAAATATACGAAGTTAAATGTTATTATTAAAATTAGTTCCGATTTTATCAATTGACATATATAACACAATATTAGCAAATCATGTTTTTTGATTAATAAATTATAAAATTTGCTTATGCAAATTTTATAATTATGCTAGTTACATAAACTAGTAATATAACAAACTAATATAGAACTACTGGCTGCAAAGTGGGGCATTGTGCCGACACCACGGAGCGGCCAAGAGGCTGAAGGCCTATTGCTTTTAAAAGGTTCTATGATTGAAATCCATAGTTTTTTGGCCTGTGTTTTTCTTTATATTTTTTCTAAAAGTTAATAGACATCACTCCTATTGTATAGATAATATTCCTAGGATCTAAAGATTAATCCATAGGTTGTTATTGGGCCTATGTTTTTCTCTTAATTTTTCCAAAAGTGAATAGGCAATATATCTATAGTTACAAGATGATCCATTGATTTGTTTATGGCCGATACTTTTCTCTTTATTTTTTGAAAGCGATTAATTAACCTGTTTTTTCATTTCTCTCTCTCCTAATTTTTTAATTTATAAGGTTTATGGTTCAGAAATGTTTTTTTAGTTTGACATCAAATAAAGGTTTATTCTAATTTTTTAAATTTAGAACGTAATGGATTTGACTGAAAATTTTTCTGATTTTGAAGTTTTCAAATTACTTATTAAAATTTTTGGTTTAAGCAATAATGAGTACAAAAACGTTGATACCAAATATAAAAGTTAATTTATTATATTTTCGAAAATAAAAATAGTTTAAGATTTTTGCCTAACTTAATATTAAGGTAATTAAATAATCTATTTCTTATCTAAAAAAATATTATGTGCTTATTTATTTTAACTTGTAGTTTTTTGTTTTGTAGTTTATTTCTTGTTCTAATTTGTTGCTTAACATTTTTTATAGTTTGTGTATGATCACAAATCTGAGTGTTGCCAAAGTCAGTATAAATCAGTTGTCACAATTTTTTTATTTATAGTTTTGACACATTTTTAAAAAGACAGCATATCAAGGCGAACCCGCTGCAAATCTGTGTGGATAAGGTTTTCGTGTTCCTGTCACTAAAAAACCTTTCTCAACACTCTATTATTTATCATGGTGATTTTTATTCAAACTGACTTTTATGTGTGAGAAACAATCCCAGTCAGACAGTACATTAAGTGGCCCAGAAGCTGAGCAGGCTGCGAAGCAGCTTAAATGATAAAACTATGCTAAATACATGATAAAAAGCCATTTAATAAAAAAATAATAAAAACAAAACCAATACAAAAGAGACACAACATTATAACAGATAAGGTATAAACAATTTAAATCAATATCAAATTAAAAAACATATCTAGCATTCTTTTTCTTCTTACTCATCCAACCTCTGCTAAAAATTTAATTTTTTTTAGCTGTTAGTGTTTTTCATACCTTACCATATTTAACGGTCCCATATATAATTAGGGCCCTAAGTTTATATAATAGAACATACGGGAAGCTTTCTTCTAAATTTGGTGGCTTCTTTTTGTAAATATAATTAGTTATTGATATGTTTTTAAAATAAAATCCACATATGACTTATAGTCTCTCATGAATTGTAAAAAATATATTTTTTTAAATGTATGAATTAATAATATTACTTATAGTATTAATTTTAAAATAATAAATGTTTCTACTGTTGGTAACACAATTTAGATAACTACTTCTGATCAACCCATGACACATTACATTATAGCAAATATTCGTAGTATTGTTAATTTATTGAATTTTAATGTTGATATTACTGTTAGATAAGATTTAAGTACTGAAAATACTGTGTGCTCAGAAGTTTTGGATTTTAATAAAATATAGCGTCGCAACATTTCCCTATTTATAATAAATACTCAATTTTTACTTTTCTTCATTTATACCATAGATATCCGCCATTTATGACTCTTAAATGATCTGATCAATTTGAACATTGGCACTGGCATAAAACACAGGGCATAAAATGTATATATTGATCTGATAGATTTGAAAATTGGCACTGGCATAAATCATGGGGCATAAAATGCGAGTATTATTCTGATCAATTTGAAATTTGCCACACATGTAGTCCTGTATAAGATATATTAAATTTTATTTCATTATCAGCATTAGTTAAATTTTTATCTAATGACTTTTATATGTTAAAAAAAACATTTAAAAATAAAAAAATTAAATTGAGTTGAAATTTAAGACAAGTGTACTCGTAACAAATAAGGATTCTGAGTTTCATTACAAACGGAATGAACGGTTACTTATCAGCTATATATCTATGGCTTTTGTTGGATCACTGTTGTAAAGCAGCATTGAGAGTGGTCAGTAGGTGTTTGGGAGACCTGAGATAGATTGATAAAAACTACCTTGAGATAGATTAAAACTAATCTATCTTTGTCTGTGGATGTGCAAAGCGAGTCCGATAATATACTAAAATATAAGTAAGGCATTTTTCCTATTCTGATGTGAGTTTGAATTGAGTATAGCAAATGGATAAGGCGATGAAAAGTACCCGATAAAAAAAAAAAATATTGTTTCTTTTTCAAATATTAATCTCCTGAATTTTTACCATTAACTACTAAACATTTATAGGATGGCACCATAAATCAATATAATATTTATTGAATGAATAGGTTTATTAGTACTTAAATCTTTATTTTACTGTACACAAGGTCAAGATCAGTTGACAGTGTGGGAAAATAATGGGAGAGAGCCAATGAGATTACTCCTAGATATTATACCACGCTCACAATTTCTTATCAGGCTAATCTCATTGGTTCCTCTACACTATTTTCCCACGCTGTCAACTGATTTTAATTGTGTGTTATTAAGAGGTGCTGAGGTTGTCAATTTTTCAATTACAATTTATTTTTATTTTTACATTAATCAACATGAACATGTTCTGTATCTTGATGTACTCGAAAAAAGCCATCTTAATTTTTAATGCTATTTTTTTTTATTTTTTTAAATCTATTATTCACAAGTACTTGATTATTTTGCTTTTCTTACTATTTAAGGCAGCGTTGTTTGTATTCAATTATTTTTATTTATGCTAGCTTATTAGTGATAAATTTATATTTAAGTTTTAAATTGATATTGTTTTGTTGCCTTTATTATATCATACGGATTGTCAAGTTGATTTTTTGTAATTTGTTTTTGTTGGTAATTTTATTTATTTTTAAGAAATCTGTTGAATAAAAAAATAATTTTTATAATTTATATTTATTCTTTGTTAATATAGTATAACACATGGTTGAAATCACTTGACAACGTGGGAAAATAATCTGAGGGAGCTAATGAGGTTACTCTTATATGTTAAACCGCTTACATCTAGGAGGCTAACCTCATTGGTTCCTCTACACCATTTTTCCACGCTGTCAACTGATATTAACTGTGTGTTATACTATAATATCTGTGTGGATAACAACCATGTGGCCAGGGTTTCTTTCAGAGGTTCTTCACCAGGGGTACTCAAAATTATAGGGGGTATACCCAGTTGTTAAAATTGTTGACTGAGGAGGGGGGAATTTGTTACAATTTTTAATAGAACAGTACAATATTTATTTACAATAAAGCAGAGCGCTATCGACCTAACAAGAGGCCATAATCAGTGCATATTAAACAAATAAGACAAAAAAGTAAAAAAAACCCTTACTTAAAAAAATACAAAATATAAAAAATAAATAAAGTACAGAAATGTAGTAAAAAATAAAATAAATTTACCGTTGAGTAGAGAATAAAAGAATAAAAATAGTAGTTTTAAATTAATTATCTTTTATTCTCTGCTCAGTGGCAAATTTATTTTATTTTATTATTTATTTTTATTAAATTTTTGTACTTTATTTGTATTTTTTAACAAGATTTTTTTTTACTTTTTTGTCTAATTTGTTTAATAGGCACTGATGATGACCTCTTGTTAGGTTGAAAGCGCTCTGCTTTAATAAACATCTATAACTGTGGAGAGACTTTATTCTTTCGTTCTATTACTATGGACTCCATTTATGCTTATTCTAAAATGTTACAGCCCAGTGACAAAAAGAGAAGTTTAAATTTCTCCCTGCACATATCAAATAAAGTAAAACTTTATCCAAGGAATTATAATTTTATTTATAAAATTATTTAAACAGAAGAATTATTAAATTAACAAGAAACTTTTTTTTCGCGGTACAGAGGAAGGAATTATTTATTTTTTCCTTTCAGGGCAGGGGGGGATACCCCCTCCCCCTGTGGCCCTCTATGTGGCTGTGAAGCAGCCAAAAGTCTGAAGGCCTCTTGTTTTACCCTTAAGGGCGGTTAACCTAACTTCATAGGCAGGTATCAACGACTTTGTTATGCACTTTGAAACCTTGTCTATGATGGGGAAAACCTTGGGATGTAGATGGGGGAAGGATGGGGATAAGGCCCCATCGTAGACAAGGTTTCAAAGTGCATAACAAAGTCGTTGATACCTGCCTACGAAGTTAGGTTAAAGTCCTAACACCCAACACTTGACTCACACACCTTAAGGGCGGATTGACGCTAAGCTTTTCGTATTCTCTAAATTGCTTTGTCCTTCTTTGACTTAGACAGTTGGAAGTTTCTTCAAATGCTAAAACTTTATTTAGATAAATCACTCTTTTTTGAATTTTCAATATCACACTTTAGGATAAAAACTAACAATAGCTCTTTTATTGTTTATCTTCTTTAATTGTATTGTCTGATTGATTGTGCTTTATATCTTTAAGATACAAACCGACAACTGCATAATAATTGCTCTTCTGTTATTTATCTTCTCTGCTTGTATAGCCATCTCTTTTGGACAAAAATTGAAAAATAAATTGCTCTTCTGTTATCTGATGGGTTTTTAATCTTCTTTGATTGTCTTGTCACCTCTTTTGAATGGAAACAACAAATTTAAAAAAACCATGAATAGTTCTTTGCTTATTGAAATTCTTTCTTGACTTTTTGTCTCATTTAGTTCAGAGGAACATTGGTGTACTTAGTTTTCTTGGGTAGAAACCTGTGAATAACAGGACTCAACAAATCTGGATTAACTTTAGCTGGGTCATTTTTTCCTGTTGCATAACTTATGATTGTTCCTAAGATGAGTGAGATAGCGAGGCCCATTAGTCCATAGTAGAATATGGTTATACCGTGAGTAGGAAAGGCTAATTTTAAACCATCTGGTAGTTGACCGCATACAGGCCTGTAGAAAATATAATACAGCTATTTTAGAATGCGGCTGTAAAAGAGATTTATGAAAATACCACATTTATATTAAACATCACAATATTTGAAATAAATATTACTAATATATTATTGCATACTTAGCAGTCACAGTAATATATATATATATATATATATATATATATATATATATATATATATATATATATATATATATATATATATATATATAATAATAAATAAATAATATTTTGTATATATATATATTTTTTTTCGGACATATTTTTTTGAAGCTAAAAGAAATAGATTTTACCAACTCCCGTCATCCGAAATCGGAACAACCTCATAAGAGCTCCTTTTTCATTATGATAATTCGCTATGCAAGAGTTTTTAGTTTCTACTCTTGTGTATGGCATACGATTACTCTCGCTGACTTTCCCAACTCAAAAAAAAAATCGAAATTAAGTTACAGTGCATACTGTTTGTGAAAATTTTATGACGTCATTAACCCAATAATGACGTCAGGCGATGAAAATTCGCTAGATACATGGCAAAATGTCTTGTAAAAATAAATTATTTGACAAAAACAGAGTGGCCTCGAAGGAACGAACCATGGCGATGATAATTCGATAAAAACTTGGCAAAATACCATGTAACAACAAAAAATATGAAAGAACAACAATGTGGCCGCGAAGGGGCCATAGGAAGGCCCCTGGGCGGCGTAGCGGCTACGTATTTTGATTACTTCGGGTATTATTACAATTTATTAGTTTATAACTCCTTGTTTTGACATTAAGATTGATATTATCTCTTTCCTTTTTCATCATTTATTTCTGTTCATGAGGTTGTTTTCGTGCGCGGCACTAACTTTTGTATTTAAATACGCTTGGGTTTCGGTATATTTGTTTGATAAGTGTTGTTCAGAGCGACTATGACCGCTACTCACAGACTATAACACTAGTCTAATCCTCACTTGCTAGATGCCAGCACTTCCGATTTTCCGAACCTAGTATGTGTATATTCGCGATTCAAAGTCCGTAGCAGCGCCACCGTCGCTGATAAGAAATTGATAACGAAAGGGTGATCGTTGTTAAAGTCCTTATGGGAGTTTTTTGGTTTTTCTTATTTGTGACGATTATTTCTTTAAATTTTTTATCAAAGTGCTTTAATTTAATTAATTTTAGGGCGTATGAACTCAGTCGAATCACTATTTGGTTGAAAAATAGGGTTTTAATGGGTTGTCATGAGTATTTAAATTAAGTGATAAGATGGTGCAAATGAAAATATAGTGTTTTATTTTAATATTGTTAAATAATTTTAGTTTACACAAACACACAAAATTACCTTTTAATTGCATTAAATTGTTTAAATTAGTTGTTACAGGTATTTAAATTAACTGATAACAAGCCGATTTTCACCGTAATGGTGTTTTAATTTATCAATCAATTTTATTTACACTCTAAAATAATAAATAACTCAATAAATTCATGTTTTTGTAAAATGTTTGTTTAAATTATCCGTTTAGGTTTTATTATTACTGGGTTAAATCGGACAAATCCAAGTCTGTAGTGATAAGAGCCTGATTCTATATTTGAAATCCTGGAATAATCGAAGTATTTATCTATGAAATATTGGCCATTTTTTTTTTAGCACCGATGGTCGTTCTATTAGTTTTTACCTCATTTATCACAAATTAACAAACAATAAAGGAATAAAAAAAGAATTTTCAACGGCTCCCATGCTAATCCTATGATAAAAAAAAATTTGATCACCCTTTCGTTTTCCCGCCATTGGTATTGCCAACCTTACAACTATCTCTTTGAATCGCGAATAACACAACTTGATACGACGCTGCGTATGAGAATGGGGACAGTTTGGCCCCGGAGACGATCATGATGCTTAGTGGTCCTGAAAAGGACCTTTGGTATTGAGGCCTGGCGCAATGTCATTAAGACAACGTATTGGCCTATTGGGAAGTTTAAAGTGAAAATGTCCGCACCCAATTGGGGGACAGGAAGTGAGTTATACATCTTACGAGGTTACTTTGCATGAAGCGTAATTAATAAATATAAAGAAATTCGGGTTTTCTGGCAAGAGCAAGGCTGCCGATATAAATCCACCCTTCCTAAAACTCGAAACCCCGTTTTTCTTAAATTTATCAATTTGAGTTGGTGGCATGATTTATTACAAGAACACTAACACTAAGCACAGTGTTTTAAAACAAACAAATGTGTTGAACACACTAAGACATAGTGGTATAATACTTCAATGTTAAAAAGAACAAAAAATGGTAACAGCTTGAACACACTAGGCATAGTGTTTTATGGTCCATCGTACCAGATAAACAAAAGACTAAAAATTGTCGTACTTATAACTAAGAAATTAAAAAAAAAAGTTATGTAAATTAAATTAGCATAGGAATTAATTAAAAGTTTACGTTAATATTTACAGGGTTCTTTGACTTTACCTTAATTAATATAATTAATAAGTAAAATTTGCAAGATAGTGAAAATTAAGTTAAGAACAATTAGTGAACTAAGAACTTTACAGTATTAATACTGTTTGTTGAGAGATTTCTTTGGGAAGTGCTGTCAGGTCTAAATGGATCTCCTTCTGCCACAAGTTGATCCACCACTCTGTCACAATGGTATGCATGGACGCTGCGAGGTAGTGAGTTAGAGGGCAAAGTTTGTAGGTGGCACTTAAGTCTTTAAAGTGTGTTATTCAGGTAGGTAAGAACACATCACTGATAGATGATTTACGTTGGCATCAGCACATCTGGAGGCTGGTGTGAGGTACGATTCACTTAAAAAGTTAACAGGGTGAAACTTGTGCTAAGAAATCATAGCCTGCGGAAGGTTGGAATTAGGGCCCACTGGATACAGCTGAATCCCAGATGATGATATGTACAGGCCCTGTGCAATAGGCGACTATGACACGGGCATCACTGAAGGTAGAGAACGTCAGCTTCGAAATTACGGTGTTTCCGAAAGCTGAAGAGCAGCACTGGGAGGGTTGGAAGTAGCAGATGGTTAAGTTGCCCCTGGCAAGAAGAAAGGGGTTACACGAAATCTTCTTGAGGGACGAATTGAAGGCTTGGTAGGTAGGTGAAGAATAAAGTTACTTTGACGGTTGACTAGCAACTTAAGGCAAAGTAGGGAATGCAGCATTCACGTGATGCTAGTCCTAATAGTTGAGAGTAGATAGTTAATAGAGAGCGAAGAATTCTACGTGTTATTTGATGAAGATTTCAGGTTTCTCTACATCGTTCCCGTAGAAAACCATGGAATGGTTGTTATATTGCTTGACTTTAGTCAAGGCTTGTATGAGACTGGAAGTACTGATGGTTGCTTTAACATCAGCGGAAGCTTTCTGCTCTAGCAGGGCTTGGATGTCTCCTACGATTCGTAGACATGTTAATCGAGGAAGATAGAGTTGGCAGAGAGCTTGAAGGGCGCCACTTGGTTAAAAAGTAGCTAGCTCGCTCTAGCTGGAACAGGTTCAGGCCGAAGCTGATTATGCAGTATGAATCAGCCCCACGTTGGGCGCCAAATGATACGGCGCTGTGTATGAGTTTGAGAGAATAGGGAGAGTTAGGCTCCGGAGACGATCATGATGCTTGGTGGTCCTAAAAAGAACCGTTGGTATTGAGGCCTTGCGCAAATTCATTAAGATAGCGTAGACCTCTGTTGCGACCTGCTAGTCTCAATAAGACGGCGGAAGCTAACCAACCAGTTAACGCAAAATTCCTGTAAGGGACGGACAGTGTAACTGCCAAGCATTGTTGAGTAGGGAAGATTAGACAAAAAGGGAAGTCATCTTAAGATGCCACTGGTGAAGCTTCATAAAAGAAGTCAGTAGATGTGATCTGGATGCTTACTTGGGAAAGTAACTCAGGAACATCTCACATCTCTGGTACTAGTTGAAATGCGAACTTTATTCCGAACTCAGTTGAGTTCAGTGAGAAACTCCTTTGAGCTAACCTTGAGTACTTAGTTGTTGGATGGATGACCGAGATGTAAAGCAGAATGGTTTATATGCCTAAAACTATTATTTTTTAACATTATGTGTAAACTAGAGCATTCTAAGAATTAACTCATCCAACTAAGACTTCTGAGCCTTAGTAACTGTCCTAGGAACCTTAGTAAAGCTTTCCTTTTCATAGGAGGATAGTTCCTCTAGGTATATAATAATAGCATTACTTTAAATACTTACTCTATCACTGTGATATTAGCTATTGTGCAGTTAGCTACAGATAATGGTTTTATAGGTGTACAATTAGCATGATACTTTGATGCTACTTCGTGTCCTATCATTGTCCATAGCATAATCATCGATGCAAACAATCCTCCGAAGAATGCACCCTGAAATCCAATAAAACTTATTTATCCAGCAGTGGATCAATTATTGTGCATATCTATATTTCTAAAAAGAGATTGGGACAAGTGTTTTGTCAAAAGTGTTAGACTCAGAATCTGCCTGCAACACTCTTGCGGAACCCTTCCAAAAGAGCCTGGAAGTAGAACTGTTGTTCACAGTAATTTAGGCGAAACAGAATGCGTTTGTTAACTGAAGTTTTACTTTTATACTTTATATATAATAAATATTTAAAGTTTTAAAGCATTATAACATAAAAATAATTAATAAGTCATTTAATTTTGGTGCATCTGATATGTTCCGCTCGTAATATACAAGAAATCTGTGTGTTTTATATATATATATATATATATATATATATATATATTATATATATAATATATATATATATATATAATGTGAGGGGCGTGATACATCTCCATGGAGAAAGGTGACGAGTGATGGCTTTGGTGAGGGCTAGTGTCACTTTTTGCCATAGGAAACGCACTATCCTCATTGTAAGAACTCCTTAGTTGAAATGGTTTCATTCATATTGGTTTTCTCAAAGATTATAAACTACCTTTGAATTGGTTTGAGGTATAAGAACACCCATCGTAAATATTCCTAAAATAGCTCCTGTTGTTACTCCGCCAAATTTTGATGATAACTGTAAAATAGAAACCATTAAATTTGATAGAGTTTAACAAAGATTACGATGTATTGTGTAGGGAATTAAGTCTTTTGGTTTTTTTTTAAATTTTTGTGATTTTGTTTTTATTTAGTTGGCAGTAGTAAATAGTCATTGTTATGGAATGACTATAACTTTAAAGTTTTGATCTGTTGTATTTATCTTGCTTGCCAAAGTATTTATAGATAAAGAAAGATGGTCCTGGGATTGATTATTTCGCACAAAAAAGATAGTTCCGTTGCCAGTTAACAGGAGCGCTAGTGTATTATTTGGTAGTTTCTCTATGCCAACTGAGAGAATGTGTTCCTGTCGTATTTTTTAGGAAATTTCTACTGTTACTGTTTTGATTTATCTAAACATTTCCTTTATAAAATAATGACCAATTCCAAGAAGATAATCGTGCCGTTATAATGGTAACAATGATCGAGATGGGTACGTGGTACCTTGAAGATTTTTTTTGCGTGTTATGCTTTTTCGAAAGTTTCGCTGAGTTTATTGCGGGTTAATGACGTCATAAGAAAAATATTTTCCGAATAGCACTACTACTGCGGTAGACTGATTTTTGTGCAAAATTTCAAATCTCTAGCTTAAATACACTGGGCGCTACGATGATAACAGACACACACACACACATACATAGAGACAGACTTTGCAAAAACCACTCAGGAGGCCTTAAAACGCCTGAAACGGATAATTCCGGTTTCATCCCGGTTTCGGACATTTTTGCAAACACAATACTTTTCCTATATACCTACGGTATAAATGAGGAAAAGTAAAAAGTGGGAAGAATGTTATGGTAAGAAGGGTTAATTTCAGAGCAGCCGTCAGAGACCAACACCGAGTTCATCCCTACCTTGTGTCTGATTCTATTGTATGCCTTCCGACATTCTATACCCATTATATTCTTAGTTGCTTGCTTTAAACGGCTTCGTATCGTTCCGTCGACAAATCACTTCGTCGACAAATCATTCCATCGAAAAATCATAGCGTCAACAAATCGTTCCATCGACAAATAATTTGAGTTTGTCGACGGAACGAACCGGGGGTTCAATACGAGTTGTTGGATCGACAAATAACTTGTAGACGCAATGATTTGTCGACGAAATGATTTGTTGATGGAATGATTTGTCGACGGTACGAACCGGGTTGTTGCGTCGACAAATCATTCCGTCGACAAATCATTGCGTCGACATGTTATTTGTCGACGGAACGAAATCACACCCTTTAAACAGATGTTTTGGAATCTTTTTAGCAACAAGTGTATTAAAAATTATATTTTATATTTATTAAGGTAAAGGTAGAGGGACTAGGTAACTTTAATTTAGGAGTAAGGTTATTGCACTAGATTTATAGGGCCCTCACTCCAGATATAGATGTATAGATATACATGTGGGGCACCCACATTCTTGCATCTCCTGTGGGTCTTCTAAATTTAAATTTTCAGATCTTTGTCTTTTGTTGTTTACGTGATTTTTCGCTTAAAAATTGGCTGGAATCAACTTTTTAAGCAAGACTAAACGTAATTTTTCACGATTTTTTTTGTTAGGCTTAGTGTTACTTACTTCTATTAAATTGCCAAGACCATCAAGAAAAACAACTAGAACTGTACAGACAGCCCCTAATACGACGGACAACACTTTCATAATATTACTGGCTGTTCTCTCACTCTGTTTACCTATACATGGTTCTATAAAATCTTCATAGCAGGTACCTGCTAGAGTGTTAATACCTGTAGACATTGTGCTGTAAACAAATAAGATTGATTTTAAAGTTTTCAGTTGTATAATGGTTAACATGTGTGTACCCCCAGACATTTCTAGTTCGTTTCCGGTCGGGAGCAGTAGGATTTTTATACAAGTGATGGAAATCCTAATAGGTACCGTTCTTCGAATGGGACTTTAAGCCGGTAATTCTGAGCCTGTTTCATGTTAGATATTTAAAAGATCTCTAACTATAAAAACCTTGGTATAGGCAAAAGTTTGGACCCTTGATTGTATCTTATATAAAATCTTTATTTCTTTAATTTTTCTACTCTATGATTTCGATAGCAAGAAAGCTTAATCTGGTAGTGGGCACGTGTTTTCAATGACTCTTCAGTTGCTTAGACACAAAACGAGCGCTATCTTCTTTTTACGGAAATTTACAAAGAGAATCCAACGATGCGGCATTTTTAATAGGGTATCCATCACCTCTTCCTGGTGATGCTGCCATTAGAGAATTGTTTTTATATGTATTTCTCCGTTGAGGAATCAATGGGACAAAGAAGTTACCAGACCTTACTTAACATATTGGGCCCCTCAGTCATACGAGAGGGAGGGTGGCTAAATCGTCCCTCCCTTTTAAGTATAGGAGTATGAAAGCAACAGGGGAGGGTGCAAATAAGCATCTTAAAGTAGAGCTGCCAATGAAAAATATTTGAGTCAGTCAGTCACTGCAGAGAAAGACTCCATCCTGAGCCCAATACTGCAGTGATAGACTCCATCCTGAGCCTAATACTGCAGTGAAAGACTCCATCCTGAGCCCAATACTGCAGTGATAGACTCCATCCTAAGCCTAATACTGCGTGAAAGACTCCATCCTGAGATAAGACTCCATCCCCTAATACTGCAGCTATGCAGTGATAGACTCCATCCTAAGCCTAATACTGCAGTGAAAGACTCCATCCTGAGCCCAATACTGCAGTGATAGACTCCATCCTAAGCCTATACTGCAGTGAAAGACTCCATCCTGAGCCCAATACTGCAGTGAAAGACCTCCATCCTGAGCCAATACTGCAGTGAAACTCCATCCTGAGCCCAATACTGCAGTGAAAGACTCCATCCTGAGTCCAATACTGCAGTGATAGACTCTGTCCTTAATCTAATACTGCAGTGGTAGACTCAGTCCTGAGCCTAATACTACAGTAATAGACTCCGTCTTGAGCCCAACGCTCAGTGAATAGCTCAGCTCTAAGCCCTGAGCCCAACATTGCAATAACAGACTCTGGGACCAATACTGCGGTGACAGCCTCCGTCCTGGGCCTAATACTGCAGTAACAGACTCCATCTGGGCTAAATAAACCAGCCAGAAGGTCAATAAAAGCGTTTGCGTTGATGCTTCAGATTTGTGCATATGTCGTTTCAGTAATACACATAGTTATAACAAGTTGACAGCGTGGGAAAGTAACGCAAGGCCGGAATTAAGGTTAATCATGGGTGTGCCCACAATTTCGTATCAGCCCAACCTCATTGGTTTCTCAATAATATTTTCCCACGCTGTCAACTGATTATATCCGTGTGTTATACTATAGTGGTGAGAATATGCTTTACGTTTTTGACACTATTTATGGAATAGATTCTTTTCTACTTTGTGAAACATCAAGGAGGTCACTTAGTTTTATATAAAATCGAGTTGGCACTTTTATATAAAATGTTCTTTACAAAAGATTCTTGGCACTAAAACAATTCTTTATTTTACAGGTCTTGCTAAAGAAACTGATTTCGCTGTTAAGATTATTGGGGGCTCCACCTTTAAACCAAAAATTAAACTTAAAACTGTATAAGAAAATGAAAATTTTACCTGAGAGCTGCACAAACTATTCCAGCTACGAAAGTGCCAGGTAATCCTTTTAGATTACCTGCAACATCGAGTACGAAGTAAGGTAATATCTGATCTGTTTTTTTGATTACCTATAATAAAACAGAATGCCATTAGCAATGTAGTGGTTGAACATCTTAAGGAGTTCTACACAAAGGTTTTAAGGATGCGGCCCACTAGCTAGTTGATCTACCACCTCTCTCTCATTAATATTAACAGAATAAGACACCGTGTCCGGTAGCTCAGTGGTAGAGCACTCGCCTTTCGACCTGGAGGTCGAGGGTTCAAATCCAGCCGGGAGGGATCTTAATATGAGGTTATCCTTTGTACCGTACACTCGGGAGATTTTGAATTCAAGGCCGGTCAATCCAGCCAGGGTTTTACGTAGTTTTCTTGGCTTCTAATACGCAAATGCAGGGTAGGTTCCTGTTTTATCTGAGACAAGTCTTGATCCACGTTTCCGTTGTCTCCAGCTCATGAAAAGTCAAAGCTCAGCGGGCTGATGGATATGACGGTCGGAAAGATATGCTGAGCCTTTCTTATGTTCGAAAACTTATTCAGTGAAAGTGAAGTCGAGACACGAGTAACGGAAGTGACTAGACACAAAGTGCTTGGTTCTTGAAGACAAACGTCTCCTAGTAGCACTGCGGAACTTTCAGGTCAGGGCTAAAGAATGAGTTTGTGCTCACTGACGTCGGTGTTGCTAGAGTTCTCTGTTAGGTGGCGCTGGACTGGTCAAAGCGGTGAGCCTAGCTGGGTGGGGTCTGGTGATGCTAGAGGTGCTGATGAGATTGGTGAGACTGGTTAAACAAGGGCGGACCTCGTGATACTAATGTGATCAGAGGAGCTGGACTAGATGAACTAAGCACTCTGTGAACTTGTAGTCGTCGCTAGCCTTTGGTAGACCAGCTAGACTTTGGATAGGCTCACCCCTCTGTGCCTACCCAAAGTCTAGCTGGTCTAGATGAACTAGGCACACTGTGAACTAGTCGCAGATACTAGCCAGAGCGGTGAGTTTGGATAGAGTTTGGTTGGGCTAGATGAACTAGACACCTTGGCTGATAGAGTGTCATAGCCTATAAACATACCTTGGCTGATAGTGGATCACAGTCTTTATACATGGCGTACATTATTAATCCAAGCAAATAACTCAGTGATGAAAAGAATAGTATTCCAATGCATTGGTAGAGAGCTGATCTGTAATAGATGAGAATTATCAAAAATGTAAATCGCATATGGTGTTGATTAAGAAGAGAAAGTAGTAATGGAAGAAGTAGTGATGTAGAAAAGAGAGTCTCTTTTATGACGCGTGAATTTTATTGTATTCCCTGAACTACTGTCTTAATTTTTATGGCGCGTGAATTTATGAACTACTGTCTTAATTTTATGGCGCGTGAATTTATTGTATTCCCTGAATTTTTATGGCGCGTGAATTTTATTGCTGAACTATGTCTTAATTTTTCGTGAATTTTATTGTATTCCCTGAACTACTATATTAATTTTTATGGCGCGTGAATTTTATTGTATTCCCTGAACTACTGTCTTAATTTTCATGGCGCGTGACTTTTATTCTATTTCCCGAACTACGGTCATAATTGTTATCACGCGTGAGCTTTATTCTATTTCCCGAACTACGGTCATAATTTTTATCAGAATTGCATCAAATTTAGTGTGCACTATCAGGGGCGGACTGGCAATTAAAGCTGAGGGCAGCAGCCCTCTTTCCGCCCCTCTGCCAAAAATTAACTTTATTAAAAAAATTATTAACATATTAAATACTACCGTAGACTGGGGCCATAAATAGCTCTAGCATACTTGATGAGGGGTCTATAGCAGCATTAAAGTGCTCTAGATATTTATATTATTAAATAATATTTTTTTTTTTTTTTTTTTTTAACTTTATTGATTATTGTCTACAATAAATGTATTTGACATAGTGCTAATGTTGGTAAAGTGACTTGGCAGTCTTGATAGGAGGAATCACCCAGTGGTGATACTCCTTGGCGTGGTTAGGTAAATGTTGAAATTTTACTTATAATATAAAATTGGCTTGAACTAAATAATAAAAAAAATATTTTAAATTTCTATTATATGGGCCCCATTCAATACACCTAGAAGATTAGACCCCGATAATCTAGGGTCTAATTAATTAAAATAAGCTTTCCATAATCATTAATACTACTCTCGTTGAAAGAGGTCTCTTCTACTTGAGGAGCAATATGGGACCCCCCCATATTGCCCCTTTGGGCAACCCCTTTGACCCTCCCCCTTTTGGGCCCCTTGAGATGCAGTTTTGCGCTTTTTTAGGTTAAACCCTCCTTGGGCCTCTTTGGCTGAGTCCGCCACTGTGCACTATAATCAATCTTGCAGAAAGCGTCTAGCTTCGTTAGATTTTTTTTTCAGAAAAGTTAGTTTCCAAGCACAATATCAAAAATAAGACGCTACACGCATGCGGACAAAATTTCAAGTATACGACAAATAGCGGCAGAGCAATTTGCGGAGTTACTAAATAGGTTCGGCCTTACACTCCCCTGGCCTCTCCATGGCTATGGGCCTGTCGTGTGTTTATATGTATCTAAAGATTTTTACCTTTTAGCTGCTTGAAGACTAGGCAGTGCTATATATCTTTGTACCATTGATGGATTTGTTGCGCTTACAGCCAACCATAGGAACACTAAACCAACTGTTGCTGACCAAAATGACAACCTTTTGGTTGGATCTGGATCAAAGCTGGCAAAATATAAGGCAATTTATGACGAAGGATATTTTTATATTACAAAAGTACTAATAATAATACAAAAAATACGCTAGGGACTCCTTAGAGGGCCCAAGTAGGGAACCTAAGTAGGCTCCCTTATTTACATGGAAGGCCTACGAAATTATTTCATCAACAAAGAACGAGCTCAGTTTGCTATGGCGCTTGCAGGGCAGTGGCGTAGATAGCGGGGGCGGAGGTCAAACCCCCCCCCCCCAGTTTTGGCACCTTTCTTATATTTTTGCCCAGGGAGCCAAAAATATAAGAAAGGTGTTAAGGAGGCGTGGGTAAAAATATAAAAAAAGTGTTTAGAAGGCGTGGTAAAAATATAATAACAGTGTTAGAAAGCGTGGGTAAAATATAAAAAACAGTGTTAAGAAAGCGTGGGTAAAAATATAAGAAAAGGTTTAGAAGGCGTGGGTAAAAATATATAACAGTGTTAAGAAGCGTGGGTAAAAAATATAAAACAGTGTAAAAAGCGTGGTAAAAATATATAAAAAAGTGTTTAGAAGGCGTGGGTAAAAATATAAAAACAGTGTTAAGAAAGCGGGTAAAAATATAAGAAAAGTGTTAAGGAGGCGTGGATAAAAATATAAAAACAGTGTTAAGAAATAAAAAATAAACAGTGTAAAAATATAAGAAGCGTGGGAAAAATATAAAGAAAAGTGTTAAGGAGGCGTGGATAAAATATAAAAACAGTGTTAAGAAAGTGTGGGTAAAAATATAAGAAAAGTGTTTAGAAAGCGTGGGTAAAAATATAAAAACAGTGTTAAGAAAGCGTGGGTAAATATAAGAAAAGTGTTAAGGAGGCGTGGATAAAAATATAAAAAACAGTGTTAAGAAAGTGTGGGTAAAAATATAAGAAAAGTGTTTAGAAGGCGTGGGTAAAAATATAAAAACAGTGTTAAGAAAGCGTGGGTAAAAATGTGTTTAGAAGCGTGGTAAAAATATAAAACAGTTTAAGAAAGCGTTAAGAGGCGTGGGTAAAAATATAAAAAACAATGTTAAGGAAGCGTGGGTAAAAATATAAACAAATGTTTAGAAGGCGAGGAAAAAATAATAATCACGCCATAGTCGGTCCCAAGCCCGAAAAAGTGAGAGGGCTATTTTCTCCGGTTGGCAAAAATACATCTTTAAGGGGTGGTGATAAATGTTGGCATCACTAGCCTTGTTTGCCCTCCAAGAAAAAATACTTCTCCACGCCACTTTTTGTGCTGTCTGAATGGGATTGTTGGCTAGCCAAGGTCCAAAGAGAGTCAATGGACCTACTTACCAACTTCTTCCGCATAATGTAGCACCATGGACATAAATATATAATTGTCCAATATAATGTATCCAATATAATATAATTGGACAATAAATAATATTTCTACAATTTTTACCAATTAGGTTAGTCCTAGCCGATTTAGCATGCCAACGACCATTAAATAAATAACACAGTTTTACAGCTACATATTTGTATTTTCTAAATTTCAAAACTTGTATGACGTCATAAGGTTAAGTCAGTTACAGACTACACTTTCCAGGTTACCCCCAACATCTTGCCATATGCAAGTTTTGTTTTAATATGAAGAAGCCATCATGAGTTGAAGTAAAAGGAGTATGACTTACTCGAATATATCGAGACGTTGACTGTCATATGCCGCTTGAAAAACTTGTCCAATTCCACCAACTCTGACAAGTCCAGTTATAATTACAATAATTATGGCACATATCATAACTGCACCTTGCAAAGCATCGGCCCATACGACTGCTTTCAAACCTCCCTGAGGGAAAACGACTTGTTAACAAAGAAAATTGGTTATGCTTAAAGTTTAGATAAATTTATATAATTTATTTATATTTATTTATTTATTTATGATATAATTTATATAACTATCCGAACGTTTTTCGTTTTTATAGAAAGTGTCTGTGGTTGGTAAAAAGGAGAAGAATAGAAGATGAGAAAAACAAATAGAGCTGGGGCTGCAGTGTGGTTGGTGAGAACATATAGAGATAATATATACTAGAGGAAGCATACCCTATCTCAATACATTAAGAGTCCTGACACATCATTTTGGGGCTCTCAGGGGCTCTGTGTAACCTCATTGAAACCTCTTCTAAAAGTAAGTTAAGGTTATAATAAATCAATTGTTTCGGCTTTCTGCACATTGTTTGTGTCTTGATTTATACTTGCAGCGTTCTACTAAATAATTCACTTTAATTTTGTTCTGTTTAATTGATTATTGATCGTCGAAGGTGGTCAGGTTATTTTTTCGATGTTTCAAAATTCAACCAATAGGGCCTTTCTAGTAATATACCTCTAATTCAACCAATAGGGCCTTTCTAGTAATATACCTCTAGGTGAAAAGGTTTTTTATCATTGTTGCCACCACATAACCTCGGAAACTGTCGGGCGAGTGGAATCAGTAAAGTCGCTTAGTTGCCGCTAATTTCGTAAAGGAGAAGCCTCGGTGAATTAAGTCCTTTAGGTGATGCCTTTAAAATTTATAGAGGGATTTAAAAAGGGATGATATCCATCGTGTGTGGTCACAAAATTGGTGATTTTAGTATTCTGAGGACGAACTAAGGAAGTCCGAAGTGGTCAGGATAAGCGTAGCGAATCAGAATACATCATATATATATATATATATATATATATATATATATATATATATATATATATATAATATATATATATATATATATATATATATATATATCTTACCAAAACCCCTTATGTGGTAAGATACTTCCCGCCAAGTTTTTAGTCCAAAAAAGTAGGGAAATCAAATTTTCTGTCCCGCCAAGTCATGTCCGTATTGGGTGGAGACGGCCATAGGCGTTTCAAAGTGAAGTTGCTAGGATGGCAATAGTTAATGACCCTATTTACGTTGAGAGGAAATCATCAGCTTCTTCTCCTAGACGGCGTGCCAGAAAAATGAATCACCTTTCGAGGTAGTGTTTGCAAGGGTATATAGGGTATAGTGCCTGATAATATCGTACCCTTATAGTTTCATTTATTCATTCATTTCTTTTGTAGCGTTCGCTAGCTTAGTTTTTAGCTCCGTGTTTAGCACAGGAATGTCGAATTTGAGATTTTATCAGGTAGGACTACACACAGGCATAAGACAAATTCATAAAGTCACCACATATCAAAATTTGTTAAGAAGTTTAGGCTGCAGGTTAGTTTTTCGCTCCGTGTTAAGCGTAAGATCGTCGAATTTGAGTTTTAGCGAATTTTCATTATGAAAATGACGCTTATGAGGTTGTTCGGATGGCGGAAGTTTAGGGTGGGAGTGAGCGGAATCGGTTCCTATTGGCTTCCTGATAACAAAAAATATATGTCCATATATATATATATATATATATATATATATATATATATATATATATATATATATATATATATATATATATATATATATATATATATATATATATATATATATATATATATATATATATATATATATATATATATATATATATATATATGTATGTAAGAGTTTCTACCCTTTCGTATGGCGAACGATAACTCTTGAAGGCGTTCTCAAATTGAAACGAAACTTTGCAAATCGCGAAATGTTGTGGAGGTTACGAGGCCTATTGTTTATAAAAACATTATGACGTCATCAACTAAAGTTATGACGTCATGAAAAAAAAAATTTTGAAACTTGAAATGGCTTTAAAACAAGGTATTTCGTGTTTAGGTAGACGGCTAGCTGAATCGATTAAGACCAATTTCAGCTCAATCGAACCATCACAAATGGCGCAAACGGTATACATATATATATATAATCTTGTATATATGTATGCGTCTAGGTCAAAGACTCGTACGATATCTGTTGGGTTCAGTAGTGTTAGAGGGTGGGGATGTAGTATATTAGAGGAGCCTCTACCTCTTGCTCCATCCTGATAAGCCTACTGTCCCAGAGAGACAGGACAAAAATGGCTTCCACTAATCCACGCCGAGCTAAGCAGGCCTGTAAAGAGGAAGAACCTTGAAGTAGTCTTTATATGGTCAAAGTCATTCTAAAACGATTGCAACCGGTTTCAGCTCAATCGGACAATCCTAAGTGACGAAAACGGTATTTTTATTTTAAAAAATCATGAATATATTTTTTTCAACCTAAAGGTTATACTCAAATAAACAATTTGTTTACAAAAAAAATTTGACATTTTTCTTTAAATTGTATTAACAATCATAAATGTGTGTAAGAGTTAATACCCTTTTGTATGGTGGACGATAACTAAATCTGATTAAAGATGAAACTATAATCTTTTCTTACCCTTTATACAAGGTTACTACAACAGTTGCAACGTGTGGATTTATTTCTTGTATTCTTTATATCTCTATAAAAACGTATTGGTTATGTATTTAAATATAATTATTATTGTTTTATATGGGTTGTTAACTGCAATATCATTGCTTACTATTAATAATACAGGATTAATAAAATCAAATTTGCGAGAAAAGCGGGCCTGTGAAACGAGGCTGTGAAAATTCGCTAAATACGTGGCAAAATGCCGTGTAACAAGAAACGATAATGAAACCATACATAATACAAAACAACAACAATGTGGCCGCAAATCGGCTACTGGGAGGCCCGGCGGGCCGACGCCGGGGAGCGGACGAGGCGCGAAGCGCCGAGACCGCGTAGCGGCTACGGGCCGAAGGCCCGTATTTATGAGGTAGGAATGCACACGAGCATAAGACGAATCTAAAAATTCCTTATACGTAAAAATCCGTTTAGGCTGTAGGTGCGACAACAAAAAATGCAGGAAGAATAAGAAGAATAATAATAAGAATAAGGAGTCGTTAAAAATGTAATTTCTAACCTCTTTTTCTACACTTCTGCTGGCCGATTTGGATGATTTTTTTTATCTTTGATCTACAAGGCACGCCCTTTAAAGATATTATAATATTATTTATGTACCTATAACCGTTTTCACGCTATAGACCCTCAAAAACCCTACTTTGTTGCGTACAGTATAATATACACTGGCAGCTTAAGTAGATTTTTTACTTTTTTTACTGACTAAGCTGGGTATTTTTACTTTTCTTCTTGACTTGGCGGGGCGGAACGCTGCTGCGTTTCTAAATATATATCCTAATATTTTGGAATATTGATTATTTTTACCCTACAGGAATGTAGAACTCTACTTATAAATGTACTATAAAATGACTTACCACTGTAGTATAGAAGATACAAACAGTACACAACACTGGTGCCACAACATGAAGGCTCAGACCTGTAACTGTAACATATCCCCAGATTAATCTATACTCAATACACATCCAGATTGTCTACAAGTCTAAGTACACCTGCTGGTTGGACATATGTGGGTTTTGGATGATGATAGTGTGGAGGAAAGAAAAAGAGAAAAGCAATTAATGAAACCCTTTTTTGTTAGGTAAAAAGGGTTAATTACTGTTGCCACCACAAATTTACGTGACATGATTCCACCCACCGGGGAGCTTGAGTTGAATTAAAAGACATGTCGATCATCGTGCGTGCCTTAAAATATTTCTATTAATTCCATAGAGATACATTACTAGAGAGGGCATACCCGATCTCAACTTAAATCATATTTGCAGGACTCTCAGGGCCCTGTGTAAACTCATTGTTACCTACTTCAAGGGGATTAGGTGACACTGCGTTATCAATGTTTTCTCCGTTTGAGAACTCTAGAGTAATATATGCAGAGATCATATAAAAATCATAATTTTGTCATATTTTTAGCTCATTCTAGGGGACTTTCCTTGTTTTAGGCGTTTATAATGGCTATAAGTGCATTAACTAAAAGGAATAGGTATTGTTATGGATAATAAATCGTTCAGGGTGATCTGGCAGGAGATTAAAAAGAGCGCTATATAGGCTCCGTTGTTTAATAGCTAAACAATGTGGCAAAAAAGTTCGCGTAATATCGGTATTCTTGCCTTTAATTGAGACCCAACAAATAAAAATAATTAAAAAATTAGAAAAATCGTAGAGAATTGCTCTGAAGATCCATTTAGCACCGGTGCAGCACATAGAAACGTTTGTTTAATTTTTAAACGTGTAATTGACACGTACAATTTTTCTCACAAGCCTATGATCGACGGATAATCATAGCTAGAAGAATAGAACTTACAACTATTGTTAACTGTTTAATACCTTGATTGAAAGCTAATGCTGGCCCGTAAATTACCACCGGGATGTATAGCATCTGAAAATAACAAAATACTTATGTAGTAAAATATTTATGAAATATTGGTACTATAGTTTGGTTGAATCTTCTCTCCACTACGGATTATCCTCTGTTTTTATATCAGGTAACCAACAGAGAGAAGAAAAAATACTTACGGTATCACAAGATGTGAGGTCACTGTATAACCTTGTGTTACTAGTGTAAATCGCCTAGTAATATGTGGGGGAGTGGTAGTAACTACAAGGCAAGTAGGCCACGTTGTTGGGCCTTTTTTGTCAGCTCCCTAAGATAGTAGGGGTTTACTCCTTTTAATTTCAAGTGAAGGTATATTTCATCTAATATACAGAAGAGCCGTGAATTTCTATGGTTCCTTTCATGCTTTTCCAAGCAATCATACATATCTTCACTGACTCCTATAGTCTGAAAACAACACGTGCCCTCGCTGTTAAACCAAACCTCCATACACTTTAAACTACAAGGCAGACACACTATAGTATTATAATGAATCTACTATGAGGGTCCTAAATTTTGACTATACCCAGTTTCATTTAGGGTAAGGGACCTTTAACGAGTACCTGACAACGCACAGGCTCGAGACCACCGACTTTACGTCCCTTCTAAAGGACGTGGTACGCAGAATTTTTATCCCTCTCATAAAAATCCCAGAGGCCCGTGCTGGGATTGAACCCATGACTAAATAAACTCGGGAGTTTAAAGTCTATTCATTCTGTGTATTGGCCGCGTACCTTAACCACTACACCACGGGTGACTCTTGTAAATCACCTATGTCTACAGAAATGATAAGAACTGTTACTTTACTATCTATAAATGTTAATAACTCACCCAAGCAACGAAGAATAAAAGCGAGCACAGTATCCTAACTTTGTGATCGAATCTCATTTCTAAATACTGAAAAATAAAATAATTGAATCTGTATCATAGTAAGATTAAACAACAAAGGGCCATTGGTCTCTAGTTGCTTCATGTCAACTGCTCTTCAGGCCCCCGTCCCGCTAAGAAGACCTTGTTTACTGGTATCAGCAGATTACCTTTGTAAAAATAAAGAGGGGAATGGCGGGAATCGAAATCACGGGAGTCAAAATCCGTTACAGAGGATTACATGTTTTACCTGGAAAAAGTCTTGCTTTGTCTTTGGGGTGCTGAATCGAAAAAAGCTAGTCTGTGTGCTAGTCTTAAGTAGATCTTATTTACATAAGATCTTGAAAAGGTCTCAATTTCGTTATATATCGTTATTTTTCAAGATCTTATCGACGTAAGATCTTAAAAAGGTCTCAATTTCGTTGTAAATCAATACTTTTCAAGATTTTATCTACATAAAATCTTGAAAAGATCTCAATTTCGTTGTAAATCAATACTTTTCAAGATCTTATCTACATAATGTCTTAAAGGTCTCAATTTCGCAATGATCAGGCTTACGCCTGGAAATCGCTAATACTTTTAATGGCTGTGAGTGTAGACGATAACTTCATATTTTTAATTTATTAAGGTCCAAACGGGGATAATAAAAGGAATAATTACTGTTTTTGGTCAACGAAACCGAAAATTATTCAGGTGAAACGTTGTAACAGACAGCATTGCTTATAATACAACTGTAAGAACATTACAAATTAAAAAAATGTTAAAAAGGGTACACAACTTCATATATTAAATAAATAATCGTTTTAGAACCTTTCAGCCCCATCAGGAGCTAATGGTTCACTTTGTGGAACCAATTCAGGTGGGTGCATCCACTATCTACTAAGTATAAATGTCGCTATTGGCGACATTTTTTCTCGGGCTGCGAACTCGGACCAATGGCACCGAAATCTATTGCTTAAATTTTGGTACCTTGCGGCCCCTTTGGTAGACTACGTTTATATTATAAATAATAAAAGGTATACCTCGTACAAGCAAGTAACTTGAAGGTTGTAGAATACTGGGAGATATACGATTACGTTAATTATATATATGATTATGTTTGGTATTAAAGCTAGTGCGAATTGAGCTCCGTAGAAATATATCTCTGTTGGGAGGCCAAGTAGCGTCACACCTGATACATAACTGCAAACAAATTATGTGATAGTTATTAGTTAGTGTATGATAATATAACTAAATTTTGTGATGATTATTAGTTAGTGTATGATAATATAACTACATTCTGTGATGATTATTACTCGGTGGATGATAATATAACTAAATTTTGTGATGATTAATAGCTAGTAGACGATAATGTAACTTAATGTTGTGATGATTAATAGCTAGTAGACGATAATGTAACTTAATGTTGTGATGATTAATAGCTATATATCCAATGTCCAAACAGATTCCCAAAATAAAATTTTAACTATTTAAAAATTCCAAAAAAAACCTTTTCGTTGACTAGAATATTTGTTGTTATACTTCATAATTCTATTTGTTTTGTTACACTTAAACCCGTAGGGCCATTTTAGGGTTTCCCCTCACTCAAATATCACTTAAGTAATCCTCCCCAGAGTTTGTACAGATCCAATTATCTAGGAAGCACACCCTCCGTACATGGTGGCACATATGACTAGTTCACAGTGTGTCTAGTTCATCTAGACCAGCTAGACTCTGACTAGCGCCGACTACTAGTTCACTGTGTGCTTGGTTCATCAGTCCTACTAGCTCCTCTGATCACATTAGTCTCACTTGGTTCCGTTCTTTAACCAGTCTCACCAATCTCATCAGCTCCTAGCATCACCAGACTCTAGCTAGGCTCACCGCTCTGGCCAGTCCAGTCTCACCCAACAGAGAACTCTTGCACCCAGATGTCAGCGTGCACAAACTCATTATTTAGCCCAAAGCTCCGCAATGCTATTAGGAGACGTCTTCAAGAACCAAGCACTTCATTCCTAATCACTTACGTTATTCGTTTCACCGCCTTGTACATACGAAGGCTCAGTATATCTTTCCGATCTTCATCTCTCCCAGCCAGCAGAACAGTAACTTTTCGTGAGCTGGATACAACAGAAACGAGGATCCAGACTTGTCTCAGATGAAACTAGATCTAACCCCGCATTTGCGGAGGTTGGATTAGTAGCCAAGGAAACTACATGAAACCCTGGCTGGATTAGCCGATCTTGAATTCAAGACCTCCCGAGAGTACGGTACAAGGAATAACCTCATATTAAGGTCCTCCCCTGGCTGGATTTGAACCCTCGACCTCCAGATCGAAAAGCGAGCGCTCCACTACTGAGCTACCGGACTTGGTCTTCTATTTTGCTGTTTTGCAGTTTGTTTCTATTTTTGTTTAAGCAATATATTGCAATTGGTTTCTATTTTTTGTTTCTATCTTGTATCCATTTTGTTGTTATGTAGTTTTTCCCATTTTAGTTGACCTTATGCTGTTAAGCATTTTTTTGCCATATTGATTTGTTTGACTTGCTGTATTTTTGCTTGATGTCAGCCATATTAGCTATTAATTTTTTTTTATTTAATTGAATAGCTTTAAAAGCGTACAATTTAATTTATGTCCTAGAAAAATTTAAATTTGACTTAATATTTTAGTTTAATGTTCTAGTGGAATGTACTAATATATTTATCTCCAGACGGTGTATATTGTCAAGTTTATTGACTAGTTTTCAGGGAGCAAAGAAGCACTTTACACTCCCAAGGGAGTAAAAAGTGTTTCCTATTATTGGGGTTAGAGCCAAGTATATCCATTTTTTTATTGGGAGTGGTATTTTCTTAATTTATAAAGAAAGACCCCTTTTTAAATTTATGAGGAGAACTCGGCCAAACATTTTTTTTTACTGTCTCAAAATCCGTTTTAGGTCAAAAGACGTTGTTTGGAACGATAAAAAATGGTTTTATTTGTGGGAGGGGGTAGAACAAAACAATTTTTTACACTGAGAAAAAAAACAAATTTAGGCTCAAAATTGTTTTCAGACCAAAAGAAGCTGTTTAGAGCTATAAAAAATTGTTGGAACTTTTGGGGGCTGCGCCCAACAATTTTATTTGGGGGGTGCCACTAAAAAAAAGGAATAAATACAAGAAACCGTATAAAAATAAGAATGTAACAATAATGAAAGGACGTCAACGTATGGAGATAAAATCTTGTATGTACCTTGGGAGTAAAATACTATTTTTCCCCTCGCAATTAACTTCCTCGCTTTACCTGAGGAGTTAAACGCATACATCCCTTAGCTTCGCCTCAGAAGTTAAATGCTTTGGTTCCTTCGGCTTTTGCCTTAGGAACCAACAACTGCTCAGGAAAAAATAACATTCCTTACTCCATTGGTGCATAAATGACTATTTACCACCGAACTTGGGAAATTTATCTGTAAGTTACAGAAGTATGAAGTCACAATATTGAGGCTGGTTTGACTAAAACTTTCGTATTCACTTAAGTTAAAATATAAAACTATTAAGAACCTTACGTGGCTATAAGAGACATGGCGATTGGAAAAACACTCATTTGTTTATCTCCCAAGTAATATTCAGTCACGGTATGCTGGCCTCCTCCCGAACAGCAGAAGAAAACTCCTATAAACGTGCTCAATGCCAGCATACTGCTGAATACGATGTATTCTATCCAATCGAACTGCACCATTACCGTTTCCGATCCATGTTCAGTTACATTGAGTGAATCCATATTAGATATGAGGCGCTTTGAATCTTACCCAGATATTTACATTTAATAATTTACATAATACATAATTTACATATAATAATTTTCGCCAACGATGTAAAACTCGGACTTTCGGAAGACACACGAACCTTACTTAAAATAGAAACTAATAATTGAATACCCTAACGGAATTAGAATTAATACTGTGATATTCATACTTCAGAATGATAGTGCGACAATTTTATCTGGTTCAATCTGTTCATTAATTACTTCAAACCTGCTAAAAATACACATCTGAGCTTTAGGGTAAATAAGGCGGTGAAATATTAATTTTATACTATTTGTTTTTTAGTGTTATCTGTTGGATTAAAAAATGTATTTGCGCCTTGAAGAGATAATGAATACGCTGAGAATGACAAATTTTAAATTAGATTCTGACGTTATATTAGGGATATTCGTGCATGCATACAGGCCCGTAGCCAGATAGGGGCTAGGGAGCATCGCCCCCCCCCCCCCTCCCCTTGAAAAAATGTCGCCCCTCTGACAAAGTAGATTTTAGTGGAATTCCCTCGGGGTTGGTTTCGCCCCCCCCCCCCCCCTTCCTTCGAGTTTTGGATAGCTACGGGCCTGCATGTATAATGCATTTATTGATGCGAATGTAAGATTTGAGTCACGTATTAATTGATAATATATTTTCGAATCCATACTTTCTATCATGAAACGAGGCTACCCTATCTTTTGACTTTAAAATTATAGGGGCATATAATATGCCCTTGGTTTAATATGAGTGTTTAAAAGAAAAATGCACATCCATTAATATTAATTGGCACAATATAATTGTGCGAGAGACGCCTAGGAAATGTATCAAGCAAAATGTTACATTTTCTAGGTGTCTCTCGCTCAATTTTATTGTGACAACTATTCATGTTTTGCAAAACTCGGTAGTATCAAATTATATTAATATCTAGATTTGTGCTAGCTACAGATATGGTTGAGATCACTTTCTACTCAGAAATCTTTTTATCTATTCCTTTGTTTATTCTGTAAATAACTAACCATATTATGTTTATTTAAACCCAAATTTAATTATAACATAATCAATTATAAATAATGTTTCGCCATTTAGCCATTCAGTGATGCATTAAATCCCAAAAATCAAATCAGTTGTTCCCTTCATAAGACTTGATTTTTGTGTCAAGTTTCATTGAAATTGGATCAGTCTTTTGAGCTAAAGAAAGCTTAGAAATGTAGTTATTCATGTTCATAAAACTCGAGCACTGTGCTAACTACGGACGTGGTTGAGCCTCTTTCTATTCAGATAACTTCAGAACTAAAGAGGTTAATAGAAAAGTCTTGTGTTCATCCTAAAGTAATATATAAACCAAGTAGGGAAACTCAAACCGGTACCGCATCGTGGTCTCGACAAGTCGGGGTCTCAACACTTCATAACGTCGACATTTTTCGTGGCAGGATTTTACGTTGTATCGACACGAGATAACCTCGACACTTTACCCAAATCATGTGACGATGTTACGTCGTGTCGAGACCCCGACGTGTCGATACAAAGCATAATCCTGCCAGAGTGAAAATATTAAAAATATCTATTTCCAGACCCGTTTGGATACTGACACCACAAACCCTCGACAGTATTATAGTTGTCGATGTTACGCAGAATCTGGACAGAGGTGTCACGTGACTAATTTTTGTCCTGTGCAATTTTGTCGTTATATCGACACATGGCATGGTTAAGCGAGGTCTCGACAAGTCATGGTCTCGACACTACATAACATCGACAACTATAATACTGTCGAGGGTTTGAGGTGTCGGTATCCAAACGGGTCTGGAAATAGATATTTTTTATATTTTCACTCTGGCAGGATTATGCGTTGTATCGACACGTCGGGGTCTCGACACGACATAACATCGACACATGATTCAGATAATGTGTCGAGGTTATAAAGTGTCGATACTAATGAATATTGAGACCAAGGAAAAGTGTCGACGTTATTTAGTGTCGAGACATCGTGGTGTCGAGACTACGTGAGAACTTGCCATCGTCTGTCGATGTTATGTAGTGTCGAGACTATGACTTGTCGAGACCTCGCTAAACCATGCCATGTGTCGATGTAACGACAAAATTGCAGAGAAAAAAATTAGTCTCGTGACACCTCTGTCCTGATTTTGCGTAAGATCGACACATGTGTCGACGTTACGCAGTGTCGAGACCCCGACTTGTCGACCTTGTTATCCAGACCTGCCCGATCAGCTGATAGCTGGCTCAAAAATAAAAAATTGCTAAAATTAGATTAACTGCGCATGCGCCTTTTCGGATTTAGGTATTTTTATTTAATTTTATTGGCAACCCTGATAACATTAGGTGAGTTTTACATTTTATTGTTTTCGTACTTTGATATGTACGTGATAATTTAATGATTTTGTATTAAATTCTGTTAAATAATTGTTATAAAGTAATTTTAACAAACTTAATATTTAAAGATTCGGACTTAAACCACTATTGTATATGACAAAATGTTTTTCTTACACAACTAATTAACATTTTAAACTAAACTGTTCAAATAAATGCAATAAAAACAAAAATTTTGAGTACCGTAAATAGTTTGTTTACATTTACTAGGGTAAAACAAAATGGCCGCGGCCATAGGAAAATTTTAGCCAACTCCTGTGTTGAATAAAGTAGTTTAATGAGGCGTTACTGAAATATACGCCGTTTTTAGAGTGCGTGGTACAATAGAGCTTGTAGAGGGATGTGGGAGTATCTAGTCTCTCTCTTAAGAGACTATAGTAGAGGTAAGTACAGTTATGACACATAGTGGAAGCTGTCTCACTTCCAGACCCCTTATCACTGCTATTCTGCCCATGTACTACCTCTATTAGTCTCTCTCTTGAGAGACTATAGTAGGGGTAAGTACAGTTATGACCAAGGATCTTGATAAAGGGGATGACGCATTAAGGAACTTTTCTGACCCATGGAAGTTGTATGAGATAGAGAATTAGGAGCAAACTTACCCTTCCCCTTGATTATAATGAAAAAAGCGCCAACGCAGGTTATGTAGCAAGGTTGTCGAGTTGGCTTCTCAACTTTCTTCTGTGCTTCTCGTGATTGTTAAATTTGTGGTGCTTGTTAAGTCATTTGTGCTTATATAATATTAAATTTTGGAATATACTTTGCCTCTTCAGTGAGTGATAATTTAAGCGTGTTTTGTTATAACCTTCTCAAGCAATAAACAATGGAATCCATTGAGAGGTAAGTTTGCCACTAAATTTTAAGACCTGCGCTGTTATAAGAATTGTAAGCATGCGCAGTTTGTACCAAGCATGTGGAGTTGGTTTTTGAGGTGTGTTTCGTGTTGAATTCTCTCTATTTTCTGGTTTTCGATGGGGTCACTTGTTTGTATGGCAAATCGACTTAGTGCGTCATCCTTGGTTATGACACATAGTGGAAGCTGTCTCACTTCCAGACCCCTTATCACTGTGCTATTCTGCCCATGTACTACCTCTAAGTATTAATCTCTCTGGTTTTGTATAACCAGTAATATAATAATGTGTATATTTTCTTTGAAAAATCCACAACAATTTGTCTAACAAGTATTAATACTACTTCTCAGGTTATTAAGCATAAACCGGAAACTTAAAGAAGAAATGGATTGTTGAACAAGGAAGCGTTGTCATTAAAGACAATTCGCCCGGCTTACGAACCTTCATTCCAAAATTAGACAAATTAGTTGTGGATTTTTCAAAGAAAATATACACATTTCTTTGAAAAATCCACAACAATTTGTCTAACAAGTATTAATACTACTTCTCAGGTTATTAAGCATAAACCGGAAACTTAAAGAAGAAATGGATTGTTGAACAAGGAAGCGTTGTCATTAAAGACAATTCGCCCGGCTTACGAACCTTCATTCCAAAATTGTCTGATTTTAGGGTGAACGCAATATTTTTCCTTTACTCCTATGGTAATTGGTGAAAAAACAAATAACAAAAAACAAAAGGTGCACAAAATAACTTATAATTGATGAAACATTAACTTATTTAGATAAATTGATTACACTATTGAAAATTTTAATATTTCGATAATATGATAAAGATATCCATAGAAGTAGATATTATGATTATTATTAATTAAAAATCGATACTGAACTGTAAAAAAATATGATTGGAGATTTAGAGAGATAGTACTTGTGTTTGTTCCACCCTTAAGTCCACTTCTCTTCTCTTTTCGGAAAACCTTTCATCTAGCTTGCTTGCGATACAATAGAATTAATTAATCCATGTCATTGCGTCGCTAAATCAAGTGCTCAATCAATCAACAGTTTCAAATGGCTAATTTAATGACTGGTCGCTCTTTAATCACTGCTTGAATGTTAACAATTCTGTATTATTTTACTTTCGTTGATACTGGAGTATAAGTAGTCTTATATTTAGGTAAGAAAGGTCTTATCACAGGAGATAAATAGTCAGGGTTGATATCAGCAGGGTTATTAGCACCTGTTGCATAGCTTATCACTACACCAAGTATAAGTGATATAAACAGCCCTAATCCACCGTAATAAAAGACTGTTAGTCCGTACGTTGGGAATGCCATTTTGAATTCATCTGATACTTCGATACATTCATCTCTGAAACAAGGAATAAATATGTTGGTATATCAGGTCACTTATACTATCGTTAGCTCACATAACTCTAGCTTAATAGCCCAAGAGCCGGACCTACAAAAATATGACTCATTGTGTAGTACTTCAAACCAAAATTTTCTGAAAATGTACTTTAATTTATGAAGAAAAAATATAGCCTGTCAATCCAGAGTGGAGCCCTTCATATAATTAGGCATACACAAAATTTTAAATGTTCAATAACAAATATAAAACACAACTAGAACATAAATATTTAGAACATTAATGTTCTATGTTGAGTGTTTAATCATTAGAATAGGGCGACTGCAGCCACAGTTATGGCTAAATGTCATAACTTTAGTTGTAGAGATTCGATTTTGACGAAAAAACACTCGTTTTATAAAACATTTCATCAGCTTAAAACATGTTTTGCACACGACCTACAGGGAATCACTTATTGCAAGAAAACTGAACTTTGTGCGATTTTATACTATTTTGAGAGAGCGCATACATATGAAGGGCTCCACTCGTAATAGGCAGATTATGCCTTTCCTTCATAATTTAAGGTTTATTTCCATAAAATTTTGTTTGAAGTAGCACAAAATGAGACACATTTTTTAGGCCTTGCTCTTGGACTACCATATCGGTAAGAACTATTTGAAATTTAGAAGTAAACCACTTTTTGACTTTGCCTTAAAAGTCAGACTAAGGTACTTGTTCTTCAGGTTTCCGGCACTGATTATGATCGTAAAATAGTTGTAGTTTTGTTGTAGGATTTTCGGTGTTGTTATTAGCGATAGATATATATTAGGTGTAGATACTATATATATATATTGATTATTTATTGATTTATATTATCTTATTCAAATAAATGTTGTGTATAACTTTTAGGTGTTGCTGAGGATATATTTTTTATTCTTATGAAATTATTTTCTTGCTGTAAGTAATTTTTAATTTATATTCCGTTATTATAGCTTTGATTTGACATTTTATTAGGGCTTATAAGTTTGTTTTTGTATTTCTTCTGTTTAAACTTTATAATACCCTACTGGTAGAGAGCGAAGTAAAGTTTAGTGGAAGAGTAATGTTGTTTTTTATTTTTCCTCATTTATACCGTAAGTATATAGGAAAAGTATTGTGTTTGTAAAAAATCCGAAACCGAGATGAAACCGGAATCATTCGTTCAAGGCGTTTTAAGGCCTCCTGAGTGGTTTTTGCAAATTTGTCTGTCTCTATGTGTGTGTCTGTTATCATCGTAGCGCCCAGTGTATTTATGCTAGAGGGTTGAAATTTGTACAAAAATCAATTTACCGCTGTAGTTGTGCTATTCGGAAAATAGTTTTCTTATGACGTCATTAACCCGCATAATGGCTCAGCAAAAATAACGAAAAATCATAAAACGCTGAACAATGATACAATCGGAGATTTGGCACGCATGTAACTATGTATGAGACTAAAATATGAGCCAAGTTTCATCTCATTATCAGCATTAGTTCAATTTTTATTGAATGACTTGTGTACGTTTTTTAAAAAATTGTACAAAACTGGGAAATGGTCCAATTGAGTTGAATTGGATACAATTTGGTACTAGTGTATATTATTACCTAATAAATAAGTACACTAAGTTTCGTTTCAATACGACAAGTATATCCATGATTTTAGTTGGATCATAAAAATTAAGGAGCATTGAGCGTGGTCAGTGCTGTATGGGTGACCGCTGAGAATGATACGGATGCATTTACTATCTGAAGACGAGCGAAATGAGTCCAATGATATGTTGCAGTATAAATTTGACGAACTGTATTTCTGAGGACGAGCGAAGCGAGTCCGAAGCTGGCAGGGTGAGCGAAGCGAATCTGATGTAATGAGGAAAAGTTCCGAGATACCCCGTACCCGATTTTTTATTCCCTAAAGTGCTCAACCTAATTCAACAATGTTCCATTATTGAATTAGGTGTCCATTAAAAAAATTAAGATAATAAAACACTTAATTTATGAAATTTAAATTTAAGAAAGTGTAAATGAGCACAAAACGACAGAGGAGCAATTAATGATTAATATAACATAAAACATATGAAGAAATATAAATAAATGAATATTGGATAAATGTAAAAATTTTGTCAAGGTTGGTCCTCAAAAAGTGTCCTTGCCAAGTCGTGTTCTCGACTCTATAGACAGTATAACCAGGCTAATTTGCTGAACTTATATCAAGGATCTTGAATAAAGGGGATGACGCATTAAGGAACATTTCTGACCCCATGGAAGTTGTATGAGGTAGAGAAATAGGAGCAAACTTACCTTCCCCTTGGTTATAATGAAAGAAATGCGCCAAACGGTTATGTAGGAAGGTTATCGAGTTTGCTTCTAAAATTTCTTCTGTGCTTCTCGTGATTGTTACATAATTACATTTGTGGTGCTTGTTAAGTCATTTGTGCTTATTTCATTTTAAATTTTGGACTATACTTTGCCACTTCAGTGAGTGATAATTTAAGCGTGTTTTGTTATGACCTTCTCAAGCTATAAACAATGTGAAACCATTGAGAGGTAAGTTTGCCTCTAAAATTTAAGACCTGCGCTGTGGTAAGAATTGTAAGCATGCGCAGTTTGTAGCAAGCATGTGCAGTTGGTTTCTGACGTGTGTTTCGTATTGAATTCTCTCTATTTTTTGGTTTTCGATGGGGTCACTTTTTTGCATGCAAATCGACTTAGTGCGTCATACCCTTTATTCAAGATCCTTGACTTATATGGACAAGGTTACGCGTTCCTGCCACAAAACCTTTCTGAGTAACCTATCCTTAAAATAGGAAATATGTAACATAAATTGAGTTTTACTAATGTACACAAACTCACGTTATTAGGGTAATATTAGTAGCAGAACAGTTTGCTATAGATAAAGGCTTTAGTGGTGTACAAATAGCTCCGGCCCTAACAGCAAGTTCTCTTCCAACCATGGTCCATGTCATTATCAATGATGCTAGGAGACCTCCAAAAAATGCTCCCTGAGAAAAAGTCATTAACATAACTAATTTTAAAAATTTAAATTTTCTGAAAACAAAAATGAGCAATATTTAAGAATTAAGTTTAATGGACTGTGAGAAATCTTAATTAGGAAAAGTAATAATGAAGACAGCTTATTTATTGGACTGGCTATGATTATTTTAATATTAACTTGCATTTGTTTTTAATTGTTGTTTGCCTTGTTAGGTATATTTTTTATTTCTGTTTTTTGTAAATGATTTATGGTTTTGTTTACTTGTTATTAGATTCGCTGAGGATGCCAAGCATCGCTTGTGCGAAAGCTCTGATGAAATAAATTAATCTAACAAAACTCGAACTGCTGTCTTCATTATTAATTTTCCTAATTAAAAATGAGCTGTTTGTTCGAAAGTAACTCGTTAATCCCGAAAACGGGTTTCTTCGGAAAAATCGATATTTTCCTAAAAGAAAAATGAGATCTTTGTTTAGAATTAACGACTCAATGTTTGTTTCTCCAAACAGAAAAAATGCTAATGTTAAACAACTTTTGTAAAAAAATTGCTAGACAATACCTTTTGTAAAGTTTATGCAATGTTTTTTTACTTTTTTTTATACCGTAGATATACAAGAAAATTATTAAAATAAAAAAATAAAATGCCCGTTTTAGGGCCTTTCGGCCCATCAGGGTATTCATCCTGCGGGAACCACCTCAAGTGGGTTGCATCTACTACACTCTAAGAATTAATTAAAGTTGGTGAAATCATTTTAATACAAATACTATTCATAAAATCTTAGAGCATAGCCCGGGCTGCGAACCCCCGACCTCCGGTGCCGAAATCGAACGCCTTTACGATCACGGCCACGGAGGCAGAAAAGTATTGTGTCTGCAAAAGAAAATCGACCTCCTGAGTGGGTTTCACAAAGTTTTCTGTGTGTGTTACTATCATAGCTCCCAGAGTATGTTTTTTAATTTACCCTAACAGTAGCCCTGGTATACCTCTTTATTTGTCTAACATGCACCGCTTTCGCATTACATGTTGATCTTTTATCTTTCTTTTTTGCATTTTTATTTTGTTTCAGTTTTTTTCCATAGAGATATATACTAGAGAGGACATAGCCTATTTAAATACATTGAAAGGCCTGAAACATCTTTTTGGGGCTCACAGGGGCTCTGTGTAACCTCATTGAAACCTCCTTCAAGAGTGAGGTAAGATTATAATTAATAAATTTATTTCGATTTCTCGCACATTGTTTGTGTTTTTATTTGTATTTTTAACGTTTTACTGTATAAGTTATTGTAATTTTGTACTGATTATTTGATTATATTTATAAGCTAAGATGGTCAGGTTACTTTTTCGATGTTTCAAAATTTAACACCCTCTACTTATAATATCTCTATGATTTTTTCAAGAATAATTATGATTATTTTATTTTCTTTAATTGTAATATTTTTCTTTTTCGTAGCATTCTTCGGTTTTGTTGTATAACAATATATCACTATTTCTCATTTAAGTTTTGATGAGTCTTTATGCTGGACAGTTAATACTTAGTATGAAAATCAATAAACTGCGTAGGCAGATGAAGATTTAGGAAGACCTAAATCTTCATGAAAATCAATGTTGGGGTCTAGTTGTGCTCTCCGATATAATTATTTTTTTAACGTCACTAACCCGCAATAATGACTCAGCAACAATTTAGAAAATCCATAAAACGTGGAAAAATGTTTTGGTTGATTTGAGATTTGCAGGCATGTAGTCATGTGTAATACCAACAAAGTGTGATTTCATCTCATTATTAGCATTAGTTCAAATTTATCAGTAGTAGTATTATTGGGGAGTGGTAGTAACTACCAGACAAGTAGGCTACGTTGTCCCTTTGAATTTGTTTGGTACAAGAATATCGTTTACCATTGAATTGTTTATGGTACAAGAATATCCGTTTACCATTGGTTTATTGATATTCCGTTTACCATGAATTTTTTATGGTACAAGAATATCCGTTTACCATTGAATTTGTTTATGGTACAAGATATCCCATTGACAAGAATATCCGTTTAGTTACATTGAATTTGTTATGGTACAAGAATATCCGTTTACCATTGAATTTGTTTATGGTACAAGAATATCCGTTTACCATTGAATTTGTTTATGGTACAAGAATATCCGTTTACCATTGAATTTGTTTATGGTACAAGAATATCCGTTTACCATTGAATTTGTTTATGTTTACCATTGAATTTGTTTAAGGTACAAAAACAACGATTTTTACCTTTGAATTTGTTTGAGGTACAAGAATATTCGTTTACCATTGAATTTGTTTATGGTACAAGAATATCCGTTTACCATTGAATTTGTTTATGGTACAAGAATATCCGTTTACCATTGAATTTGTTTAAGGTACAAAAACAACGATTTTTAACCTTTGAATTTGTTTATGGTACAAGAATATCCGTTTACCATTGAATTTGTTTATGGTACGAGAATATCCGCTTACCATTGAATTTGTTTATGGTACAAGAATATCCGTTTACCATTGAATTTTTTATGGTACAAGAATATCCGTTTACCATTGAATTTTGTTGAGGGTACAAGAATATCCGTTTACCATTGAATTTGTTTATGGTACAAGAATATCCGTTTTACCATTGAATTGTTTATGAATATTTTACCTTTGAATGTTTATGGTACAAGAATATCCGTTTACCATTGAATTTTTTATGGTACAAGAATATCGTTTTACCATTGAATTATCCGTTTTTGAATTTGTTTATGTACAAGAATATCCGTTACCATTGAATTTTTATGGTACAAGAATATACCATTGAATTTGTTTATGTACAAGAATTCCGTTTACCATTGAATTTGTTTATGGTACAAGAATTATCCGTTTACCATTGAATTTGTTTAAGGTACAAAAACAACGATTTTTACCTTTGAATTTGTTTGAGGTACAAGAACACCCATTGTAAAGATTCCTAAGATAGCTCCGGCTGTAACTCCACCAAATTTAGAAGATAGCTGAAAAAAGAATAAATCTGTTATTAGCTCTGAGTTGTGTGTGATTTCTGTTTATGAAATGAATAAAGTACGATTTTTTCCAAAGTGAAATCATCGTTTCAGATTGGTCATCAAGATTCAGAAACTTTTCGAAAAATTCATAAATCAAGGAAAAGTGGATGTTATTAATCCCATCAGAAAGCCTCTGGAGCTAACTAGTGTATTTGCTTCTGCCAAGCCTTAGGAGGAAACATTAACATGAGCTGTAAATCCTTCTTTTTACCCACGTTGCATAAATAACTATTTTGGAAGATTTAACTTACATCAATGATATTTCCCATGCCTTCAATAACTACGACAAGAGCAGTGCAAATGATTCCAATAAGAACAGCTAGAATTTTCATAATATTACTGGCTGTTCTTTCACTTTGTTTACCTATACATGGTTCTATAAAATCTTCATAGCAGGTACCTGCAAGAGTGTTAATACCTGTAGACATTGTGCTGAAACATTAAAATAAAAAGTTTGTTTTGCGAAAAAATACATTATTTACTCACTCTCTCGGCCTCCCAAGCTGAAGCCGAGAGAGTGAAATATAGCGCATGTAAGATGACTTGCTTCCGTTGTACCTACAAATTTTCTTTTGCTGCCTCAAATACATACATACACACAACCACACACACACACACACAAAACACACACACACACACACACACACACACATATATATATATATATATATATATATATATATATATATATATATATATATATATAATATTCGTTAATAGCTTTAAACTGTTTAAAGCGAGAGATATTAAATGGTCTCGTTAGAAAGCTGAGTAAATTTTCTAAAGTACAAACTATTAAGTATGCCAAATAAACATAATGTTTAAAATAAACTTATCTTATTCTTATACATTTTTTCTAAAACCAATCTTTCCCCTAGATTTAGACATTTTTAATTATTTTGTGTACCATTTAAATAACATTGTAAAGATATTTAAAATGACTTCTATCAAGAATAGCTTAATATTTTGACTACTGAATGTATAATAATGTTTGATTTAATAGTTTCGTACTTTGGGATATTTACTCATCTTTCTAACGAGAGTATAGGAATATATATATATTATATATATATATAATATATAATATATTAATATATATAATATATATATAATATATATATTATATATATTATATATATAAATATATAATATACGTAAGATATATATTAATTCTTACACAACGACATGGGTAAGAATTTTGTCATACCTGAGAGCAGCGCATACAATACCAGCCACAAACACTCCTGGAAGTCCTCTCAAATTTCCAGCTACATCAAGAACAAAATAAGGCAGCATTTGATCCTTCTTTTCTACCATCTACAAAACATTTTGACGTCGAACTTAAAATAAGATTTTTGTGAATTATACTTATTAGCGTCATTAACTAACAGTCTAAGAGCCAGGCCTAAAAAATGTGACTCATTTTGTACTTCTTCATACCAAATTATTCTGAAGATATACCTTAAATTATGAAGGAAAAGCATAGTCTGCCTATCCAGAGTGGAGCCCTTCATATGATTGCGCATGCTCAAAATTTTATAAAACCGCACTAATTCCATTGTTCTTGCAATGAGTAAGTCGCGTGAGTCGTGTAAGTCGCGTGAGTCGTGTGAGTCGTGTAAGTCGTGTAAGTCGCGTGAGTCGTGTAAGTCGTGTGAGTCGTGTAAGTCGTGTGAGTCGTGTAAGTCGTGTGAAAAACATGAAGAGACTATTTTTTTAAAGCTGTTAAAATGTCCGATAAATCGAGTGTTTTTCGTCAAATTTGGATAAATACTATGGGCCAAAAAGAGCACAATAAGTCTGTATTTTTTCAAAGAAATTTGCTAACTTTGCATAAGTTACCAATTTATTGTGTTGATAGAGCCATAACTGTGGCTGTAGTCATCAGAATCGGATGACTACAGCCACCGTTATGGCTCTATCAACACAATAAATTGGTAACTTATGCAAAGTTAGCGAATTTCTTTGAAAAAATGCTGACGTATTGTGCATTTTTTGGCCCTTAGTATTTATCCAAATTTGACGAAAAACACTCGATTTATCGTACATTTTGCATTAACACTATATTTATTTATACAATCTAAGTATTTATGTTCTAGTTTTTTTTTTTTTTTTTTTTTTTTTTTTTTTTTTTTAATTTACCATAACAGTATCCCTGCTATGGCTCTTTATTTTCTAAACATGCACCGCTTTCGCATAACATGTTTGATCTTTTAGTCTCTTTTTTCTTTTGGCATTTAATTTATTTATAGGTTGTATGCATTTGGTCAAAGAATAACATGCTATTAACAAACTATGCCAGTCCCCAATAGTATATATCTATTATTTTAGTATTTATTAACCTTTGTATTATTTCTCTTAAGGGCTATTATCCTGTGAATCTGTAATGAAATTTTTAAACTCCAAATCTTCTTAAATCGTATTTTCTAGTTTATTATCACTAATACCATGTTCTTACTCACTATAATACGATGGGCATTGTCCCCATTCATTAGTTCTCAAACGATCATTGAAATCACTATATATTAAATCTACTATGCAAAATTTGTAATATATCTATTGGTGCTTTATCTTATTCCTTATACCCAGTGTTGCTTTTTTGACAGACTTCTGGAAAAAAGTTAAATCGTAAATTTGCAACTGGTATTTTTTAAAGCATATAGTATAATTTATGACATAATAATATCTGAGAATATTAAAGTGAATTTAAATTTAATACATGGGTAGTTGGAGAAGAGATTGATATGTATATTGTTTACTCACCAATACACAATAAACACAGATCATACGCACATACATCACAGCATGTACAATATCTATTTGTTTAACATACATAAGCCCTGCATACATTAAACTTAATAAATAGGCCAACACACAGTGCGCCTGCTGTGAAATGGATATCTGCGAAATCTACCCTAAATCTTCAATGAAACCAGATACTTGAGATAATATATATTCTATATTTTAGTCTTTTTTCGCTTCATAGTATTAATTAGCTGTCTAAAAAGCCATTTAATTTTTGAAGACTTGCCCATCGATTTTTAGGCATAAATTATGATTGCTTAATTTTTACCTTGTGGCCTAAAGAAAAAATTGCTGTTTAAAATTAATTGCCTCAACTCTGTTTGGAGAGAAAAGCTTCAAAATTATATCAATATTTGAGAATTATATAGAGAAAAACCAGGTGGCCGCACTTCTACTACCAGTCCGTTAAATCCATGCCCCGATGTCCTAATACTATGGAGCAACTAAGGCTGCCCCAACATAAACGAATTGCACTATATGCGCTCAGAATTATGGGTTTGAAATGCATAAGTCCTTGAACAGTTATGATAGGGTTAGGTAAACCCCTATAGTATCCACCTGGCTCTATCTAATCAATTGTGCTATACCGGATCTTCATTAGCAACCCACCATTTGTTGTGTAGACAACAATATAAAATAACCACCCACCCCACCGACGCCACACAACAATGGACCGGACGTAGAAACATCTCTGATTTGATTCCGCACTAGGCGCTAGAGCAGTTTCCAGAAATTCCAAGCCCCAGCAATATGGTGCATGGTCGCTAATTGCACCTGAGTGCTCACCAGTTTCATTGAATAGGAGAACGAAAATGTCCGCAAATTTAAAATTTGCCCCGCTGCAGCATGAAACCTCTTACACGCATCAACTTTCCATTCCCTGTTGGACTAAAGTATGAAATAAGATGTCTCAAAGCTAGATCTCTCTACTCCTACTGAAACAAATTCCTACTTCACCAACAAGAGAAAAGTAAATCAAAGGGGATTTGATTCAAGTTTTTTTATTAAAAAGCCGATAGAAGTTACCCTAAGCTGTCTAAAGGGCTGCTCTCGCGGACATTTATTTTCTCTTAAGTCCGGTGGGGTGTATTGCCTCCAGTATGTCCCGATGAGAAACTTTCGCCTGGGATTACTTCAGTGTACGACTCAAATTACCCTTCGACTAGTTGACCACCCCAAACTGTCAAGATAAGCAGTTCACCGAGCGACTATCTCTCTTTGGCAGCCTCGCCAGAGTACAAGCAAAGAACTAAGCAAGATTTTCAAATGAATCTCTATACTATTAACATCTGGGCACATAAAATAAGCAAAATTTAGCCAATCTAAATCTCAATATCTACACATAACAAGAAGGCACAACAAAAAAGAATTAAATATTACTTTGAATGGATCAAAAAATAGAGGCAGTGTCTTCATTTAAGTATTTAGGAGTAACTCCAACCAGCATCTGGCTTGGAACCAACACATATCCAATATCACATCCAAAGTACTAAGCTATGCAAATATACTCCAAATCTGCAAAAGCCACCTGGGGTATAGGATCGAAAGCACCAAGAGTTATTCATGAAGGAGCTTTTGTCCAATGTTGGAATATGCTGCACCCTTTGGGCCGATGGTTTGAAAACTAAAAGAAATATGAGTAAATTCAATTCAGTACAAAGATCATAGCTAAGAATTACCAAAGTTATAAAACTATATCCTTTCATGCGCTTGTGTAATAGCAGGTATTCTGCCAATTTTGCAAGAATACAACTAGAACAATTATGTTCTAGTTGTGTTTTATGTTTGTTAGAGAACATTAAAAATTTTGTACATTCCTGATTAAATAAAGGACTCCACTCTGGATTGACAGGCTATGTTTTTTCTTTTTAAATTACAGAACATTTTTAGAAAAATGTTCTTTACATCGACTTTGCATAAATTAACAATTTTTGGAGTTTTTGAAAGAGCCATAACTTTGGTTGTATTCATCTGATTTTTTTCTAAACAAGTTCTTTATTGGAAAGTAGTAACAATATTTATTTTGTGTATACCGGAGCCATATATATTTATTGATTAGGTAATTTGTGCCTCTTTATTTTATTTATTTATTTGTTATTTTTGTGTATAAATTTTGATTATTTTTTGTGTGAGGGGGTTTTGGGTCAAGGATAATTTTATATTTTTTGGTTTGGGTATTTTATGTTTTATTTATTTGTTTTTTTTTGGGGATTGTCAAAAGGTATTTTTGGTGGTGTTTTGAAAGGATTATATTGTATAGGTAGTTTGCAATTTTCAAAAAGGTTGCCTATGCAGTCTGTGGACTGACTTTTAATGATTCAACCTGGCATTTGGGTGTAAAATTGAGGGAAATCACAGAGAAACCTCAATCAGGTTGATCGGACACGCGGGTCCTGGGTGTAAGTAAAGGTTATGTTATTATTTTTTTACGTTTGGGGATTTAATGTTAAGGTTTGGTCTCTAGATTTTTTTTTTGAGGCTAAGGGGAATATTTAATTTTATTTACGAATTTGAGTGTATTTATTATATTTTTTAATTTTGAGAAGAGCAAAGTCTTGATTTTTTCAGTATTGTCTTAGATATCTTGAAGTTTGACATCTTGATATAATTTTGTCCGTTCTGTCTTGTTTTGTGCAGTCTAGTAGGATGTGTTCTACTGTTTCGTCTATTGTCGGGCAGGAGTGGCATGCTGGGGAGTCGCTTAACCCAATCTTGTAGTGATATTGAATTCATCTGGCATGTTGACTTCTTAATCTGTTTATGCAGACAATATCTCTTCTTGACAGTCTCGATTTTCAGAACCAAGGTTTAGCGGGAACTATCTTGATGATTTCTTTAAAAATTTTCCCCTTTTCTGGTTCTTCATTGAGTTTGGTGTTCCAGTCTTCTAGCATTTTCTTTTTTGATACTGATGATTAAACACTCGTTTTATAAGAAATTTTATCAGTTTAAAAAAAATGGTGTCTTAATGTTTTGCACACGACTTACAGGGAGCCACTTATTGTAAGAAAACTGAAATTAGTGCGGTTTTATAAAATTTTGAGCATGCGCAATTATATGAAAGGCTCCACTCTGGATAGACAGACTATGTTTTTCCTTCATAATTTAAGGTATTTTCAGAATAATTTGGTTTGAAGTAGTACAAAATTATTCACATTTTTCAGGTTCGGCTCTTGGACTATGATGAAAATTGGCTCAAAATGGGTTCTTATTGAACTTACATTTGATGAGATAGGATCGCAATCTTGATAGTGTGTGTACATGATCATTCCTAGGAAGAAGCTTGTTAAAGAAAAGGTACACATACCTAAAAACTGGTAGAAAGCAGACCTGAAAAACAAATCAAGTTTATAATGCAACTTAAAAAGAATCAGCTGTCGATATTTAGATTACTTTACTTAAAACTTATTCGACCATTGTTTGCCTGATAAACTAGTGGACAATTTACAATTAACTAAATTTCCCTATCGGTTCATCGTTTGTTGTCAGAATATATTAATGTTTTTTGAGAGTTGTGAGGCAAGGTGAGAAGGCCCAACACTAAGCCGCACAGGAAACGTGGGAAGGGAGTGCCCAGATCGAAGGAGGGAGATCCCCAAAACCAAGGGGCAAGCCATTTTTGACAAGTAGTAATAAAATAAAAATTGTAATATATAATATAATTATTTAAGATATATAAAATTGACCAAATGTAATAAAATAATATGGGTGGGGGGAGGAGAAGAACTCACCAATAAAAGCAGGAATCAGGTACAGAAGCAAACTGAGGGAAGGGGGGTAAAAAAGGAACAACCAGTACCAACAAGAAAGGGAAGGGGTAAGGACAGTAAGAGGGGTGTATGAAGACTTGCAGGCAAGTAAAGAAAAGAGAAAGGGGATGAGTAGAGACAACCATACTGTAAACCCTACAGAGTTCATCATGTCTTAAAGAAGTTCATGGTTTTTAAGTTCACAGTTCTTTTGGTGCTAAATGCCAATTTTAGAGGCATAGTTTTGGATACCCAACAGGATAATTATGTGCGTTTCTTTTAAAAAATACTGACAAAATTAGTTACAAGTAGTGCTTTATAATCGATAAGTAATAAAGCAAAGTAATTGTTCAAATCATAAAGCATAAACCGGAACCTTAAGCAAGAAATGGATTGTTAAGCACGGAAACACGCACCAGAATTTTCAGATTCAATTTTTGGATTTATACGTCTGTATATATAATATATATATATATATATATATATATATATATATTATATATATATATATTATATATATAACATACATATGAAGTTATGATGGTTTACCAAAGCTGGATAGCATTGCAGATGGCCTAGCCAGGCTGACAAGCCACGTTATTGATTTACTGTTTAGACGTAAAACGCGATGTACATACCTTTTAGCAGCGCTTAAAGTAGGCAATGCAATAAACCTTTGAACCATTGCAGGATTAGAGGCACCATAAGATAACCAATTTAAAGTTAAACCGATCGTCGATGACCAAAATGTTAACCTCACTGTCGGATCCGGATTAAAACTGTAAAAATGTTAAACTTTTGTTAAATTAATCGTGTCGAATGATGTCTTTTATGTAATAATAATAGTGACGTGGGATGGATGAGAATTATTAGTTCAATCGTCTAGCAACTTTTTCTCTTGTATTTCTACAATTGTACTTAGAGATATCTCCTATAGTTATACGTTAGGTTTGTTTAAAGATGTCATTCGTAGTAGGGTTCACCCTTTTAGCAGAAAAGTGCAACCCCTAAAAGATTCTTTTAGAGAATTCCTTCTGATCATAATTACTGTTTACTTCAGTTGTTTAGACTGTTATAATTATTCCTTTCATTAGGTTTTCAAACAATATAATTACATTCATTTACTTACTCGAAAATGTCAAGTCGACCAGTATGGTAAACAGCTTGGAAGACGGGAGCAAATCCACCTACTCTGGACAATCCAGCTGTTATCACAACAAGGACAGAACACAGCATAACAACACCCTGTAGAGCATCGGCCCAGACAACTGCTTTTAGACCACCCTAAAAAACATTAATTTTGTCTTTATGATCCATTGCCAATAGTCTCAATGGTTCCATTGAGACTATGAACAAGAGGATCAATTTCTACTGTCTTGGAAATAAATCGAGGCAGCATCTTCTACTTATCTTAAACGGTTTGATTTAAAAATTCAGTCAATTCAGCTGTCAAGATCTATGAACTCTTAGGATGTACTTATTATTCAACTCTAAAAGAAAATTCAACGCAACGGAATGCTTTTAAAACCACCGTAATAGAAGTGAAAGGTTGTATTAGTATATAATATATATAAATATAAATTATATCATGGTTGAATGATATTAATCCAATCAAAGAGATTGACTGCGAGTCACTATTTTTATTTCTCTTTCTTCTCTTAAAGTGACTGAGGGTCACTCTCATTATTTCTCTTTCGTAAAGGCGCTGAGAGTCACTCTCTTTAATTCTCTTTATTCTCTTTAAATGACTGATGGTCTCTCTCATTATTTCTCTTTTATAAAGGAACTGAGAGTCACTCTCTTAATCTCTTTAATCTCTAAATGACTGAAAGTCACTCTTTAATTATCTTTATTCTCTATTGAAATCACTCTCTAGGTTATTCTCATAAGTGACTGAAGTCACTCTCTTTAATTATCTTTATTTCTATAAGTGACTGATGAAAGTCACTCTCTTTTATTCTTTTCTCTATAAGTGACTGAAAGTCACTCTTTAATTATCTTTATTCTCTATAAGTGACTGAAAGTCACTCTCTTTAATTATCTTTATTCTCTATAAGTGACTGAGAGTCACTCTCTTTAATTACTTTATTCTCTATAAGTGACTGAGAGGTGATGAGTGACTGAAAGTCACTCTCTTAATTATCTATTCTCTATAAGAACTGAGAGTCACTCTCTTTAATTATCTTATTCTCTATAAGTGACTGAGAGTCACTCTATTTAATTATCTTTATTCTCTATAAGTGACTGAGAGTCACTCTCATTATTTCTATTTCGTAAAGGCGCTGAGAGTCACTCTCTTTAATTCTCTTATTCTCTTTAAATGACTGATGGTCTCTCTCATTATTTCTCTTTTATAAAGGAACTGAGAGTCACTCTCTTAATTCTCTTTAATCTCTATAAGTGACTGAAAGTCACTCTTTAATTATCTTTATTCTCTATAAGTGACTCTCTTATTTCACTGAGAGTCACTCTCTAATTATCTTTATTTTCTATAAGTGACTGAGAGTCACTCTCTTTAATTATCTTTATTCTCTATAAGTGACTAAAGTCACTCTCTTTAATTATCTTTATTCTCTATGAGTGACTGAAAGTCACTCTCTTTAATTATCTTTATTCTCTATAAGTGACTGAAAGTCACTCTCTTAATTATCTTTATTCTCTATAATGACTGAAAGTCACTCTCTTTATTATTATTCTCTATAAGTGACTGAAAGTCACTCTCTTTAATTATCTTTATTCTCTATAAGTGACTGAGAGTCACTCTCTTTAATTATCTTTATTCTCTATAAGTGACTGAGAGTCACTCTCTTTAATTATCTTATTCTCTATAAGTGACTGAGTCACCTATTTAATTATCTTTATTCTCTATAAGTGACGAGAGTCACTCTCATTATTTCTATTTATTAAAGGAACTGAGGGTCACGCTCTTTAATTCTCTTTATTCTTTTTAATTGACAGAGTATCACTGCCTTTATATCTCTTTATTAAAGGGACTGAGAGCCATTCTCTTTTAATTTTCTTTCTTCTCATTAAGTGACTGAGATCTTAGTCTTTTCCGATGGTATTAAACGTTTAAATTATAGCTGTTAACGAGATTTTAGGTTTAAGTCTTTGTTGATTAGGAATATCTTCAAGGCTATAATAGAATGAGACGTTTACTTGGAGCAATGCTCACTTCAAAATGCAGTTAACTCGGGTCGGTTTTATTCTTGCACTTCCTAAAAGTTTATGGTGCAGATGTATTGAGGTCCCAAGAAATAAGGCCTCTTAAAAGTTCACTTTTTAGTTATTATTTTACCTTTATAGATTATCTGCACCTATACTTAAATATATCTTTTGTAGAGAATTTTTCATTCTTTTATTTATAATCACTTGAAGATGTTACCACTAATGATATTAAATCTTGAAAAACTTCTACTTTATTGCTATAAAAGCCTTCACTGGAAAATAGCTTCTTCGATCAAAACTAAAAGCAAGGTCTACACTCCTAGGACACTCTATTTTATGAAGCACTCTTGACATGGGATCTTACGTTTGAAATTCTACTGTTAGAATCAAGTAAAACTAGCCTTCATAGCGCATTAGCTCCACCGAGCATTTGCGTCATTAGATACCCACGACCGAGAAGTACTCAATAAAGAAATATAGCACAGTTTTTGCACTCACCACAGTCGTATAGAAGATACATACAGTGCACAGAACTGGCGCAACTACATGGACACTTAGGCCTGAAACTATAACATAAATGTTTAAACATTTACTGGGATTGTTTGTAAAAGTCATTTTACGAAGGAATTTTTTACTGCTTTTTTGTATCTCTAAATACAGTCATGAATTAATTTTTAATGTCTACACACAAACACGAACACACACACACACATACACACACACACACACACACACACACACACACACACACATATATATATATATATATATATATATATATATTATATATATATAATATATATATATATATATATATATATATAATACGTATAAAAATGAGAATAAAATAACAATTAAATGACGTCAACTTCTGGAGAAAAATCTTGTATGCACTTGGAAGTAAAATGCTATTTTTCCCCTAGCAATAAATTTCCTCGGCTTCGTCTCGTGTGTTAAAAGTCATAACTCTCTCGGCTTTGCCTCGGGAGTTAAACACATAAATCTTTCGGCCTTGCGTCGGGAGTTAAATGCTTTGGTTCCCTCGGCTTACGCCTTAGGAACCAACTAACTACTCAGAGAAATAATAGCATTCTTTACTCCCTTGGTGCATAAATAACTATTAGAGAATTAGTATACACTTAAAAAGTCTTGAAGATCCCTAATATATTCGTGTTAGGTATTTTCAATTTTGGTGTAATGTTTGTTTCGGATTAATGCAGGTTATCAGTATTCTATGAGAAATTCTAATAAATCTAGTACAGGGTACTGCGGAGCTTTTTCTCGTCTTGTCAGATTCTCAACGCTCATCTCACCACTTCAGACCCTCGTCTTGTCAGATTCTCATCGCTCATCTCACCACTTCAGACCCTCTTCTTGTCAGATTCTCATCGCTCATCTCACAACTTCAGACCCTCTGTCAGATTCTCAACGCTCATCTCACCACTTCAGACCTTAGTCTTGTCAAATTTCAACGCTCAACACTTCAGACCCTCTTCTTGTCAGATCTCATCGCTCATCTCACAACTTCAGACCCTCTTCTTGTCAGATTCTCAACCTCATCTCACACTTCAGACTTAGTCTTGTATTCTCAACGCTCATCTCACCACTTCAGACCCTCTTCTTGTCATTCTCACGCTCATCTCACAACTCAGACCCTCTTCTTGTCAGATCTCAACGCTCATCTCACCACTTCAGACCTTAGTCTTGTCAAATTCTCAACGCTCATCTCACCACTTCAGACCCTCTTCTTGTCAGATTCTCATCGCTCATCTCACCACTTCAGACCTTTCACATTCTCACGCTCTCACCACTTCAGACCCTCTTCTTGTCAGATTCTCAACGCTCATCTCACCACTTCAGACCTTAGTCTTGTCAAATTCTCAACGCTCATCTCACACTTCAGACCCTCTTCTGTCATTCTCAGATCGCTCATCTCACCACTTCAACCCTCTTCTTGTCAGGACCCTTTCTTGTCAGATTTCAACGCTCATCTCACACTTCAGACCCTCTTCGTCATCTCACCACTTCAGACCTTAGTCTTGTCAAATTCTCAACGCTCATCTTACCACTTCAGACCCTCTTCTTGTCAGATTCTCAACGCTCATCTCACCACTTCAACCTTAGTCTTGTCAAATTCTGAACGCTCATCTCTCCACTTCAGACCCTCTTCTTGTCAGATTCTCAACGCTCATCTCACCACTTCAGACCCTCTTCTTAGATTCTCATCGCTCATCTCACCACTTCAGACCCCTTCTTGTCAGATTCTCAACCTCACCTCACCACTTCAGACCCTCTTCTTGTCAGATTCTCAACGCTCATCTCACCACTTCAGACCCTCTTCTTGTCAGATTCTCAACGCTCATCTCACCACTTCAGACCTGTCTCGTCAGATTCCCAACGCTCATATCACCAGTTCAGACCCTCGTCTCGTCAGATTCTCAACGCTCATCTCACCACCTTCAGACCCTCTTCTTGTCAGATTATTCTCAACGCTCAATCTCACCACTCACTCTTCTTTCTCAAATCTCACACTTCAGACCCTCTTCTTGTCAGATTCTCAACGCTCATCTCACCACTTCAGACCCTTTCTTGTCAGATTCTCAACTCTCATCTCACCACTTAACCCTTAGTCTTGTCAAATTCTCACGCTCATCTCACCACTTCAGACCCTCTTCTTGTCAGACTCAACGCTCATCCACCACTTAGACCATCTTGTCAAATTCTCAACGCTCATTCACCACTTCAGACCCTCTCTCTGTCAGACCTTAGTCTTGTCAAACGCTCATCTCACCACTCAGACTCTTCTTGTCAATTCTCAACGCTCATCTCACCACTTCAGACCCTCTCTCGTCAGATTCCCAACGCTCATATCACCACTTCAGACCCTCGTCTCGTCAGATTCTCAACGCTCATCTCACCACTTCAGACCCTCTTCTTGTCAGATTATTCTCAACGCTCATCTCACCACTTCAGACCCTCTTCTTGTCAGATTCCCAACGCTCATATCACCACTTCAGACCCTCGTCTCGTCAGATTCTCAACCTCATCTCTCCACTTCTTCACTTCTGCTCATCTCACCACTCAGACCTCTTTGTCAGATTCTCACGCTCATCTCACCACTCAGACCCCTTCTTGTCAGATTCTCAACGCTCATCTCACCACTTCAGACCTCCTTCTTGTCAGATTCTCAACCTCATCTCACCACTTCAGACCTCTTCTTGTCATTCTCAACGCTCATCTCTCCACTTTAGACCCTCTTCTTGTCAGATTCTCAACGCTCATCTCACCACTTCAGACCTCCTTCTTGTCAGATTCTCAACGCTCATCTCACCACTTCAGACCTCCTTCTTGTCAGATCTCTCCACTTCAGATTCTCTTCATTCACCACTTCAGACTCACTTTGCCTCTGCCCGACCTTAGGTATGGAAATCTAATAATTTATATGGCAATGCATATTCGGGCTCATTTCGCTTGTCCATTGTCCATCGTAAATATATATTTTTGTTCCCAGTTGTCGATCATCCATTAACAGATGGATGATGGAGAGATTCATATAAACCTGTACATGTTTTATATGAAAATTGATTATTCTAGTAGGAAACAATTATTCCCGAAGATACCGTTTGTTTTAAATTCTAATTTGGCAGTGGGGTATCAAACTCGATCATTCATCAACTTCCATAAATAAAAATTGATTAGAGATCATACCTTGATTAAAAGCTAGTGCTGGTCCATAAATGACTACTGGAATGAACAACATCTGAAAAATATATGAATTCGTGGAAATATTAGTGGCCATTTGTGGCTGTGGAAAATTTCAAGCTAGTTACAAAGTTGGCTTTTTAAGAGAATTAAATTCTGCAATGTTTCTTCTGTGTCGATTTTTTAATATTTTTGTTATTACTTTTAGCCCCTTAAAGTATTCGAAAAAGAAGAATTCGCCTTATTTCTTTTGGCTTTATTATGTATCTATAAGAACAGTGATTGATTAGGAATCTAAGACTTACTTTTTAATTATGCGTTTGTAGATTAACTCACCCAAGAAACGGTGAACAGAATAGAGCAAAGAACTCTGACGCTATGGTTAAATCTCATTTCTAAATACTGAAAAATAAAATAAAACAATATAACCATAAGTAAGTCTTTGTAAGGAAAGAAGTCACTTAACAGCATTGCTCGTCTTTGGTCTAATGCTATAGCTCCTATTTCAGCATACCCTGAGCACTCATACTACACGCAGGGGGGAGGACTGACGTGGGAGGTCGCTCGGGGAGTTGCTACTTCGTGCAACCTGAGGTCGGATTTCACTATCGGAGTACACTGATGTGTATTGCCGTTAGAAAAGTTGCAACCCTGCGTAAGCACAGATATTACTTTTACAAGGGTCGAATGATAAGTTCAGCGTTCGGAGAATTGTGACCTTGCACAGCGCAAATGTTGCACTTTGATTAACCTGAAGTTTATTGCTTACTACTGCAGAGTTTTGTTGAACGTTGAAAACTTGTGTAATTGACACAATATAATTGTTCTAGTACGAAATGCTATTCTACACCTGTGAACTGTTGCATTACTCGACGTAATTATTATTGATGGGTCGACGTAACGGCATGACCCACTCTGTTTCGTTACGTCTAATTCATCAGGAGCTCTCTGAGTCACTCTAACCTTCACGTAAAATTCCAAAGAACATAATGTGAAATATTTTCCTGAGACGAGTGGTGTTCTCTTGCCGATATGCTTGGAAAGCAAAACATACATCATTTGATACTACAGAGTTTTTTAAAACCTAAACAGTTGATTCTCGTTTTAAAAAACTCGGTAGTAACAAATGATGTATATTTTGCTTTCCAAGCATGATATCGGTAAGAGAACAGCGCTCGTCTCTGGGAAAAACGTCATATTGTATCAACTATACTATATAATTGTGCGAGCCACTTAATTACATTTTTAGAAATTTTAAGTAAAGAGCAAAGTGAGTTTAGGCTCTTAAGACGCTCTCATGAGTTACACTTAATGATGAGTGGGACATGCTATTATTAGTATAGCATTTTGCTTGTTACATTCCTAGATGGCTCTCGTTCAAATATTTTGTTATTATGTAAAATCTTTTAAAAGGATATTAATCAAGCCTGTGAAACTAAAAGGATTTGCTTTAAGTATAGCAGAGCAGAATCATTTTGGATGATTTTTAGAAGAGTGAACCTCCTGTAATTTTGTTATCACTCTAATCTCATGCAATTAAAAGGGCAATTACCTCATATAAAGTAACGACTTGGAGATTGTAAAATACCGGAAGGTAAATAGTGACATTAATCATATAAATGAGTAGGTTGGCAACATTTGTTAGCATGAATTGTCCTCCATAGAAGTATATCTCCGCAGGTTGGCCCAGCAATGTTACTCCTGATATTGAGCTGAAACAGAGAACAACTTAAGCTTTAAAATATGATAGAGAAGACCAAGGGAAGATGGGATACGATGTTATAACTGTACAGCTTTGAAGCGTAGTTCTTGGCCTCTTAAAGAGCTTTTGAAGAGTATGTGAAATATTATGCTACTAATTTTTAATTTATCGGTTAACATTCAAAATGATCAATTTAACATTTTTATTATCAATATGGCAAGTGAAGCGAGCCCTTTTTTACCACTTTTTTTTAAATTAGCTATATAATATACAAAGCATAGTACAGTTATAGTATTTAAACTTCCGGTGCCAAAATCAAGTTGCAAAGCATATGCCCAGTTCATAAATTATAATGCTCACTTACATAATTTAGCAAGGGAAACGACCACTTTTATAATAATTAAGTCCTTATTAAGTTACAATATAAAACTATTTAGGTCCTTACCTGGCTATAAGAGACATGGCGATTGGAAAAACACTCATTTGTTTATCTCCCAAGTAATATTCAGACACGGTATGCTGGCCTCCTCCCGAGCAGCAGAAGAAAACTCCTATGAACGTGCTCAATGCTAATGTAATGCTGAACACGATGTATTCCACCCAGTCGAACTGGGTGATCAGAATATCCGTACCCGTACTGTTCATCCTTTTCAGAACAAATTTAATTTAATAATTAATATTCGTATTTGAAATTATCAATAAATTTTCATTTTTCTTATTATTTAACAGGAAAATGAACTATTTCAGTCTTTGTATATATTTGGTGTTTTATTTAGTTTTGTTTTACTTCTTTTTGTGTTTTATGTATTAAATCTAATTATTACCTAATATTTTAATATTAGACCTTAAGTTTTAGTTAAATTTGTTTATATATATTTTTACTTTACTAAATCTGCTATTATTATTAAACTTTACTAAAATTTTTTTCTATTTATTTATTAATGTTTGTATCATGCTGTTTAATTTTTTTATAATTTTATTGTTATGTTTATTTTTTATTAAGATTAACTTTGTTTAATATTTTACTATATTATACTTTTTTTATTTTACTATTCCGGCAATGGCGGTAGATATTATAAGTGATATTATACTTATTACGGACAGATATTGTTATTTAATTATTTATAATATCATAAAAAGTAACTATATTTAACTCTTTATTTCATAATTATTTTGAAAATCTATCACAGAAAGTAATACCCGATATTATTAAAAATAATTACTAAGAAAATGAATCAGTTAATTGGAATGACGTTAAAATGAAAATTCATAATTATAAAATTGTTAGGACGGTAGTTAAATCTCAGCATCATCGCCCCCCCAGTTACATAAATCTAGGTAAACATCTCAAATAAAACTTATTATTTATTTTATTTTACCTATCTTATCATCTTGTTGAAGTGATTGTTTAGTTAATATTAGTGAATTCGAGGTAATTTTTGTTTATTTTTATTAATATTAGTATTACATGATTCTTACTTTTATCTCTTTTTAAGAAATATATTTCTTATATTCATCTGTTGAATTTTATTTGTTTTATGATGCAATTTTTTTAATTTTTTTTATTCATTTTTGTTTCTTTACTAAGCGGTTCTCTATTTTGTTATTTTCCTATTAAATATTTCTTATTCATTTCTTTTATCTTATTTTTTTATAATATAATTTTATTTTTTTTTTTTTACTTTTCCTCTTTTTATTTATTTATATTTTTTTTTCTCGCCTACTACTTACTGTAGGTATATAGGAGTAGTATTTTATTCGCTCTGACAATCCCAAACTTACAGATTGAATCAGTTAAAATCATACGTCTTCATAGGGTTTTCATATGTTTTAGGGACAATAAGACAATAAGACGTTTATTACGGGCTGAGCCCAATTTACAAAAAAAATACAAAAGATTACACATAAAATTAAAATATAAACGCACAAGTAATTAAAATATAAAAGGTATTACAAAAAAGACATATTTTAATCGTAAAAAGACAAAAAAAGAAGAGGTGAAAGCTTTGTAATGTCTGAGTGTAGATTTTAGTATGTGTCACGCCTTCCTCCCGCACAACTATTTACGCTAAATAGTTGAAACTTGGCACAAAAACCAGGCTTAAGGTTTAGTTGTGCTGAAGATACTATTTTTGACCATGTTATGTTTTTTCTTATCAATAATAAAACAATACTTGATTTCTCGAAAATTTCACTAGTCGAGCGAAATTTTACTGATATGTTCCATGATAAATGCATTTACTCAATTTCCTTTTGATGTCTAGATTTCACTTTGACGAGCTATGAATTTAAAAAATTTTATCGGCAACCGGTTTTTTGTATAATAGAAGCATGCATGGAAGCATATTAAGGTAACAGTATAGTTTGTTACAGTCGTGCGTAAGTTAACTAATGGTGCGTACGCTTATTTGATGATATAATCATCGTCAATCATCATATACATTTCTCATATATCACATACGTCATGATATCAATCTTTCATCCATAAATAATACTATAATATAAAAGCCATAAATAATTGTATAATATTATTAATAGTGTTTAGTTTGACGATTTAAAAATAGTCCAAGAGCAGGACCTGAAAAAATGTGACTCATTTTGTACTAATTCAAACCAAATATTTCTGAAAATATACCTTAAATTATGAAGAAAGAACATTGCCTATCCAGAGTGGAGCCCTTCATATATAATCATACATGCGCAATCGCGCATGTTCAAAATTTTAGAAAATCGCACAAATTTCAGTTTTCTTGAAATAAGTGGTTCCCTGTGGGTCGTGTACAAAACATGAAGAGAACATTTTTTAAAGCTGATAAAATGTTTCATGATGCGAGTGTTTAATCATCAAAATTGGATGACTGCAATCAAAGTTATGGCTCTTTCAAAAACACTAATCAAATGGTTAATTTATGCAGTCAGCGAATTTCTTTGGATAAATATTATTTTTGTGCATTTTTTGGCCATTTAACAAATGTCATAACTTAAGTGGTATTTATCCGATTTTGACGAAAAAACACTCGTTTTATTGGAAATTTTAGCAGCTATAAAAATTGTTCTTTTCATGTTTCGCACATGATCTACAGGGAACCACTTATTGCAAGAAAACTGGAATTAGTGCGATGTTATAAAATTTTGATAGTATTTATCCAATTTTGACGTAAAACACTCGATTTATCGGACATTTTAACAGCTTTAAAAAAATAGTCTCTTCCTGTTTTTCACACGACTCACGCGACTTACTCATTGCAAGAACAATGGAATTAGTGCGATGTTATAAAATTTTGAGCATGCGCAATCATATGAAGGGCTCCACTCTGGATAGGCAGACTATGCTTTTCCTTCATAATTTAAGGTATATTTTCAGAAAAATTTGGTTTGAAGTAGTACAAAATGAGTCACATTTTTTAGGCCTGGCTCTTGGTTTATAAAATTTCTTAATAATTTTATGTTGTTTTATGAGATTTTGTTAGTTTGAATAGTTTAATTTTTATATTAACTTTACTTAGGTTTAATTAGTTTGTGTTAATTAAGCCTGAAATGGTTACAAATTTTACCAAAATATTTTTTTTTATGAATATATAAAAAATACCTAATAATTATTTGGTAATTACTATACAAATATTTTACTACTAGAGCACCAAGCCTTTTTTTAAATTGTATTTATTATAAAGAAGTTCTATCGAATCAAAAGTGCTACAGTAAAAAGATAATCATCAATTTGGGTCATTTTCATGTGAAAATCCGTTAAATGCGTGCATGGAAGCACATTTTTATTACAGTCGTGCGTAAGTTAACTACTGGTGTGGGACGCTTGTTTAATGATATAATCAAATTCTTAAATTAACCTGTTCTCAACCAGTATAAGTTATCAGTTAATTCATTTATTTTATTCTCGATGTGTCTCGGATGTACCTCATTTCTTACAGTTTTTTATAATTCTAAAGCAAATAGAAGAAATCATGTAATTATTTTTATATACAGTTTATAATATGGTGGTGTAGGTGTTGGACAGTATGATTCATATCCATGATTTATAATTTTCTCATATTGACTGGATTTTCAATAGATTTGATTGTAAGTTTCAAACGATTAATTAAAAAAAACTACCAAATTGGTATAATTTCGTATTATTTGTTTTTATTGTTGCAATTATAGCATTATTTGTTTTTTTATTGCAATTATAGCATTATTTGTTTTTTTTATTATTACAATTATAGCATTATTTGTTTTTTTATTGTTGCAATTATAGCATTATTTTTTTTTTTTATTGTTGCAATTATAGCATTATTTGTTTTATATTATTGCAATTATAGCATTATTTTTTTTTTTTTTATTGTTGCAATTATAGCATTATTTGTTTTTTTGTTATTGCAATTATAGCATTATTTGTTTTTTATTGTTGCAATTATAGCATTATTTGTTTTATATTATTGCAATTTTAGCATTATTTGTTTTTTTATTGTTGCAGTTATAGCATTATTTGTTTTATATTATTGCAATTATAGCATTATTTGTTTTTTTTATTGTTGCAATTATAGCATTATTTGTTTATATTATTGCAATTTTAGCATTATTTGTTTTTTATTGTTGCAGTTATAGCATTATTTGTTTATATTATTGCAATTATAGCATTATTTGTTTTTTTTATTGTTGCAATTATAGCATTATTTGTTTTATATATTGCAATTATAGCATTATTTGTTTTTTTTATTATTGCAATTATAGCATTATTTGTTTTTTTATTATTGCAATTATAACATTATTTGTTTTTTATTATCGCAACCATAGCATTTTGCCCAGAATTCATCGATGTTATTAATCTAGTGCGAATTATTTCAACCGTGTAGATTGCATCGCAGCTATATATATATATATATATATATATTATATATATATATATATATATATATATATATATATATATATATATAAAATATATATTAGATAATAAAGACAAAGATAAAGACTTTTATTTGTTTAAGTTACAGGCAAACTTGTTAACAAATAGAGTTGCTACGCATAAAAATTCTGGCGCGGTGGTCCGCATGTCGGGCGAATTTCCTTTGATGCGTGTTTCCGTGCTTTTTATATAAGTTTACAACTACTAAATAAATAATTCCGGCGCGGTGGTCCGCTGTCGGGCGAATTTCATTTAGAATACGTGTTTCCGTGCTAAACAACCCTTTTCTTGCTTATACAAGAACCATGCCCATTGCGTGGTTCCGGTTCATGCTTTAGAACCTAAGCAGTTACTCAATTGTCATAACTCAAAGCTCATAACTCATTTTGTCTGTATTTTCCAAAGGAAATGCGCATAATCAACCAGTTGTTGTACAAAACTATGCCTCTTAAATTAAAAGTACACACTATTATTTGCACTAGTTTAAAGCTTAGTTACTTATCTTTAAGGTTAGTCAGTTATCTTTAAAGGTTTTAGCGCATTTCCTTTGGAAAATACAGACAAAATGAGTTATGAGCAGTGCATTTCTTAAAACTATACAAAATTCAATTAAAAATAAACTTCTCCCTATTATTTTTTATTTTATGATGAAATGTATCATCTTTTAAATAAATGAATATTATTATTTTATATATATATATATTATATATATATATATATATATATATATATATATATATATATATATAATATATATTTATATTTATATTGTGTTCCAACCAATTAATCATAATCGTCCTACTTCTTTTTCTTTTTTTAGAGAACATTACAACAAAATTGACCCCATGCGACCTACCTCATAAGCAAAAAAGGTTAAGCTAGACGAGGATCGATCTGTACTTAATTTATTAGGTTACATCTAAAATAATGGATATTCTAAATAACACACTTAGCAATACTAGCACTGGATTCATGCAGTTTGACTGGATTGAGTACATCGTGTTCAGCACAATGCTGGCATTAAGCACGTGCATAGGAGTATTCTTCTGGTGTTCAGGAGGAGGCCAGCATACCGTGTCTGAATATTATCTAGGAAATAAGGAAATGTCTATATTTCCAATAGCCATGTCTCTTATAGCCAGGTTGGTTAGTCGATATTGATAAATGTTAGTACATAGAGATATGATTGAAATTTAATACATCGTAAAAGTAACCTGACCATCTTCGACTATCAGTATAATCAATAAACAGAACAATAATACAAAATTTTATTGTTGAACGTTTAAAGTACAAATTCAAACAAGAGACTGTCGGTCTCTCTATTGTACATGTAGTCTCTAGTAGTGGTCTCTCTATTGTATATCTAGTCTCTAGTAGTGGTCTCTCTAGTGGACAACTAGTATCTAGTCGTAGTCTCTCTAGTGGACAACTAGTCTCTAGTAGTGGTCTCTCTAGTGGACAACTAGGATCTAGTAGTTGTCTCTCTAGTGGACAACTAGTATCTAGTAGTTGTCTCTCTAGTGGAAAACTAGTCTCTAGTAGTGGTCTTTCTAATGGACAACTAGTCTCTAGTAGTGGTCTCTCTAGTGGACAACTAGTCTCTAGTATTGGTCTCTCTATTGTACATCTAGTCTCTAGTAGTGGTCTCTCTATTGTACATCTAGTCTCTAGTAGTAGTCTCTCTAATGGGCAACTAGTCTATAGTAGTGGTCTTTCTAGTGAACAACTAGTCTCTAGTATTGGTCTCTCTAGTGGACAACTAGTCTCTACTAGTGGTCTCTCTAGTGGACAACTGGTCTCTAGTATTGGTCTCTCTAGTGGACAACTAATCTCTAGTAGTGGTCTCTCTAGTAGACAACTAGTCTCTAGTATTGGTCTCTCTAGTGGACAACTAGTCTCTAGTATTGGTCTCTCTGTGACAACTAGTCTCTGTGTCTCTCTAGTGGACAACTAGTCTCTAGTATTGGTCTCTCTAGTGGACAACTAATCTCTAGTAGTGGTCTCTCTAGTGGACAACTAGTCTCTAGTAGTGGTCTCTTTAGTGGACAACTAAGAGACCGACGGCCTCTCAGTTGTCCACTATATTAAACCGTCGAATAATGACATATTGCTTTATAATATTATATTTTAATATAAATATTTTAATCAATAAAACCAAAACTAATACAAATAATAAAATGAAATTTTGTATGTTTGTGAACCATACACAGTAGTATACGACTATGTGTAAAATATTTAAAGCCAATCTAATCACTATATGAAGATATGGTGATTTGAAATGTATGTGGGTTAATGGCATCACACATATTTCATAAACAATATGGTTTAGGACATTAACAAGGTTGATTTTCGTACCAAGTTTCATTTCGATCCAAGAAAGCATTCGAAAGATATCGTGTCCCATAGAAACGTCTAGTACACTTTTCTAAAAAAGGTCACCTTTTTCAATACTACAATTAAGTCGTTCTATATGAAAGATTAAAAAGGTTGTATTTACCACAAGTTGAAGCAATCGAAGAATCAGCTACCGTCGATACTTGCTGTTGGATATGAATATCCCTGACCGGTTTCGGCATAACATCATCAGCAGGCGGGGCAACAATCGTCGTGCTCATGGACACTAGAAGTTATTCACTGATATAACTTTATTAGTTGAGAGCTCGAGTGTTGCCCGCTGCATGATGATGGCGTTATGCCGAAACCGTCCAGGGATATTCATATCCAAACAGCAAGCATCGACGGTAGCTGATTCTTCGATTATAAGAATGATGTTTTTTTACAACTAAACGTATATTTACACTTTTGTGTCGCATTTGTATTACTATTGTATCATATCGATATATATAGATATATATACATATATATAGCTATATACTATTATATAATATATAAGTTATATATATATATATATATATATATATATATATATATATATATATGTATATAATAAATTATATATTATATATATATATTATATATATATATATATATATATAATATAATATATATATGTGTATGTAATATATATATTAATATATATGTTATATATATAATAGAGTATAATATATAGATATATATATATATTATATAAGATAAGTATATAGATAAAAAAATCATAATTATGAGGATTTGAAGCTACTTTTCCTCGTCACAATAGGATTTGCTACGCCCATCCTCCTTGCTTCAAACTCCTCAGAATATACAATTCGCCAAATTTAAACTTGACTCGCTTCGCTCGTCCTCAGATAGTAAATGCATTCGTTTCCTTCTCAAAGGTCATCCATACAGCACTAACCACGCTCAATGATAAATAACTTTTATGGTCCAACAAAAATCATGGATAAGTAAAGGTATACACTTGTGTATAAATTTAGTAATTCAACTCAATTGAACCATTTTCTTTTTGGAATTCTTTAAAAAAACGTACACTAGTCATTGATAAAATTAAACTAATGCTGATAATGAGATGAAATTGATTTGGCACATATGTTAGTCTATACAGAGACACATGCGTGCTAAATTTAAATAGGGTCGCGTTACTTTTCCGCGTTTTTTTAATTTTTCAAAATTTTTGGTGAGTCATTATGCGGTTAATGACGTCATAAAAAAATATTTTCCTGAATAGCACAACTACAGCGGTAGATTGATTTTTCTAGTTTAAATTCTCTAGTATAAATACACTGGGAGATGCGATGATAACACACACACACACACACACACATACAAAATTTGGAGAAAACCACTCAGGAGGCCTTCAAAACACCTGAAACGGATAATTCCGGTTAATTCCGGGTTTGGTTTTTTTTGCAAACACAATACTTTTCCTATATACCTACGGTATAAATGAGGAAAAGTAAAAAAAAGATGGTCTTGAGATTTATTATTTCGGACAAGAAAGGTTTAGTTCCCTAGCCAGTTAACAAAAGCGCTAGTTTGTGATTTGGTTGTTTCACAATGCCAACTACTAAGATCGCTCCTGTCATCTAGTTTTCAGTCTACTACTTTTGTCCCAACTATGAGAAATTTAAATTTTAGCTTCGAATAATAATGACCAATTTTAAATGGAATCTAGTGTCGTTAAAATGGTAATAAATAACTATATGATTTCATACTACTAACTTAGAAAAGGGGGAAGAATGTTATGCTAAGGAGAGTTAGTTTCAGAGACACCGCTAGAAAGCGCCCTAAGTTCACCTTTACCTTAAGTCTAACATTCTTGTATACCTTCCGGCATTCTATACCTATTATATTCTTTGGTACAGTCTTATGATTAAATTTTAATTGTTGAGGCACTAATGATGTCCAAAAGTTTAAAACCTAGTTCTTTTTTAAGAGGTGTATGGGAATAGATTTGAGTTTTTTATTGATTTAAATGGATGAATGTTTCAGTTGCGTTTCAGGAATTACGTTACTGGGTCACCCGGCTGAAGTGTACTTCTACGGCTCTCAATTCATGTTACTAGTAGTAGTCAATGTTGTTATCTGTGTTATCAATGTTACTGTCTTTCTACCTGTATTCTATAACTTGCAAGTCACTTGTTTGTATGAGGTACGTTCTTAATTAGCTCTATAAATACTTACAATTAATTTAATAATGAGATTCAATTAGAGTATTAGCATTTGTTTTTGCAAACCAAAGTATTTAACTCCGAAGCCGAGGGATTTATGTGGTTAACTCCCGAGGCAAAGCCGAGAGAGTTATGGCTCTTAACTATCGAAGCGAAGTCAAGGAAAATAATTGCGAAGGGGAAAATAGCATTTTACTCTTAAGGTGCATACAAGAGTTTATCTCCAGACGTTGATTTTATTTTAATACGTTTTGTTGTATTTTATTCTATTTTTTTGGGTCGGACACCCTTTTAAATTTTAGGGATGCAGCCCCCTCCCTCCAAAAAAAATTATTGCTCCAAACAACTTCTTTTGACCTGAAATGAAAACGGATTTTGAACCATTAAAAAAAATGTTGGTCGGGTCCCCTTTATAAATTTTGGGGTGCCACACCTGGGATAATTACAAAATATGATCGATCACTTGTATAAATTTAGAGAATACCAATCCTTTACAAAAGTTGGATATAATTGGCTCAAATACCCTGATAATAGGAAACACTTTTTCTCCCTTGGTAGTGAAAAGTCCTTCTTTACCCCTTAAAAACTAGTCAATAAACTTTACATTATACACCGTCTGGAGATAAAAGTATTGTTTTCTCCCTAAGACTCCAAAACCAAGCTATCCATAATTTTTATTGTGATAAATGCATCATAATTATCCGTTTCTGCTAACCTATTTTGCTGAATCATCAAACATATTAAAAATGAAAAGGTTGTTTTTACCGCAAGTTGAAGAAGCAATATAAGAATCAGTTGCCGTTGATACTTTTTTGGATATGAATATCCCTGGACCGGTTTCGGCACAACGCCATCATCAGCAGGCGGGGCAACACTCGAGCTCTCAACTAATAAAGTTATATCCGTGATTAACTTTATTAGTTGAGAGCTCGAGTGTTGCCCCGCCTGCTAATGATGGCGTTATGCTGAAACCGGTCCAGGGATATTCATATCCAACAGCAAGTATCGACGGTAGCTGATTCTTCGATTGGATATTAAAAATTAATTAAAAATCTAAAATTTACTGATCGGGCTGAAATTGGACATAAATGTACTTAAAATAAGTAGTAAATTGATCTACTAAAATAATTTTTATATTTATATCATTTGATACTACTGAGTTTTGCAAAACATGAATAGTTGACACAATATAAATGTGCGAGAGACACCTAGGAAATGTAACAAGCAAAATGCAATGCTACATCTGGGAACTGTTCCATCATTCGACATTCGTCATCATTGATGGCTCGACATAATGTCATGTCCCACTCTGCTTCGTTACGTCTAACTCATCAGGGCGCCGACAGTTCCCAGATGTAGCATTGGATTTTGCTTGCTACATTCCCTAAGTGTCTCTCGCACAATTATATTGTGTCAACTATTCATGTTTTGCAAAACTCGGTAGTATCAAATGATATACGTTTTGCTTGCCATGCATGATGGCGGTAAGAGAGCACCGCTCGTCTCTGGTAAGTACTTGACATTATATTCTTCGGAATTAATTGAAGGTCAGAGTGAGTTCAGGCTCTGTCGGCGCCCTGATGAGTTAGACGTAACGAAACAGAGTGGGACATGACATTATGTCGAGCCATCAATGATGACGAATGTCGAATGATGGAACAGTTCCCAGATGTAGCATTGCATTTTGCTTGTTACATTTCCTAGGCGTCTCTCGCACAATTATATTGTGTCAATTTTTATATTGTTCGCCATTTAAAAAATATTGGTTTTTAATATACGCATGTAGCCATTTATTAGATTAACATATGTGCCAAGTATATAGATGTTTTTTGTGGGATCATAAAAGTTAAACAACATCGAGCGTGGTCAGTGCCTAAATGGGTTACCGCTGGGAATAAAAAAAATGTATTTAATATCTGAGGACAAACGAAGCGAGTCCGATGTAGCGGGATGAGCGTAGCGAATCTGATGTTATTGATTGAATGTGTGCAATACAATAATTGTGCAAGCTCTCTATTCTATTGTTTGTTGGTCTGATTAAAATTATTTATACTTGTGTTTTCAGTACCTAGAGATGAGATTTAACCATAGTGTGCGGGTTTTATGTTCTTTATTATTTACAATTGCAATGGTAAGTGATATAATTAAAATAAAGTATTATTGTTATATTGCAATAAACTAAGGACTAAAAATAAATTAATAGTAAGAAAAACTAAATGCACTTTAAGTGATAGCTTAAAGTGACTTAAATTTCAACAGCCTTAAGTGTCTAAAGACCAGTGGTGTAACTATGGGCCCGTAAGGGCCTATAATGAAAGTAAACTATATGAAGTAAAAAATAAATAAACCTACTAATTAAATGGCTCCATGACACAGAAGAGATTAGTATAGTCTGTCTTAACATCAATAATTCGCGGGGCACCCTATAGGAGTTGTATAAAATCTCTTCATCTGAATCTTAGTATAGCCTTTCTTAAGATCATCAAGTTACGGGGCCCCATGTTTGAATTTTACGCAATATCTTTACCTCAAAAAATGGGGCCCCGTTTATTCTTATTATAGCCTTTCTTAAGATCATCAAGTTACGAGGCCCCTTGTTTAAGTTATATACAATCTCTCTACCTAAAAGTAGGGCCCCGTTTATTCTTATTAATAGCTTTTCTTAAGTTCATCAAGTTACAAGGCCCTTGTTTAAGTTTTATCCAATATCTTTGCCTAAAATAGGGCCCCGTTTATTCTTATTAATAGCTTTTCTTAAGTTCATCAAGGTACAAGGCCCTTGTTTAAGTTTTATCCAATATCTTTGTCTAAAATAGGGCACCGTTTAATCTTAGTATAGTCTTTTTAAGATTATCAAGTTACGAGGCCCCTAGTTTGAGTTTTATAAATTCTCTTTACCTACAAATAAGGTCCAGTTTAATCTTTGTGTAGTTTATCTTAACATCATCATCACATTTTATCCTTATCTAGTTTGGAACCTTATTTATCGTAATTTAAGTAAAAGCTTGCCTTATTTATCAACGCCGAGAAATCCTACTTCAACACTTTTCATTTCACAAATAACGAAGTTATCACATTTTAAATATTGGTTACTTAAACAAGTATTTATATTTTCAGATTTTATATATTCCAGTTGTAATCTATGGACCAGCGCTTACTCTCAATCAAGGTATATTTATATTAAATAGAAAAAATCGTGTACGGGGTACTTCGCAACTTTTCTTTGCTCATCCTCACACAGTAAATGCATCCGTTTCATTCTCAGTGGTCACCCATACAACACTGACCCCGCTCAATGCTACTTTACAGTGTATCGACGACTTTAAAAATCTTGACAGCTCAGTTTAGGCACCACCGATTCTACAAAAAAAAATCCCTACAAAAAGGCAGCGGGGAAAAAACTTTGTAAACAAATCAGGTTATGTTACCCGTGTTTTCTTGGCGATGTTTCTACATTTCTTTTGTGTAGTTTTATTATTTAGGAAGAATGCAAATGTGAAAAAAAAATGAATTGTGAAGGGAAATAATAAGTGTACTCATATGTTTTTACATTAAAAAAGAATTGTATGTTTACTAGTTTTGACAGCTCTTAAAAATTGCTGCATAAAAGGCAGCCTTGAAATAAAAGTTTCAGTTATGCTTTATTTACTTAAGTTATAAAAAAGAATATTTGAGTGCAATAATAATGTTAACAGTCCAACACAAACACAATTCACAGAACACACACAACACAAAAACTCACAAAACGATGTAAACACAAAAAGAACCACAAACGAAGTGAACGAATGCCTGGAAGGAGGTTATTTCCCTACAGGGGTTATGGAAGTAGGGAATTTTGTTTTCTCTTTCAAGAGAGGGGTTGGCAGCGGCTTCTCTGATTGGTCGATCCCCAAAATGCTTATGACCCTGGGGATTTTTAAACTTAACGATACACTGTAGTTTTATGATCCAACAAAAATTATGGATATACTTGCCGTGTTGAAACGATACTTTGTACTTATTTATTACATAATTGTATACACTAGTAACAAATCACAACTCAATTGAATCATTTTCGGATTTGTTTGAAATTTTTTAAAACACGTACACAAGTCATTCGATAAAAATTAAACTAATGCTGATAATGAGATGAAACATAGCACATATTTTAGTCTTATACATAGCTACATGCGTGCTAAATTTCAATCAGATTGCATTATTTTTCCGGGTTTTTTTAATTTTTCAAAATTTTTGCTGAGTCATTATTGCGGGTTAATGACGTCATAAAAAAATATTTTCCTGAATAGCACAACTACAGCGGTAGATTGATTTTTCTAGTTTCAATTCTCTAGTATAAATACACTGGGAGGTGCGATGATAACACACACACACACACACACATACAGACAACTTTGAGAAAACCACTCAGGGGCCTTCAAAACACCTAAAACGGATAATTCCGGTTTCATCCCGGTTTCGGATTTTTTTGCAAACACAATACTTTTCCTATATACCTACGGTATAAATGAGGAAAAGTAAAAATATTAATAGTTTAGTCTATTGTTGCTTTAAACAAGAAATTATTAGGTTAACAAATTTTAATTGGATAACATGATTTTTAATTAATAGCGTGTTCTTTCCTCAAGAGCCTGGCTAATGAATAAGCCTTTAAGGAATGAGATAACAAAAAATTATACATGTATTGGATTGTTTGAGAGATATTGAATGTGTTAGCACTTATGGATGTTCTATGAAATCTGATCACTCGCATTAGAATTTTGAGTAAATCTGCGAAGGGATTCGAGCGGTTAAATGATTAGACGACGAAGATGTTTGCGAATATGATCCGTAAGATCGATTCAACTTATTTTTAGTTCTGTAAAACGAATTTTTGAAACACCTAGCCCCGTATTGAAAGATGTTATCATTGCCTATTTTTAAGGAGCCCCCAAGAAAGCCTTCAGTGGTCTTTTATGTCTCATTAAGGGTTCCTAAAACAAAATTAAAATTCGTATTCTCTTTTGGATATATTAAGGGGACCAAAAGGATCCATTATAAAGCCTTAAGGCCTGCTTAACAAATACGTTAGGTTTAGTTGGTAAATCTTCGGTATACAGTGCACCCTGTTATCAATACTATATATCGATATATTTTTAGTTACGCGACACGTAAACGAGAACTGAGCACTTAAAAGATGAGCAGCGTCGTTAAATTATTAATTATAATAAAAACATTAAAAAAAACCATACAACAAATAAATGAAAACATTAACAACAAAAATATAATAAAAAACCTGAAAATAACAAACACAAAAATACGTAAAAAATACGCATAACATAAAATTAGATGTGGTGTATCATCGATTATTCTTATGAAAACATAGTTAAAACATTATAAAAACATAAAAAAAATATGAAAATAGTTATAAACCATTTCACAACAAATAAAAAAAACACAAACAACAAAAAAACATTTAAACAAATAATAAAATATGTTCATAAACGTAAAAGAAAAGGCATATATCGATTATTCCTACGTCTCATCTCTAAACTAAAAATATATCGATACATAGTATTGATAACAGGGTGCACCGTATACCGAAGTTCAGCCGGTTTTGTTAAAGATCCCTTTTTGAATAAAGGCCATATATCACTAGGTCCTCTATTTTATACCTAAGAATTGTCCCATTATTCGTTCATATCGGTGTCCTAGATCGTCTTGCGCGTAAATTGATTAAGCTTCAGAGATTATCTTCATTTATTATGAATTATGAATTACTAATTATTTATTATTATCTCCAGAGAAGGCCTTCTCTTTCGTTGGTGACCGCTTCAATGAGGGTAACGAATGATAAAGGGTCCTTAGGGATGTAAGACTTTATTTTTCATCCGTAATGTCATTCGTCCCTGAAGATAGTTTAAAAGAAATATGGAACTCATAGTTTACTTTGACGCAGTCACCACCGGAAAACTTAATCCTCCCTCTATCGTTTGTTTCTTGTAACTTGACCCTGATAGATTCTAAGCTCACATGATACCTGCATTTACCGAATTATTCTATAACTACCTGTAACCACCAACACATTATGCATGGCAAGCAATAATGGACAATTTAATAAGTTGTTTAATTTTTTTTTAAATTTTGTTGTTTAATAAGTTGTTTAATTTTAACAAGTTCTCATTTTAAATTTTGTCTCCTTTAAATTTAGTTTCAGGAATGAGTCTTCACATAGTATCCCCAGTGTTGTGCTCGATTTGCATCTTCTATACGACTGTTGTAAGTTTTAACTTTTAATTATCTATTTATTTCGTCTTTGTCCTTTTTGAGGGGCTCCTGGCTTACGTGACTATGCTAAAGTTCTACTTTACCCACAATGTATTGTTGGGAACTTTTAGACTAGTCTATCTAAGACTATTTTAGTGTGTCTTAAGCACTTGGAGCTATACATGGGCGTAATTTGACAGCACCCTAGCCTTGGAGGGAGTAGTGAGATCTGGGTGTTTGAGTGTTTAAAACTCTACCTACCCTTTCTCTTTGCACATCACCCATACCCCACTCTATTTTCGATTACTTAAACACATTAAACCTACAAGTTAATTCCTTTACAACCATCGTGAAGTTAATTTTGTCCTGCTACATCTCTCTTTGTTCATTCTCGTTTCTGGTCAGGCGCGGATTCAAGAGGGGGGGGGGGGCGAAGGGATCTGAAAAATAAGGGAAAAAGAAAGAAACTTAGGCGACGTCGGCAATTTTTTTTACTATATTCCAACTTTTAAAGAAAAAAATGTTAAATTTAGAAGAATATTCAATTTGAAATGAGCAAAATTTTCTTTAGCTCGCTTCGCTCGCATGGTTTGTTTTTTATTATTAAAGAAACCTGCTATTTTATGTAATTATGACTAGAAATTAGAAATAATTATTGACTATGCTTAAACCGCAATTGGGCACCTCAGAAAAGAAATATATGCTCTCTCCTGTGACAAGGTACGATAAAATTTAGCGTAGATGGCCCCCTTAGATGCAGTTTTAGGAACCCCTGCAAAATTATTTTGGCATAATGCTATTCAAGTTATGTAACATAAAATTGTTTATCATATATTGTTTAACATATAATGTTTATATATGTTATCAACCCTTAAGATCGCCTCTGCGAGGAATCTCACATCTTGCTATCCATGTCAGAAATAAGTCTTAAAAACATAATACGGACTCGACCCGTAGCCGCTACGCAGCCTTGATCACTCGGGCCAATTCGCGGCCTGGGGGCCTCCTTATGGCCGCTTTACGACCTCGTTGTTTAGTATTACTTTTTTGTTATTGGCATTTTGCCATGTATTTAGCGAATTTGTGTAGCTTTGCTTTTATATATAGATCTTGATTTAGAATATTATTTTTTTATTTATATTTTGTTTGTTTATAAACATGTGCTTTTATTTGTTATTGTTGTCATTGTAACTTATTAATTATTAATAATAAGTAATAATAAATTATTACTTTGATCTTGTTCAGGTAATGAGTTTGTTTTTTCTTAAGTAATTATATTTAATTATAATAATAATAATAAATTGTATATTTACACATTAAAAGCATTTTTTTACATAATATTTTATAGACACAATTATAATGCGATTAACTGTATCTTATATACAACACTTGCTTTGTAATTTTCAAGTCCACACAGTTGCTGTTTTAGTATTTATTTTTACATGGCATTTTGCCATGTATCTAGTGAATTTCCATCGTTGATAGAACGTCTTTTACATGCATACAATAAGATATATATAGCGTTGACCAATTATCATACACGCACTGTATACTAAAAAAAAACACTTTTTTTATTTATCGATAATGACGTCATGATTAAGTTTTTGGCCAATAACGCTACTTAAAATGATCCGACTGAGCAGAAACCGTTCCCAATCGTTTTAGTGAAACTATCTTAACTTATTCTAATTAAGCCCTGATTAAGGCACTTGCACTCTCATGCAAAATAATTAAGCCCTTAATAATCGCCCCTCCCAAGACTTTGGGCTGGATTTGGCCTGTTTCTGGTTGTTACTTCGTTTTCTTATTGTAACTTGTTATAATGAAATCATGTTCCGCATGCCAAACGGCATTTACAAGGTATAGTAGCTTAGTTTGTCATACCAAAAATAGGCACCTAGAAAAATCAGCTGATATTGCTCCTTGTAAACGATGGGTTGTATCCCACATGTGCACATATTGTAGCAAGGGCTTCAATCTAAGTTTTACAAATAGAACTATTGACTGTGTATCACTATATTACTGTTTACTATTAATTTTCTTTAAATTTTAATGATAATTGCAAAACTTTATTTTTTATTTTACATAGTGATGAGTATTTTACATAGTGATAGACCAGATAACAGTGACTCATAGCATGGATGGGGTGGCTAGGGATGGTGGGACATAATGGTTCGCCTACACGTTGCCATGTCTTGGGTACTGGCATTAATTGATAAACAATAATAAATCATTAAATTTAAATTATTAATTAAAGCTTGTTAAGCACCTTCAGAAAGTCCGTATGATTATTTTTAATTGGGGTTTCAATTTAATTTTGATGTGTTATAAAAATTATCTTAATCCCAATAAACTTTAGCATAATTATGTCCTGATTTCTTAACTTTAAATTTTCTAAGAAATACGGATTTAATTATACATTTTTAAAGTTATTTATATTAATTGAGAATAATATTAGAAATTATGCAATACTTAATACTTGATACTCGTCCAATAGTAGTAATTCGCTAAAAGGAAAATTAATACCACACACGACAATCAAAATTGTTGTTGTTATATCCGATGGGAATTGTAAAAACATATAACAAATGTAAAACGAACAAATAATATTGTTTTTACAACAAGAATTAAGACTAAGTGTTATTTATAACTTTTATAGTAATCATTTCCATAATTAATTAATTGCATAGGCTAAAATATAAAGAGAAGTAAGGAAAAAATTGGACTAATTCTTGTTGAAATTAGTTTGATTTATAGTAAGAAATATCAGTACAAGAAATTGGGTGTGAGTGCAAGAGAGTCATAGATAGTAGGACAAGGAGTCGAGCCTCCCTTAACTATACTATAATAGGGTGTCGGTGTATGTACCTCCCCTTCAAGGCTAGGGTGCAGTAAAAATTACGTCTAAGTATAGCTCCAAGTGTCTTGGAGCTATACTTGTTGGAGGGAGGGGGGGCGAAACCCATCTAAGAGGGAGACAATATTTACACATCTATATAGGGACTTCCACTGGAAACTACTTCTTCAGAGGTGGCCAAATTTTTTCCGGGTAGGGGGCGATGCCTCCCTGGCTTCCACCAACCAAGACCTGACCCCTACCTTACTTAAGTCCAAGCCCTACGTGCCTGGTCTTAAGTAAGTCTGTCTTAACTTTTCAAGCCTTCTGGAATTTCTCTAAAAGACAGCAATGCATTTAGACAAAACTGTGAACCCTAAATTATTTTCTGTTTCGTTTCTCTATATAATCTCATCAATCTCACGACCCTTTTAACGACCTTATTGTCATAAGATGCCTTATTTTAGGGAGGTCTCAAAGCAGTTGTCTGGGCCGATGCTCTACAGGGTGCTGTTATGCTGTGTTCTGTCCTCGTAGTGATAGTAGCAGGATTGGTGAAAGTTGGTGGTTTCGGTCCCGTTTTTGATGCTGTCTATCATACTGGTCGTCTTGATTTTTTTGAGTGAGTATTAAAATTTTGAGAGAAGGCATGTTTAAGATATATGAGGGGTCGTTTGCATTAAAGGCATGAGTTGCAGTTGATAAGAGATCGATTCCGCTTAATATGACATATACGTCAAATGGCAGGACAAATAAGAGATACCAAACCTATAAGGTTTCCAAACTAATTTCTTTAAAATGTTGGGTAATAATAATTGTATTATTTAATAGAGTATTTATATTATTGTATTATATACAAATAGAGTTATTTATATTAATAAGTTATTAGTTTTGATACCCTATATTCTTATAGGGCTGGTATCTACATTTTTCTACCATTTAATGTTTTTTATGTCATAACTGTAATTTCTTATGTATTACAGCTAGCTTTTGAATCGTTATAGATATTTTAGGTTGTTCATATTTTTTCATGACAGTCTAAGAATTTAAAAGTATCATCCAAGAACGTAATGAAAGTGTTCGTAGTACCGTAGAGTAGAGAAGTACTGTTGTACTCGTCAAGCGTTCTTTTAATTATGCATTGAAACATTGTGAATGAATGAGGTACGTATTACTTCAAGTTTATTGTCCTGATAATCAAAGTTTCTGAATATTCTGCTCCCTATACGTGAGCATGATATGGCAGGCCTTTTATAATGCACCCTTACCTATTACAGTTTTCATATAAAACTAAAATTAATAGTTAACTGCGTAGGCTTCCGTGGTTATTGTCATGAAGATTTAGGTCTTCCGGTGGTGACCGCGTCAATGTGGATGAAGAATCCGACGTTTCGCTTCAACTGTGGAAGGCATCTTCAGGGATGTAGGACATCATGGATAGAAACACAATGCTGAACATCCCTGAAGATGCCTCCCACAGTGTATGCGAAACGTTGGAATCTTCATCCACATTGACGCAGTCACCACCGGAAGACCTAAATCTTCATAAGATTAATGGAGCCTCTTTTATATTATTTTTATTAACTTTTTTATTAGACGATAAAACAGTAATTCTATTTGTTACAAATATTCTCGTAAGAGTTATTATTATTCTTATTCGTAAAGACAACGCTAAAACCTTGGAGGTCTCTGCTGATCCCCACCAGGGACAGTGGGACTGTCTGACAGCTTATTCCACTAAGTGTCCTTCGTCCTTCGCTGTCGCGTCAGACACCAAGGACGATGGTTGGGAAGAGTCAGGAACCAAGTGATAAACAACTGCATGGATAATCTGGTAGAGTTGGAACTCTACCAGCCGCCGCTGGTTCTTCCGGCAACGGCTAGTTGGAAAGGACCATAGAGACGTATATTTTGCAAGGCTTAATTTCTTGGCAGGGTGATTCTCGATTCTCTCCTCGTAGTTAAACTTAATCTCCTCCTCGATTTCGAGCCCCATTTATACAAACCCAGCACCAATTGGGGAGCAGGAAAAAGGAAATACGGTCTCTTATAGGTTCACAGATTCTTGGTGGTTTACAGGTTTACAGGTTCTCCTCCATCAAGCTGAAATAATAAATAAATAGATATTTTATTTGTCCAATAATAATTATTACAAATTATATTCACATGTAACAACAATATATTCATGGAGGCCTCTAAAAGGAAAAGCCTTGAGCCGGAGCTAGCAGTACGTAAAAACAAAAAATATATGTATTGTTTTGGCATACAGAGATGCCAGTATCAATGTCAAAGCCATCATTTTACACAGGTTCATTGTTTTACGAATTAATTGTGAAGGATTTGGCTAAACATTATTATAAATATTTTGTTTTAAAGTTATTATAAATTGTTTTTAATAAAACTACTTCTGAAGACGGCCAAATTTACGGCCGAAAGCTTAAATTTGTCTTTTTTATTTTATCCGACCTCAACCTCATAACTTGATTATAAATTAGCTTAATCTCAAGTAGGTAAAAGTTGTTTATAACAAGTGCTTAATTTATGGTATACAAGTTATCCACTCAATTCGTAAGAAAAGATGTATGATTGATATCTATGCAATAAATGCAATGCCACATCTGGGAACTGTTCCATCATTCGACATTCGTCATCATTGATAGTTCGACATAATGTCATGTCTCACTCTGTTTCGTTACGTCTAACTCATCAGGGCGCCGACAGTTTCCAGATGTAGCATTGCATTTTGCTTGTTACATTCCCTAGGTGTCTCTCGCACAATTATATTGTGTCACTCAACCTTTATTTATAAAATAATTTGTTCGTGTTCATGCTTTACGTTGAATTCTAAATTTATTTTTAGACTGTTTTTGTAGTTTCTTGAAACTGATTTTTTCCAGTTTCGATCTCGATCCGACGAAAAGGATGACGTTCTGGTCCATCATGATTGGATTTATGATGGAATGGTTAGGGTCAAGTGCTGTATCAAATCCAGCTATTGTACAAAGATTTATTGCTTTGCCTTCGTTAAAATTAGCTAAAAGGTAAGACAAGAATTCCACCTTGTATATGTACAAGGTATAATTTATTTGCTACGTAAACTTAGTGTAACTTTAGATATTGATACCATGAAGCTTGCTTACTATGCGCATTTTCATTCACGTATGCTGTATTGTATTAAAGACTGGGGAGAAGCCCCCGTAGCCAAGAGTATTTTTATTTTTCAAAAAAAAGCTATCCGTATCATGAATAATGCTAAACATGACGCTAAGTGCAAACAATATTTTATTGAAAATAAAATTTTTACTTTTCATTCAGCCTATATTTTTTCATTGTTGTTGTTCGTTAAAGCAATGTATGATGAGGGGGAGTTCAATTATATTAAAAACCTCAATTATGGCACTAGATATATTGCAACATCAATACTTTGTAACATCAATATCCCCACTTGTAGGCTCAACAAATCACATCAGTCCCAAAATTATAATGGAATAAGGTGCTTTATTAAATCACCCGCTTCAATAGTTGAACTTCCACCCAAAACTTTCAAAAAAAGCATTAAAACATTGTTGCTTGAAAAAGCCTACTTATAGTAGGCTTTCTATAAATTATATGTTCGTTAACATAAAATGTTAATGGGTTTTTAGCTGATAACTTAGTATTCCCATCTTAAATGTTTAGTGTTTCTCATGTAATGTTATGCTTTTTTTTGTTTTTTTAATCAAGTTTGTTATTCAAGTTATGTTGTCTAAGCTTATGCAGTCTATGTAATAATTTACAATCAATTTGTTTTTATTGTTTATTTCATTGTAAAATTTTGACAATTGAGAAACTTTGTAATAAAGTAACCTCAAGTATGTAAATAAATAAATAAAAGGTGTTTCCGTAAGAGTACAACCTTTTATATATTTGTACAACGTTAGGTGTTTCCGTTAGAATTCCACCTTGTATATATTTGTACAAGGTGTTTCCGTTAGAATTCCACCCAATGTAATTCCGTTAAAATTATATATTTGTACAAGGTGTTTCCGTTAGAAATTCCACCTTGTATATATTTGCACAAGTGTTTCCGTTAGATTCCACCTTTTATATATTTGTGCAAGGTATTCCGTTAGAATTTTTATATATTTGTACAAGGTGTTCCGTAGAATTCCTCCTTGTATATATTGTACAAGGTGTTTCCGTTAGTGCACCGTTTAGAATTCCACCTCTGTATATATTTGTACAAGGTGTTTCCGTTAGCTCGTATATATTTGTACAATTCCGTAGAATTCCACCTTTTATATATTTGTGCAAGTGTTCCGTTAGAATTCCACCTTGTATATATTTGTACAAGGTGTTTCCGTTATAATTCCACCTTGTATATATTTGTACAAGGTGTTCCGTTAGAATTCCACCTTGTATATATTTGTACAAGGTGTTTCCGTTAGAATTCTACCTTTTATACGTATATTTGTACAAGGTGTTTCCGTTAGAATTCCACCTTTTATATATTTGTGCAAGGTGTTCCGTTAGAATTCCACCTTGTATATATTTGTACAAGGTGTTCCGTTAGAATGCCACCTTGTATATATTTGTACAAGGTGTTTCCGTTAGAATTCCACCTTTTATATATTTGTACAAGGTGTTCCGTTAGAATTCCACCTTGTATATATTTTTACAAGGTGTTTCCGTTAGAATTCCACCTTGTATATATTTGTACAAGGTGTTTCCGTTAGAATTCCACCTTGTATATATTTGTACAAGGTGTTTCCGTTAGAATTCACCTTGTATATATTTGTACAAGTGTTTCCGTTTTCCTTTTATATATTGTGCAAGGTGTTTCCGTTAGAATTCCACCTTGTATATATTTGTACAAGGTGTTTCCGTTAGAATTCCACCTTGTATATATTGCACCGTTAGAATTCCACCTTTTATATATTTGTGCAAGGTATTCCGTTAGAATTCCACCTTGTATATATTTGTACAAGGTGTTCCGTTAGAATTCCTCCTTGTATATATTTGTACAAGGTGTTTCGTTAGAATTCCACCTTTTATATATTTGTGCACGGTGTTCCGTTAGAATTCCACCTTGTATATATTTGTACAAGGTGTTTCCGTTAGAATTCCTCCTCGTATATATTTGTACAAGGTGTTTCCGTTAGAATTCCACCTTTTATATATTTGTGCAAGGTGTTCCGTTAGAATTCCACCTTGTATATATTTGTACAAGGTGTTTCCGTTAGAATTCCACCTTGTATATATTTGTACAAGGTGTTCCGTAGAATTTCACCTTGTATTTTGAATTCCGTAGGACTTGTATATATTGTACAAGTGTTTTCGTTAGAATTCCACCTTTAATATATTTGTGCAAGGTGTTCCGTTAGAATTCCACCTTGTATATATTTGTACAAGGTGTTTCCGTTAGAATTCCTCCTTGTATATATTTGTACAAGGTGTTTCCGTTAGAATTCCACCTTTAATATATTTGTGCAAGGTGTTCCGTTAGAATTCCACCTTGTATATATTTGTACAAGGTGTTTCCGTTAGAATTGCTTCTTGTATATATTTGTACAAGGTGTTTCCGTTAGAATTCCACCTTTATATATTGTGCAAGGTGTTCCGTTAGAATTCCACCTTGTATATATTTGTACAAGGTGTTTCCGTTAGAATTTGCTCCTTGTATATATTTGTACAAGGTTTTCCGTTAGAATTCCACCTTTTATATATTTGTGCAAGGTGTTCCGTCAGAATTCCACCTTGTATAATTTGTACAAGGTGTTTCCGTTAGAATTTCTCCTTGTATATATTTGTACAAGGTGTTTTCGTTAGAATTCCACCTTTTATATATTTGTGCAAGGTGTTCCGTTAGAATTCCACCTTGTATATATTTGTACAAGGTGTTTCCGTTAGAATTCCACCTTTTATATATTTGTACAAGGTGTTTCCGTAGAATTGCTCCTTGTTATATATTTTGTACAAGGTGTTTCCGTTAGAATTCCACCATTTATATATTTGTGCAAGGTGTTTCCGTTAGAATTCCACCTTGTATATATTTGTACAAGGTGTTTCCGTTAGAATTCTACCTTTTATACGTATATTTGTACAAGGTGTTTCCGTTAGAATTCCACCT
>JACMZG010001859.1:13153080-13174966 GCA_018340805.1 Microvelia longipes
TTCCTCTGATAATGCTAAACTGAAACCGGTCCAGGAGTATTAATATCCACTTCAAGTAATAACAGCGGCACCTGTTGATTAAGAAATGTTTCTTTGTTGAGAGAAGTGAATCACAGAGTTGAATTGTGATTTCTGTTATAGTTAGTTGAAAAGAAAGATCAAATGATGCCGTTCTTTGTTCTTGACGTTGCTGGACATTTGAGGGGACTTCCAGGAGTGTTCGTGGCTGGTGTCGTATGTGCGGCTTTAAGGTAAGAAAGGAAATATGAAGCAAATCATCTAAAAAGTAATTTTCTAGATCATCATCTTTCTAAATCATCTAGAAAGTAAAAGATAAAAATCAAGAATCAGTCTTGATTTATAAAAGCCGAGGAAACCAAAATCCCTAGTTTTGGTTGTTAAAGTTGTATTGTTTGTTAATCATACACTTCACTCTCGAGGCATATTTGAGGGAAGTAATTACGTGACCCTCTTTAACACCAAGTTTATCTACTGTTGGAAGTTTAAGGTTGAGACTTAATTATACCTACGTGTATGACCTACATTTATGGTATGTCCTAACCTAAAGGACCTAATGGGTCCTTTAGGTTGCACGTAAAGGGTAAGTATTAATATACTTACCCTTTACGTGTAAGGGGTAAGTACCCCTTACGCTTACCCTTACCCCTTATGTGTAACATTAATTAATGTTTATTAATATAAACATTTCAGAGAAACTATTCGTACTGATTTTTAATAATCAAAAATAGCAAATTTAATTTTATGTTCCATAAATAATATATCTATTAGATCTTTTCTGACGCATGTGGCCATGTATAAGACTAACATACGTGCCAAGTTTCATCTCAATATCAGAATTAGTTCAATTGTTATTAAATGACTTGTGTTCGTTTTTTTTAAATTGTAAACAATTGAAAATAAACTAATAGAGTCAAAATTTGGTACAAGTTTATAACTTTACGTTATAAATAAGTACAGGAAGTTTCGTTTCAATACGGTAAGTATATCTATGGGTTTTGTTGGATCATAAAAGTTAAGCAGCATTGAGAGTAATCCGTGCTGTGTCCTCAGATAGTGTAATTACTATCTGAGAACGAGCAAAGCGAGTCCGAAGACGTGTTGGAGTTTAATTTTTGCGAATTGTATATTGTTAAGTCGAGCGAGCGAATACGACGTGGTGACAAAGACTTTCGAGGTATCACATACCCGATTTTTTTAGTTTAAGATTATTATTGATAATGAAAAGCTGATAAAATTACCAAAATCAGACTTAAAATTGTAAAGGGACAGACAGGATGATGAGTTAGACGTAACGAAACAGAGTGGGACATGACATTATGTCGAGCCATCAATGATAACGAATGTCGAATTATAGAACAGTTCCCAGATGTAGCATTGCTTTTCGCTTGTTACATTTCCTAGGTGTCTCTCGCACAATTATATTGAGACAGGACTTTATTTTAATTACTCGCCTTTTTCATGTGATGTTTCAGCACAATGTCTACTGGTATTAACACTCTAGCAGGTACCTGCTATGAAGATTTTATAGAACCATGTATAGGTAAACAGAGTGAGAGAACAGCCAGTAATATTATGAAAGTGTTGTCCGTCGTAATTGGTATTGTTTGCACCGCTCTGGTCGTAGTAATAGAAGGAATGGGCAATATAGTCGAAGTGAGTTAATAGTCATTTAGTTAATAGTCATAATAAATCCCTCATCCCTAAATAAATAAATAAATAAATAAATAAATAATAAATAAATCCCTCATAAATCCCTAAACAATGAAGTTGATTCCCGAGGCGAAAGCCAAGAAATTACATGTCTCATGGGGAAGAAGAGAGATTTAAATTTTTGTTACCAAGGCATAGCCGTTTTATTCATGACTTTTCCTAAACCTAACTTTATCAAATTACTGTTAAACCTTTTTAAAATGAAAATAATAAAGGAATGATTTAGATAGGATAACCAATAAAATGCTTTTATATATATTTTATATATATTATATAGGATTATATTATATATATATATATATATAATTATATTAATAATTATATGTAAATTGCTTAATATAATTGATATTAATATAGTATACATAATAGATCTAGATGCTAAAATAACTTAATATAGATGAGTGTATATAAGAATTAATATTAGTGTTATAAAGCAGAAATGTATTAACGATAGCTCTTTCTGTCAGTCACGTATTTGTTTCAGAGAATGATCGTAAGCTGAGTATACTTCTGACGATGATTCAAGAATAGTCATGCCTAACTATACTACACTTGTAGCATGATGTTGCAATTTTAAAGCCGCTCTATCCGAGCAGTGAAGCATCTATGTTGACCATATAAAATCCTAAGATAATAATCTTTCACTTATCAAAATCATAATTTTATTAACCATGCCGTGCTTAAGTTATATATACTCATAAAAATTTAGCGTTGATTGTAATAATCTATGGACTTTCGTTTTTCAATACCTCTTGTTTTATATAATATAGTTAGATATACTACCATTATTCAACAACACCAATATAGAAGACATAAAACATAAATATATAAAAAATATACATAAGGTAAAACATACTCAAATAAAGATATAGCTATTTATCTTTTTAAAGAAAGCTAACACTTATAGCCATTATAGCAAGAGTAGAAATAACGGTCTTTATATCATATCTTGTAAAATTTTCAGTATATATTTATATTATATTATTATATATATATATATATATATTATTTATATATTATTATATTATTTATATATTATAGTATATATATTATATTTTATATATTTTAATTAAATATTATTATTTTATTACATTATGATTATCAGTGTGATGTGCTGATATATATAGTAATATTTGTGTATTATTATTATTATTTATTTTATAACCTAAGCTCCTTATTATAATCAGCTATATATGTCCTGTTTTTATTTACTAATATTATATTGACCATTTGAACACCGTTTACCTCTAATTACTAATGTAGAGTTATTGAAATTTAATTAATTATTTTACAGCTAGCTACAAAATTCAAAGGAGTTACGACTGGACCAATGTTGGGAATATTCATGATGGGTGTTCTTATTCCTCAAGTTAATTCCAAGGTCTGTAGTTGATTGATTTATTTTTTTGGGACTATATGTATCTGGGAAGCCATAAGCGCCGGTTCGCATAGAGACAAGGGACCAAATATTCTTTGTCAAATTTGTGTGTAAATACATTTTATCTCCAGACGATGTATAATGTGAAGTTTTAAGGGAGTATAGAAGCACTTTTCACTCCCAAAGGAGAAAAAGTTACTTTTTTACTCCCAAGGGAGTGAAAATCAACTTTTTCTCCCGTGGGAGTTAAAAGTACTTCTGTTTTCTATAATTAAAGATATAGCCCCTTAATCTTAATAACAGGGGGAACTGTTCCATTTTTTAGGAACAGAATCCTTTATAGGATAACCAAAATATCGTTTGCACTGCCTACTATATTAAGCCTTGTTAAATAAAAAAGCACAGATATTCGAATATATCTTGTCCCGACCAAAAAAAAAAAAAAAAAGGCTTAAAATCCGTTTCAGGCCAACAGAAGTTGTTTGAAGCAATATAAAATGTAGTTAATTGTCATAACTTCCTCGACTTTGCCTCAAGAGTTAAACAAAAAAAAATCTTTGTTTCGACTAGGGAGTTAAATGCTTTGCTACTGCTCAGGTAATAAAGCATAAAACGAACACTTTAACAAGAAATGGATTGTTCAGCAACAAATCACGTATTTCGAAGAAAATTAACTCGTCTACACGCAAGTATTGTGCCGCCTCCGTGGCCGAGGTCGTTAGAAGCGTTAGTTCTTTACACTGACCTTGACACCCACGGAGGTCTGGGGTTCGCATCCCAGGTTACGCTCTCAGTTATTAAAAAGATTATTGTTTAGCATAAATTATCGCCAACTTTAGATTACACTTTTGAGGTAACGGTGCTACTACACCACGGGTTGGTTCCCCGCAGGGGTTATCCCTGATGAGCCGCAAGGCTCTGAACGGGCATTATTATTATTATTATTATTACACGCAAGTATTATTACCGGTATATCTCTTAATTCATCTGATATTCCACCTTTTTCTTGGACTTAAGTGGGTCTGTGGTTGGTGAAAGGGAGAAGTTAAAAGACAAGCCACTAGTGGTGTGGATAAGAGAGTGTGGTGTGGTAGTTGAGGTTCATTATTATTGTCATCACAGATCCATCGCATCGGAGAGGATCCCTAAGTTCACAATTTTCGAAGAGAAGCCCGATTAAGACCTTTAAAATCCACCGTTGAATAAAAAACAATAAGTGACAATATTAATGTTGCTGAACGAAGACTAACTACTTATGAAATGTAACAAGCAAGATGCTCAAATGTTACATTCTGGGATACAACTGTCTCTCATCAATTAATTGCTCGTATACATAATATACTAACATGTTACCCACTTTTGTTTTCATCTAGTTACTCTATTTATCATTATCAGGTGTGACTTGATACGTACATGAGCACTGAAACTCATTATATATCTTTACGAATTAATTGAAGGTCGAGTTGAATGACATTTAGTCAGTAGCTCTGTCGTACTTACGCGCCAATAATATATNAAATGCAATTACATCTGGACTGTTCAGTAATCATGAAATGGTCTCGACATAATATCATCCTTCCACTTTGGTTTGGTTAATCTTCTGTCATCAGGCGTCGACGAGCCTGAAACTCAGTTTATTCTCGGAAATTATTGAAGGTCAGAGTGAGTTCGGCTCTGTCGACGCCCTAATAAATTAGACGTAACGAAACAGAGTGGGATATGACATTATGTCGAGGTATCAATAATGACGATGAATGTGGAATAACTGAACAGTTCCCAGATGTTTTGCAAAACTTGGTAGTATCAAATGATATAAAAAATAGGTTTTTGTACAATTTTCCTCACCACACATTCTTAGGCATGCATTTCCTACTTCGGACTCGCTTCGCTCGTCCTCAGAATATACAAATCACAGGCATAAAGAAACTGCAGCATGTCTTTCAACTCACTTCGCTCTTCTTCAGACAGTAAATACATACGTTTTATTCCAAGCAGTCACCCATCCGAGCACTTTCTTAGCTCGATGCTGCTTAACTTTTATAATCCAACAAAATCTATTGGACAAGAGCCCAGGGTGTTTTGTTTATAAAAAGTAATGGTCGAACCGTCTCATTTCTCGTAAAAACCTCCTGAACAAGTCTGCAATTCTCAGACTGCGTATCGGATGGGTTCCCAGGCAGACACGCACTTTACAGCGTCAAATTACCACCCAAGTTAATAAAAAGTGGTAATGGCTGGAAACGGTTTTAATTTCTACGTAAATACCGTTCCTGAACAAGATCGTACATTCTGCCGACTCGTATCGGATAGGTGTCCAGGCAGAACGCTTTTATAAAAGTAAAATTTACACCCAAGTAACAAGCAGTTTAATGGCTGGAACCGGTCTCAAAGTTTCGTTATACATTCATGAACAAGATCTTGCAATTCTGCCGAATCGTATCGGATGGTTGTCAGCAGAACCCTTTGGAGCCCCTAAGATCGTTCTGCCTGGACACCATCCGTACGAGGTCGGCAGAATATGCAGACCTTGCTCAGGAAGGTATTTACAAAATTTGAACCGATTCTAGCCATTACACTTTTTATTAACAAAACACTGGGCTCTTGGTCTATTTAGGAACCAGCAGCGTCCGCCCCGCCAAGATCGAAGAAAGAAAGCAAAAATACCCGCTAGTCAGTAAAAAAGTCAAAATTTATTAAGTGCAAATTTAGATGACTGTACGCAACAAATAGGGTTTTAAGGTCTGTAGAGTTGACAAACGCTACTACGTACATAACTATATTATTCAATATCCGTAAGGGCCATGCCTTGTAGATCAAAAATTAAAAAAAAAAATCATCCAAGCGCATGCGAAGTGGAGAAAGGAGGTTTGAAATGGCATTTTTTTACGACTTCTTATCTTATTCTTCTTCTTTTCTTAGTCTTCTGCAAATTTTGTTGACGCACCCTAAGCCTAAACTATGAACGATTTTGACATATGAAGGACTTTTTGATTTGTTTATGACTCGTGCATTCCTACTCATAAATCTTAATTCGACATTCCTAACATGAACGCGAGCAAAACTAAGCTAGCAAACGATATTTTTTTTATGTTTACGCACCTTACAGCCTAAACTACTGAACGGATTTTGATGTGTGAGGATTGTTTAGATTCTCTTATGCTCTTGTGCATTCCTACTTCATAAATCTCAAAATTCGACATTCTTACGCTAAACGCGGAGCGGAAAACTTAAGCTAGAGAACGATAGTATTCATATATTTGCACTAAACCGTAAACTAGAAGGAAAAGGATTTGAGATGTGAGGACTTTTAGATCGTCTTATGCTCGTGTGCATTTTACCTCAAAACCTCGATCGGAATTCTTAGCTAAACGAGAGCAAAAAACTAGTAGCAACGTTATTTTATAGGTTAAGCACCTACAGCCTAAACTACAACGGATTTTGACTGTGTGAGGACTTTTTAGATCGTGTCTTATGTTCGCGTTGCGATTACCCACTTCAATTAAAATCCAAATTTGACGATTCTTAACGCTAAACGCAGAGCGAAAAACTAAAATGGAGAACGATAGTTTTATATGATTATGCACCTACAGCTAACGAGTGACAAACAGACTTTGATGCTGTGAGGACTCTTTTAGATTTGTTTTATGCTTGCGTGCATTTCTCCTCATAAATTTTTCAAATTACGATGTTCTTACGTTAAGCGGAGCAAAAACGAACCTGCGCCATAAATACTGAACACATGTTATATGTGTGTCTTTTTGAATATTGTTTTATGCTCGTTGTTTCCTACTGACTAAAACTCAAAATTGACGATTTTGCTTAAATACGAAGGCAAGAAACTGCATAGCGAACGCCACTTTTTTTTAAAAATTGACCTCTGCCGCTTAATAATGAATGGATTTTGTGTGTGAGGACATTTTGATTTTTTAATTGCCATGTTAACATTTTCTGCATCAAATAAATCCAAATTTTATAAGTCCTATTGTTGTACGCGCGCCGAAAAAAGCTTGAGAGTGGTTAATACAATACCTTGACACTCGTTTACAGTTTTATTTACTACACGTATTATGTTTACTTTGTTTTTACATAAAGACAGGAGCCGTACAGAAAAGTCATGAAATCTTACCAAAAACAATTATGTGTAAAAATACTCCCCGCAAGTCTTTGGTCCAAAAAAAAGTAGGGAAATCAACTTTTCGTCCCGCCAATCATGTTCCGTATTGGGTGGGTTGTATAGGCGTTTTAAGTGAAGTTTCTAGGTTGGCAATAGTTAACGGCTTTATTTACATTGAGGAGAGTATCATCAGCTTTTCTCTGCGGCGATGCCAGAAAAGTGAATCACCTAATAGAGGTAGTGGTGCAAGAGTATATAGGGTGTGTCCACTGTTATATCGGTACGTTCGTTTATTATTTCTTTTTGTATACTCCTGGATCTATGAGTAAGTAAAACTGTTGCAATTGATGAAAAAATTAATTGTTATGATAATGCTCACGAACACGCTGAAATGTTTGATATTTCAAAATATAGCAAACTCGTTCAACCGTGGCTGAGCGCCAAGGAGAGAAGCTGATGATTGCCTCTCAATGCTAAATAGAGCCGTTTACTATATGCCACCTAGAACTTCAACTTAAACCGCCTATGACAATCTCCACCCAAATACGGACCATGACTTGGCGGGACAGAAAAGTTGATTTCCCTATTTTTTGGACCAAAGATAGCGCGAGGGAGTATTTACCACAATAATGTTTTTGGTAAGATATTGATATACTTCACAAATTTGAAGTTAGTACACTTATTTATTGCATGATGGGATACTGTTGTACTGATTTTTATCTCATTTGGATTGTTTCCTGATTCTTAAAATTCTTTAAAAAACGTATTCAAGTGCACCGCGTGGCGTTATTCCACTGACCAGTAAGCTAGAGGTGAATTAAATGACAAGCCGTATCTATTTACTTTACCCTACTGATTATCGCCATCTAAAGTTATAGGAAGGAATTTAAACTCCATTTTTCTTACAGGGTGCATTCTGGGGTGCAGCACTCTCATCTTTGATAATGATATGGACCATGACAGGAAGGGAATTAGCTATTAAAGCCAATGCTATTTGTAATCCAACGAAAGTGCTATCTGTTGAGAACTGCACAATGGCTAATATCACACTCGTACAGTAAGTTTGGTTTGAATAAAATTTGTTAATACTTAATTGAATAAATCATAGAGAAATTACAACTAGAGAGGACGAATCGGTTGGGTTTTGAAACATCGAAAAAGTAACCTGAACACCTTCGACTATCAATATAATCAAATAAACAGAACAATAATACAGACTCTTACATACTAGAACTAGTAAGTAAAATACTAATCAAAACACAAAAAATGTGAGGGAAGACGGAAACAATTAATATATTACAACCTTAACTCACTCTTTAGAGGAGGTTTTAATGAGGTTACACAGAGCCCCAAAAAGATGATTCAGGCCTCTCAAAGTAATGAGATAGGCTATCTCTATGATCGAAAAGGTAACTTGGAACACCTTTGATTGTTAATAGAGATATTATTACTAGAGGGGCGCCCTATATGTTTAATTTGAAACATTGAAAAAGTAACCTAACCATCTTCGCTTATAAATGTAATCAAATAATCAGTACAAATTTACACTAACTTACATAGAATAACATTAAAAATACAAACCAAAACACGAATAAGGTGCAGGAAGCCGATAACAATTGATTTATTATAACCTTAACTCACTCTTAAAGGAGGTTTCAGTGAGGTTACACAGAGCCCCTGAGAGCCCCAAAATTATGTTTCAGGCCTCGCAATGTATTGAGATAGGCTATGCTCCCTCTAGTTTATATCTCTATGGTTAATATAATTAAAGTAAGCAGTAAAAAATTACAGTAACCCATATAACAAAACAATTATAGTATATAAATACGTAGCCGCTACGCGGCCTCGGCGCTTCGCGCCTTGTCCGCGCGGCCACATTGTTGTTGTTTCGTATTATGTTTTGTTTCATTATTGTTCTTGTTACATGGTATTTTGCCATGTATCTAGCGAATTTTCACAGCCTATAAACGTTCTATTTCATAAATAACAATTATTTTTTACTATTTATTTGATTATATTAATTTAATCGATAGAAGATCTCTAGTAATAATGTCTCTGTGGTTCCCTTGAGCTGCACTTGTTTAGCTTAAGGAGAAGGTTTAGCTTATCATACCTACCCAATGTTAAAAACTGTCCAGCCTCCTGCATACCTCTAACGCAATAGATTTGTCTCCAACGGAAGAATCTATTACGTCTGTATCCTAGCTTCTTTACTACATAAACTGTAAAGTTTGCTAGTCGTATTTAAATACATAAATATTAAGTGGAAAGACATCTTTGTTTTATCCGTATTAAGTTTAAAGTAAGATCTAAGAAATCAACTTCTTCCATTGATAAAACTGCACTTCTAACTGCCTGCATTCATTTGAGGCCTGTTAAATAATAAGCAACAAGTAATATTAAACACAATAGTTATTATTATTAGAACAGAACAAAACAAGTATGTTGTTTTTTTGACACATGTACACGATTTTAGAGTAACAACTACAATCCTCCTGGGCATGAGGTAAAACTACATCCACTGGTACCTGCATTATTCAGAGTACCGGGTCTGGTCAGAGCAGGTGCTGTGGTACCTGACAGGAAGAGAAGCGTTTACGTGTCCTGCTCTACTCTAGCTAATCCCGTGTTCCGTGTCTGCTTGGCTCTATAACACAGCCAATCGTGCTTAAGGTCCGTATGCCTGGTTACTCTTGGTAAACCTATAGGCAAGCGTCTCAGGTGCCTGTAACTTAAAACAAGACAAATACTAACTGTCAAGCATTGTATTTCACATAATATATTACAGCATATAATTATAAACAATCTTAATAAACTATAAATAACTAAATTTCAAGTCAAATCTGTCATCAACATCCTGCCTCCTCCCCAAGTAATGCCACTTTGGTCTAGTGTAGGTTCCTCGGGGGTATCGACGTCTTCAATCCGTACCTGGCCATCTCGACCTGGATAAACAGCTTTTATTCGTCCTAATGGCCATATTGAGGGAGCAAGATCATCAACGAAAATGGCAAGGCCACCGATCTGTGGCTGGGTTTGAGGCGTGAACCATTTGGTACGTTTGGTGAGAAAGGGCAGATATTCTTTGACCCTACATTGCCAAATACTATTTGATAGATTTTGAATTTTTGAAATCTTTCTCCTCGGAAGCTCTAAGTGGTTAAACTTTTCCGAAAAGGGGGCCAAAGGAAAAGAAATTCGTTTGGAGTAATCGGTTTGGGGTCTGCGGGATCAATCGGAAACTCAGTTAAAGGTCGACTATTAATAGCGAACTGTACGCGAGTTAAAATGGTACGGATTTCCTCGTCACTCGGGTACTTGGTTTTTAAGTACCGTCCCCATAGCTGTTTTTATACGACGTATTGACCACTCTCAGCAGCCACTTATGTGAGGTGCTTTAGAAGGTTAAAATTTCAATTTTATTTTATCGCCTACCAGTCGCAAAACTCTTTGGATTTGGCCTTGATTCAGTTCTTTCAACGCGTTTCGCAATTCTTGATTTCTTCAAATAAAATTAGTTCCATTATTGTAAAACATTTCTGCCGGCCAAGTTCTTCTGCTAATGAAGCGTTGAATCGCCATTATACAGCTGTCGGTGTCCAGCGAATGCACCAGTTAAGTGCATTTGGAAGACAAACAAGTAAAGATCACACCCCATCTCTTGTCGTGTCTTCTTCTGGCATTCACTTCTATGGGACCAAACCATCGCAGTGAGCTCGCCTTGATGGAAAAATTGTGCATGGAAGTGCCTGGCTATTAATCTTGGTACCCCCTCATTACCATGTAATGAAATCAGATTTTTCCATCATCTTCCATGTGTCCCAGTTCTTCCTGTCACCCGTAATATTCCGTTCTTGTCCAGTACGGAAACAGTTGGTACAGTCTACTTGACTTATTCAGGGTTTTCCCTTGCTTTAGCGATTGGATTTCCTCTCCAAATGCCTGAGTTTGGCAGGACCCTAAATATCAGTTTTTTTAAGCAGCAACCAGCTTTTCAGGTCTCAGTTCGGAAATTCGCACGTAAACCCATGTAGGAATTTTGGTTTCTTTTTCCGGTCTTCTCTCTTTTAGTATTCTTGCAACTTCATGGTTTTTTCTTTCTTTAAGTATTATCGACCCTTTTTTGATCTTCTTTCTTTAAGAATCATTCGAAATCGTAACACCCATGCCACACAGCGAAGTAGCCAAAGCCTTGACGATCTGCTACATGTTTGTTAGTTGGTACCCAATACCTCTCGCTGACTTCGCTTAGTCACCGAATTTCTCCGATGCGATCTAATGGTTAATATTTCACGAATCTATCTTTGATCCAATGTAATACGGTCTTAGAATCTGACCACAATATTGCTGAGCCTTTACTTCTAGTGATTGAGATATAGAGTATAACAATATCAGCAATTTGTGGATGCAGTGTTTGATGCATGTAAAATTGCGAATTTTCATAAGGAAGATAATAAGAGTTTAATCATACTGCATTTAATAATATTAAATTATTAAATTTAAATCAAAACATTCTAATTTTAGAACTAGATTTATTCATCTAAGGTCACTAAATATAAACAAATAAACAAATTTATAATAAAATGTTTTTTATATAAACAAATTTGATGTCATGATACTAATAATAGATTAACTCAATTTGTTTTGATTCAATTAAATAAAAAGCTCCTCGACCAAGAGGAAGGGCTCAGTCTTTTGGTAAAGTTATAGTTATGTAAATGGAAAAGTTATTGTGAGTTTCATTAGTTCTTTTTAAACTATATATTTATATATTATATTAGTTTCATTAGTAAAGTAAGTTTCTGAAGAAATAGTGCTAGCAATACTCAGATAGAATGGTCTCGTAAGTTGATCAATAATTATTTGTAAATATGTACAAGGAAAAAAATTTAATATATAATCTTAATTAAATTTAAAAAGATGTAATCATCATGCTTATTAATTAAATTAATGTAAACGTTCAGACTTATGTTTGTAAAATTTAGTTTATTTTTAATTATAAAATGTCTTGTGTGTTAATCTTCTGTTTTGAGTTCTACCCTACTTAGATGAACCACCAAAAGAAATAAAAGATCACAACGGTACTATAAAATGTTAAAGGGCTATTATGTGTTGAACTTATCAAATAGACCCCTAATGTTATATGGTGGAGGCCCGTTTTTTTTTGTGGTTTATCAAAGGGGAAATTCAAATTTGAAATTAACAACATGATTTGTGATTAAGATTTAAAGGATTTAACTCGGACAGATGGACTGCTTAGGTCAGCCATTTTCTCTGTCAATGTCAAGTAAATTATAATTAGTTTTTCGTGATCGGCATATTTGCTTAAGATTACATTTATTTTCTTTTTCTTTTTAGTGCTTTTACCTTGTTTCTTTTTAATTAACAACAAAAGTTGTGGCTCGGCTCTTGATGTTCTTTATGGATTTATAACATTAGGGGTCTATTTGATAAGTGCAACACATAAATAGCCCTTAGAACATTTTATAGGTACCGTTGTGATCTTTTATTTCTTTTGGTGGTTCATCTAAGTAGGGTAGAACTCAAAAACAGAAGATTAACACAAGACATTTTATAATTAAAAATAAACTAAATTTTACAAACATAAGTCTGAACGTTTACATTAATTAATTAATAAGCATGATGATTACATCTTTTTAAATTTAATTAAGATTATATATTAAATTTCTTTTCCTTGTACATATTTACAAATAATTATTGATCAACTTACGAGACCATTCTATCTGAGTATTGCTAGCACTATTTCTTCAGAAACTTACTTTACTAATGAAACTAATATAATATATAAATATATAGTTTAAAAAGAACTAATGAAACTCACAATAACTTTTCCATTTACATAACTATAACTTTACCAAAAGACTGAGCCCCTTCCTCTTGGTCGAGGAGCTTTTTATTTAATTGAATCAAAACAAATTGACGTTATGATCTATTATTAGTATCATGACATCAAATTTGTTTATATAATAAACAGTTTTATTATAAATTTGTTTATTTGTTTATATCTTTAGTGACCTTAGATGAATAAATCTAGTTTCCTAAAATTAGAAATGTTTTGATTTATAATTTAATAATTTAATATTATTAAATGCAGTATGATTAAACTCTTATTATCTTCCTTATGAAAATTCGCAATTTTACATGCATCAAACAGCTGCATCCATCAAATTGCTGTATATTGTTATAAGAGTCAACCAGACGGCATCCTAATAAGGCAGCTTCGAGTTCTATGCGAGTGAACGTGATGGTGGATTTACGGGAGACAGTACGGGCGTGGGTCAAACAAAGGTTGTTTTTGCTTCTCCTTCTTGCTTCTCTCGTAAATAACCATAATCTGCAAAAGATTCTTGACTTCTATTAACAAAAACATAAAAAGTCTATTTTATTGGCTTTACTTAATCTCAGGTCAAAATACCGAGGTATTTCTATACTTTAAAGTTGTTCTAGTCATTGTATCCAACGGGCGAATCTTGTTATTGGAGTTCATGGCTAACTAATTCGTCCTAACCCGTCTACTATCGCCATATGCCTCCTTTTAATAAATTTTGGCTTGGCGAAGCCTAAAGGGTCGTATATAGACATAGTAGCACTCAATACTTCTCTTTTGGTGAGAAACTGTAAATTTGCTGTAGACGTAATCTTTTCTATTCGACCGAAAGGTAAATTTATTTGCATCTGCGTCCCATCGATTGATAAATTAGAGTGCAGTTGAATGTTTCTGGCTGGTTTTTTTCTGATATTTCGGCTAACACCTTTTTTGAGGTGGAGAGTCAGTTGCAGATATCAAATCCCTCTGCTTTATGTATTTCGGTTACTTGGCGTACTTATAGCTTTATGGACCGAATTGACTGAATCCAGCAGGTCATTCGTATATTCTTTTTCTAAAAAAATCGTTTTTACCACGTCTGGAATTTTTACTAACGACCTATAGTGTAGTGGGAGAACATGGTGCCCCAAAAATCATAGCATCCATCTTATAAACTAAAAATTTGGTTTCTTTTCTTTCTCCAAAGAAAACGTTGGGCATCGGAGAAACATCTCTTTAATAGGGGACTACAATGGCAATTCTCCCATTAGTGAGAACGAATAAGAATTGAGGGGAGTAAATTTAACAAATCAAGGTCACTTAACAATTCATGATTGAAATTCACACCGTTAATTTTGGCGGCAGCGTCACATACGAAACGAAGTTTACCAGATTTCTTATAGTACAAGAGCCAGGCCAAAAAAATGTGACTCAATTTGTACTAGTTCAAACCAACTTTTTCTGAAAATATACCTTAAATTATGGAGGAAAATCATAGTCTGCCTATCCAGAGTGGAGCCCTTCATATGAATGCGCACATATTCCTGTTTTCTTGCAATAAGTGGTTCCCTGTAGGTCATGTGTAAAACATGAAAAGAACATTTTTTAAAGCTGATAAAATTTTCTATAAAACGAGTGCCTTTTTGTCAAAATCGGATGACAACTTAAGTTATGGCCATTTGTTAATTGGCCAAAAAAATGCACAAAAAACAATATTTATCCAAAGAAATTCGCTGTCTTTGCATAAATTAACCAGTTTATTAGTGTTTTTGAAAGAGCTATAACTTAGGTTGCAGTTATCCGATTTTATTGATTAAACACTCGCTTTATAAAACATTTTATCAGCTTTAAAAAATGTTCTCTTTATTTTTTGCATACGACCCACAGGGAACCACTTATTTCAAGAAAACTGAAATTCGTAAGATTTTTATCAAATTTTGAGCATGCGCGATATGAAAACTAGACGTTACAGCGAGCCATTTGGTTAACACTTCTAGTAATATAATTACTGTAGGTAGGTATTTGAGTATAGCTAGTGAGAGAGGTGGGGAGTAATATTCTCGAGTCTCCAGCAACCAATAATCAAGAGGGGGCTCGTCTCTATACGCTATATCATATCATAATAATATCACATCACCGTCAATCAACATCAAATTAGTGTTTGAAAAACTTAACAACTACACTTACTTTTCCAAAATATTTTGCTATTATTTACTAATTATGTAGTTTTATAATTGCCGCAAAAAAGAAGATTTTTTTGTTTAAAACATTTAAAAAAAGAAATAACACAATTCAAAAGCCTAACCAAGGAGAAAAAATAAATTTGCGTTTAAAATTTCTTATGCAGATAATAACTGAGAAAAATCATAGACAACTACAAAATGAAGACACAACAACAAGACATTTCTTTTACTGAATCAAAGTAAAATAATAGAGATAGAAGTCATCAGACATCAAGTTGTCTCTTCATTCATTGATTCAAAGTAAAATAATTGAAATAAAAGATATGAGTCATTAGAAATCGAACCAAAATGTAATATGAAGCAATGTATAATTTAAAATAAAATACAATCATATACAGAGAGAAGACAACAATTGATTTCAGTTTTATACAATTAAATTAGTTTAAATTTATTAACTATATACATAAAGATACCAAAATACGTAACACGCAATAAATCGGAGAACTAGACTAAACACGAAGATTAATTGATTAATATCAATATATTAATCAATTAAGATGATAATTAAAAGACAAGTCCCTTGCGAGGTAGAATAAGGAAGAACTGTAAAATGTAAAGGGGTAGAATAGAAAGAACTTGTGGTTGACAAGGTGGGGGGACTGGAATCTTATATCTATATTCCATCTCACTGCGAGCTGAAACAACTAATAATAATATAAGTGTTAACCAAATGGCTCGCTACAACGTCTAGTGATATGAAAGGCTTCACTCTGGATAGGCATACAATGTTTTTTCTTCATAATTTAGGTGCGGCTCTTGGACTATTAGGATTGCCACGCCAAAATGAGATAAATAAATTGTCTTATCCGAAGTAGCGTTGGATTCCTCAGGTAATTACATTATAGTGTATCCTTTGTCTACAAATTCTTTTACCTTATTACCATACTTTGGCAAACCATCCCGATTCCTATCCATTAATCCATCCCTAACTCTATTAAGATAGAGTTATGTGAACTAACTATAGTATAAGTGACCTGATATACCAACATCTTTATTTCTTGTTTCAGAGATGAATGCATCGACGTATCGGATGAATTCAAAATGGCATTTCCAATGTACGGTCTGACAGTGTTCTACTATGGTGGATTGGGGCTGTCAATCTGCCTTATACTTGGTGTAGTGATAAGCTATGCAACAGGTGCTAATAACCCTGCTGATATCAACCCTGACTATTTATCTCCTGTGATAAGACCTTTCTTACCTAAATATAAAACTACTTATACTCCAGTATCCACCGTTATGAAATGATCGTCTGATGTCTACAACGTTATAAAATGATCATCTGAAATCTACACCGTTATGAAATGATCGTCTGATGTCTACAACGTTATAAAATGATCATCTGAAATCTACACCGTTATGAAATGAAGTCTGAAGATCGTCTGAAGTCTAATCATAGAATGGTTTGTACGATGTCTTCAATCATAAATGCTCTTATCTAGAATTTCGACATCATAAGATTGGCTCTGAACTTAGTTCTATATATAGCTTTTAAATTCTAGCCGAGGCCTTCTTCTATCATAATGTTATGGTATGTTCTAGCTGTTGGTAGTGATTCATTTCGAATTACATGGTCATAATCCATGCATTTCTCAATCTTCTAAAAGGAGTGTGTGAGGAGTTTTCTCAAGTTTTTTATCCCTTTGTATATCTCACGTAATAAAATAAAATGATACGAAAATGTAAAAAAACAGTTTTTAATAATAAGATACTCTTGGAGCATGTATTCTTTATACTCTTGGAGCATGTTTTCTTTTTACTCTTGGTGTATGTATTCTTTGTACTCTTAAAGCATGTATTCTTTATACTCTTGGAGTATATATTCTTTTTACTCTTGGTGTATATATTCTTTATACTCTTGGAGCATGTATTCTTTATACTCTTGGCAGGAGTATATATTTTTGTACTCTTACAGTATGAACTACTTCTTCAACTTGCATTGGTAAATAGGTAAATACAACCTTTTTAATGAGTGTTTACAAGAAAGTGTCTAGAAACATACATACATACATACATATATATATATATATATATATATATATATATATATATATATATATAATATATATATATATATATATATATATATATATATATATAATATTATAATATATATATATATATATATATAGATTAAATTGATTTTTTACGTAATACTAAATTCGGTTAAAAAAAAAATATATGAATGTAAATTTTATTGGTAAAAACTGGTGAATATTTTAGTAAAATAATAAATTAATTAGAATGACGTAGTTAATTAGGTTTCAGTTCTAAATTCGATCGCCTTTCACGGCGTACTAAAATGTATTTGACTACAATGCGCGGATATAATGCACTGGGTGGAATAATGTTGTAGTTATTGGTTTTGAAGATGACAAAAGGCATGACTTTGGTGAAGCTTCATTCAAATGTAGCCAAAAAGATCTTTCTTCAGTAGGTAATGCAGCGACTTGGAGGCCCCCACTCCTCCCCTAGGCCACGCCCCTTACCTAGATGCCTTATTAATTGATCATTCTTGATCGGTATCTCGTTAGGTATACATGGAAGGCTACCTCCTTGATCACCCGTACCTTACTATGTACCCCCTCCCCCTTTTCAGTGTATTATGCTCGTACACTGGACTCGGCTAAAATTCGTCTCTCCTTGTATTTGTGTACCTAATTATGATATTTCTTGTAGACCACCACTCCTACATCACCCACCACCCTTTACTTAAAAACAGATTTTCGTCTTAATACTATGAGTTTTTTTAACGAAGAGCCTCCCCTCTCTCAACTAACAGCAACCCCTCCTCCCTATCCAGATTTAGTCTAATTTTTCAATATGAGTCTACCTAACGAGAAAGCCTCCCCTCTCCTCAACTCTTACTCCATATTAGTTTTCAATTATAATACCCCTCCACTCCCTACTTAAGACTTGGAATCCATCTAAGAAACCCTCTAAGAATAATTAATTCTAGGGATAGTAGATGCAATCCACCTGAGGGGTTTCCGCAGGGTGAATACCCTGATGGGTCGAAAAAGCCTTAGAACGGGCATTTATTTTATCCCTCTATGACCAGATTTTATATGTCTAGTAGACCACCCACCCCACGCACGTCGGGTGGCTACTTTGTACCATATATCTACCCTCTTACTTCAGAACAGATTCTGGTCTAATTTTTCACCTTGGATACCCCAGTTAAATGCGGTTTTACATATTTCTTTACCCCAACTCTTGCGTCATGTTTATTTTCAATTATAATATCCCCACTCCCTCTACTAGGACCTGGTTTTTACGCTAATTTTCATATGATTTACCTACCACATTGGACTTTAAGTATACCCCACCCACAACTCATGCTGTCATGTAGTTAGTTTAATAATAATATCCAATGCGAGACTTGAGACCAGATTTAGACTAATTTTGATCTAATGATGACCCTACCCCTCCCATACTTCATGCGGTATGTGTAATTTAATCATAATATCCCCGTAAGATGGTTTCCTAGTTCTAAAATTTTTCACCTGAACCCCAGTTAAATGAGGTTTTTACACAACTCATACTCTGTGTTAGTCTCAGTTTAAAATATCCCACTCCCTACTGTAGGACCTGTTTTACTCTAATTTTCGGTGATTTACCGGATGACCCTCTACACAACCTCTTTCTGGATGATTATTATTTCAATAATAATATTCACATCTGGTACGTAAAGACCAGATTTAATCTAATTTTTTCCGATACCCCACCGTATAGGTTTATGCAATGTGACCCCCTTCCATAATTCATAGTCGTAATTTTCAACCATATATCCCCTATAAGACGGTTTCCTAGTCCTAAATTTTACATCTGAGCCCCTATTTATGGGAGTTCATGTTATGAAGCCCACTAAACTCTATGCTTTTCTTGAGACCAGTTTTTCTATTCTAAAAGTTTTCATCTGAATCCTTAATATGTAGAGAAGAGTACTCTCTTAGTAAATTCTTCAATGTCCACTTTGTTTAATGACATCATTTATTACCCTAGATATTGGAGTAAGGTTAAATAATTTAATACAATTATTTATTTACATAAATATATTTAAAGTTTACAAATTTAATTTCAATCAATATTGTTTACAATTACTTTCTTTCTTGTAACCCCACGGCACAGAGTCATAATTATCAGATAGTTTCCTTTTCCTAAAAATTAAGTTGGAATATTTTCTCTGACCATTTACAGTGACAACTCATGGTTTTGCGTTCTTCGAATTTGTTTGGTACAAATATACTTCGGGGGCTCGTCTTGAAGAACCATGTCTTTCATTTTTCCAAAGTTTACATCTTTTGATGCCTGTGTAGTTTATAGTAATCCCTTTGACTTTACATACGAGTGATACGTATTATTTGAGACTATAAACTTTATACGCGCGTAGTTCTTGGGCTCCTCCAGATACAAATTCTTTAATATAGCTCCCATTTCCATAAACTTCTAATTCATCAGTCATGTCGCCCTAAGAAACGACCGACCGGGACTTCATATTTTCCAGGTTGAGAGACGATATATCGTACAATCAGTAAGTCGTAATAGACCACCCGATCATCAAGCTTATCTAAATAGGCGTAGAGTTTTAATCTTGCTTGTGCCGTAGTAGTAGGCTTGCCAAAACAACATTCAGGCATTTAGGAGTACATTAAAGCATTCTCTTTGTATTCCAGTTAACGATCACAGTCGAGTCATTAACTAAAGTTATATTATTTACTTGAATGCCGGATCCCGATAAGATTTAAAAAAACGCCCACCGATTTGTTAACAATCGTAACATTTTGGTTGATTTTCTCTCTGACCCAACTACCCCAGATTAGTAATCAAAATAATAACAACACCAAACAACGTCTTTCCTATTTAAACTTTAATTGATGCAGAAGCCGGCTTCGGGCAATAATGCCATACACGTTGCCCTAAACAAGTGAATAACAAAACTTAGCAAATAAATAACATCAAGTAGATAAATAAAAAAGCAAAATAAATAAGTTAAGTCTAAAAAAGTTGAAACACAATAAAAAAGTTAAATAAATAAAAACAGTATATACATTAGAAAAACCCTAAACAATAAAAAAGCATCAGTTACCGTGGTGGGATTGTTGTCTTTTTCAGTTCATGGATCTGACTGAAGGGGTTTTAATAGAACTGCTAGAGTGTATAATAACATGAACCCCCGCCGTCAGTCTTATCATCAGCACACATTCACCAAAGTCACTATCTCACGCGCTCTCCTAATCCAAAATTGCTAAGGATTTAATTTCATCCCTTATTTTCAAAATGAGGAAAACCGATCCCTTATGACCTTCTTTTCCGTGGGCCATCTTTTCGATGTGGGCGTAGAAGTTAGTGGCCTTAAGTGTTCTTTAACAGCGTGTTGGAAAATTTTGCGCCCGTTACTGAACGTTATGTTATAAGTAATGCAAACTTACCCAACAGTCCTTTAAGCGGGATTAAAATCTATTCGTCCGGGTAGTTTAACGCCTTCTTTTTCTAAATATCTTGTATATACTGTTTTTTTGCTTCTTGCATTTGAACAGTGAGAGGCCAGCCAAGCTTTGTTGCTTAATCCTTAAAAATTTTGTTTAAAAACCAGTAAGAGCCCCTCGGTATCTTTGTTGTACCGGATAGTTTCATACTCCATATTTCATAAATATGTAAACGCTGATATCCATTTCTATGGCTTTTCTAACTTCGTCTATGACCCAAGTCCCTGTTATAGCCGCTCTTCCAATTAGGTCACATTTTTCTTTAAATCCTCACAACATGAGCGACAAAGCCGAAAACATTAGCCTACCGTTACATTCGATAGGTAATACAGGGTGATACAAGTCTTGCGGCGGTAATATTACATTTAATTATACTTCTGTAAATTTAAATTTAGTTGACGACATTTAACACCCCGACGTAAACTTCAGGGTCCCACGGGGTATTTACCGAACTTATTCACCCAAGGGTATAACGAACACACGTTCACATACTTTATCTTTCGTTTCTTTAATTTTATAGTGCTTTTAGTTGCACCTGTCCGACCTCCGTAAAACTGTCCCTAGGATCGAGAGGTAAATTGTAATCAACGGGTGTGTAAACGTACTTTTGATATACAGTCGCCTTAGCTCTTTCCTAAAGCACATTCCATTTCAATGACGTCATAACCCTTACTTCTTAAAACGCTCGACTTTCATATTAGTACTAATAAAACGGTTTCCCATGGTATCCACTGGGTCATCATGAACGGGCTCTTTTCTATTGTACTGAATACATCTCGGACATCCGTGATAAAGCACCCGGAAATTCAAACACTTGATTTGTGTCTTTACAAAAACCGTCAACTTTTACACCAGCCACTATAGCTTCTTTAACTTTTGGCAGCATGAATAATATCAATATTGTTTTTTTCCTCCCAAATCAACCACGGGACAAGCTATTTTTGACTGGATATCTCGCCAGCGGTATCCTTTCTTTGGTATTATTCCTATAGTATCCTTTTTTAAAAAATTTCTCTAAACACTTTATTACAAGGCGAAGGAAGCGTACACGCCTCGTAAAAGGGCATACGTTTTCCCTCTTGCATTAAGTTTCCTAAATTTTTC
>JACMZG010001859.1:13175816-13195557 GCA_018340805.1 Microvelia longipes
AGGAGTTAAGGGTTCCTTAAGGAGCCCTTGAGGAAAATGTTAGGTTTAGGTAAGTAAACTGTCTTTGAATACAGGCCTAAGTATACTTAATTTTATATTTATTTAATTTGTCGAAGTTGCTTCGCTCGTCCTCAGATAATAAATTTTTCTGTCCTTTTCAATCCAGCGGTCACCCATCCAGGCACTGATCTCGCTCGATGCTGCTTAACTTTTATGATCCAACAAAAATCATGGATATACTTGTGGTATTGAAACGAAACTTGGTGCTTGGTGTACGCATTTACTGTATAAGTGTGTACTCTTATACCAAATTTCAACTTATTTGGATTTTTTTCCAATATCATACATTTTTTAAAAAACGTACACAATCCTATGATAAAAATTGAACTAATGATGTTAATTAAATGAAACTTTGCACATATGTTAGCCTTATACATAGCAACATACGTGCCCAATCTTAATCTGATAGCATAATTTTTCCGCGTTTTATGGTTTTTCTAAAATTTTGCTGAGTTAATGAGGATATTAAAAAATAATTTTCCGAATAGCACAACTATTCAATAGACTGATTTTTGTACCAAGGTTACAATTTTAATTATTATCCGTTTCAGTCACTTTCATAACCTTTCGAGCGGCTTCATCATGATGTCTGTGTGTATTACTTAATGATACTCTTATTATTACGTATGAAGCTTATAAATTGTTTTACTTTATCCGATTAATTTTTCTTGAAAGCCGCTCCTGCTACTTAATATATATATATATATATATATATATTATATATATATATATATATATATATATATATATATATTAATATATATATATATATTATATATATTACTATTTTCCCATCCCGAGATTGATGGAGCCACATATCTGTAATATATATAATATATATATTATATAATATATATATATATATATATATATATATATAATATATATAAACTTTGATAAAAATATATAGCAATGCATTTTGGAAGCCAAATAGAATCAATCCCCCCCCCCCCTTCACTTTAGTCATTAGAACTTCTTAAGCGTAATTTTTCTAATAATAATTCACTAAAACAAGAAAATTATAAATGAATTAGGGAAAATCCAATGGGGTAGTAAAAATGTAATTATTAATATAACCTAAATCAGTGTCATTTTAACAAGGAGCTATGAGGTCGAAAGCCTTTCTACCATTTGATAAACACATCTAATAGAGGTAGCGCGTATATTTTCCACCTGTTTGTCTGCACTGTCAGCACTAGAGCGGTAAGTAGATACAGCCTAATAACTTTAAATTTTGATGAGTAATGGACGTATGGATCGCCTTAGGCGATTTGGCAGTCTTTTTTCCTAGAAAGCCGGTAGATATTTCTGATGAAGTAGTTTCAGTGGAACTCTTAAAAGTGTGCTAAACATCGCCCCTTAACAAACAATATATTGTTTAAACATTGTGATTTATATTGTACGTGTTATTTATTATGTCTTTGTTGCTATGGCAACATCTTTGTTTATATTATTATTATTTTTGTCTTGTTGATAAATTATTCAATGTTGTGAGCTGATCTAAATCTAAAATAAAGTCATTTTGTTGAATCTTGCTTGGTACTACTTATTATAACATGGTGGCAGCGGTGAAGCCAATAGTTAAGCAGTAAGCGTATTATTAATTATACTATCTTAAATTGTTACGAGAGTTACCATGGTTACCTAGGATTAATTATTATGATTTATATTTTACTTGTTATTTATTACGTCTTTGTTGCTATGGCAACATCTTTGTTTATTATTTGTTGTTGACAAATTATTCAATGTTGTGAGCTCATCTAAATTCAGTATCATTTTGTTGAATCTTGCTTGGTCCTACTTATTGTGACTGCGGTGAAGCGAATAGTTAAGCCGTAAGTGTATTATTAATTAATAGTATCTTATATCTTATAAGGAACTATGGAGGTGACATCGTTACATCAAATGAATTTTGAAGGCACTCTTGCCTTAAATTGGAGGTAGTTCAAGAAAAGGTTTCATGTATTTTGTGATGCGTTTGTTGCTACGGATAAAAAGAAAATTGGTTTATTGCTTCATTCTATGGGAGATGAAGGATTAGACATTTTTTCATCGTTCGAGTTAGATAAAAGATTGTCAAAACTTAGAACTAATTATTGACAGATTTGATAAATATTTTATGTCTACTACTAACGAACGTCACTTATGAAAGATATGTGTTTTTCAATAGAAAATAAAATGCCAATGAGTAATTTGAGCAATATATGGCTCAGCTAAAGTTATTAAGTCAGACATGTGAATTATATAAACTACGGGATAGTTTGGTGAAAGATGTTTTTGTTAGCCATAGAGATATATACTAGAGGGGGCATAGCCTATCTTAATACATTGAGAGGCCTGAAACATCTTTTTGGGGGCTCTCAGGGGCTCTGTGTAACCTTATTGAAACCTCCTCCAAGAGGGAGTTAAGGTTATAATAAATCAATTGTTTTCGGCTTCCCGCAGAATGTTTGTGTTTTGATTTTGTATTTTAAAACATTCTACTATACAATTTACTGTTTTTTGTTGTTATTTTATTATAATGATCAATCAAATGGTGGTCAGGTTACTTTTCGATGTTTCAAAATTCACAATACGGGCCCCTAGTAATAATATCTCTATGTTGTTAGCGGTATAAATGATAACCAGGCTCGGGAAAGCCTGTTTAAAACCAGCGATCTAACCGTAGAGAAAGCTATAGAAATATGTAGAACCAAATCGTTGGCTCAAGCCTAATCTAAGGCTCCCCTGAATAACCAGAGGAGCCTAGATTCCGAGATTGACTTTGTTCGGAAAATAACTTTTAATAATATTTTTTTCGGACACAAGATGGGACGGAATAAAACTTCAACCAAACTACTTCATCAAAACGATATTTCGCCTTTATTCGTGGTCTTTCTTTGAAACATGAATATGCCTTGTGACACGAATATGCCTTGTGACCACGAATATGCCTTGTGACCACGAATAAAGGCGAAATATCGTTTTGATGAAGTAGTTTGTTTGAAATTTTATTCCGTCCCATCTTGTGTCCGAAAAATAAAAAGCATAAAACAATGGAGACTAATACTAAAAATAATAATTTAATAATAATATTATTACAAAATAATTCAGCTGGAGCTGGCAAGAGGGATTTTAAGAGGCGATGCTCAAAATGCGATGATTGTCATGTGTGAGGACAGTGTCCAGCCTATAAATAAAGGTGCTGGATATGTATGAGACAGGGTCATTTCGCGAGTTTTTATCTCATATTTAAAAATGAGTTAGTTCTGATTCCCTCGAAGTTGGGAATCGAAATTATTAAAAAAATTACACACGGGCCATCCAGGTATACCTAGAATCAAAGAAAGAGCCAGAACATGTGTGTTTTGGCCATCTATTAACCGAGATTTAGAACAATTCACATATTTACATTCACTCAACGATTTATTTTTAATCTAACTTGGTACATACATAACTACTGTTAGACGTCAATATTTTGTGTTATATTTTGACATGTCATATTTGTTAACATTGACAAATCCGGCTAATTACTGAAAATTTTGAAAAACAAAGTTATAAAAAAAGTTTGTTGGTGATCCAATGTTCTAGAAGGCCGTGGATATTCGACCGCGCCTTATAGGTTTTTTTTTATTCTTTTTGATTACATGTTAGTTCAAAATAAAAGTCTGTGATCTAAAAATTAAATTTCTTCAGATACATATAATTTTTTAGCATAAATTCTAATAAACAGATATTTTCACTGTCTTAGGATGAGGGATGAGCGAAGCGAGTCCAAAGACGAACAGCAATATACATTAAAATTCTTATAATTATACTATTCTGATCATTTAAATGGTAATTTTCATAGAAAGCTGGCAATTTACCTTTCTAAACATTAAGTGAACTTAGAGCTAAAATGTTTTTTCTAAAGACTGGGCCCTCACTCTAGTGGTCATCCACTACCGAGGGTCCACACATATGAATAGTTACCTTCATATTCTGAGGACGAGCGAAGCGAGTCCGTAGTGTGAATCCGATGACAGGAAATATTCCGAGGTACTTCATACCTTAAATATATTATTATATTTATACTTAGTCCAATGTCTGCCTTCGTGGCCGTGATGGTATATGCACTCGATTTCGGCAGCGGAGGTCCTAGGTTCGCAGTCCGGGCTATGCTCTAAGTTTATATGTATAGTATTTGTATTAAAACGATTCCGCCAACTTTAATTAATACTAAGAGGATAGTGGACGCAAACCACCTGAGGTGGTCCCTGCAGAGTGAACACTCTGATGGGCCGAAAGGCCTTAAAACGGGTATTTTATTTGATTTGTTTTTTATACTCAGTCTAATTTTGGAATATACAATGTATATGTATTGTATGCGTATTATTAGAAACTCGTTTAAGATAGGCCCTTTCTGACATGGGCCAAAGGGCAGTCGATTCATGTAAAGTTAGTAATAGTAAACTGTCTGACGACAAACACTCTCTCGTATCCAGACCGAGACTGCCTACGAGTACTCCTTCTTCCAAGTACCCGAGCCTAGCCCTGACAGTCTCACATCTGAAAAAAAGGGTCCCAGACTAGCCATTAATAACCCTATCTAATAAAACAGTAACTCAGATCTCATCATATTCTTATAATTACAATCAGACTTAATCTACTTAATATGAGTACTTCATCTTAATACTAGTGATGCTTCCATGACTATTCCCTTTTATATCTAACAGTATATATATATTTATTGTATATCTATGTTTCAGATGCTGCGAACTTTCTTTTGCTTACATCTTGTAGGGCTTTGCCTCTCTGAACCTTTCAAAGAAGTAAAAAAATGGAAAACTATCGACTTCGAATTTCCCAGCGAGGATGCAAAAGAATGGTACCAAGACTTGGGTTACTACAAGCCAGATCAAAACTTACCTCTAGGACTTGAAGTCTACCAAGATAAATTATTTATAACTGTACCAAGGCTAAGGGCTGGAGTAGCTTCTACATTAAATTACGTTTCTTTAGCATCAGGTAATATAATTAGCACCAGGTTTCATTAGTTATAATTGAACGTATTTACGGCTTGTCTTAATTATTAATACTTAATTAATCATTAAAATTCGACTGAGAATCCATCAATTGGTTGGATGGATGGGTCTGTGGTTGATAAAAAAAATAGTGAAGTTTTAAGTTTTCACCAAGTTTCCCTATTTCCCAATAGGGGAGGATTTAGGGAAGGGCACGGCAAATAAAGTCCCGAGAGATAACGTCCCTAAAATCTTAGGCCCGTATTCAAAGACATCTTCCAAACATTTTCCTTAAGGAACAAGGAGAATGTTAGGAAAATGTTGGGAAAATGTTAGGAAGATGTCTTTGAATACGGGCCTTAAGCCAGACATAATCCGTCGCGTGGTGTAATTCCACCCGCCGGTGAGCTGGAGGTGAATTAAAATACTCGTGCGTATACTAGAACTAGTATTATTGTCCGTATACTATATGTTATTGTGTATTACGTATACCATAGTTAGTATAGTATGATACATATAGTATAACTTTGTTGTATGGAGAAATATCTTTCTTAAACAATGGCATGGTTGTAACGAAAAAAAACTTCAGTTTTTTTTAATAAATATATTTTAAGATAAATTATATCGATTTCATTTGGGTTTCAACTTTAGGCTTAAACTACTATTAGGCCTGTTGTAAACTAATAGAGAATTAAAGAAAATCCTTGGAAAAATTTCAGGCCTAACTGTGATGTATTATAAAAAAAATTATAGTTTTGTATTATTTATACTTAATTAGGTAACACTGTTGTTTATGTAATGTCAAACGTTACTATGGTAATAAAGTCATTAGTTGATCATGCTTGATAATAATGAATGTTAATAATTATTAGAACTATTACTAAGATATTAGAATGGTGTCAGGTAAGCAAATTATGATACTATTAGGTTCGTTTTAAACAATAGTAACTAATAATTAGATTTTGATCGTTTGTTTACATTAAAAAAACTCAGTAAATATCTATGGATTCCCTTAAAGCTCCTGGTCATCTTGATTTTGATAATTATATCCACGAAAAATAGCCAAAATGGAGGCAAAAGTTTATCCTATATTTAACGGCGACAGGTAAAAAGGAGTCCAAAGATGAAAGCTTAAAACTAGGCCTAGATGTCTATAATACTTAGAATTTAGACCCTTGTTAACAGACTTTAGAGGAGGTTTTAAAAATTTTTGATGAACTATTAATAAAATATTATACTAACTCGCGTCTTCCTTTCAAAGGTGTTTAGTAATGCTAACGCCAACAAGACAATTATATTAAGATTTTGTTTAGTCTAATGGTTTCTAATATTTTTCATCAGGTGAAGAATCTCCAAAGCTGATACCGTATCCGAACTGGAAAATGAACAACGTCACTGAACTCTACGCCAATCCAAAGTACAGCGAAATCAAAATCGTCAACGTTTTCCGCAGCCGAATTGATAACTGCGATCGTCTCTGGGTTGTCGACTGTGGATTAGAAGACATGGTCGGAAACAAACGTTACCTTCAATACCCTAAAATTTTAGTGTTTGATCTAAAAACAGATAAACTTTTAAGGGAATTCAAACTCGATCAGTTATCAACAGACTCGTTGTACGCTAATTTAGCCGTCGATTCTGATAAAGGAAAATGTAGTGAAGCATTCGCTTACGTGGTGGATACAGAGGATAGTGCTTTAGTTGTTTATGATTGGAAAAACAACGATTCTTGGACCGTGCGACACCATTATTTCCGTTTCGATCCGTTTTATGCATATTACAATTATGGCGGTGTTAACTTCAGCTGGACTGACGGCATAATAGGTGTTTCCCTAAAGAACAACCCCGACGACAAATTCAAAACCCTTTTCTTCAATCCTATATCGTCACTAAGCGAATTCAAAGTCTCAACTCAAGTCTTAAGAAACAAAACGATGGCATTGGATCCAAAAAATTATCACAGGTTTAGTTTGGTCGGGAAACGTTCAGAATCCTCACATTCAACTACATCAGCTATAGATCCGGAAACCGGTGTCATGTTTTACACGTTAATCCTTAAAAACGGTGTCGGTTGTTGGAATACAAACAAAAAGTACGATCAATCGACTAACGCTATCGTTGAATCAAATAACGACACTATGCTATACCCTAATGATTTGATTTTGGATAGAAACAGCAATGTTTGGATCCTTGTGGATCAAATGCCCATTTTCATTTACAGTAAGTTTAAAAATGATGCATACTATGCTCGCGTTTTCATGTCTTCAATTAAGGACGCAGTTAAAGGTACAGTTTGTGAGAACTGATTATACTATAGAACCTAAAATAATTATATATATAATATATATATATATATATATATATATTATATATATATATATATATATATATATTATTATATATTCAATGACAATTAGACTTTGTACGGTATAAATTGTATAGATAATATCATAAAATCTATAGACTAATAGGAGTTAAAAAATTTAAAAAGATATTATTCTTTAATATATAGGTTCCATAGAGATATATTACTATTAATGAAATTTTGGAACATCGAAAAAGTAATCTGCCCATCTTCGCTTATAATATTATCAAATACAACAGAACAAAAGTACGGTAACTTGTAGAGTAGAACATTTAAAATACAAATCAAAACACAAACAACGTGGGGGAAGCTAAAATCAATTGATTACACAGAGCCCTGAGAGGCCCAAAAAATGTTTCAGGCCTCTTAATATATTGACATAGGTTACGCCCCCTCTAGTATATATCTCTGTGATAGGTTCCATAAAAAATATATTCTATCAAGGAACTTATAAACAAGGGAAGAACCCAATATACCTTGCCAATGTAAAACTGTCGCCAACTCCCACCGCTGGTCCTACCCCCTCTATTTTTCTTGTAAAACGGTGGTGATACTATTTTGGCTTTATACTCCCTCAGTATATTCTATACTATACAGTTTCTATGAAAATAGATTCCATGCTATAACATAGATTTTATGATAAATAAATTCAATACCAGAGATAATTAAACCCATATATTCTAAAATAAAAGCCCACAACAAAAATCAAGAATTAAAGAAGCCTTTAAAGTTTGTTGTTGTTAAGGTGAGGGTTAGTGATTTTATTGCATGGCGAAGGTAAGATGGGTTCCTTTTCTATTATTAAACTTCAGTGGTTTCAACCATGATACTACTAGCACTATCTATTGACTAGTAAAAATACAACCTATTGTTTTGAGCTCACTAGGTATATTAGTATACATACAATATATTATATATATATATATATATATATATATATATATATATATATATATATATATATATATATATATATATATATATATTATATATATTATATAATAATGTATAGAACACATTAATCTAGTAGGCTCCGTATCGTTCCGTCGACAAATCACTTCGTCGACAAATCATTCCATCGACATCATAGCGTCGACAAATCATCGACAAATCGTTCCATCGACAAATAATTTGAGTTTGTCGACGGAATGATTTGTCGACGGAACGAATCGGGTTGTTGCGTCGACAAATCATTCCATCGACAAATCATTCCGTCGACAAGTTAATTGTCGACGGAACGATTTGTCGACGCAGTGATCTGTCGATGGAATGATTTGTCGACGCAACAACCCGGTTCGTTCCGTCGACAATCATTCCGTCGACAAATCATTGCGTCGACAAATCGTTCCGTCGACAAAATTTTGTCGATGCAATGATTTGTCGAGCAATGATTTGTCGAATGATTTGTCGACGCAACAACTCGTTTCGTTCCGTCGACAAATCATTCCATCGACAAATCATTCCGTCGACAAATCGTTCCGTCGACAAATATTTTTTGAGATACTATTTTTTGCAATTCCAGCCTGTATTGTTCAATTGTCTACTTGCATTATGTCAGGCGTTTTAAATTATTTTCTTCGTGAAAATGACGTTTATATGGTTGTTTAGATGGATGGGCGGACATGGAGGGGCGACGAGCAATCGTTATGTTACTACAATTGAAACCTGGGTTCAAATCCTGGTGGAGACAAGAATTTTTATCGTTTTTAGCGAATTTTCATTATGAAAACGACGCTTATGAGGTTGTTCGGATGACGGAAGTTGAGGGTGGGAGTGATCGGAATCGGTTCCTATTCCTATGATAACAAAATATATGTCCGAAAAAAGTTTTTATTATATATATATATATATATATATATTATATTATTATATATATATATATATATATATTATATATATATATATATATATATAATATTATTATATATATATATATATATATATATATATATAATATATAATATATATATATATATATATATATATATATATATATATTATATATATATTATATATATATATGTATTATGTAAGAGTTTTCTACCTTTCGTATGGCGAACAATAACTCTGAAGGCGTTCTCAAATTGAAACGAAACTTTTGCAAATCGCGAGATGTTGTGGAGGTTACGAGGCCTATTGTTCATAAAAAACATTATGACGTCATGAAAAAAATTTTTTTTAAAACTTGAAATGGCTTTAAAACAAGGTATTTCGTATTTAGGTAGACGGCTAGCTGAATCGATTAAGACCAATTTCAGCTCAATCGAACCATCACAAATGGCGCAAACGGTATACATATATATATATATATATATAATCTTGTATATATGTATGCGTCTAGGTCAAAGACTCGTACGATATCTGTTGGGTTCAGTAGTGTTAGAGGGTGGGATGTAGTATTTAGAGGAGCCCTACCTCTTGCTCCATCCTAGTAAGCCTACTGTCCCAGAGAGACAGGACAAAAATGGAGGAAAAAATCAAAATCAAATTCGAAAGCCATTTTTGCGAATGGCTTTCTCGCAAAATCAAAATTTGCGAGAAGCCTCTCAGGCCCGCGAAGCGGGCTGTGAAACGAGGCTGTGAAATTCGCTAAATACGTGGCAAAATGCCATGTAACAAGAACGATAATGAACGTCGGCCACTAGGAGGCACCGGAGGCCACTAGGAGGCCCGGGCCGTGGAAGAGGCGCGAAGCGCCGAGACCGCGTAGCAGCTACGGGCCGAAGGCCGTATTTTATATATTAATAAGGGGGAGCAAATAAATCTCTACTCTGCTTTGTTCCACTTCTTCTCCTTGCCTTACATTTCAAAGGTATGCAATTAACAATACATCTAAACACTGAAGGTCTACAGATTTGTCGACGGAACGAACCGGGTTGTTTGCGTCGACAAATCATTCCGTCGACAAACTCCGTCGACAAGTTATTTGTCGACGGAGTGATTTGTCGACGAATGGATCGATGATGATTGTCGACGGAACGAAACGAGTTGTTGCGTCGACAAATCATTCCGTCGACAAATCACTCCGTCGAAAATCATTGCATCGACAAATATTGTCGACGGAGTGATTTGTCGACGGAATGATTGTCGATGGGATGATTTGTCGACGGAACGAAACGAGTTGTTGCGTCGACAAATCATTCCGTCGACAAATCACTCCGTCGACAATGCATTGCATCGACAAGTATTTGTCGACGGATGATTTGTCGACGGAATGATTTGTCGACGCAACAACTCGTTTCGTTCGTCGACAATTTTTCCGTCGATTGTCGACGGAGTGATTTGTCGACGGAATGATTTGTCGACGGAACGACATCACACCATCTAGTAGAGTATGCACTAATATGAAGAATCTTTATTCAAGATCCTTTGTACTAATATCATATCTTCCCCATGCAAAAACATCTCACTAACGCTCACCCTACAGTCTATTGTTTAGTTTAAAAATCTCCAAGGTCATAAGTATTTTGGGGATTGACCAATCAGAGAAGCTGCTGCCAACCTCTCACTTTAAAAGAAAAAAAAATCCCTACCACAATAACCGCTGTAGGGAAAAAACCTTCTTCCTGGCAATCGTTCTCTTTGTTTGTAGTTCTTCTTTTTATTACATTGTTTTGAAAACTACTTTAAAATTAATCTTAAAAATGATATTATAAAATGAAACTACACAAAAGAAATGTAAAGAAACATGGCCAAGAAAATATGGGTAAAATAACCTGATTTGTTTACATAGTTTTTTCCCGCTCCCTTCTTGCAGGGATTTTTTTCCTAAGAATCAGTGGTGTCTAAACTGACCTGTCAAGATTTTTAAACTAAACGATAAACTGTAACAACAAACTTTATGGGCTTCTCTAATTTTTTAAACTCCAATGTTGTCCGATTTCCTCTATTTCTTAAAGAAACGGTGGTGACACGATTTTGACTTTATACCACTCTTCTCGTTTAAACAAAAGGAACCAAAGTATAAGAGGTCTAGATGTGTGGAATTATTCCCTGGTACCACTACAGGATTAACACTCCTTCAGAGACTAGTTACTATAGTAGAGTGCAGTCCACTATCTCTATTGATACTCTAATAATGTGACGGGATTGGACATTGTCAAATAATGCAATACTAACGCAGGAAGAGCGATTAGTAATGCATCTTTATTGTACCTTATCTTTTGTTAAGAGCATCTTTGTCCAAAATATAGTGGTTTAGTTACTTAGGTTAAAACAAAGTTCTCATCGATGCGGATCTACTTTAAAGTTGCAGGTAAAGTAAATAATGCAGTAACATTACATGCAGTTGTCTTAGTAAGTAAATTACTTAAGTATCTCAAGAAATCGTAATATAATCTGACTATTCTGTGTTCAAATTTCAGCGGTAGGAAACTTTTTGTTGTTAAAAAGGTTTTAACAATCCTGCTATTTTTTAACTCGGATATGATTATTGTAATTATAATACTACAAATACACTATAAATATTATATAAAGAAAAGGTATATAAAAATTAAATTCAAAATATTAATACAGTTGAAATTTTATTCAATTATAAAAAAGGTATAACATAATTAATACATAAATATTTAGTTTATTATTATGATTATTACCCTAAAATTTAATTAAATTTAACCCTATCATACATAAAACAACTGTCGCCTACTCCCTCCCTGCAGATAACACAGACAACTTCTAACACTACTACACCCTTCTTATCTTCAGGTTATTAACATATTTTGCCAGACTTTAGTTCTTTATTATTGTGTTATTTTTATGTGTTTACCGTTATTCTTATCTTGTTTAAAAATTTTAAATTATAAATCCTAAATAAAGAAAAAAAATACTGAGATCAAAGTATGTTGGCATTTAGCAAAGAGACTAATACTTAAAGGGAGGATACTACAGCTCTTATCATTCCCCGGGTAGCTTGGTACAATGACTGTATATTGGTGACGTCAACCATGGGAAGGTAAGTCTCAAACATGGTATCAGACAAGCTCCTTATCACGTTATCTATTTTATCCTTGCTCTGTTATCCAGAAAAATTGTGCAACATCATAGAGATATTATTACTAGAGAGGCCCTAAAGGCAACATTTTAAAACATCGGCAAAGTAACCAGACCACATTGGCTTAAAATATAATCAAATAATCAGTTCAAAATTACAGTGAGTCATATAGTAGAAAGTTATAAATACAAATCGAAACACAATGTGCGGGAAGCCAAAACAATTTAATTATTATAACCTTTATTCACTCTTGAAGAAGGTTTCAATGAGGTTATACAGAGCCCCTGAGAGTCCCAAATTAATGTTTCAGGTCTCGCAATGTATTAAGATAGGCTATGCCCCCTCTAGTATATATATCTTTATGGGCAACATGATTTAAGATTTATGCTCTTTGTAGCACTATTTGTTGATAACAGAAGGGTGATGGTTTTTAAAGGCTCTCATGGAAAGAAGATGATTTTATCTCATTTTTAACAATTTAAAGAATTTGTTTTATAAATATTTTAAAGATTTATTAAGGGAACATCAGTTATTAATTATTTATTCGATGATTAATTATTTATCATCAATTATTTATCTGATGATAAATAATGTGAAAATGCATAAGGCTGCATTGTATTATAATGCAAAGAAAATTTTTGTTTTCTCATGCAAAAAACTTAGTTTCCTCGTTAAAAAAAAATTTAGATTTACCACGAGTACCTCTGATTTGAAACAACAACAAAAATTTACACAATATTAATTTAATTTTTTTTAATCTCACTTTTACTCTTAAGGGATTCAGGACTGACTACAATAGGTTTGGGTCTGGTTTTGAAAAGGATTTTCTTGGTGATGATGGCTTTAACTTGAAGTTTCATTGTTTCCGCGTTATCATGAGGGGGGTCTGGTTCCATTAGAGCTAACGGTTTTTCTAAATCCACTACTTTACCATGTAAGATGTGATGTCCTACCATCAGTATAGGTGTAGGATTTGGCTAGAAACAGATGTAAAATAATACATTACAGATGTAAAATAATACATTACAGATGATGATTGTACAGGGAGAAGGGGTATAATTAGTTCAAACCCTAATAATTAGCCCACTTTTAGAAAAAGGAAAGGGCAGGTCAAGTAAGATCTAGATAACTAACCCATTGCCCACTCTTCATACCACACCCTTGCTTCATTACTATATCATTGCTTAATTACAGTTAAATGTGTTTTTATTATCTCCCTGATGTTGTTGAAAATATAAATATTTTTTTTTCTGGTTTCTTCTGGCAGACAATCAGACCCAGGGGCGGACTGGCCATTGAAGGCGAAGGCATCAGCCCTCCTTGAACCCCTCAGTCAAAAATAAACTTAAAACATATTATCAACATATTAAATACTTTTAAAGTTATAGTATATATATATATATATATATAATTATATATATATATATATATATATATATATATATATATATATATATATATAATATATATAATATATATATATATATATATATATATATATATATATATATATTATATATATATATATATGTATATATATATATATATATATATATATATATATATATATATATATATTATATATATAAATATATTATAATATATGTATATTTATGTATATATATATATATATGTATATATTATATATATATATGTATATATTATATATGTATATATATATTATATATAAATATTATATATATATATATAATATATATATATATAATATATATATATACATTTATGTATTCATAATAATTATGTAATATATTCATAACACCAGAGTCAAAAAGGCCCAATACTCTAAGGTAGAGCCTAAAGAGCTCCTAGAGGGATTTGTTTTTAAATGTAGCGTTTTAAAGGCCCCTACCATAATAATAACATTGAAGCGTACCATAATAATAACTAATTCAAAAACTGATTTAAATTCTAAAAAAATAGTGACACCAATATCACTATATTCCAGTCATTTTTCAATAAGGTATTGTTTATAATATAATATAATATATTTATCAATAATTACATAGTTGAAAAACAATGTTTTATCTTGTCAAGCTTAAATCATACATTAGTACAAGAAACAATTAAATTGTCTGGAATATTAAAAAAAGAGAACTAAAAGTGATAAAGAAGAAGAATATAAAGATAATAATAAATAAATATTACAATCTGAGATAAAAGAAGAGCAAATTTAAAATGATTACAATTTTTATATAAATTCATTAATTGAATATATTATTTCGCATTGTAATAGTTTCTTCAATTCTTTATTGAATTTATCATATTTTAAATTTTTATCAACCTTAGTAAGAGTGTTATAAAGTTTGATGCCAACATAATATCATTGACATATATCATAAAGTATTGCGCCTTGTAGTTTTGAACATAAGTAGTGGATGACTATAAATCATATAGACCAACCACATTAATACAATCTATACTACTAAAGAGTTAAAAAATGAAATAATTAATAATTAAAATGATCAGTAGTGTTAACCAAAATGATTAGATTAAATGTTTGCCAAATTACAGACAAACTAAAACAAACTTTTTTCGCAATACTTCAAAAAAAATTTTTAATTAAAAAAATTACGGGAAGCACAAACATAAAAGTAAATTATACAAATGATTTATAATAACTGATATGTTAGAATATAATATATTAAATTCAAGGTGAATTTGGTTTAATTACAACATACTAACTGGTTTAGTAAAGTGAAGATCTCCTACAAATTTATTAGCCATCTCACTGTTGTTTCTCGACATCAGATCGCCTTGTAGTTCTATTATACCCCATGTTTCACTCTCATTTCGATCATCTACACTGAAATATCAAAAAAAATAAAATTTAAATGAATACGAAACAAATACTGTGTTAATTTTTGATTAAGACACTTGATAACATTTCTCAAGCAATAAACAATGGGAAACCCATTTGAGAGGTAAGTTTGACTCTAAAATTTAAGACCTGTGCTGTTATAAAGATTGTAAGAGCGCAGGTCAGAAAGCATGCCCAGTTGGTTTTTGACGTGTTTCGTGTTGAATTTTTCTCTATTTTTCGGTCTTCGACGGGGTTACTTTGTTTTAGGACAAATCCACTTAGTGGGTCATTCCCTTTATTCAAGATCCTTGGTAAGAACTAGTGGAGCGGACTGGAGGCATAGTACTTGAACTGGATTCCCCTTGATTAAAAGCTGGTCCTGGGGTCGCATCTCTCTCTACATGCCGACTCCTCATTTTTACATCACTTTAATTCTTTTAGAGACATTTCAGAGATATTGTAACCCCCACTTAATAACTTATGATTACTATAATTAAGAGTCATTAGGAAAGAGCATACTTACATTTTTACTATAACCATTTTAAATTAGTTCAATTCAATAAAAAATATTAAATATATTTGTTGCAATGCTACATTATTTAATTAAAACAAAATGAAATAAATAAACAAAATTTGATAATTCAGATTCGCGCCTTGTAGCGCAAAAAAATGATAACATCAAGTCAAAATGAATCTGTCTAAGCTTATCAATATCTCAGTAAGCTCTTATAAGTCATATCTTCTAAATATTTAATTTAATTTCTTCTGAGCTTAACTTATTTTTCAATATCAAAAATAAGAAAACCATATATATCTATACATATTTTAATTCAAAACATAATCTAAAATTAGATGAACCTGAAATAGTTTTTAAGCGGCTTAATCAAATAAAAATAAGTAATCTATTTTTAACCCTCCATTAGGTTATAGTTGTGCGGCAAATTTAAAACTTTATTTTTGTAATTTTTGCGAAGTTTTAAGGTTGAAAGACGTATTTTACGAAAGTTTGAATTATTATCGGCCACATTATCGATTATTTATTATGATTTTAATGTTAAATTATATTAGTTGTATAAATTAGAAGCAAGCGTCTAGTTTTTCTTGTATATATTTTGTGTAGTTGGTATTAATAATGAGTTATTTAGTGCGATGCAGTTCTTATTTAAGAAATATCAATATTAGAACATTATTTACTTCTGGAATAAAAAGATCTGTATTAGATGTCAATACCAAAGTACCCAAAGACGTCATTCTGTTTAAGTACGAAAACCCTAAGTTTTTCAGAGTGCTTAACACTTTTGGTGTGGTACAGTTCGGTTTGATGATTTATATGTCCAATTTTGTTTATACTTCGTTAAAAGACGCCCCTGTCAGTGATAAAAGTGAAACTGATAAGACAGTTTGGTGGAAGAAAGTTAACTTGGGGGAGGATAAATATAGAAGATCATTTGCTACGCTGTGTGCAGCTATGGGTAAGTTTTATGTTAGAGTCATGGGGGGTTCGGTGTCTTGCCTTCGCTGTGGGGGACCCTTCAGGGGTTGTGGGGTTTCAGCTTAGAATATAGTGGAATAGAATAACAAGTGATCTTACTCATGTATTTCGGGCTTGCAATAAATCGAAAAATGTAAAACGAAGAAAAGTTTGGCCGCTAGGGCAACCTACCTTTCAAGTGAGTGGGTGTGTCTTGATTTCCCGCTTTTTTTGCCCACAGTCAGTTTGAAATTAATTTTTATACTTTGTATTGTTATACTCTCTAAACTCGCCCTACCGCATTTAATCTTACAGCAGAACGCTTCTGATATTTTTAAGTTTTTCATTCAAGTAATTTATTAATTTAATCAGGTATTAATGAAATAGTGGCTAAAGTTTACACGTGGTAGAAGATAGATTTTGGCATTTAATGCAGCCTGAATTTTAATTACATCGGCAAGATGCGCACATGTGATTAAATGTAATTACCTAATAAAATCGACTAAATCAATAAATTAATTAAATGAAATTTACACATATAGGTACTGCATCATATAATTATAAACATTTTATTGAGTCTTTATCAATGATCCTAAAGTCCTATGTGTTCCTATTTGTGCTGTGACGGAGCATTTTTTATCATTCTTATAAGGCAAGACAACTTTTATGATCTCAAACAGGAAATATTAAGATTTAGATAGTTAATCTAGATAAAACAGACTTTAATAAGAAATACAGTCTATCAACTACTTTCAAAATATAGGTCAGTTTAGGCACCGTCAAAAAAAATCCCTGCAAGAAAGGAGGAGGAAAAAACTATGTAAACAAATCAGGTTATTCTCCTTGCATTTTCTTGACATTTTTTTTCATTTCTTTTGTTTAGTTTTATTTTATAAAGTCATTTTTATGATTAATTTTAAAGTAGTTTTTAAAACGGTGTGAACACAAGAAGAACCACAAACATAGTGAAGGATTGCCAGGAAGAAAGTTATTTCCCTACTGCGGTTTTGGTGGTAGGGATTTTTTTCTTTTTTCAAGTGAGGGATTGGCAGCGGCTTCTCTGATTGTTCAATCTCCAAAATGTTTATGACCTTGAGGATTTTTAAACTAAACAATAGACTGAATATATTATTTGTTTACAGTACTGCTCACAAGCCTTGAGCTTATGTGACACAATTGGTTGATTATAATTTATTTTGTAATTTTTTATTTGCTTGTTTGATCCTGAGGTAATTTTAGGCTTGACTAGTAAACAGCTTACCTAAAATCAAGTTGTATCAGTTTATTTTAAGACCTCCTCCACAAAACAGGAATATATACCAATAAAATATCTGAAATAACTAATGTTTTCATGGACTGTTAACTGATAATTAAAAGAACTTGGACTTTAATTTACTGTGTCAATATTGTTAATTAACTTAACTTGATTAATATAGTATTGTTTGGTTTGCAGGTTGCTTAGTACTATGTGGAGCATGGATGTTCACATTACGTTCAGTCCGTTACATTGTACTGAGGAAAGGAGGGGATTCTGTCTCATTCGTCACTTACACACCCTTTGGTCAAAATAGAATTACAACTGTTCCAATAAATAAGGTAAATTAATAGAATTCTTCACATGTACCATTAAATAGGTAATAAATGTATCATCAACCATGTTCCGTTAAAATAAGGTAAATAAATTAAAAATTCTTCTACTGTTCCGTTAATAAGTAAAATAAACAGTATTCTTCCGACTGTCCTGTTAAATAAGGTAAATAAATTGAATTTTTCAACTGTTCCATTAAATAAGGTAAATAAATAGTATGTTCATCAACTTGTTCGTTAAATAAGGTTAAATAAATTAAATCTTCTACTGTCCGTTAATAGGTAAAATAACAGTATTCTCGACTGTCCTGTATAAATAAAGCGTAAATAAAATAGAATTTTTCAACGTTCCATTAATAAGGGAAATTAAATAGTATTCTTCAATTGTTCTGATGTAAATAAGGTAAATAAAAATTAAATTCTTCTACTGTTCCGTTAAATAAGGTAAAATAACAGTATTCTTCGACTGTCCTGTTAAATAAGGTAAATAAATTGAATTTTTCAATGTTCCATAAATAGGTAAATAAATATTAATTCATCAACTGTTCCGTTAAATAAGGTAAATAAATTAAATTCTTCTACTGTTCCGTTAAATAAGGTAAAATAACAGTATATCTTCGAACTTGTCCTGTTAAATTAAGGTAAAATAAAAGTGAGAATTTTTCAAATGTTCAATTAAATAAGGTAAATAATAGTGTATTCTTCAAGTGTTCTGTTAAATAAGGTAAATAAATATAATTTTTTGTTGTCTTTGAATATAACAATATTACTACTACTTACTTACTATACCTTAAACTGTAGTTTTAAATTAAAACTTGCTACTTATTATAAAAATTCTTCTGAGGATGACCTCATACGGTGCAAAATTACCATTGTATTATACTCGTGCATTACCTTTGTACTTAAAATTCAATCCTTGCTTATGTTTCCGATTTACACTTAAGCAGTAGCAATACCACTTGTTTCTATTTTTACTTTTTTAAATTTTGGCACCCCCAAAATTTATGAGGGGGATCCGACCAAAGAAAAAATAGTGGCTCAAAATCCATTTCAGACCAAAAGAAGTTGTTTAATGGAATACATTTTGGGGGAGGGGGCAGACTTCATAAACTTTAAGGGGACCCAACTGAAACACTTTTTTATTGGCTCAAAATACGTTATTTGGGAAAAATAAAAAAATCTAAAATAAAATACTACAAAATGTATGAACATAAGAATATAACAATAATTAATCTTTCTTCTTCTGGAGATAAAATCTAGTATTTACCTTGGGAGTAAAATTCTACCTTTTCTTATAAGAAGAGTGACTTTCTTGGCTTTGCCTCAGGAGTTAATTGTCATTACTCCCTTGCCTTTTCTACGAGAGATAAACACATGAATTTCTCGGTTTTGCCTTTGGGGTTGAATTCTTTGGGTCCCTTAGGAACCAACTATGACATTAGATTTTGCCTTAAAAAAGCAACTA
>JACMZG010001859.1:13196274-13206624 GCA_018340805.1 Microvelia longipes
ATATAATATTATTTTACAGTTTTGCTTAAGTTAATATTAAAAATTGGATTTAGAAATGTGGACAGTGTATGAATTGAGTGTAAGGGCCCTTTCACTATAAACTTATGATTCTAACTTATTTATATTTCTTAATAAATGGTATCAATGCATTTATTACGTTTTTTTAATAATAAATTTAATGCAATATTTATATTAACAATTACATATATTTATAACATAGGAATTCACATGTATATACTATGTACCCAGCATTGGATAGGATGACACATTCTGAACAGGCCCTAAACTTTAGAGTTTGAATCAACAAGTGATTCAACTAGTGAATAGCAACAGGTAGATTGGATTGTTTTTCTGTTTACTTAATAGATAATTGTTTTCAGATTCTTTCTAGCTTTACTATTGGGTTGTTCATACCTTACCTTTTATTAATTTTAGCGACATTTCAAATTTTTACTCACTTGATTCTGTCAGGAAATTTTTCTAATAAAAGTAAATTTATTAATGCCTAGGTTTATCATTTATTACACCATTTTATCAATGAAATAAATGTATCTTAAACATATATTTAAAATTATAAGATAAAACTCTATATATTAACAATATACAAATGATAACTAACATTCATATAATTTTTAACAGCCAAAGATTTCAGATAAGTTAATAAAGCAATTACTAAACTGCATATAACTTTTAATAATAGGGCCTACATTGGGGGCTCTTTTAAATTTTAGTTCAGGCAATCAATATCAAGAGTTCAGGCAATAGGCAATGAAATAGTTAATTTTGGTAGTTTTAAATTTATGTAGTGAAGCTTCAAGATAAATTAAATATACAGGTGTGTATTTAAGGTACATCGATGGTGACAAAGCATTTTTTTACAATAATAAATAATCCTGCAATACTTGGATTTATAGTATAACATATGGCTAAAATCAGTTGACAGTGTGCAAAAATTAGTGAGGGAATGAATTCTATTGGTTCAGACCGAACACGCTCCTTCCCCTTTCACCTCATGCCAATCTCGGTACCAAAAAATTGTTTTTTCGTAAATAAAATCATATAAGGGCAACAATGGTTTTAAAAATTTGTAACCTCGCTTTGCTTTTTTCCCTCATGCTGCATTATGTAATTAACAACTTTAACTCCACTTAATTTTTCTTCTGAACAAAGTTAAAGTAACACTTAATTGACAACTTTAAAGATACAACAATGTTTTTACTCAAAAAGTAAATGAATATTTTTTTAAAATAAAAAATACAATATAAAATATAGTGTTGCCAGAGTAAGGACTTTTTTGTTCCTTAAAAAAAGGGATTTTTTGTAAAAAAAAAAAACGGGGGTTAAATGTATTGAGATTTTGGCAGATTGTCAACTGGTTTTAACCGTTTGTTATACAATAGTCTTCCGATGAAGTAATTTTGGTATAAATAGAATAAACAAAATTCCCAAAAAAGCATCACAAGTGCATTCTAGTAACAATTAAGTAAACTAAAATTCCACTTTATCATAACTTATGTTTATGATGAGGCAAGTACCCAAGAGATGTATTTTTATTTGAAAACTCTATACTCAAAGCCAATGGTCACATGAAAACAAATAATACAAAACAAAAATGCGGCCGTTATAAGCCACTTTAGAGTAGAGACAAGATTAACTAATTTTAACAGCTTGCATAAGATAAAAGCACCTAGAAAATTTCAATCTTCCAGTGACATTTTTACTTTATATCTGTTAGCATCACCAGTATATTTAATTAACCTTGAAGACTTTTTTAAATCACGACTCAATTATAAAAGATCATTTGACTGTTCATCACTCTAAACCTGAAATGGATTGCCACGGAATTTGAAACGGTACAACTACATCTTCTTTATGTTCCACTACTATATTATTCAAACAATCATTGAAATCTTTCGAACAATTTTTAATTAATAGATAATCATGATCGCTGATTAAGTTAGATGTTAGGTAGATCTGTGGATCGGGTATATCTTGAATAATAAATGAAGTTTTCTTATTTGGTAATCTAATGCTGGAATTTTGCAAAGCTGAACGTCTCGAGTATTCGTTCATTCGTTCTTTGTATTCGAGTTGATCTATAAGATATGGATTAGTGACATCTATCATATTAGCAGCACCTGTAAAATAAGTCAGATACAGATAGATTAAACTTTATCTCTTTAGCCTATAAATTAATTACACAGATTTGACTGAGTGATAAATATATGACATGCACAGGGTCGAAAAAAACAGGGTGCTTAAGACCTGAGGTTCTGAAGCTGAGTTGAACCTTTTTTCAACTCATGGCCCCTTTATAGATTCATAAATTTTCTATCGCACCTTATATTAGTCAGGGAGGAGGCAAGGTACATATTGTCAAAGAAGATCATGAGTGAGGACATAACATACCAAGGAAGTTTATTTTAAAGATGCTGTGAACTATTACTGATATTTGCCACTTAGCTATCAAGCGGCAAATATAACCCAATGAAAAATTTGCATTATTAAGAAAAAGAGAGGGCACTTTTATAGAAAAGGGACCCCCTTTTGGTGGTCCTTATTCTAAAAACTTAAGATAAACAATCTATAACGGGACAGAATGTGGAATTAGGGGTTTTGGGTGGGGACAATATTAATTAAATTTAAATTGCCTGGAAATATTCAATCTCTAACGGGAAAGAATGTGGAAATTTAGTGTTTTGGGTGGGGACAATATTATTTTAATTAACCTTTTATTCTATAAAAGGTCACATAAGGGGCACGTTATAGACCAAAGAGAGTCTTTCCACTAAGTCCCTTAAGCCTATTCACAATGATTTTGCTCATTATTCATTAAATATTTTTGCTACCCTCTAATAATCAAAATTAAATACAGATGGTAAAAAAATTAAAGAAATCTTATCTCTCTTCAGTATTGTAACAAATAAATGTTTCCCTATAAATTTTAATGAAATGCTTGAGACAATCGATGATTAACAACCCAGAAAAAGTTTTGGTCGGGTAACTTGGGGCTTAAGTGAGTCAGTTAAAATAATCTTAAGTTGGCACTTTTCCTTGAAAAACTTCGTTTTTCGTTACTGTTTTGCACAAATTTTTATTATACAATGAAACTTTTATCAATGACAGGCAACATGACATTACCTCATCTACGATTACATTAGTCGCTAAAAGTAGCCCAAGTGGCCAAACTTGTCTTCTTTTGACATTTTCAGTCTTATCGCTAGCCTAAAATACACGAGTAAAATCAGTTGTTAATTATATACACTATAGTGAAAAGTTTTTGAAATTCAGCTCTTTGACTGACATATATGTTCCCATCCCTACTTTAGACTAAGGTTTTTAGTTTCATTTATTTAGAGAAAGAGCGTAGACTTTCCTCTCACCTTCCTATTATCTACTCTTAAAATGACGACTGAACAAATTGATAAAGTCATAACGTGAATAACAAAGATCACGACATCCATGTTTATCACAAATCTACCGCTTGTTCTATAACAATAAACTCTACTTAAACATACCTTCTTGAAATATTTTTCGTTTAGCAGCTTGTTCGTCGCTCATGGGCGTTGATATTTCACCTGCGGAACCAAAATAATCATCGTTAATCCGTTGTATTGATGTGTTGTGCTGGGAATCCGTCAACAAGCGAGTTCTTTCAGTAGCAGCTTCATTCTCGCCCTCTTTATTGTCTTTACAACAACTAAAACAACAGTTCCAAATACTATTCATTTTAAGATATTTTTAAAACCAAACGCATTTAATAAAAAAAGAGAATGCAAAAGTTAGATAAGCTCAATAAGTTATTTGTGTACAAATGAGTAATAATCTGATAAATTCTTCTTGATTTTCTTTATATTAAATGTCATTCATAAACTAAACAAAATATAAAAGCAACAAATTACTTGACATAAAGAATCTAACGAACGTTGCCGCGTTACAGACCTAACCGCATGATTATGCCGTTAAAGCTGGGCTCCGTGGTGCAGCGGCAATATAAGCAATACATGACTGTATTGCGTACTTATTCTATCCAACCAACCTACAGGCGCACGCAATATCATTAAAGGTGTATTCACAATACTGCAGTAGCGATGTGTGCGGTGACAGCTCAAATTCCAACCAATGTTATCGTATGGAACGTTCTTAAACAGCTTGCGGTTGTGATGCGGAAAATGGAAATTTACGCAAACCTACTGGTTATTTTCATGAAGTTTTAGATCTTCCGGTGGTGACCGTGTCATGTAGATGAAAAATCTGATTTTTTTTTGTTGGATAATCTACATAGTTTACACGCGGGGCTTCAACACCAGCTGTTGTATTTTTCCATGAAATGTGGGGGTTCAACCATAAAGGTTTAGGGTTGAACCTCGTGTTCAATCCCGTTCATACAACAACTGCCATTAGAAAAATTAATTTGTTTAATTTCTGATTCGTCTTGTCTTTTTATTTGATTAAGCTATCGAGATAGTGTATCGAATACCTCGTGAGCCCGCCACCTTCGGTCACTCATAGGCAAACTTTAATATTTTATTATCAGATCTTTGGGGTCGTGTCCTCGCATCTTATACATTGAGGAGATTGAAACATCTTTTTGGAGCTCCCAGGGGCCCTCATCTCATTGTAACCACGAGCGTGTTAAGGTTATAATAAAACAATCGTTATATCTGTTTTCCCCACATTGTTTTGTGTAAACGGTGTATTATAAATTAATAAATGGTTTATTTTCACAAAAAGAAATGTAAATGCAAAAATGTGTAAAAAGGATGAATTCTAACAAAGTTAGTTCTTCCGTATATCCATTTTTTGTTTTCATTTTTTCCATTTTGCATTATGAAAGTTACTGTAAATTAGAGTGACTTTATATTTGGATATTAGGCATCTACTGTAAATATTTACTTTGTTTAGCAGAGGGGTTTACTTACTTTGCGGGGTTTAGCAGAAGGGTTCAACCCCCCGGCAGTTGTCGTGTGAAACTCATTTTTCACGGTGAAAAATACCGTGTGAAAAGTCGAACCCTCTGCCACACCCCCGCGTGTGAACAAAGTAATTGTACTGTTTATTTGATTAATTAGGAATCAAAGGTGTTCATGTTACTTTAATAAGGATCTTTAATTAAGGGAATAACGCAATAAGGGATCTTTACAGTCCCCATAAACGTTTTATGAGATAGAGAAATTAGAGCTAAGTTATTACCTTCCCTACAGGCTTGTACCCAGCCAAAACTCGTGGGGAGGGGGGGGGTCAAAATTCACGCAACTACAAGGGAATTGCACTAAAATCTACTTCGTCAGAGATGGCGAAATATTTTCTAGGGGGAAGGGTCCTGGCCCTCTAACAGGCTCGGGCCCTTCCCTAGCCAAACAGTACTTAGAACACAGGATTTGAATAAAGGGATGACGCACTAGTCGACATTGCATTCAATCAAAGTGACCCCATCGAAAATCAAAACAAGAGATGAATGCAATCATCGAAACACACGTCAAAAACCAACTGCACATGCTTGGTACGAACTGCGCATTTGCTTATGATCCTTAAACAAACCGCAGGTCTTAAAATTAGAGGCAAACTATAACCTAAGGGAGGTAGTTTGCTCCTATTTCCTACCATAAACTTCCATGGGGTCAGAAATGATCCTTAACTGCGTCATCCCCTTTATTCAACATCCTTGAGTAACACGTACTAAACGCAGGTTATGCATCAGAGGTAAGTCGAGTTGAACAACAGCAATTCAGGGCAAATAAAACATTTAAATGGCCAAACTTAATTATTTTTAATTCAAATATTAAGACACGAGGTGGTAACCAGTAAATATAATTTATTTATTTTCACTATTTGTCTATAACCTACAATAGGAAACCATTCGTCGGAAGGTAAGTTTACCTAAAAACGTAAGATATGCGCAGTTAATGTAAATTATTAGTATTATATGTAAATTTCATTAACTGCAAGAATTACATTTTGTAAGTATTGAAAAAATGTTATTGTAATGTGATGTAAAATGTAATACTGTTTATTTTTGACAAATGTTTTGTGATGGATTCTTATCTCTTTTTTATCCTCAACCGGGTCACTTTGTTTCATGTCAAATGGACTTAGAACGTTATCCACCTTTATTAAAGATCCTCGAGTATTATTCTCTTTGTACACCTTCCTCCACAACCCCTATCGGCGTACAAATTTAAAATACCCTATAAATGGCGGGCATTTTCAATGACGTCACAGTATAACTTTACTCTCGACACTGATATTTAAATAATTATATGCTATAGATAATAATTAAAACTTATTTTAAATTCATTATACTTAATTTAGGACAAAATAATCAAAAGTAATTTAATATTAACTTCAAATTATAATTGAAATACAACTGAATAAAAAATGACGTCACCAGTGTACCGTCGCATCTTCCGTCGTAGTTGTTACTCGTCTCCAACTTGGATACGAGCGACGATAACGTTGAAATAACCGACCGCTGCGCAGTTATTTCTGCAAATATAATAAGATCTTACGTTTTTAACATGAGGTAAGCAAACAATACATGTTAAAATTTATTTATTATTTTCTTTTAAACCATAACACACATTCGGTAGAACTTAAATTATTTTTAATTAATTAATTGACATATATATGCTTATAATCAAAACTTTTTGCTGTTTCGCGGATTTTCTGCGAACTAAAAAAGTCCCGTCTTTAAAATCTTATACGTCAAACAATACATTTTATCATTCATATTATTAAAGAACAGAAGTATTAATTACGTTTTTCTCGACAACTCTACATGCTAGGATAAATCGGTTGGCATATTTGGATTCAGTGCCGAAAATCTACGGAAGAATATATTAGACCAAGAGCCCAGGGGTGTTTTGTTAATAAAAAGTGTAATGGCTGAACCGATCTCAATTTTTCGTAAAATCTTCCTGAACAAGGACTGCAATCTGCCGACTCGTATCGGATGGGTGTCCCAGGCAGAACGCACTTTAGGGGTCAAAGGTCTGCCTGGGACACCCATGCCGATACGATCGGCAGAATTGCAGATCCTTGTGCAGGAAGGTATTTACGAAAAATTGAGACCGGTTCCAGCATTACACTGTTTGTTAACTTGGTGGTAAATTTGACCTGTAAAAGTGCGTTCTGCCTGGGACGCCCATGCCGATATGAGTCGGCCAGAAATTGCAGATCCTGGTTCAGGAAGGTATTTACGAAAATTAAACCCGTTTCCAGCCATTAAACCTTTTTATTTACTTCGGTGGTAAATTTGACATGTAAAGTGCGTTCTGTCTGGGACACCCATCCGATACGAGTTTGCAGATCCTTGTTCAGGAAGGTATTTACGAAAAATTGAGACCGGTTCCAGCCATTACACTTTTTATTAACAAAACACCCCTGGGCTCTTGGTTATACTTTAATTTTTTAAAAAGAGTGAAATTTAGTCTTTATCGAAATTTCGCTCCAGTCGTGTGTGTAAACATGTCTAGTCGTTTATTTTTATAAAATTTGTAAACAATGCAATATAGATACAATTTGTATTTTATGTCGTGAGGGCTTTTCATTAAGTAAAATTAATTTGAAATAAGTTGTAATTCTTATCTATTGCATATATTCTTGGTAGCATAGAGGTATTATTACTAGAGGCGTCATAGCCTATTTCAATGCATTGAAAGGCCTAAAACATCATTTTGGGGCTCTCAGGGGCTCTGTGTAACCTCATTCAAACCTCCATAAAGAGTAAGTTAAGGTTATAATGAATCAATTGTTTTCGACTTCCCGCACATTGTTTGTGATATGAATTGTACTTTTAACGTTCTACTATATAAGTCATTGTAATGTTGTACTGTTTATTTGATTATATTTTTAACGAAGATTGTAGTAATAATATCTCGGTATATATAATCTCTATACTCTCTATATAAAAATACTTTAACTTATATAGTAGAACATTTAAAATACAAATCAAATCACAAACAATGTGTGGGAAGACAAAAACAATGTATTTATTATAACCTTAACCCACTCTTCAATGAGGTTACACAGAGCCCCCTGAGAGCCCCAAAAAGATGTTTCAGGCCTCTTAATATATTTAGATAGGCTATGCCTCCTCTAGTATATATCTCTATGCTTGGTAGCATATATTTCTTGGTATATTCTTGGTGTGCAATTCCGCAATACATTTGTGTATTTCACGTAGCATAACCTTCAGATTTTAGGTGGTGCCCCAAGAGCCTGAACTCTACCACATCCTTTAACTATCTGTGTTATATATAGTGATTTAATGTGACGTCACTGAAAAATGCCCACTGTTTGTAGGGTTCATTATGAATTGTTGATAGGGGTTGTAGAGGGGTGAGGAGTCTCTAGTCTCCGTAGAGACTAGAGAGGTACCGTCATGGCACCTATAGTAGGGCAAACAGTTGAAATCAGTTGACAACGTGGGAAAATAATGATAGGAAGCCAATGAGGTTAGTCCTGGATGTTAAATCACGCCCACATTTTCATATCAGGCTAATCACATTGGTTCCTCAACACTATTTCCCATGCTGTTAACTGATATTAGCCGGGTGTCACACTATAACAGATATTGTCATACTACCATACCCCTTATATCTGTGTTATGCAACCCTAGTCCTCCCTCTTTATAGATGGATAAATTAAGTATGATTATGGCCATAAGAGAATAGAAGTATAAATTATGAATGGATGAATTAAGTATAATTTCAGACATAAAGAGTAGAAGTTAATTTGAAGGATAAATTAAGTATGATTATGGCCATAGACTAAGGATATGATGTGGATTATGACAACTTATTTGACACTTCACTGTTACTTATCTTATTAATTTTCCCTTAAATATTTAAGACCCTAGTATTTAAACTCTCTGTTCCTTAAAATAAATTAACAATATTTATCTTGAATATTTACATTTAAAAATTCTATAGCCTACGTTAGAAGCTCTTTTCTAATTGTTTAATTTTCTAATGTTACAGTTACAATCAGAAAGCAGCTCCTGTGAATGTCAATACAGTGAGCAGGATGTGTTCAGAATATTTCTCAAGATAACGCTGGCACTCATTAACCTTGACAAAGCAGAATCAAAGTTGCATCTGTTCCAAAAATTTTAAGTCATATAATGGCAGAACATATTTTGACACAAGTCCAGTCTGGTAAATAGATTTCCTTTACTTATATTTTTCCTTTCTGTTTCCTGAAATGATAATTAAATTTGTAACGTAATAAATTTAATTTCCTGATTGCTCAATTTTCCAACATTCTTATTAACATATATCATTTTGAACTACCGAGTTTTTGCAAAACATGTGAATAGTTTGACACAATATAAATTGTGCAAAGAGACATCCATGGAAATGTACCAAGCAAAATGCCAATGCTACTCTGGGAACTGTTCCATCATCGACATTCGTCATACTTGATGGCTCGGAATCAAGTATGACGAATACTTGATTCCGAAACGAAACAGAGTGGGACATGAGCATTATGTCGACGGCCATCAAGTATGACGAATGTGAATGATGGAACAGGTTCCCAGATGTAGCATTGCATTTTGCTTGTTACATTTCCTTGGTGTCTCTCGCACAATTATATTGTGTCATCTTATTAACACTCTGTGATTGTAAAAAAATTAATGAAAATGTCTTATTTGAATGCATAGAGATATATACTAGAGAGGGCATAGCTTATCTGAATACATTTAGAGGCCTGAAACATCTTTTGGGGGCTCTTAGCGGCTCTGAAAAATGTATGAGATTTGGAGTTGATCAATCAAAGCGTATCAAAAAGGGGTTATTTTAAGCTTAAAAATAAGCGACAGTAAAACAAAACTTTATCACCCTTTCATTTGTCCTCCACTGGGATCAAGGAACTTATATAAAAGGGAAGAAACATATCAGCCCTTCACAATGTAAAAATGTGTCGCCAACCACTTCCGCTACTCCTCCAGCACTCGTAGCACTACTACATCCTTCCTTAGTCAGGTTATAAACACATCAACTTTATAACTTGATGTGTTTAAAATAACTTTAATTAAAGTTATTATAAATGTTTACTTCTTTATTTTTGTGTGGCAGTTTAATGTTAACATGTTTAATGTTATTAAATACCTTGTTTAAGATTATAAAGTTATGAATCTAAATATAATAAAAAATTGCTAGAATTGAATCCTGTTGACATTAAGTGGGTTAGATCTTAAAAAGTCAAAAACACACTTTATACGCTTCTCCTATACTTTTAAACTCTATATAAGAAAAGTTATCTCATGCCCATCTATTTTCCATGAAAACGGTGGAAACAATTTTTTGTCTTTATGCTCTCCCTGTGACTGGGATAGACATAGAGATA
>JACMZG010001859.1:13240953-13290953 GCA_018340805.1 Microvelia longipes
AAACACAAATTTAATAAAAACAGAATTAAACAATAAAATTTAATAATAATACCAAATATTTAATACACTGAATTAAACAACACAATATTAATAAACAAACACATTAAAATATAAAAACACAATAAAACAAGAAAAATATAAAAAACCACAATTAAAACAAGAAAACAAAAAAAACAACACCATATAAAACCAAGATAAATATTAAAACAATAAAAAAAAAACACAACATTAATTCAACTTAAACAACAAAATATAAAACAACAATTTAAAAATATAAAGCACAGCAGTTAATACAGAATTAAACAAACCAAAATTATAAAAACACATATTTAATACAGAAATTGAACAAAAAAATATAAAAAACACAATATTAATACAGATTGAAACAAATAAAATTTAATAATATAAATACAAAATATTTAATACAGCTAATTAAACAACACAATATTTAATTAAACAAACAAATAAAAATATAAAACACAACAAAACAAGAAAATATTAAAAAACAACATTAAATACAGAATGAAAACAACAAAAAATATAAAAAACCACAATATTTAATAAACAAAGCAATAAAATATAAAAAAACCACAATATTAATAAAACAAACAATAATAATATTAAATACACAAATTGTTAATAAAAACAAACAATAAAATATAAAAAACAATAAAACGAAGAAATATAAAAATCACAACAAAAAACAAGAAAATATAAAACACAATAAAACTATAAAAACACAAAAAACATAAAAACACAATAAAATATAAAATAACAACATTTAAATAAAGAATTAAACAACAAAATATAAAAACACAATATTAATAAACAAACAATAAAAATAAAAACACAATTAAAGCATAAAAAACACAACATTAATACAGAATAAAACAACAAATATAAAAAACACAATATTAATTAAAACAAACAATTAAAATATAAAAACAAGAAAATATAAAAAACACATTAAGGCCATAAAAACTTCAAGAAAATATTAAAAACACAACATTAATACAGAATGAAACGAGAAAATAGAAAAACACAATAAGAATAAAAACTACAAGCATTAATACAGAATTAAACAAACAAAATATAAAAACACAATATTAATAAACCAAACAAAAAATATAAAAACACAATAAAAAAGAAATATAAAAACACAATAAAGCATAAAAACTCAAGAAAATATAAAAACACAAACGATTTTACAGAGAATTAAACAAAAAATATAAAAAACAAAATATTAAACTCAAGGAAAATATAAAAATCACAACATTAATACAGATTAACAACAAAGATATTAAAACCACAATATTAATAAACAAACAAAAAACAAGAAATATAAAAAACAACATAATACAGAATTAAACAACAAATATAGAAACACAATATTTAAATAACAAACAATAAAATATAAAAACACAATATTATTAAACAAACAATAAAATATAAGAAACAACAACTGTTAATAAACAATACAATAAAATATAAAAAAGTCAATAAAAACAAGAAAATATAAAAACACAATGTAAAACAATAAAAATATAAAAACACAATAAAAATATAAAAACACAATAAAATATAATACCCAATTTAATTACAGAATAAACAACAAAATATAAAAACACAATATTAATAAACAAACAATAAAATATAGAAACACAATATAAAACAAACAATAAAAATATAAAAACACAACAATAATACAGAATTAACAACAAAAATAAAAACACAATATTAATAAACAAACAATAAAAAAAAAACACTAAAACAAGAAAATATAAAAACACCAATAAAGCATAAAAACTCAAGAAAATATAAAAACACAACATTTAATACAGAATTAACAATAAAATATAAAACACAAATATTAATATACAAACAATTAAAATAGAAAAACACAATAAAACAAGAAAATATAAAAACACAATAAAACATAAAACACAACATTTAATACAGGAAATAAACAATCAAAAATATAAGAAAACACAATATTAAAAACAAACAATAAAAATATTTAAAAAACACAAATAAAACAACAATAATAATATATAAAAATAATGTAGAAACAATATTGTAATTATATATATATGTAAATAATAATGAAGAAACAATTATTGTTAGATATATATATATGTAAAATATTAATGTAGAAACAATATTGTAATATAAATATTTAAATAAAGATGCTGATAAAAACAAAGTTGATTGTATAAATTATTGATCTATTGGCATTCCCCGTGTTGGGTGAATTAAAAAGTCGAGTCCGGCAAAAAAGCCGCAGATCAACTTTAGATCCACCAGAGGATGTTAAAGAACAGTGAACAATATGCCAAGTGACAAGTCACCCGGCAATTCTCAAAGTCTCACAAAGTGGTGAAAAAAGTAGCGCCCACTGTATGAATGGATGATTAGCCCAACCAACAGACAGAAGAGCCACGATAAAGGCGTGAGTTTATGCTTAAATACTTCAGGCATAAACTCTACGTACATTATTTTCTTTTGTTTATATTCAGGAGCGTAATCAGAAGATGCCATTGTGCAGGAGCAGATGTAAAGGGAATAGCACAAAGTAGCATTGTCCAACCTCTCAGAGAACTTTTATGCATAGTCATTCGTATTCCATTAGAATGACCCTGATATTTGGTATCAGACATGATGCTTAAACTAATCCCTTAGACATTCCACTCCTGAGGAGAAGATTCACAAATCTTCCCACAAACATTTAGAAAGAGAATGGCATCGCAATCTCTTACTGGAGTGTGACAGCCCTGATTACGCCACTGATCACATTCAAAATTCAGACTTTGCAACGTTTAGGTGCAGAGTCACCCAAACATTATTACACGAGTCTTTGTCATAAATAACTCTAATGACATAATACAGGTCTTACTTTAAGCATAATATAACAAATCTAAGAAACAATTTTCTTTGAAGTTTATATTTTGCTTAAACTTAAGATACTTGCAAAAAACTTAAATTGTTGCAATATCCTAAGCTGTATTATGTATTTTTACACTATTTCACCAGTTAAGGTAAGTCATACCGAAATTTTACTCAAACAATAAAAAAATGCAAATTGATCATTCTGTCTTAACACAAGATAGCACCAAAAATTCACCTGAAACCTGTCTCGGTAAAAGTTTTGAAGTTATTGTGTCTCATTACTACAGACAAATTAGGCAATACTCAAGTTCAAATGAGACTTATACCCGTGTCTGAAACACCAAGTCTTACTCAACCTAAGTATATTCTAGATTACAGCCTTATGTTATGTTATTAGCCAATGAAATTAATGCAAAGGGCAGTATGAGAAAATAGAAGTTCAGGAAGAGTGAGACAACACAAAAATAAATCACACTTGATCCATTCTGAGTTGCCCACAATCACATCTTTCCTTCGTGCTACTTCTCAACTCTACTAATGCCATTCTTCAGTTACTACAGACAGAAGTAGTGTGTTTTTCTTTCTCTAGAGAAAATTTAAAGATTTTATACAAATAGCTCAATTTAAATCTCTTACTGTAAAAGTGTCTGTGTGAAGTGAGAGGCTCAAAATAGAGGTATAGAAAGTAAAGGAATTTTGATTAATGTGGCATTTATCCACCTCTCAGTCTTACGTATTCTCACTATACAGAACCGATAATATATTGGTTAAGACATTGATGCACCACCAACCTAAATTCTACTAAAGTTAAGCGGATGGCCTATCAATCAGATAGAAGCATATTCTCACCTCAGGTGTTAAAATAGAATTTTGTTTTCTCACCAAAAAGAAAAAAACCTGATACATTGGTGTTTAGAAAGTGATGCTAACCAACCGCTAAACAAAAGTAAAATGAAAAAGGGAGTTGATCGCTTTACAGCGAGCAGCATTTATCATACCTCTCAGGCATTGTTATCCTGATGTATAGGTGTTGAGACATTGAGCGCTACCAAATCCTAACTCTTCAGTGACGACTACAAACAGTCATCAAATGAAACCCTATACTCTATAAAGCCATTTCACTTCTCTAGTCCCTTATACCAGAAGAAAATTAAATTTATTTAAAATATAATATGACTCACCAGACTGACCTTAAAACTAAAGAACAAATATTATTAACAAACATTCGTATTCATAAAATACAAATGTTTATTTCACAATAAAAACAAATAATGTACAAAATATACAGTTCAACAATAATAAATATACAGTAAATAAATAATGCTAAAACAGTAAAAACTTTATGAGAGAGAAAGGGGAAAGAAAACAACCCAAAAAAAGATATTCTATTTACAAAATAATGTGAGTTGAGATTTTTACAATATTTTAATACATTTTTAAAAATAAATAATAGTGGAATAGTCATGCCCATAGAGTAAATTTTATTAGAGAGAAATTAAGAAAACTATAGTTAAGATGGATACTTTCGGATAAAGAACAGAAAAGAGTGAATATACAAAATAAATTATTTCATATAATTGGGATAAAAAACAGACATTTTCAAATAAAACACTTACTAAAATATCTAATAAAATTATCTAAGAGGGAATTAACCCTAAAGCTTTATTAAGTCAGTTTTGCTCATCTAAACTACTAAATAACTAATGAGGTATTTTTTCAACAAATTTCTCTCTAATAATAATTATAAAATTAATAACAATAAATACTTTAAGAAACTCCGAAGTATTTTAGTGATAACTAATAAAATCTGCACTGGAATATTGAGTGATTAAAATAAAAATAACAGTTACTGAGCCAGACAGTCAGATTTCACAGAGCATTGCAGACCTCGGCAGAGATCCCAGCAATGATTTGAAAACTAACACTACTCTGGCTTTTCAACTACTTATGCAAACTAATCAAATAAATTAATTGAAAACGAAAAAGTTTTACAGATCAAATTTTTCATAGACTAGATATTAATCAAATGACAAATATCTTTTGAAAGACTTTAAGAATGAAACCCCTCAAAAGATTATTTTGAGTAAACTACCAATTAATAAAATGTTTTTAAATTAATTTCTTTGATTAGCAATCACTCAATAAAAAGATAAGAATAAATACTACCAATTCAAGGAATACATTTTTTTGACAGAAGACCATTTTGGGTTGTGAGCCAAAAGACCGCGACACAGATAATGGTCACAAGAGACCATTTAACCCACCAATACTCATTGTGAGCATCAGTATATTTTGTGAGCATTGCAGTCAATTTAAATTTTAGGAATTATATCAATTCCCATCAATTTAAACTGATAAAAGAAAAATTGTGATTCGAGAAATAAAAATGGAATATTTATCTTATCTTTGATGTGTACTTATGAAGAGCTGCATTTTTAAACCAAATTCAAACTTAATTAACCGTTATTAACATATCAAACAAATTTAGAATCATTTTATAATAACTGTCAATATTAATTAGTGATGAGGTTTGCTTAAAAAAATTTATATCACGATAAAAAAATTATAAACATAAAAGTTAAGTAAATTCAAATTTAGTTTAAAAGTAGGTGTCACAAAATAAGGTGATCGCTGGCACTTTAGAATATAACTAAAACTAAATCCATATTCAAATTGGAGATAAATTGTTCTCAAAAGTAAGTATGCAATAAAATTAACTTAAATGTTAAGTTACATTCTCAATAAGTACACATCTTTCAGAGAAGGATAAAAAGAAAGTTACGCTAAACCATAACCACATATTTATTCTTATCCTGCACTGAAAACCTAATTTATAGAGTAAATATGTTCTGTGCAATAATTGCTTTACATTTTTTTCAAAATTGTCTATATATTTATAAAGGAACAAATGTAAATAAGTACGAACTAGGGGCCATCAGTTGATAGAGAAAGAGGGAAACTGATTGAAAAAGATATTCAAAAATTTAGTAGTAAGTTGAGAGAACACTGATATGGTACGTTTACAATATTATTAGACGAAAACAAAATAAAGCAAATGATTGTATAGATCAGCTAAAGATGATGTAGCTAAGTTAAAGAGATAATGCATTTTTTACTTGAGATAAAAATAGGAATAACTATACCTGAAAAGAATTATTCACACAAGATATTTACTTTATAACCTAATGGAATGAAGAAATTCCCTAATTAAGTCATAATTATCACTAAAATACTTCAGCAAATGCCTTAAATAGAAATTTATTATAGACAGACATGATCTACCAAACACTTCATTTACTTAAAGTTGTTTAAAAAACTTGCCCTTCAAAATTGTTTAAAAGGTACTCTCATTTTAATATAATAATGCCCGTTTAGAGCCTTGCGGCTCATCAGGGATAACCCCTGTGGGAACCACCTCGGGTGGTAGTAGCAACCGCTACGCTCAAAGTAAATTCTAAAGTTGGCGATAATTTATCTAAACAATAATCTTCTATAAACTGAGAGCGTAACCTGGGATGCGAACCCCAGACCTCCGTGGGTGTCAAAGGTCAGTGTAAAGACTAACGCCTTAACGACCTCGGCCACGGAGGCGGCTCTCATTTTAATATAATTCCAAAAATAATTGTAATTCTAAGCAAGTTTCCATTAGAAAATTACAAGAAAAGAGACTTACAAACAACACTACTTGGAGTGCAAACAAAATAATGGATAGTAGTCCGTAAATGACAGACCAAACCAATAATGGATAGCACAAAAAACAACACTAAAGGAAATTTGTCATGAAAACTTGAGTCAGTATATTCGCACATTGATTTAATTTAAATAGAAGAAATGAAGTTATTATGAAAAATGTTAAATACATTTTGGTTAATTATGATGAAAATGACTAAAAAATTGAACTTCCAGAGCATTTTTCACTAAAAATAATTGAAGTGTTTCAAGTGATTTGACTATTCCAGTATTTTACAAAACATGTGATTTGTATTAGGTTTCTGGTGAGTTCTATCCGGAGTTCCATTTGATGAATCCTTGATATCTTCAGCAAAACATCAAAGCTGTTGTTTTGAAATTCTTCAGCAAAATTCTTGTCATAATAGTCCTAAAAAAATTATAATAAAAATATAATTATTTAAAACAAATTAATTTGATAATTACATGAATAGATAGTTAAAACAATACATTGTTTGACAGTCAACCAAACAGTTATAAAAAAGAATTAAACTTTGTAGACTTTCAGTGAGTTTCAAGCAGATAAAGTCTGCAAAGTCTGGAGCTATAGGTTTATATTATAACTGATGCGATTTTATACCTACCAAAACCTATCAAACATTCTATACAATCTGAATAAAATCAAATAGGAATAGAACATAGAGATTGCAATGAAGAATAAAGTTATTCCATATAAAAAGGTAACAGTCAAGAAAGTATAGTTCAAAAGTGTCATACTTCAAAGTAGACACTGTTACCTCTATGAATTATATTTAAGATTTAATGAAACCCAGTTATCAAGACTTAGATTTAAACTTTAAGAAAATGGTTATTATAATCAAAACAATTTTAGACCCATTAATTAAATAATTCTAATGTCATTACAATTTGCAATTAACAACTATCTGGAGCAGGACCAACCATCATCTAGGTCATACCATCACTAGGTCAGTTTTGTGTCTACCATCATCTAGGTCATACCATAATCTAGGTCAGTTTGTGTCTTTACCATCATCAAGGTCAGTTTTGTGTCCCTCCATCATCTAGTCAGTTATTTGTTCATACCATAATCTAGGTCAGTTTTGTGACCATCATCAAGGTCAGTTTTGTGTCCCTACCATCATCTAGGTCAGTTATTTGTTCATACCAATCTAGGTCAGTTTTGTGTTTACCATCAACAAGGTCAGTTTTGTGTCCCTACCATCATCTAGGTCAGTTATTGTTCATACCATAATCTAGGTCAGTTTTGTGTCTTTACCATCATCAAGGTCAGTTTTGTGTCCCTACCATCATCTAGGTCAGTTATTTGTTCATACCATAATCTAGGTCAGTTTTGTGTCCCTACCATCATCAAGGTCAGTTTTGTGTCTTTACCATCATCAAGGTCAGTTTTGCTACCATCATCTAGGTCAGTGTTCATACCATATCTAGGTCAGTTTGTGTCTTTACCATCATCAAGGTCAGGTTTTGTGTCCCTACCATCATCTAGGTCAGTTATTTGTTCATACCATAATCTAGGTCAATTTTGTGTCTTTACCATCATCAAGGTCAGTTTTGTGTCTTTACCATCAAGGTCAGTTTTGTGTCCCTACCATCATCTAGGTCAGTTATTTGTTCATACCATATTTAGGTCAGTTTTGTGTCTTTACCATCATCAAGGTCAGTTTTATGTCCCTACCATCATCAAGGTCAGTTTTGTGTCCCTACAAATAACAATAAAGAATAAAGCATTACAAAAAGAATAAAGATATTAACAGATTTAAGGAATTTGTTAAAAATAAATGAAAATGTCTAACAAAAACGACAAATGTCATTAAATAATTGTAAATATGGAAAAATACATAACTTGGTACAAATGCAACTATGGAGCATGAAGTTATGTAATAAAAGATATGCGTTGTACAGCAGTAACTATCCGAAAGGTTACTCAGAGACTTTCTTTAAATGGCTACTCCCCTCATAGTATTGTAGGGGAGTAACCATCTGAAGAAAGTTACTCGAAGACCTTCTTTAAATGGTTAATCCCCTTAGTTAAGATGCAATATCTTTGTCTTTCCCCCTATTCTAACCCCAACAAAAGCCCCAATGCTTTTCTACATCTCCAGGAAAGTGCACATAATAAGGTAAAATATATGAAGATTAGTAATAAAATCAAAAAACTAAGGGGAGTAACCAGTCTGATCTGTCAAAGGGGAGTAAAAATCTAAAGAAGGTCACATAGATAAAAAAAAACAGTATAGTACAGCCCTTAAAGGGAGTAACTATCTAAAGAAGTGCCAATTCCAAATGAATTAAAAAGGTTTTCCAAGGACAACTAAACCTGAAGATTGATTTTTGTACCAAGTTCAACTCTCTGGCATATACACACTGAGACCTACAATAATAACAAACACACACACATACAGTCAGACAACTAAGTGAAAAGCACTCAGGAGGTCTTAAAAAATTCATGAAACTGTAATCCGGATTCCGGTAATCCCGGTTCCTGAGTTTTTTTAAGAACACAATACTTTTCCTATACACCCATGATTTAAGTGTGGAAAAGTAAAAAGTTTATATTTACCAAAAGTTAAAGAATCATCTACCTATGTCTATATTCATCTATAAATCTGTATGAGGGTATCATTAGCAAGTGCGGCAACACTGGAGCTCTAACCATTACGATTGGAGTATGATAAGTGACCCCACCTGAAAAATCAAAACAAATAAATTTACCTAAACATTTTTGGAATTTTTTACAGACAAAAGTTTATTTTAAACATAAAATAAATATTGGAGGTGGGAGCGTAATCGCACAATATACAATGGGGTAAGAGTATTATAAGGGACCCACCCAATAAAAATATAATATACTCTTTATCAGGTTTGTAGAAAGGCTTTGGGGCTTTGAGTAGAGCATATATAAGGGAGATTAAGGCAATAATGTATCAAATAAGCAGGTTTCACTTCAAATAAAGGGTGGGTCCCTTATCATACTATCTACAATGGGGTAAGAGTATTATTAGGGGTACTTATAGCCTCTTCATTTAAAGTAAAACCTACTTATTTGATACACTGTTTCCTTAATCTCTCTTATACATGCCCTACTTAAAGCCTTTCTATAAACCCGAGAATGGATGTATTCTATGTATATAATATTTTTTGTCGTCAAACATTTGTAGGGAAAGTTATTTGTTTTGATTTTGTGAGTGGGTCCCTTATCATACTCTAACCAGGTCCTGTGTCTCTTTGAGACTACAGGTCAATTATTCACTGATATAACTTTATTTGTTGAGTGGCCCACTCCAGTGTGGCCCAGCTTGCTGATGCAGAAACCTGTCCAAAGATATTAAAATCCACTGGCAAGTATTGACCATACATGATTCTTTAACTGGATAGTAGTATAATAAGAAAGGATGAGACACTCGAGTTTATTAAAAAAGACTGAGACTGGACTTTATAATATGACATATTCATAACATGGACATATTCTATATAATATGGCTTTAACCAAGGAATGATAAAAATGGAGTTTGTGATTTCTTTTTTTCCCATATATATTTGACCAATTACGATAGGTATCGTATTTTCTAAATATTTTTAAATATGGAAATTCACTGGAGTTGCAATCATGATATATTTATATCATATCATATTTTTCCTAATAAATGATATATTTAATATAAACTGGCGCCTTATAATTTTTGGGTAGATTAATTACACAATACATCAGCATGTTGCGTTTAGTATGTGTTATAGTAAGAAGTTTGACAACACAAGAGCCAGATGCTTACCTATTGACATAAAAATGGTAATAACTTTTAAAATTGAAAATAATTTAGAATAAATGACAGAAATCTGTCAGTAAACAATAACAGGTTAGGGAGGCAGTGACAAACAAAACAAAAAAAATTTATGTAAACAAACCAAACGCATTCGGAGGATACAACCTGATTTTTTTTAATGACAATTTTTTTAAGGTTGGCCTGATTTGAAATTGTGTTTAACTTCCAGGACTAACCTCATTGATACCTTCGCATTATTTTCCTACTCTGTCAACTGAATTTAACAGTGTGTCATTCTATAAAATCAAATGAAATGATAAAATTCAAAACATAACATGACTTACAGTTTTGCCAGAGTAGGGAATTTTTTAGTTACTTAAAAAGGAATTTTCTTTTGTTAAAAAAAAGTGGGTTGAAAGCATTGAGAATTTGGCGGCTGTCAACTGATTTTAACCGTGTGTTCTATGGTAAGTGAAGGGTGATTTGTATTTGCAGACGGAGGTACTGTATTTATTGGGGGTCTTTTTAAATTTAGAATATTTGAGTAAATACTATTTACATTGTTAGTATACTGTTTTTATTCATGGTATAAATAACTATGAGGTTTCACCGGTAAATTTTTTATCAGAACTTTGACAAGGAATTGGATAAACTATATTTGAAAGGTCTAAACTTGTAATAGGATCTTTGATTTTTGAATAAAAACAAAATTTCAGATTAGATGGATTTTTTGAGCAATTTTAATGTTGTATGGGTCAAATAGTTTTATAATCTGTTTAGTAAGATTTCCAGAATAAGGTCAGGTGCTAAGCCATAGCTGAACATATGACAAAGAAAAAACATAAAAATTGATAATGACAATGTTAAAGTTCTATATATGGAAAAACATTTGAACAAACGATGCATTTTGGAAAGTCTTTACATTAAAACTGACCCAAATACCATGAATAAAAAACAGGAAACAAACAATATAAAAAGTATTTACACAAATATTCTAAATTTAAAAAGACCCCCTACAAATATAATATAACATATGGCTGAAGTCAGTTGACAGCGAAAAAATGAGGGAGGGAGAGCATTATATTAGTTTAGACCGACCGCGCCTCTTACCCCTCCACCTCATGCCAAAACCTCGGAACAAAAACATACCTTTTTTGTAAATAAATTAATAAAAAGGCAACACTGGTTGTAAACATTTGTAACTTCTCGTCGCTTTCAAGTCCTTATATTCATTGTGCATTTTGATCTGTTTGAGTTAATTTCGTTTCATTTCAATCAGTTTAATTCATCCAATTATTGTAGAGTTATAATATGATCTGAAGGGCTATATTTGACACATGGCAATTGACTTATTCTTCAAGCATATCTTGCTCTTTGAGTACAGCACAGAGTCTGTCAACCAAGAGACAGAATTTTTTTGCTAAATGCCATGTCTATCACTTTTTATTTTTTTTATTATTTTCTTTCAATGATAATTCAATGATTTCTTTCAATCATTTTATAATAATAATAATAAATGTAGCTGTCATAACCAAGAATTGCCATGGTATTCATAAATTAAATTATAAAAATATAGTCAGTCATTTTTGGAAAGTTATTGAGGTTAGTTTATGAGTTGTCAGCACCGGTCCGCCGCAGCGCTATACTTAGTAGTTTGCGATAAATGAATACAAACTTTTCCTCATTTAAGTTAACCCCCCCCCCTGGCCAAAACCATAGTTGACTCCCTTAGGAAGACTCAGTAACCAAGGGAAAAGAAACTAAACATACCACAAACACTGCTTGTGCACTGGTGGTCGAGATGACAGCAATGACAATAAATAATAAAGATTCTACAAGAGAAGAAAGATAATCTACACATCCTGCAAGACCAGCTATCCTTCTTAGCCCCACCTTAGCACTGAAACAAATTATTTATTTATATTATTATTACATAGCTATAATACATATAGATATAATTCATCATTATAATACATAAATATGAAGTTATAAAAACAATAAAATACAATTTATCTCGTGACAGTGTATAATGTAAAGTTTATTGACTAGTTTTTAGGGAGTAAAGAAGCACTTTTCACTCCCAAGGGAGTAATAGCTGCTTTTCACTCTCTTGGGAGTAAAAAGTAACTTTTTCTCCCTTGGTAATAAAAAGTGTTTCCTATAATTGGGTTATTAGAGCCAATTATATCAATTTTTTAGGGGAGTGGTACTCTCTAAATTTATACAGGTGACCGATCAATTTTTCTGGGGGGTGGCACCCCTAAAATTTATTAGGGGGACTCGACCAAAAAAAATAATTTTTCATTAGCTCAAAATCCGTTTCAGGTCAAAAGAGAAGATGTTTGGAGGAATGATTTTTTTGGGGGGGGGGAGCAGCACCCCAAAAATGTATACTTGTAAAAGATCCCTAACCTAAAATAAACCTAGGTTTAGGCAAAATTTAGGACCCTCAATAGTAGTTTATATTAAATTATATTTATGTTTTTGCCTTATAGATTCGACAGCAGGAAAGCCTGGTCTGGCAGTGGGGCACGTGTTGTTTCTATTTGAAGCTATAGAAACTTAGAGTAAAGTTGTGGCTCTTCTGAGGATTAGACGTAAAATGCCTGCACTAGGACTCATAAGGCAGAACACTATCTATTGTCTAAAGGAGTCAACAAAAAAGGCCCAACAACTCGGCCTACTTGCAAGGTGATCTATATCACCTCTCCCTTTTTTTTTTTTTTTTTTTACGCTTTAACCCGTAGGGTCATTTAGCGTTTTCTCCTCACTCAAATCTCACTCAACATTAACCCCTGAGTTTGTACACATCCAATCATCTAGGAAGCACGCTCTCCGTACATGGTAGCACATATAACCAGTTCACAGCGTGTCCAGTTCATCCAGCCCAACCAGACTCAACCAAACTCACTGCTCTGGCTAGCATCTGCGACTAGTTCGCAGTGTGCCTAGTTCATCTAGACCAGCTAGACTCTAGCTAGGCTCACCACACTGGCTAGCGCCGACCACTAGTTCACTGTGTGCTTGTTTCATCTAGTCTTACTAGCTCCTCTGATCACATTAGTCTCACTTGACCTCGTCCTTCCAGTCTCACCAATCTCATCAGTTCCACTAGCATCACCAGACTCTAGCTAGGCTCACCGCTCTGGCCAGTCCAGCGCCACCCGACAGAGAACTCTAGCACCCAGATGTCAGCGTGTACAAACTCATTCTATAGCCCTGACCTGAAAGTCAAAGCTCCGCAGTGCTATTAGGAGACGTCTGCCTTCAAGAACCGAGCACTTTGTTCCTAGTCACTTACGTTACTCGTGTCGCCGCCATCACTTTCACTGACTAAGTTTTCGGACATACAAAGGCTCAGTATAGCTTTCCGACCTCCATCTCCCCCAGCCCGCAGAACATTAACTTTTCGTGAGCTGGAGACAACGGAAACGTGGATCCAGACTTGTCTCAGATGAAACTAGATCCAACCCCGCGTATTAGTAGCCAAGGAAACCACGTAAAACCTTGGCTGGGTTGGCCGGCCTTGAACCCTCGACCTCCAGGTCGAAAGGCGAGCGCTCTACCACTGAGCTACCGGACTCGGTCTACCTCTCCCTTATTACTACTAATACTACTGCTACTACTAGAGGAAGTAAAGAGATGAGCAAAAATTTAACCAAGAACAGAAACACTTCTCTTATGATTGCCCTTAAAGAAAATCCAAATATTTTAATATATTCAATAGACAAAATTGGAAGATATTGTTGCTAGAAGTTGCAAAAACTGATAATTGTTGTTGTATAAAAGTGAAAATAATGTGTTATTTTAACAATTTTTTTTTCGAAAGTGAACTAATAAGATTTTTAGACTCTAGGAGGATTTAATAAAAACATATTTAAATCTTTGAATACGAAGTAATATTTACTTTTGAATTGCAAATTAGTCTACTATAATAATATGAATTAATTCAGAAACTACACTATTTTTTAACAATCCGATACCAATAGCACTAAATTCTGGATATTTCACCAAGAGCTATTGTTTGACATACATAACTAATTTTATCCAAAACGAATACCCAACATTTAGTATATCAGAATACATCACCCCTACTAACTCTGCTAACCTACGTGCCAGAATTTTTTAACTGGTCTTCAGGTTCTAAATTGTCTTGGATTATTAAAAGGGAAGAAAAATTTTATTTTCTTTTATTATTTTTAGTCAAATTTTTCTTTGCCGTCTCCTTTGTGGCCATGCCGACCATTCATCTTAAATATCAATTATAGAATATTTAAGAGATAATTAATGATATTTTAATAATACATCCCATGCCCTATAAATATTTATATTAATTATATTTTTGCTCCCACAAATTTGCGCCTCCTGCAGGCCTGCACCCACAGGCCCTGATAGCTACGCCCCCGATTCATAGTTATTTGTACTAAAAGCTGAGAACTTTGAAAAAGGGCAACAAATAACATAAAAACCTAGCACTGACTCCCTAATTTGGGACTTAGCCAGTGCATAAGTACTAGCGACTATGATTGACTTTGATTCTCATAAATTCATTTCCATTTAATTTCATATAAAAATGAAAGCATAATAAATAAATAAATTAACTATTGTTAAAATATGTAGTATAGAATGCAATGTTTATTTGGTTTTGACAAGGCTAGGCCTTTTTTTTAATAAATAATTTTTCCGTCCACCAATGATCCTCCTCCTTGGAAATTAACACTTACTAGGTTAAAACCTCTCTAAGATTTCTAACTAAGAATAAGTATTTCCTAGTTGATAAATAAATTTGGAGCATTTTGCTCCAAATTGGAGCAAGGTGTGGAGTAAAAGTTCCACACCTCCGATCTCATAAAAGCACTGAATGTGGGGCTGTTTAGCAGCAGTCGGGCCTCAAAAACTAAAAAAAAATGCCAAAAATTACCTCATAAAAGACATGGAAAACACCTTAATATTTTTACTCTCGGCTTTGAAACAGAATCAAATCATCAAGGTTTGTCACAATCTATGAGGCCGTTTTTAAAACAGACGGGTTGAAATTTTGAAAAAATTACCTCATAAAAAGCATGAAAAAGATCTTCACATTATTGTTCTGTGGACTTTGGTGCACAGTAAAATAAACAAACTGAAACCATTAAGTCCTGTCATAATCTATAGGGACATTTTGAAAACAGACCATGGCTAAAGTTTTGAAAAAATACTAAAATTTAGTCCATTTTTGACATATTTAAAAAGTGCTTGAAGTAGTATAATTCAGTGATTTTTGAACATATGGAAACAAAAATACCAAACTAAAGGAGGTAAACTGAACTACCAAAATGTTCCTTAGCACCGTTTTGTCCATTTTATTCAAGATTGAATAAAACTGCTTGATCGATTTTTAAAGAATAAAAAATAAATAAATACTTTAATCTTTAAAATGCAGTAACTTGGTTACTTTGCAACCGATTCTTAATTGTGTAAAACCAAATTAAGTAACCATAATTAAAACTAAAGTTCTACACAAGTTCTATACAATTCTAAATGTATTTAAAGTTGGAAAACAGTCTCTTTTATATTTTTCGGACAATTAATACTTAAAAATTAATAATTCTATCGGTAGATAGAACCAAAAAACCAGTGTGAACATTGCAAAAATCAATTTTTCAAAGCAAGATTATTTGGTTATTTTTACGATCATTTAAAATTTAAATGATCAAATTAATAGTATATTATGTAACAAAACTGTAAATGAGATTTTAATGCTGTGAATTTTTTTTTATTCACGAGAGGAGAGAGTCAATAATTTAATTTCTAAGAAATAAAATCAATTTAGAGCCATGTTGCATATAATACTTTTTTGGGGGGGGGGGCACAGACAATAAAAAAAATAAATCAATCAATATTTTACTTTACTTACCAATTTATATAGGGGCTGCAAAGTAAAATTTTACAGCCAGCGTATATGTTTAATACCTAACATTAAAATCTTTCTTAACTTTTATGATCCCACAAAAATCATGGATATACTTGTCATATTGAAACAAAACTTAATGTTCTTATTTATAATGTAAAGGTAAATTATACTTGTACCAAATTTTAACTCAATTAGATTATTTTAGGATTTTTTAAATAACACATACAGTCATTTGATCAAAATTGAACTAATGCCAATAATGAGCATCAAACTTAGTAAGTTGGTCTTGTGAGACATTTTTCTGTGTTTTATACATTTTTGCTGAGTCATTATTGTGAGTTAATGGCGTCATAAAAAAAATATTTTCAGGATAGCACAACTACACATATAGACTGATTTCTTTACAAAGTTCTACTATCTAGCATAAATACATTGGGAACTACAATGATAACAGACACATACAGACAGACAGTCACTTGTAGATTTACTATTTTAACTACTAAGAACTCTATGAAAGGGATAATGTAAAGAACCTTATGTGGTAGTGCGTTAATTAGGCCTAAACACCTTCTATTTTCATTAATAATATTACTACAATAATAATCACCTTTGCCAAAGTTGAGTCCAAAAAAATTAGTTGTCCCAAACCCCCTCCGAATACAGGCAGATGTGGAAACAGGATTTTTAGTATCAAGTCCCAGAGTCCATTTTCCATAAAAAAAAACACTTCATTGTACTAATTTGGCTATCTGAAACAAGATAATAAGCATTATAGTATACTACACCGTTATAGTCAGTTGACAGTGTGGGATATAATGAGAGGGAGCCAATTAAGTTAATCTTAGATGTTAGAACACCCACACTATTTCATATCAGGACTATACTCAACACTACTTTCCCACGCTGTCAACTGAAATAAAACGTGTGACTGAATAAAGAGGATGTAGAAGAAGTGTCTTGGTTATTATTTTGTATTGTTTATTTATTAATTTTTAATACATAGCATTTAGCAAATTTTCATCATGTAACACAATGGTTTATGCTAAAGTCATCTAGAAATTTATATGGTAGAGATGGGGGCGGGGGACACAGTGTTCCAAATCCCAGGAATGAGGTCGTCCTAAAACAGGGGGCTAGAAGCATGAACTACAGCAACGAGCGCTAGTTTTCACCTTGTACCGCCTTTTTCAATATTGTTATCAGTGGGAGATATCATTAAATGGCGAAGTCTTTTTATGTTTATAAAGAATGTAAAAAAAATGTTTAACTAATCTACGAAAAAAAGTTATTTGTTTTAGTTGTTTGGAAGTTTATTTTGTTAAAGCTGGGCTCTGTGGTGCAGCGGAAATAGACAATACACAACTGTATTGCGTACTTAATCTACCCAAAAACCCGCAGGCTCACAAAACATGGTTACAAAAAATGTAAGAAACGCATTTTGGAAATTCTTTGGACTCGAAAAAAGTGGTACGTTGTTAATATTTTAATGATTTTCCGTGCGCCTGCAGGTTTTTGGGTAGAGTAAAGTAGCTTGGGGCTAGTAGCATGAACTACGGCAACGAGCGCTATTTAGGTCTTGTACCACCTTTATCAATATTGTTAACAGTGGAAGACATCATTAAATGGAGAAGCCTTTTTATGATTATAAAGAATGTAAAAAAGATAATTTTTAACTAATCTACAAATTACAATTAGGAAAAGAACAGCTTTAATAAGTGTTTTTTATAAACAGGAATAATATATTTCAATCCATTTGGATCATCTTCAGGAAAGACTAAAAAACATAAGTATAAAAATATTACTAAAAACATACAAAAGTACAAAATAATAAGACAATAATAATCTACGAAAAAATTGTATTCTTTTTAGTTGTTTAGAAGTTTATTTGGTTAAAGCTGGGCTCCATGATATAGCGGAAATATATACAATACACAACTGCATTGCGTACTTAATCTACCCAACAACCTGCAGGAGCCCGCAAAATCATTAAAATATTAAAACATCACTTTTTTTGAGTCCAAAGAATTTCCAAAATGCGTTTCTTACATTTTTTTGTAACTATGTTTTTTGTGAGATAGTATACTCAAAGAAAATCCAACTCTGTGTAATACGTGTTAGTATGATGACTGTAAATGTGTAACATTTCACAGTATGCTATTCAATATACTGACAACTTTCTCAATACAGTTGTGTATTGCTTATATTTCCGCTGCACCACGGAGGAAAAAAATACGATACATTTAGCATTTTTTCCATTAAAAGGACAAAAAAAATACAATAAATGCGCAAATTAAATATAGAATTCTGCAGTCATAGTTATCATGATACCATGCCTAGTTATAAATAACACAAAATAGATATTAATATTATTTCATGAAAATACTCGAAATAAGTCCCTTCGGTAATAATTAGTCGAAAGTCCCTTTAAATAAAAAAAATATTTAAAAAATCCCTGCAAGAAGGGAGCGGGAAAAAACTATGTAAACAAATCGGGTTATTTTACCCATATTTTCGGCAATATTTTTTTACATTTCTTTTGTGTAGTTTTATTTGAAAATATCATTTTTAAGATTAATTTTAAAGTAGTTTTCAAAACGATGTAATCAAAAGAAGAACCACAAACAAAGTGAACGATTGCCGGAAAGGTTTTTTCCCTACAGCGGTTATTGTGGTAGGGATTTTTTTCTTTTTTTACATGAGGGATGGCAGCGGTTTCTCTGATTGGTCAATCCCCAAAATACTTATGACCTTGGGGATTTTTAAACTATACGATAGACTGTATATCACATACTGTGTTCACAATGAACACCATTTGAGTCTAAAATAATATTTATATATCTCAAATAATACTATTCTGGGTTCTGAAATAATAGGCGTTTATTGAATTGTTCAATTCATGACCTATTTCATTGAGAAAATTATTGTTTTCTCATTATAAGTCAAAACACGATTTAAGAATGCCATTTTTGATCGTCAACTTATTAAAACAAGGAACTTACCAAGCAATCATAAAACACGACTTGAGAATGACCAGATAGACAAAAACGTCTTAAACAAAGAATTTGTTTGCTGTTACAGCTCTAAACAACTTCTATATTTTGTAGCCTTAATAGGAATAATAAATAATTTGTTGTTTGATAAATTAAATATTTGTCGACCGAAGCTCAGGTTAAGTACCAGTCAGTTAAGTACCAGAAAATCACTGAAATACGAATATAAATTAAGAATAAATGGATTCAGTTTGCAACGAGCTAGCACTGGCTGCTGAGAAAAAGAACTTCACATGTACCGAAAACTAAAAAGCTGGAAAACTCGAATTTTAAATCAATAAAAAACATATTATTATCTAACATAATTACAATTTACAGAAAAATCTAACATTTACTGTAAAATTTACAGTAAAATCTATCTAAATAAATACGACTCACTACATAGACTAATAAATGGTTGTTGCTCAGCCCTTAGCTGGTCAAGTTAAACATATAATTTTAATTTGTACTTCAATTTTCTAAGCATATACCTAAACATAAAAAATAATAATATCCAAAAATAGTTGGGAATACCCGCTCCGGTTTCCGCGTTGTTTACAACCAAAGAGACTAAAACTAGTTTTAGTCTCATTGTTTACAACAAACATTTATAAATTCGTTTACAAATTTACGGCGGTTTACTAAAAACAGTTTTTACATTTTTCTCCATACGTAATTTAACTAAATAAAGATCCATAAAACAGTCCCCGAACAGTATTTAATATTTAACCTCGGGAGTTTTAAAAGCAAAGAGACTACTTAGAAACTATAAGTAAGTAAGCATAACTAATTCTTACTTACAGTGTATTAGTCTCTTTGTAGAAAAGTAAGTGATTGCGCTTAAAATCCTAACTATGGTCGTATGCTGAACAGATGAAACTAGATACAAAAAACCATCTTTATTAAATCTAGTTGTTCTTTCCGGAAATTAAGCGATACCTCGCCTAATTTTCTAGTCATATCAGATAGTTTATTAGTTATATTAGATAATTATATACTTCGTTCACACTCGAGGTTTGACAGGAGCTTCAACCCCCGGGGTATCGTAAAGTCTAAACGATAGGTTAAAAAGTACTGTGTGAACAGTTGGGGTTAAACCCCCTGCTAATTATTATTAAAGTAATAATTAGATAGTAACCAAAATTACAAATTTTATAAATAAATATTTATTTATAAAAAAAATGATATAATTTAAAAATTCATAAAACGATGCTAGGAAAGCTGAGCATTAAACATTTCTGGAATATTCTAGAATCTTACTGCGAATTTTAAATTTTCTAACATGTTAATTAAATTACAGTTTAATAGAAAGACTAGAATTGCTTTGGATGAAAAATTGAAATGAGAAAATCGTAACTGCGCAGTTTGCTACTTTTAAACAGTATCTTATAATTATAATAATATATTAATATTACTAATAAAAAATCTATTAAACCTAATATAATTATTAACAGAATAATTAGGGGTATTTATGTAGAGCGGGTCAGAACATGTTAATACACGTACGGCGTATGGTACATTTGACTCCTTGGTATAAATTACCAATATGGCGTCTAATACAATTCAATTTTACTCAAATTAGTTCTATATTTTCACCAATAAATAAATACACAACACTATTTTATGTAGTAGGATAGATTTTAATCAATAAAATAAATTACGTACCTGAAATAACTAACAGCACGATGTGAACGGGTCGGAAGTCAAATCCAAAATGGCCGCCTGAACGAAATCTTCAATCCTTAATAACGAACCCTTATTATTTTTTTTCTAACATTATGTATTAATTATTTATATTTAGCTAATAAAATATTTTTTAAAATTTATTTATTTAATTATATTTAATTTAAAACATTTTTTTAAATCTCGAGCACAGCAGAGCTAGAGTCATGTCACGCGATGTTTTTTTCATTTCTTACAAAACAAAACAAACGTATTTAATCTTTGTTTTAGCGATTTTTTATGGAAAAAAAATTCGCTAATGAGGTGATTTTAAATCAAACTTAGTACATAAATCAACCTTGTAGAGGACACGAATCCTAATGAAAACTAGGCTTTTGTGACGTCATTAACCCATAATCAGCAAAATTTTCAAAAATCGTTGAAATTCAAGGTTAAAAATTTTGGCCGAAAAAATCTTGGCACTGACGATAATTTTTTCTAATCATATTTACACAACTTAAGTTTATAACTAATAAATCATTCTGGGCTAATTTTCTTTGCAATGCATGTTTTCTTGCTTAACAATCCAGGTTTTGTTTAAGTTACCACTTAATGTGTTATAACCTGAACAATAGCAACTACTTGTAACACAATATTTCCGTACTTTTTTTTAAAAGGAAATGCTAAAACGTTTTCAGAATTATGATGAACTGAGCTTTATAGAAGCGCTAAAATTGATTTGCTATGTCGATGTTGGATGTCCAAAGTTTAGTCTAACCTGTGAAATGCATATGCGCTTAGTACAAAAATTGGTTACAAGTAGTTATGATATTGCTCAGGTTAAAACACATTAACAGGTAATTTAAGCTAAATCTTGGATTGCTGAGCCAAAAAGGATTCATTGCAATGAATATTGGTCCGGCTTGCAGAACTCCGCACCAGGTATTTGTATTTCATCAATGGATTTTAAAGGCGATACCCCTGAGTTTAAATTTACCAATGGCTTCTCCCCTAAAAAATTGGTGGGATCTTAGAAACTAAACATTTTTATCACATCTCCGTTGCGATAGATCTGTGTTGACAACAATAATAAAGCCTTCTCACAAACTACGCTACAAACCCACCATTTAGCAAGGATTGTCTTCGTTTCATACCATCCTCAGACCCACCTATATCAAACTAACTGATGGAATCTTCCAAGAATTAAAAAAAAATGCAGTAAAGTATTTCAGAATCAACTATCTGTTGATTAAATCCCTAACTACATAGCTAGGAAAAGTGATTCAGACCTGTGCTAGTATCTGTTGATTAAATCCCTAACTACATTGAGAGGCCTGAAACATCTTTTTGGGGCTCTATGTAACCTCCTTGAAGAGGAAATTAAGGTTAAAATAAATTAATTAATTTCGGTTTCTCGCACATTGTTTGTTTTAATTTGTTTTTAACGTTTTAGTGTATTTTTGTTATTTGTGTTATTATTTGATTATATTTAAAAGCCAAGGTAGTCAGGTTACTTTTTCAATGTTTCAAAATTTAACCTAAAGGACCCCTTAAATCTATGTTATGGGATCCAATTAAAACGTAAGGACACTTTGCGGCATGATATATCCAATCCTGTGTTCCTATTGGCCGATGACAGATTCAGTTCCTTAACATTCCGTTCATTTGCAGGCACATAATTTAAATTTATCTAACGTAAACATAACATAGCTGGATGTCTTTCTGCCACATTTCTATTACCAGGTTCTATACTCTATGAATTATATTCTGTTTTCTATCTTATTATCAAGTCTAATTTAATTATAATGAAACATTTTATTGTTCATTAACTTAATGAAAATAAAGACTTATTTATTTATGCTCTTTCAATAACTGTATTATCTGCCTCTGTAGACTCACTCGGTCGTATAGTACTGGACTTCGGCACGGGAGGTATGGGGTTCACAGCCCGGCTATGCTCTTTTTTATATTTGTTGTAAAAAGATTTTGCAACTTTAGCTTTACTTTGAGCATAGTAGATGTACCCGAGGTGGTTCCCGGGGCCGAACACCCTGAAAAGGGATAAACGGGCATTATTATAATTATTAATACTGATTTACCTAAATATAGGTGTAAACTGAATATAACAATCTTAACAACTTAATTCACCAGCAAATTTCTCTGCAAAGTTAAGAACACCCAAATACTAAATATATTTTTTTTACAATAAATTTCAAATCTAATATATTTTTCACAAATATCAATCTTTATTACTATTTACAAAGAATTTTTAACAATAATTAAAAGAAATCGTGGTAATAAGGGTAAAGATAATTTTAAATAAAAAACTGGAAAAATTTAGGCCTCTGCCTCCAAAACAAAAGATAAAATAAACAAAATAGTAAAGACTATATATATTCTTTAACATTATCTAGTTAGCATTGGAAGTCGGAAGGCTATTGTGGGTAACTTAGAATAATTATTACATATTGTTGTTATCTGTTTTATATTTGTATTTAACTAAATATTTTATCAAATTGAATTTATGCCTATAGGTTATATTATGAATTTTATACGACCTTTAAGCTGTAAAAGCACAACATGAGCTGAATATTTCTTAAATCCATTTGTCCAGAATCGCCAAAGAAATTTGGTTAGTTGATTGATGCTCTCATTAAATGTAAACTTAACAGTCCAAAATTTTTTTAATATTTAGAAATTTATACTAAATCGAAGGATTTTAGAAGCTTATTTAAGGAATAACCTTAAGCAGAACACACCTGCGATCAGATATGTTGATGCGTTAATCTAAAAAAATAAAACAGAAGTCAAATAAAACATTGAATGATCCAAGTTAACATTCAGAAGTTTACAGTGTACTCGTGAAGATATCCATGACAAAAACACATCAAGAATTTAACTTCCTCCATCCAAAAACTGTGAACTTTTAACAGGTACATTATTGTCTTTTATGATCTACCTAAATGAGATATTTAAATAATTTTTAAGTGTTATACCTGGGCGGGGTATTTGAATCAAGTTTTGTTAATTTTTTATTTATTATACAATTTTATATATTATATAATATTTAATAAATATACAAACCTATCACATGCATCTAAAAAGATTTTATATTACCAGACTGCAGTTCGCTAAGCCCCATTACTAAGTAAGTAATAAATTGATTTATTTTATTTATTGTTTTATACATAAATATATTTTATTACGGGAATTAAGCTATTTTGTTTTAATGTTTTAAATTATATTATTGCTAATTAAGCTTGGGTCACCTCTTTATCTATACTTAAATTCTATCTCCTATTTTGGAGGAAGGGTCTAAAAAGAAAATATCAGTCAAGAGCCCAGTCAAGACTATAGAAGAAACGTAAATATGGCACTTTATTAACCACTGTAATAATTGGAATGTACAATAAAATATTTTTAATAATTAAATGACAAAATATAAATAAATATGCTCTTAAATTAAAAAGATATTTTAAGAGTTGATTTAATCAATGTAAAATCAACAATATGATTGACTTAATTGGAAGCCTAGCTGAACAACATTTTCAATTGCCCTAACTAATGAATGTTAAATACATTAGTAGCGGGATCAACTGAAAACTTACATCTTGTCATTTAAAGAGAGTTTTGAATTTCTTCGTCTTTTATCAAAGAAGAAAAGCATATCAAACTAAAATAAAATAAAAATATGACCCTAATTTTATTTTTTTAATGTTTTATTTAATTGATATGAATTAAAAAATCTTAGTAAATTTAAGAGCAAATAGTAAAAATATTTTATTACTAACATAAATAACAATTATTTAATAACAGCCAACAATTTTATATAAATATTTTTTTAAATAATAATTGTAAAATAAAATATTTTTTTATAAATATATGTTTAAACACAAAATACAAGTTTTGATGGCGAATTTTGGTATATTAAAAAATGCTTGGTTAACATAATTAAGATACATTATGAAATGTACTTCAAGATGCTCTGTAGTGTATTATGTTAAAAAGTACCCCTATGCATTTTTATGTTTAATATGTTATATTTAAGAGTTGTATTTTTCATTACAGCTCATTTTATATTTTGCATTTATTAGAGGCCGACAAATATAAGTTAGGACAAGTGAGACGGCATCGTTCGATAAACAGGGGATTCGGGTTCTATCAAAAACATATCATATTAATCTGTTTTAATCAGAAATAGTTTTTTAAAACGTTAATGTTTGACATGTAGAATAAAATCAAAATAAATATGTTATATGGTGGAATTAGAAAAAGCTATGGAATTATATATATTGGAATGATGAATTGGAATAATTGGAAACGATGAAATATAGAACAATAAAAAGTTGTTTAAGTTTTATGACGTTGCTATGGAAACTTATTACTTGTATTACAGTATGAATACAGACTATACAGTATTCATGTGTATTTGGTGATTGATTTTTGTTCTCATCTTTCATAAAGCTGTTTTTTTCTCGTAATTAAGTTAGTTATATTTGTCGACCTCTGGTGCATATTATTTTACCACTTTTAACATTAGAGGTCAAATACATTTTAAGACTTAGGGAAGAGCTTGGGGGATACCAAGCGCTTATAAATGTAATTTTAGCCCCTCCTAAATTAGCCTACTTTTTTTCAACGCTTGATAAATAAGACTAACCAAGGACTTACTCCAACCTCTCTCCCATTATTTTTAAATTCTGATTTTGGTGGAATAAAGAAAAAGGCAATACTATTTACGTATTACAGATTAGATATCAACAAAAATAAATAAATAAATGACCTTCAGTGTCTGGTCATCTACGAATATATATTAATATATATATATATTATATATATATATATATATTATATATTATATATATATATATATATATATTATATATATTATATATATTATATATATATATATATATATATATATATATATATATATATATATATATATATATATATATATATATATATAATATATATATATATTATATATATATATATATATATATATAATATACAATTCTGCCAGAAAAATCTAAAATAATCACCAAATTTTAAAACAAAAAGAATAAAATATTTTTTTTTCAGAAATTCCCTCCAACAAATTTAATAATAAATCCTAAAAACTACGAAAATTAACAATTTTATACTTATTAATAATAAAACCTAAATTTGAGGATAAAGATAAATCAATTTGGAACTTTGATGGAGTTCTCATTATAGCAGGGTGCAATGGCTAGCATGCCACTCAGAAAATACATCTTAGAGTAGAAAATTAGTTTAATTCTTATCAAGTGACAAGTGTATGTCATGAAATAAAAAAATAGTCAATCGAGTTTAAATCTGGCACAAATTTTGCTTCCACATACTTTTTTAATGTATTATTTATTTATCGTGGAGGCTTAATTAAACATTATTAGCTCTACGCAATAACTATGATTGACATGGAAAGGGAAACAGCATAGAGGTAAACATCTTTTAAATTTGAAATGTTTTTTTTAATATTTATTGGGACAGTTTTTGATAGACTGTTATTTATTCTTTTTATTTAACAGTTATAAATCAACTAGATACATAGACCAAACCAATAACATCGATCATTGTATACCTAAAAACGTTTTTAAATTCAATCCTAAATAACATCAAACCTCCAAATTGACTTACCTCAAAATTGAAAAGTAACATTTATAACATATATATATATTTTTTCTTACAATCCATATACAAAAATTGGTATTCAATTAGTTTATCTATGACACACAAAATATATATTTTTTATTTACAATATTTATATTAAGGTATCATTAAATTTGTCACTACTATAACAGTATATACTACTTTGCCTTATAAATTTATAGAAGTAAAAGTAATATTTAATACTTAAAGTAGTGTCCATTTAGTGATACCACTTAAACTGCTCACCATGAAGAAATGCATCTGATATATTTTATAGTTTTAATTGTTTTAAACGCTACAAACAAGTCTGAAATCCAAAATTTCTTCAAGATATCAATAGGCGCGGTCGAATATCTAGCACGTTGGATCACCACAAACTTTTTATAATTTTTTTTTCAAATTTTTCAGTAATTAGCCAGATTTGTGATAAATGAAGCCTATTTCCGTAATCTGCACGCTCTTTTTGTTAATCTCAGAGTATTTACATTCACTCAACGATTTATTTTTAATCTAACTTGGTACATACATAACTACTGTTAGACGTCAATGTTGACATGTCAAAATATAACACAAATATTGACGTCTAACAGTAGTTATGTATGTACCAAGTTAGATTAAAAATAAAACGTTGAGTGAATGTAATACTCTTTGAGAAATACCAAAAGAGCGTGCAGATTACGGAATAGGCTAATTACTGAAAATTTTGGAAAAAAAATTATAAAAAAAAGTTTGTTTGTGACTCAACGTTTTAGTATTCGACCGCGCCTAATAATAATTCAGGAAAATGAGCTTTTTATGTTCTGTGCATCAAAATTTTACACTGAAGCTTTATTAGAATTTTTTAGAGCATTCCAAAAAAACAAATATTTAATTTTTAATTTAAATTTTATTACATTCAGCAATAAAATTCACTAAATGGCTGAATACACCAATTTTTTAAAGCTTAGATACTAATTTTCCCTAAAACTGAGCCTGACGGAAAACTTTGGACTTTAGACTTGATTATCAGCAACATAGAACCCAGAAAGATCATGTTAAACATTCCAGATGCCTTTATAATAAGCAAAACATTATTATGAATGATATAAGTTGTCTTTTTAAAAATTGAATATTAAATTTAATCAGATGAAAGATAGAGTATGACAATAGTTTACTTAGAAACATAAAGTAAATAATCAGGTAGGCAAGAAACTCCTGAATGGTAAAACTATAGAAAAACATTTCAAATAAAGAATCATCAAAGAAAAATTACTACACAAAAAGATCAATATAATGTTAATGAATCTTTTGTTAATGATTTAACAATATTGGAACAAACTATACTATAATTTAGTCTAACTTCTACTTTGCTTTCACATTAAAAGGGAAGAGGGGAACCACTTTTTCCAACCCTGTAAGTCACCTACATGTTTGAGAACTTAGTTTACAACAAACTCACGTATTTTGTAATGCAAACATAGTGAGCCAGAAAAAGTTCCAACATTTTAGAGTATGTTACCATATTAAAATGAGTATGTAATAACGCAGTTACATCGGCTTTCAACATTTTAGAATAATAAGTAAATACAAACTACACAATATATATATAATATATATAATATATATATTATATTATATATATATATATATATATAATTATATATATATTATATATATATCTGATGTGTGTGTTTTGTATACAAATATATATTTATATCTCTCTCTAAAATAACATTGATTTCAAATGTATATGAATAAATAAAATGTATATTGTATCATAAATATTTTTTTTTATTCTATGTTGTATTATTATTACTAGAGTAAAAGTATTTAAGGTTGCTCTTGTTATATTGTGTCGGGGTCGGGTGACAGTGCTAGGCCTAAACCTAAATCACATGTAAAGCATTTTTCTTATAATTTTTATTATTTAAATAAACATGTTTAAAAACTTAACATTGATTTCAACAAAACTGCTTTAAAAATTAAGTCTAAATTTAATATTAAACAGATAAAAAGACAACAATTCTTAACAATACACTTAACAATAAAAAGTTTTATAATAAACATAGTTTTTACTTTTTTTTAAAATATTTATAAATTTAATATTTGTGGACGGATTATGTGGAATGATATATTTGTTTAAAATAAAAAAGAAGAGTACTTATTCTAGATTGTATTATTAAGACCTTCAAGTATCTATACAGCGACTTATTAAAGAAAACTATGTAAATAAATAAGTGCTTTTAAGGAGTTATACGGCAATAACTCCTTTACGTTTTTTTTATTAAACATAATGATAAGGGTTAATCTTTACAGAGGTTCTTTATAACCAAAATCTTTTATTTTATGACCACATTAAAAAAACCATTTTTTTAATGTGGGCTGTGATCTCTATACTAATATCCCACTAAAGCTGTCAGCAATAATATTAGCTCTACATTTAAAATAAAACACGAGGTATACTTAACATTCACCAAGTACTTTGAAGGACTTAATTTAAGAGGTGGACAGAAACAGAAAAAAATAAAAAAGCTTGGAGTTTGTAAGGGATTTATGATTTAACTACAATCAATATGGACAAGCTAGAATATTGAGAAGAAAAATGGCCATTATAGAGCAGTTATGACCAAACAATTCTTTTACAATCTAACATTTTAAGAACAGACAGGTTATTTGGTATTTATGTAGCGTCAATCCTGCCCAAGCTAAGACCTAAAAGTTCTGTCTGTCTAATAGATGATTAAAAAAAGTTCTTCCTCAAAAATCTAGTACAGAATAATATAAATTAATAAGTCATTAGAGCTATCTCCAAACTTTTCAAAACTTACATAAACATATACTTTTACAAACTGGTGCATTCACTGTATACTTTAGAAAAACCAACAACTACAATGTTTTACCAAAACACAACATAGCATTCGTAACGTAGAGATATTATTACTAGAGGGGCCCTATAGGTTACATTTTGAAACATCGAAAAAAGAAACCTGACCACCTTTGCTTATAAATATAATCAAATAATCAGTATAAAATTACAATACCTTATATAGGAAAACGTTATAAATACAAATCAAAACACAAACAATGCTCGGGAAGACGATAACAATTGATTTATTATAACCTTAACTCACTCTTAGAGGAGGTTTCAATGAGGTTACACAGAGCCCCTGAGAGTCCCAAACAGATGTTTCAGGCTTTTAATGTATTTAGATAGGCTATGCCGCCACCCTCTAGTATATATCTCTATGATTCGTAAGTCTAACCATAACAAATATACAAGTGCGTATAATGCTATTGGTTTTACCTATAAATTGCCAGACAGTTTTAAGTATGCAATCGAAGAAAAAACTTTAATTTACAAAAAAAGTTAAACGTTGATTAAAGGTAAGTAAGTCAATGTTTGGTTCAGTTAACCACTCATATCATTTAATTATCATATTAATTAATTGTTTTAATTTAATTTTTATTTCAACGACATTTTAAAATTGTAGAATAATTAATTTTGTGACAATATTATCAATATAATTACTGTTTGTAATGAAACAACTAAATTTCTTTATTCTTGTATTTGATGCAAAAATCTAATTTTGCCAATGTCGTGCAACCTTTAACCAAATTCCCATAGTGAACTATAGTTAATTGTTGGATTGTCCATCAGTATAAGCCATGCTTTGAATAAAAAAATACATAAAACAATCAAATCTTAACGGTCAAATAAGTAGTAGTTTAAAATAAACATATTTATTTACATTCAATTCAAATAAATAATTTTTCTTTTATTCACTTAATTAAAAAAGCTATTTAAAATAAATTATTTAATTTTTATTATTTCATAAAAATAATAAATATTATGTCTACAAGCAATAAAAACTTTATTTATACAAATTTATACGTAAAGTTATTTAAAATGTAATTATATTGCATTACATACTTGTACATTGTTTACAGAATTTGAAGGTTTATCCTAGAAATTTGTTATATATTTAGTTAATTAGTTATTTATTAGGTTCCGTTATTGATATGGTCAGCTGACAGCCCCCAGATATTATTATATATATATATTATATATATTATATATTATATATATAGGATTACTAGAACTATAATCCTTTATGTTATTAAAGTATACATAAATAAATTTAAACTAATCATTGTGAGGAAAATAAGTATTTAACTCTTATTTAAAAAATTTCCCTTCAAGTATTTTTCCCCATAGTCTACATTCTTTTCATAATTTAATTAACTTAAGATTCCTAATAGAAGGTGTTAACAAACTTGTTTAATTTAATTGTAATTTTAAATCTTACAGACATAAATTTACAATATACCAAATAATAACATCAAAAGTGTTTATAACTTATATTTTATTAAAAAAAAAACTCTTCAAGATAAATATTGTGGCTAGTGGCAACACTGCACCTGGGGTAACCTAACAAAATATTGAACCTTCCTCCCCGGCCATCGTTTTTCGTTCTGTTACCATGCGAGCGTTAAAATGCCAGGCCACGGGACCATGAATTTTATTACCTATTCATTCATAAAATTGTGTTTAAGTTTAGTTTATTAAACCTCACATTGAATAATATTTATTTTTATTATTTATTTTAAAAATAATACATTAAGAAAGCCCGCTCTAAATTATTAATAAACTCTTGCTTCCGAAGAGTCCGAACACATGATTATGTTTAAAAATGCATTTAAGAGTTTCTCCCAGGAAACCCTAGTTTGAAATTGGATAATATATTTTTTTTAATTTTTTAATTCTTCTAAAATAACTGGTTGTGACATTAAAAAATAAATAAAATAAAAGTTCCGTCATTTTTGTATTATTATTTTTTAATGTTTTGATATTAGAAAAAAATTATTTTTGTTGAAAGTTGGAATTAACATTATAAATAACCAAGTGGTTTGCAGTGCAGAGGGGAAATAATTTGAGGAACCAATGGGATCACTTTAAATTGTTTAGTTGCAATGATGCTATGCTTTATCAGCCTTAAATAACGCCATTACTTATTTTCACAAATAAATATTTTTTTTACCAATAGGCTGAAAGTTATAAAATAATATGAGGTAATGTTTTGCTGTCGTACTTTATCGTCTCTATTTTTCAATTTTTTAGAAAGGTGGTTGATTATATATTTGCTAGGATTATAACTTCTTTGACTTCTCTCTTTTTTGTGTAATTGTTGTTTAAAAATCTTTGAAATATTTTTAAAAAGCCAAACAGATTTTGTTAACACCTAACAGGGTTGATCCTATGCTAGGAAGTTATTTGTATGGCGTTTGCGATCCGATTATCACCGGTTATTGTAGCAACGTACTGACGTTGCAACGCGTTGGCGCTTTGTCAACAATCCTCTTCTTCCATAACGAGACGTTGAGTGTCCTTACCAGTATCGACGGTGTTGGGATCCAACTCTTTATGTTTAAACCTCATTAGATCTAATTTTTGTTGTTTTTTACTACCTAAAGATACTTGTGATATACTAGATGGAGTCAGCACCGCGCTACTTGGTTCCGCAGTGCCCAACTGTAATAAAATTAAATAATGTACAATTTAGGAGTTAAAAATGTAAGAGTTAATGAAAAATAATGATTTATGAGTAAAATTAGTTAGACGTAATTACAGAGGGAATACCGAATTTTTAATTAGTTTATAATATGAAACTTTATGCTTATATAAAATGCTTATTAAAAATAAATAGTTATATTAACGAAAGTTAAAGTGAGGTCTGAGAGGTGTAATGATTAGCATGTGTGCATGCCACCCAGACAGTTAGGGTTCAATCCCAGTTAGGGTCAGGGCCTCTAGGATTTTCATATGAAAAATAGAAATCCTTAAGCCCTTTAGAAGGGATGTTAAGCGGGTGCATCTAATCCAGTGCGATGTCAGGTACTCAAAAAGATCTTATTTAATATTTAGGACTCTCGATAGTAGTTTATGTAAATATATACACATTTCTGCCATAGGTTTTGAGAGTAAGAAAGCTTAGTGCGGCAGTGGGACACGTGGTGTTTCTGTTTAAAACTATTGGCACTTATAGAAAAATTATGGCTCCTCTGTGAAAATCCCTGCACTAGGACGCATAAAGTAGAACATTATCTTCTATCAAATCCGATGAAGTCATACTATTAAATCTGATTTAGCCAAGAAGCAAATATTCCTGACTAAATCTGAATTAAATCTAACTCTAAGGAAGCTAGCAAAAAGGGCCCAATAACGTGGCCTTCTTAATAAGTGGTTTCACCTCCCCTTAATTACTATCACACTAGTTAGAATTGAAGTAAGCACTTAAAGTTTGAAAGTAAACTTTCAACCTTACTTAGTTAATACTTAACTAAGTATTAAACCTCTTTGCTTTCTTGCTCTCAAAACCTATGGCAGAAATGTGTATATATTTTACATAGACTACTATCGAGAGTTAAGTTAACTAGGTTAACCTCCAAAAAACCCGACAAATAATTTTTCACTTAACTGATTTTTATGTGGTTTTCTTATGACTTTGAACATACATCTATAATAGATTAGGGTCATTTCATACCAAATAAACTCAGATACAATTTATCAAAAAATCTTTGATAGGAACAGAGTAAAAAGTGCCTTTTTCACACTTTTAGTCACAAGACAAGTTATGAGCTACTGTATCTAATCCCATGGAGGTCCCAAAATGAAACTTGGTGGACATTTTACTGAGTCAAAACTTCTTTTAGGCACATTTTCAAAATTTAAAAAATATCTATTAAGTTGCTTATAGTTAATGAGCAGCTATAGAGAATTTTAGATACAGCCATTTTTGTAGTCAAAGAAATGTTGAAAAATTGATTTTTTTCGGAAAATTTAACACGTTACTACCTGTCAGCCAAATTACATAACATAAATGACATTGAGTCCAAAAATGTACTTTTTGTGTTGATTTAACATAGCACACATTGGACATATATGTATATCCCCTAGATATTTTTGAAACTAAATTTAACTTAATAAAAAATATTACAATATTACCCTAAGCACTAACACATAGGAACTCCACTGAAAACATAAAAGCCTGTGTTTTTTCAGGCTTAACAAGAAAACATTTTATAAATGTGTCACATATGACCATAAGGAGCAACACCCACAAAATTTATAAGGGGGTGGTGTAAAATATTTTTTGTACAAAAAAAACATTGGCTCAAAATCCTTTGGGGCCAAAAGAAGTTGTTTGGAGCAATATTTCTTGGGTCAGCACTACAAAAATTTATTAAGACTACCCGACCAAATTTTTTTTTTGGGGGGGGGGGGGGGGGTGACACCACCTAAATGTATAATGAGGGGTCCAACCCAAAAAATAAAATACAACAAAACTTAGGAAAATAAGAATTTAACAATAACTAAAAGATATCAATATCTGGAGATAATAATTTGTATGCACCTTGGGAGTAAAATGCTATTTTGACTCGGCTTCACCTCAGGAGTGAAACACATAAATCCTGCAGCTTTGCCATGTTAGTTATTTAAATGCTCTGGGTCCCCTCGATTTTTGCCTTAAGGACCAATTAAATTTAAAATTTACCAAATTCTTACCAATTAAATTGATAAGAAGTAGTGCAATATTAATCTTACTATTTTAAGGTACTTAACACTATGAATTCCATAGATTATACAGGGTGACTTACTCTTAATGGGACAAAATAAAAATCTTGATTCTATGGACCAGGATGAACAAAAATGTCATGTAAGCATAGGGTCGATTCTCAATAGTTCTCTAGAAAAATCGATATATCGAATTATTCGATACTTTACTATCTAATTCTCTAAAACGATCTACAACTTGAAAACTACTAAAGCTAAAGAGATGCGGTTTTCACTATTCTCAAGGACATTAAATTCCCTTTAAAATGGTATACTTTATGTCGCAATCATCACAATTAAACTTTAATTTATTTGCATTTAAAATAAAATTTTTTATTAGTACTAAAAATGTAAAAAATTTTAAATGCCAAAATCTTCGATATTGTGTTGAAACCTAAAAATCTTAAAAACAGCCTCATTCCATACCCTTTAAAATGATATAACAAAATCTATGGCTTGTTTTTAACTTTAAACCGAGATATTCTTAAAAAAACTTGATGTAAGTCGCTTAGATTCTAAATTATTCACTATGTAACAAAGACATTTACATTTAAATTATTTCAATTTGATTTACAAAATAAACTTTATTTTTATTAGTTATAAACTATATTATTAATTATTCTATGTTTGTGTAGCTTTTTCAAATTTGTGCTGCAGTTGTTGCAGCTCTTGACTCATGCACTTTTAGCATCAGGTCATCTCGATTTTTGGGGCTTGCCTGTATACTTCATCTTCATTGCGCCCCAGAGAAAAAAATCTAGTGGTGTAAGATCAGGAGATCTCGGAGGCCAGACTATTGGTCCCTCTCGTCCAATCCAGCGATTTGAATAATTTTCATTCAGCCCCACAAAATCGAGATGACCTGATGCTAAAAGTGCATGAGTCAAGAGCTGCAATACTGCAGCACAAATTGAAAAGCTACACAATCAGTGTTAAAGAAGATGTAGACTATGTATTAGAGTTGAAGGAGAAAGATTTGAATCTCACTTATGATTTACATGAAGAATGATTTTTAGTTCCCCTTGCAGTAAAAAGTTATTTATTTATTTATTATTTAATTAAGTATAAATATACCTATTACTTTGTATTCTTTCAACAAAATTCTTCAGGAGATGTTTTTGTTGCATTGTTTTATTATAAGAGACTTCAATTAAGTTTTTTAAGCTATATGGGAGTGGAGGGAGGGGGTTGATTATCTTCTATGATTAACAAAACATAGAATAATTAATAATATAGTTATAACTAATAAAATAAAGTTTATTTTGTAAATCAAATTGAAACAATTTAAATGTAAATGTCTTTGTTTACATAGTGAATAATTTAGAATCTAAGCGACTTACATCAAGTTTTTTAAGAATATCTCGGTTAAAGTTAAAAACAAGCCATAGATTATGTTATATCATTTTAAAGGGTATGGAATGTGGCTGTTTTTAAGATTTTTAGGTTTCAACCATAAGTTAACAAATATCGAAGATTTTGGCATTTAAATTTTTTTACATTTTTAGTACTAATAAAAATTTTTATTTTAAATGCAAATAAATTAAAGTTTAATTGTGGTGATTCTGACATAAAGTATACCATTTTAAAGGGAATTTAATGTCCTTGAGAATAGTGAAAACCGCATCTCTTTAGCTTTAGTAGTTTTCAAGTTGTAGATCGTTTTTAGAGAATTAGATAGTAAAGTATCGAATAATTCTATATATCGATTTTTCTAGAGAACTATTGAGAATCGACCCTATGCTTACATGACATTTTTTGTTCATCCTGGTCCATAGAATCAAGATTTTTATTTTGTCCCATTAAGAGTAAGTCACCCTGTATAATAGCCTGTTTTCTGTCAGTCTATCAACAAAACATTATTTTAGAAATGTGTCATATATGACCATTTTACTGTCCATAAAAACTAATGTAAGAACATAAATAAACCAGCTAACTATTCAATAAAATCAAGCTCAGATAGCAAAAAGGTTAACGCAGTATAAGAAATAATAATTTGTTGACGAGGACTACTTTCAAGATATTTTTTGATTAAAAAAATTATAATGGAACAATACTTAGATTAGTAATTAATTTTAAATTGAGCATTAAGTAATAATATAAGTGAATATTCCATTGACCGAAAATTTAGCCAACTTCGTTGCAAGAAATAGTATGTTGTTAGTTGGTGGTAGCATTAGTTAAGACCACCAGAAAACCGGCTTTGCAGCCATCAGTTATTAAGCCATTATTTGTAGTGCAATATTAATCTTACCATTTTAAGCTACTAAACACTATGAATTCCATAGATTATATAATAAATATAAGTTTTTATTAATTAAACTGTATAATCACAGTTCGTTGACGAGGACTACTTTTAGAGCATTAAGTAATAATATAACTGAATATTCCATTGACTGAAAATTTTGCCAACTTTGTTGAAAGAAAATGTATGTTGTTCGGGTGGTAGCATTAGTTAAGACCACCAGAAAACCAGCTTTGCAGCTATCAGTTATGCTCCTTCGCTATATATTATTTTAAGATATTAACTTACCTGAGGTAAATCAGCTAAGTTAGGAGGGGGCTGCCCCTGCAATGCATCATACATTGGATTTGTAAAATCTCTTCTCATATCCGACAAACCATAATCTCCTTCTCCCTCCTAAACAACAAGTTTTAAACCAATCAGAGAAATTTTCAAGTTATCATGAGACATGGATCTAGGAACTATTTAATACATAAATACCCACACATATATGTATATATACATACTCTCATCAACAGAAACAATCTTGCTGAAAAGGTCTTTTAACCCTTCATGTTGGTTATAGCCCAGCTTTAATCAACATGTGCAGCTAAGCATTCATTTTGTTTTAACTGTTTACAAATTCTTATTAGAAGCTGATCATCCTGTATTATCTCATTCTTTGATTTTTGTATGTTAACAAATATTTTTATCTTTATTTGGAATGAGGACTACCTCTCCCTAACTGGGGGGGGGGGGTATTGGATCATAATCCGTTTCAGGTCATATGAATTTGTTTGGGACATTAATAAAAAAAATGTAGATATTTCTTTAATCATCCCCAGAATGTATAAAATACAACAAAAAATATAACAATAATTAAATGACATCAATTTCTGGAGATAAAATCTTATACGCACCTTGGGAGTAAAATACTATTTTCCCTTGCAATAATACCTCTTTGTGAACTTATTAAATATTTTAAGTTTTGTTTTTATACAACAGGTATGTTGTTATACCTGGTATATATCAAAGGTTTTTGTTGTAACATAAAAATTAAGTAGCATCGAGTGGGGTCAATGCTTGGAAAGGTGAACGCTGGGAATAAAACGAATTAACTATTTGTGGACGAGCAAAGAGAGTCCAAAGTAGTGAGGACAAACCAATCATATCTCACTGTGACGAGGAAAATGTACCAAATAATTGATTTTTTAATGTCTGCTTTTCTCTCTAAAGGGGGTAAACATTAGTTTTGCTCTCAAGTCACCCGTGGTGTAGTGGTTAAGGTATGCGGCCAATACACAGAATGAATGGACTTAAGTCATGGGTTCAATCCTAGCGCGGGCCTCTAAGATTTTTATGAGGGATAAAAATTCTGCGTACCACGTCCTTCAGAAAGGAAGTAAAGCCGGTGGTCTCGAGCCTGTGCGTTGTCAGGTACTCGTTAAAGATCCCTTACCCTAAATGAAACTGGGTATAGGCAAACTTTAGGACCCTCATTGTAGATTCATTATAATACTATACTGTTTCTGCCTTGTAGTTTAAAGTGTGTGGAGGTTTGGTTTAACAGTGAGAGCACTTGTTTTTCCCAGTTTTCACTAGACTATAAGAGTCAGTGAAAATATGTATGATTGCTTGAAAAAGCATGAGAGGAACCATAGAAATTCACGGCTCTTCTGTCTAGATTAGATGAAAATATACCTACACTTGAAATTAAAAGGAGTAGAACACTATCTTAGGGAGCTGGCAAAAAGGGCCCAACAACGTGGCCTACTTGCCTGGTAGTTACTACCACTCCCCCCATATTGCTACTTACTACTACTAGTTTTGCTCTCTCTTGACATGGACATTAATGCAAAATATTACTGAAGACAACGTTTTTTTTTTATTAATTTAAAGAGGTCTAAAAGCATAAAAAATTATGCCCGTAAACATACCTGTATATTGGGACCATTTGAGGGGAAACCAGGCTGCCCAAACTCGACATTACCTTGTAACCCTCTACTAAACGATACACTCTGTGAGTTGGTAAGACTGCTTAATACTGGACCCTTACCACTATAAAAAATGAGAATTACAATTAGTCAAAAACAATAAAAAATTGTTCTAAATATTTAATGAAAATAAAATTAAAAATAGCATGTTTTTTTACTCTTGTTAAATACATCTACACGTAGTGTGCATCATAACTCAGGAATACCACAAAAACAGGACAGTTTACTAATGATAGGTAAGGTATGAACAACCTTAAAAGTAATATAAATAAATATAATATAAGTTTAATAAATATAATAGAAGTAAATAGAAATAGCAATTAGTAATTTATTCTGTTCCATTACTTAAAGATTTTACATCCTTAGAGGGAAAAATATTGACCATATGAACAATGACGGACACATTATCTTTATTAATTTAAAAGATTCTAGCAAATTATTATCAGAAAATGGGGTTCACTATAATATTGCCTTGAGCTTGTATTGAACAGGCTTTTTAATTGGTTTGGAGTTATTCTGTTTCAGGCCAATAAAATCTTTTCATTAAACAACTTTGCATAAAACTGTAAAAGAAGTCTTTGATTTATTTGATCACACTAATGGGATAAACAAGAAGAATGACCAATGACAATCCAGTCTAAGATGTTTGTTTATGATTAAAATCATCATGATTAATTTAAGATGTTTGTTCATGATTCATAATCAAGTTTAAGATGTTTGTTCATGAATATAATCAAGTTTAAGATGTTTGTTCATGATTAATAATCAAGTTTAAGATGTTTGTTCATGATTAATAATCAAGTTTAAGATGTTTGTTCATGATTAATAATCAAGTTTAAGATGCTTGTTCAAGATTAATGATCGAGTTTAAGATGTTCCTCTAAGGTCCAGATCCATTTCCTTCAATTCAGATATCATTTCCCCTTCACTAAAAATAAATGGAAATGAATAACAAAATAACGAAACCTACAAAGGTCTATTTCTGAAGTAGAAGGCTGCGGCTGCAGCGGATAGAACCAATATCAAAGCTAAGGGTCCTAATATCGCCACTACAGAGTTGAACTGCATCGACTGTTTGTCAGCCGAATTTTCACAGTGATCACCAAAGAAGTTCTTGGGGCAGGTACAGGCTAAATCATCTGTATCTGTTTCGTGACAGAAACCACCGTTTTGACAAGGACACACTCTGGGGAGTGGTAGAGCTTCTTCTGAGGCTGAAACAATTCAATTAACATTATTACACTAACTGACTGGAATCTTCAAACCTTAATATAGAAAGAGAAGAAAGAACCGGGTTGTAGAATAAAGCTAAGTGTCATCACTGTTTTTCAGGTAAATAGAGAGACTGACAACAATAGAGTTACCAAGTATTGGAAAAGCCCACTGAATTTGTGTTTTCACCTCCAATCAGGAGAAAAAAACAAGGTTCACAGCCTGTATTTTAGAGTGTTAAGTGTTATTTAACAGCCTGGTCCCGTCATAGGGAGATACAATTTAACTCCCTGCTAATAAATGTATTTAACTTAAATAGAACAGCAAATGTTTATTTTGTTAGATTTTGTAAAAATTTAAGTTGGCGCCACTGAATTTTTTTTTCACAAAAATTTATTTTTTTAAACTAACTTTTTTTGTGCACTTTTGTTAAAACTATTTAAGTAATGCAGAAATTAAATACAGAGAAGACTTATTAATAATGGAAGAAAACATTGATGAACTATTAGATAAAGATATAGTTCACAAAGCTAGGGCAGTCATATTACATTTGTTACCAAAACAATAAAAAAAATGTACAAAAGATAAATTTCAAATTAGGTGTCTTGACAAAAATGTGAGGGAAATTAATAATTTATTTATTGATATCAACAAATCATTAATTTGTTGATTCCCCCCTTTTAGAAAGTTAAATCTTGTACATATCACAAGAGCAAATAGTCACAACTCCCAGAGCAATAATTAATTGGTTACTTCAGCTACACCTCAAGAACCAACAAATAAGTCTATTGGCTCGGCCTCGAGACTTACCATTCATGATTCCCTCGGCTTTCACCTTCAGGAATTAACTTTATTGCTCAGGGAGTTAAAATAACTTTACTCTCTTGGTGTGTGTGTAACTTACTATTCAACCACAGCAGGAGCCCAATTATGGCTCTATATATTTTTGAACTTGCTTTTACCTAACATATTTTTATTCTATATTGTTTGTGTCATTAGTTTTTCTTCTTTTTCCAATTTGTATACTCTTTCCGAAGTATTTATTTTTAACTAAATGTCTTTACTTTAAATTTTAATGTGAAACCATCGTCTTTTCCAAAGTTTATTTAAACTGTTTTTAATGTATTAAATTTTATAATAAATGTCAGAATTCCAAATAGATAGTAGTATTAAATGTTATAAATACTTATCATTTCAAAAACTAAATTGGGATGAACTAAATTTGAACACTCACCAGAGTCACATATCTGAGAGTCAGAGTTGAGCCTGAGGCGAGAGTTGTCAGGACACAAACACCTCATTCCTCCGGGTACAATAAGGCAGAGATGAGAACAAGGGTTGTTCGAGCAAGGATCCGACAGAGAAGTGTTGTATCGGTTCGAATGATAAACTGAAAACAAAAACAATTATCACAACCATCAAAATTATCTGTTATATTTCAGTTATTGTAGGCTTGATTAATTCAAACCATAAATGTCCTAGTAATAATAATAATTCAATTTATCTCCAAAAGGTATATAATGTGAAGTTTTGTGACCATGCATCACAGACCCCCCATATCCCTCCTCTATACTTCCATGCACTAATCTACCTTACCACCGTCGTCCATGACTCCCACCCCTATTCCAGATAATTCCTAGCTCTAGCAGTTAGTCCTACCTGCGTGTTCGTACTATACTTATATCTATATATTACCTATTAATTATTTAAGCACATCAAAATGGCTTGGGTTTGTTAGTTTGAGGGCTTGTTGTGACCAAATGGTTACAAAATGGTAGCAGCCGTGGTTTGATTCGTTTCTTTTATATTTATTAAACATTTCGTCTAATTAATACAAAATGTTCCCCTCAAAATTTTAAATATCATGCTGGAAAAAAGAAATTAAAGTTTTAAGTATCAATCCATTTTGATTGCACAAAATCTATAAGTTATTTTTTTTAATCTATAATATCTAATACTTTAATAATTCTAATAATTTTAATTTTATATATCTAATATATCTAACTTTAATAATATCTAATAATTTTTTTTAATGCAATTATTATAACCAATATGGGTACAATAATTTTATTTTTAAAGAATCTATCTACAACAATTTATGTATGAACACCAAGTAGAGCTCGCCGAAATAATTTTTTTTACCTAAATAACGCGCATCCGTGACTCGCGATCGGGCAACGTGGCTACTCACCTCAAAAAATTGACCAGGGAGTATCAATTATTTTTTTACTTATTTATTTCATTTAATTTAATAATTTTTCTACACTTAAATTCATTGCTTTGAGGAATGTTTGGAGAGGCTAATTCACAAAAATCTAATTTATTAAAATTTAATTTATTTAAAACATGGTGTATACACTTTTATCGTATCCAAAAAATAAATTTTGGATATTAAACTTGAATAAAAATGATGCTTACGATCAATGTATTGCTTTTGGCATTCCAGCCCATACAGGGCAAAACCTCGAACATTATAGAAAATTATTGTGAACTTTTCTATCCAAGTCAATAGACAGATCTACTGAAACCATAGGAAATTGTTCACAAGTTTCCCCATCAATAATAAATCATCCAAACATTACCACAAGGAAACGAAATTTTGATAACCATTTATTAAATTTAAGTCAAAACTCGATGTTGAATTATAACCACCATTTAAATTCTATCTCTGCGTACGGTGGTAGATCTCGAAGTATGCCTAATTTAAATGAAAATTCTATAACTACGTTTAATGCGACCAACATGTCTAATATACATGTTAATGCGATAAGTAATGTTAATGAAAATATGCCTAGTTTAAATGTCGATATGATATCTTCTTCTAACATAAGTAACGTACCTAATTTAAGTGTTAATACGATCCCTAATTCTAATGCAAACTTCCTTCATTTTAATGAAAATTCGAGTTTACAAAAAAATAATACGAGTGCATTCAATCAAGATTTTATGTCACATTGTAACCAAAATTTAATGCCAAACACATCTAATTTTAATTCAGAATCAACGACAAACGTCAATACTAATTCAAATCATCTCTTAATATCTAATACTTGCGACAATGATAGGACAAAATTAAATAAAAATTCAAGTGGTTTAGACACGAATACTAAACCCAGCGAAAATCAGAACTCTATTCCTAATGCTTGTAATTTTAACTTGACCAATTTAAGTCAAAATTTAATCCCGGCGTCATTTCCAAACGCTTCTTCAGAATTAGTACCCAATTCACATAGCACAATTGGCCATAATAGTGAGAAAAATGTAATCGCCAAAGCAAATGACAGAAGTATTGTTAATTTTAACCAAAATCAAATGTCGTACCTCTTTACGGAGCCATCTGCTCCAAAATTAAATTTAAATATGCCACAAAACTTAACCCAATGCGTACCACAAAATTTCAATTCATATATGCACCAAAATACAAATCCCAACATACAACAAAGCATAAATCAATGTGGATCACAAAATTTAAATTCAAATATGCCGCAAAATATAAACCCAGACATTCATCAAAACTTAACCCAATGTGTACCACAAAATTTCAATTCATATATGCACCAAAATATTAATCCTAACATGCAACAAAACTTTAATTCAAATATGGTACAACATATAAATAAAAATGTACAACCAAACAATGTGTCCTATAACTTACAAAATGCACTACCTAACTTACAAAATAATTCATCACCTAATATACAAAATAATTCACCACCTAATTTACAAAATAATTCAATTCCAAGTTTACACAATAATTCTCATTTTAATTTACAAAATAATTATTTACAAAATCCACAAAATAATATTTTTCCTAACATGCAAAATAATATCAATCCAAATTTGGAACAAAATGCCAGTTTTTCGTTGGATCAAAACATACCCTCAATTCCAATTTAATACAAAATTACAACATCACGCTTCCACAGAATAACGACTTGAGAGTTCAACAAAATAAGTTCGTCTCAACAAATGATGAATAACCATAGCCTTGGAAACCCTTATTTAAATCCAAATTATCAAAATGATTCATTTCAATTTAATTCTCAACTAAGAAACGCTCATACTAACTCAAATACGAATTTATCTAACTACACCAAAGAAAACTATAAAATTATAGATAGTTGTGTTAATAGATTACCGATTTGTACTGGTCAGGAACCTGAAAAATTAATTAATTTTTTGGTTCAAATCACTGAAATTATTAATTTGCAATTAATCGCAGAATCAGCAGTTATTCACAGAATCATTCCATACACAGCCTCATTTTTGAGAACCTTATGGACTCAAGGCATTCAAAACAATATGAATTGGACAAACTTAATAAAATTTATTAAAAGCGATCTTTTACCTCCAAGAATGTTACGAAAAATTAAATCAGATTTTGTTTATAGAGTCCAAAAGCCGAGTGAAACCATGGTAGAATTTACAAAAGATATAAAAGATAAACTTAGCATTTTAGAACCAGAAATACCCGAGAATGAAGTAATATCTATTATTATGCAAAATAAATCCTCAAACTAGAAGAGCCTTAGCAAACTATCCCCAACCTCGCAATTATATAGAATTATACCAAACTTCTAAATATGCTGAAGAAATTTCAAAAACCGAAAAAGAATACTACCAAAAATATAAGAATACACAAAGTAACCAAGAACATAATAGAAGACAACAAACTATTTCAATTCTGCTAAACAAAATTATACACAGATAAACAACACACAACAACAAAATTACACGCAAAGAGATCATTCACAACAAAACTATACACAACAATATAACCCTAATCATAATGCAAACAGATCACAACAAAATTATAGACCACAATATAACAGACAACATAATAATAATAACAACTCACAATATAACATGCAAAGACATAATTATAATCCTCAACAAAATTACAGATATAATAGAAACATGCAAAATAGTCAAACTAATTATGTTCAACAAAATCATAACCAACACCAATATAACCAAAGACAACAAAATAATAAATTCCAAAATTATAATACTCAACAACGCAATCCACAACGCTCATCATTACAACAATCAAATCCCAACACCGAAAATAATAATCAAGCTTTAAACGCTTAAATGGGACGATTAAGGGTAGGAATCGCCCCAAAAATAATAAACTGCCCTCCACCTTATTAATATAAAAAAAATTAATGCTGAAACAAAATTCACAGAACCGTATTACGTAAATATTAAATGTGATGGTAAGAGTTTCAAAGGTCTGTTAGATACGGGATCAACCGAGAGCTTAGTTTCTAAAGACATTATAGAACAATTGATGAAATTTAAAAATACTGTTAAAAAACGTGAATCTATCAACTACCAAACTATTTTGGCAGATGGGTCCGTTATGACATTCAAAGAGAAAAGTATTATACATATAAAAGTAGATAAATATGCCTGGGATTTCCCGTTTTATGTCGGAAACATACCGGTAGATATTATTCTAGGGCGAAATTTTATTGAACACGCCGGAATTATTATCAACGGATTTAATCATACCATAAATTTTAATTTTGATAAAAATACTTCTTTCCATTTGCAACCTTTAAAACAATCAAGCGAACCCATAAATAATACAGAGATGATATAATTTCTGAAAGTGGTGCGTCAGAAAATAATGAGTCCAATAATATTGACCATATTGATTTATCACATTTAACTGAAAATGAAAAAATTAAATTTAGAGAAATTTTAAACAAATATTCAGGTGTTATAACTAATAAAATTGGGAGAACCGACCTAATAGAGTACGATATTGAGCTTACAGATTATTCACCAATTAAAGGCAAAGTTTATCATCTTTCACCCCCTCGACTTGATGGGTTAAAGAAAATAATAAATGAATTATTAGAGCAAGACGTCATAAGGCCGTCTACATCTAATATTTCTTCACCTTGTTTCGTCATACCTAAACGAGATAGTACCAAAATGAGACTAATAACTGACTTCCGAGTAGTTAATAAAAGAGTTATTCAGCAAAATATACCGACCCCCTCCCTAGATACAGCTTTCCAATACTTAGGTTCAGCGAAATACATTTCAACTATCGATCTTTCCAGTGCATATTATCAAGTCAAGTTAAGTGAAAGATCAAAGAAATTCACTGCTTTCACTTGCCCCCTAGGACTTTTTGAGTACCAAGTTTTGCCCCAAGGGTGGGTTATGTCAGCGCAGATGCTGACCAAACTGATCGATATAATCTTTCATGATATTAAATTTAAAGGCTTATTTGCATATTTTGACGATTTAATTATATACACTGAAACCATAGAAAAACATTATAAAATTTTAGAAGAAGTATTAAAACGATTAAAACAAGCAGGTTTGACTGTAAATCCCCAAAAATTAAAAATTTGTCATCAAAAGATAGAAATATTGGGTCATGTTTTTAAAAATGGAAAAATCAGTATTAATTTGGATAGAGTAAAGCCGATTTGTGATTTCCCTAGTCCCACTAATGTAAAACAATTGTCTAGATTTCTAGGCATGGCTAATTTTTATTCCAAGTTTCAACATAATTTCAGTGAAATAGTAGCACCCCTTTATAATCTTAAAAAGAAAAATGTTGAGTTTATTTGGACCGAAGTCGAGCAGAAGGCTTTTGAGCAAATAAAAAATAACTTAGCTTCTTCCCCAGTTTTAAAATTACCCGATTTTTCAAAACCCTTTATTTTAGCGACCGATGCGTCTGGGTCTGGTTTAGCTGCTGTTTTAAGCCAAGAAGATGAGTTTGGAAATAGACTCCCAGTGTATTATGCATCCAGAATTCTAGCTAAACATGAGAAAAATAAATCTATTTTCGAACTAGAAGCCTTAGCGATACATTTTGCTATTACTAAATTCAGAGAATATTTAGAGCATCAACCTTTCCTGTTAGAAACTGATAATTCTGCCCTAGCTTACATTTTAAAAGGGGCTCGCTTAAATCCAAAACTTGCTAGGTGGAGCGCCCAGCTCAATAGTTTAAAATTTACCACAAAACATGTCAGGTCACATGAAAATGTGATAGCCGATTGTTTATCCCGTATGTTTGAGTCCAAAGATGAAAATAGTAATTATGAAAATAATATTTCTGAACATCAGAATTTTAACAGTGATAAGAAAGCGGACCAAATTAATCACGCGCGGACTCTTGTTCTTTGGGATATACCCCAAGTTTTTGCAGATATTGAATCTCATCAAAGTAATGACCCAGAAATAAATTTTATTAAAAACAACTTAAATCTCCCCGAGTATAAAAATTGTTCTGTACGTTCCAATATTCTTGTCTATAAATCTCCTAATCAAAACAAATACCGAGTTTATATACCTAAGATATTAATTCCTGCTATATTTAAGTATTACCATGACTCGCCTCTTGGTAATCATCTTGGTATATTTAAAACCATCAACAAAATATCACAAAAATATTACTGGCCAAATTTAAAAGAAGATATTACTCAATTAGTAAAAGAATGCCATTTATGTCAAATTTCAAAACAAAGTCGAAATACAAAGCTAGGACTCATGTCGTCAAACCCTCCCCAATTCCCGTTTGACAAAGTGTTTATTGATTTATATAGGACCGTTACCAGCTTCAAGCAACGGAAACAAATATATTTTAAATATGGTTGATGGATTTTCAAAATTTAGCTTATTTGTACCCACACGCAATATGTCTGCCAAAACAACAGTTAAAATAATAGAAAAATCGCTTATATCTATCTTCGGATCTCCAAAACATATTATTACCGATCAAGCGAAAAATTTTACATCTCAGAATTTCAAAGCTATGTGCTCGGCACAAGGTATCAAGCATGTTTTGTTGAGCAATACCATCCGCAACCAAATCATGCCGAACGTGTTAATAAACAGATAAAGGTCGCTTTGCGAATATTTCACAGTCAGAATCATGCCCTATGGGACTCGATGCTCCATATTTTTCAAAGAAATTTTAATGCTTCTTTACACCTAGCTACTAAAATGTCTCCTAACTCAATAATATTTCGCTACAATCCCGGCGATCCATTAGATATGAACTGGGATTTAGATTCCTTATTGGGAACGGATCCGACGCCCGAAACCCATGCTATTTGGGAAAAGGCTATTACTAATTTAAACAAAGCTCATAATCAAAGAGCTCGCCAATATAATAAAAATAGAATAGAAAATCCTTTCAAAGTAGGTCAATTAGTATTACTCCAAAAACATACGTTAAGCAATAAAGCTAAGAAAATAAGCAAAAAACTCAATCCTATTTATAAAGGCCCGTATCGTATAAGAAAATTTTCTACGCCCGTAACAGCGCAATTGTCTCATCCGAATTCGTTAGAAATAATCGAATCTGCCCATATCTCTCATTTGAAAATTTATTTTAGTAAAACCTCCCCTTTTTAGTGGATAAGCCCTTAACTAGCAAACCATTTGTGATATTTTTTTTATTATGTTTATGAATCATATTTCTAGTAATCTATGTTCTTATTTTCAATATGTTACTTCCTTATTGTCCTAAACCCTTGTTTTGTTTTAACCCTAATGTAAAAATACAAATTTAATAAATTTCAACTAAATTAAAATAAAATTTTTCTATTTCCTATAATCTAAGATAAAGTATAAAATTAGAGAAATATATTGATAAAAAGTAAAATAAAAATAACAAATAAATAAAATATTATTATATATGTACCTTGAGTACTTATTTTTTTTGTAAAAATTAAATTAAAAAAAATTAAGAAATAATTTTATGTGAAGAAAATTTATTAGTAGAATTAAAATTTTAAATTTAAGCGTTTTTTTTTGTCTAATGTTTCTATAGTAGAATTTCTTAATTGCGACACGCAGGTTTTCTAATTTCTTGTTCTTAATGTTAATTTATAATTTACTTAAGTAACTGAAAAGTTTTCAATTGTTAAACCTAAATAAAATAAAAATAAATATAACAAAATTTGAAAAATAACATGCACGTTATATAATTATTATGCAAAATTAAACTTATTCAAACTTAATTTTCATTCTATCAAAAACAATAATTTTTATCAGACTGCTTAAGTTTGTTGTAGTTTGCGAGGGTGTGATTTTTTGTTTGTGGTTGTTCGCGTTCGACCTCAAAGAAACAATTGCAGGCCTTGTACATTCTGTGACAGATTTTCGAAGTTTACTTAATATTATCTTATAATATTTATCTTAGTTTGAGTTTGAAATAAAATTTCCAGGCCTGGCTGACATTTATTATTAAGTTTTAATATCAAAATTTACAACGATATATTTAATATAAAAGAAAAGAAAATTATATTATTATTTAACTATAATTTAAATTAGGTTGTTGAATCATTTAGAAAAATCGGTAAACTATTTTAGATATTAGGTAATATTCTCTTTTGCAATAATTGTTGCATTTTATAATACGTTGATTGTAGTTCGTAAAAAAATTAGCGTATTATTTATAAAAAGAAATCTAATTTCAAATAATTTACATTGTTGTAAATTCAGTAACACTCAGGTATCAAAGATCGTTTTCGATCAAAACCTGTGTGAATTATACACTGCGTATTATTTATAAAAGATAAAAACTAGCATTAAGTTATTTATTGTTTCATCTAGACTATATGTTACATTATAATAAAATATACCGCCATTTTTGTTAAGGTATTTTAATTAGGTTACCACCAAATAGAACTTAAGATTTTCCTTTAGGTTAAGACGTTTAGTAAGAACTATACATTAACTTTAAATCAATTAATTCTTATTAATATTTCGTTTAATTAAAATTATTTTATTTATGTAATTATTGAAATTACGTACGCAATTACAATGTTTGCCAACGTTTCAAGGCAATTGTATTGTATGTATACTCAAATTAGAAAATTTTGTTTTTCTTAACAAAACGAAGGTACCATGTAACCTGTTTGTTAAATTAATATTTATTTTAAAAAAACAAATAGTTAATATTTGATTACCACAGACGTGACTAAGCTTTAATAAATAAGGTTAAGATTTTCTTTGACGAGTGTGTATAAAGAAAATTTTCTATATAAAACCTTATTTTCCCTAATTATGACAAATTGTTTTCCCTCCAATGTTAAGCATTTCTTAACTTATACAAATCAATTGTTGTCGATAAGTCGATTGTTAATTTAATGATTAATGATTTGTATTTTCTTTACCATTTTTCAAACCCTAAATGGCTCTTTATTTAGAAAAAAAAACGTGATGTAATCAAATAAAGAAACTTATAATATTAATTATTTGGTTTATCATGCTAATTTTTTATCAATTCACTTTATGAAATACAATTATTGTAAAATTTGGTAAATTTAAAATGAGATTATAATATATTCATTTTAACATAATTATTAATTGTTTGATTTTTC
>JACMZG010001859.1:13295953-13368453 GCA_018340805.1 Microvelia longipes
GATCAAGTAAATAAAGTAGAGTTGAGTAATTTGTATTGCAAAAAATCAATACACCTCAACTATTTTTCTTAACTAAAAATTGTAAAAACAATGCCTTTTCCTCCTATTGTAGGTAATAACTAAATTAATAAATTAATATATAAACCAAGTTGGGAAACTCCTAAACTAACCTGTGTAAAAAAATTCAGACATGCGTGATCAGGTGATAGCTGGCTCAAAAATAAAAAAAATAGCAAAAATTGGAATAACTGCGCGTGAGCCTTTCAGGATTTTAGTTCACTCCCTGGTGAAGAATTACAACATACCAGGTCTGACAGAAATGGTATTTGTATCCCTACTTAGTTTATATATTACTTTAGTGAGAAATAAATAACAGGTACAAACCTCCTTTGAGAATAATATTTCTATTAGTGCCGTCTGGCCTCATGCTCTCGATATGGTTGAGTTTTGTATCGGCCCAGAACAAGGTGTGATCCCCAGCGAAATCAACGACCAGACCAGTAGGGTGTCTTATCCTGTCTCGTACCAGAGGCACTCGTCTGCTACCGTCTAACCAAGCTGTTTCGATAACTGGTTCAGAACCAGCGTCACACCAAAACATACGTCCTAACTCCGGGTCTACTGCTATACTTGTTGGATATTCCAGCCCTGAAAACATTTATCACACAGTTACTACCTACAATTTTTGAACAAAAAAAGAGGAAATGGTATTATTAGTAATTAGATGTGACATGAATGTCATGTCTTAATGATGTACTTTCACCGTTTTTAGCAAATGTTCATAAGGTAAATAAGCTAAAGAGAGTCATGTTAATTAAGGTAATAACTGTTACAAAACAGTTATTATATCGAACAATTATATCAAAAGCTAGGCAAAATTAGTTTTTTTTACTTATTATTTTGGACCTATTTCTCTTCAAAAGCTTAAATAATAACTTTTACATTAAACTTTCTGTTTTTAAGAATAAGGAAAGATCTCATACATTCCTAAATGTAATAACATTTAACAACCATGAGACTGTGAATCAAAATGAAGGACATGTACAGATTAGGGTTTGGTGAGCCTGTACATGTTATTATATATTTAATCGATTCATAGTGAGTAAATCTATGAATCTCTTTTGAGCTACCGAAGGACACTTCTTGAACTCAGAAAGGGAATGGCTATGGTGATTAGTTAAAGGTAGGTATCAAGCTGTAGACAACCAAAAGTAATACTCTGACCCACAGACTTGCAACCAGGCTTTGACTTAATGGAGGGTTAAAAAAGATCCTTTGCCAGAGTCTACAGTTACAAAGTTAGAAGATCTGAGATGGCAGGTATATGAAGATCATAAGAGATATGATACCACTATAGTTAAATAAGGCAGATGTAGGATGAAAACAGAAGATGTAAGTTGAACCAATCGGATGCTGACGATAGAGAGTAGGACGTTGACACATATATAACATTAAAGATAACAAAAACAAAGATTAAAGATAATTGAAGAGGTACCAACAGGAGATGAAAAAACGAACTCATATACACTTGTAGAAAAATAGTAAGGACTCACTGAGTCAGGTCACATAATACATATGAAAAGAAGAGATATGTATGTATATAAATTATATAATATATATATATTATATTATATATATATATATATATATATATATATATATATATTGTGTGTGTGTGTGTGTGTGTGTGTGTGTGTGTGTGTGCGTATAAGATTTTTGTCCCTAGACGTTTCTAGTAATGAAGTCAATAACTTATAAACGCTTTCTCAGATCGAAATGAAGCTTGGCACAAAAATCAACCTTGCTAATGTCCAGAACCCTATTCTTTATGAAATATGTGTGACGTCATTACCCCACAATATTGACCCCTAAAACACTTTTAAAAAAATCACAAATCTTGATAAAGGGTTGAGACTGGATTGAATTTTTATACACATGTACAACTATGTATGATTAACAAAAATACAAAGTTTCATCTGATTGTTAGAATAAGTTCTGGTTTTATTCATTGACAAATATAACATGATGAAAACTAATCACTTTTTTGGCCAATAAATTTGAAAATTCACTTATATCATGGCAATACGTTACTCATACAAACTAGTAATTTGACAAACTGTTATAGGAGAATATGTGGCTGCGAAGCAGATACAGGGAGGCGCAGGGGCCCTGAAACGACCCCCAGCACCTTGGGGGGTGGGGGGCAGGAGGCTGAAGACATTTTGTTTCATAACAAGAGGTCTATGAGGTCTAACGAGGTTAGCAGGCTTGGGCACCAACTTTGTAAGTATGGAAGCTTAAAAAAAATTTGCTATTAGGGAGGTGCTCCTACTTAAAACCATGAGTAAACCAGCTTTCATGTTATCAGTGGAATTTAATTGTGTTTAGTATAGTCCAATGCTCTTTCTAAATTGGTATAATTCTAATATCTAAAACATATCTATAACAAACCCATCTTAAAAATAATCTCACCTCAAATGTATTCCTATCCGAAAATGTATCGCTATAATCCAAATCGATCAACACCTCCTCACAATGTTGATCAGTCGATTCAATCGATAAATTCTCATCAATAATTGAATTAGGAGACATTAAAGGTCTGTCCATAACTTCGCATCCCATCTTACGATCGTTAAAGAAAGAAAAGTCTTCAGCACTATCGATATCAATATTTAATTGATCATTTTGAATTGAGTTTGTTACAGGTGATAATATATCTAGATCTTCGTCTATTTTATCTTCTATGTGAACCCAAACATCAACCAAAGTTTCAGCTCCGAATGTTTCAATACCCGTGTAAGTTCTATCCAATTTTAAATTATGATAAACCTCGACATTTTTATCATTTTTATTTATAAATTCTAAACTAATTCTCAATGGAAACTCACCCCACCCTCTTCTAGTTAATTTAAACGGATGAGTAACTGTTATTATATCGTTAGGTTTGTAACTCGGATGAAGAAAATACTTGACTTTGTGTATAAATTTGGATAAATCATAATTATGACACTTAATATAAACAGTCCATTTATGAGTTGCTCTGTCCGGGCAATCTGTACCCAACCATTTTGAAACATTACCAACTACAACCCGTAGTTTTTGTTTACAAACATTAGTTCTAGGTTCTAATAAACTTGCGACAGGTTTAACGACAGATTTAGGAGGGACATATCTCGGTTTACGTTCCGACAACTCGATACTATCAGAACCGTTGTTTACAATATCTTTAACATTTTCTACATCATATGATTCTTGCTTTACTTTGTTTACTTTTAATACACTCTCTTGGATTTTCTTAGGTAAGACACGAGCTCTCGAGGATTTCCTAACACTTAAATCGTTGTTAACTTGCTTTTCTTCAACAAAGTTACTGATTTTAGCCGGTTCTTTGCCCTGAACGACACTTTTAACAGCAGGATGTAAATTATTTTGAATTTTCCCCATCTTTTTCTGTTCGTAGTACTCAGTTACAACACTGTGTCTAACTTTAATCAAATGCTGCCTAATTTCAAAAATACGATCCTCGATAACTTCTAAATCTTCTTTGGCTTGTGTCAATTCAGAGTTTAATTCTTTCTCCAACACCGTCTTCAACTTAAGAGCCTTCAAAATACCGGGATCTTCCGTCTCGGTGTAATCCTGCGACTCAAAATCCGAACTCGGAAATAAATCATTCGAAACTGAATCATCATTAATTTTAAACTGTGAATGTTCAAACAACTCAAAGTTAACACTTTCACACTTAAAATCATCAAAATCAACCAAATTATCCTGTTCATGTTCGACCTTTATAATTTCACCGTATTCACACTTCTCTCTATTTTCCAATTTAATTTTTTTGGAAGGACTATCTTCAAAATCGTTACTCATATTAGAAAGCATAATTAATAAACGTAATGAAATTAAAATAATAAATTAATTAAAAACAATTGAAATAATAAATACGAAAGTTAAGGTTATGTTGCCCAGTTCAATAACCGCAATAAAAGAACACAAATCCTACAAAAAATAAACGACAATTTTTGATAAAAACTTTTGAAACCCGTGCATAATTGCTTAACTTACATAAAATAAAGTAAAATATATTAATATAATTAATAAATAATTAAATTTTAGGAGTTAAAAACAGCATGTGACACGACATGAGGCGAAAACTGGGGTAACTGTTTGTGACGTCAGTCGACGCCCCTTTATGAAACAAGTTAAGTTCTAAATATAGATCTAGTATTCTGACCTCGACCCCTCTCTACAAAACAACGCCCCCCTCACAAATACAGTGTCAGCTAAAGATTTGCCATTCTATACCTAATATTCCATTTTAAATAACATAGATAACAAGATAAATATTTGTTATTCCTAGTATAACAACGTAATACAATTGAAAGTGCTGTGGGGTGAAAAAAATTAGACATAAAGACTATCAGTAAAAAGCCTCTAGCTTAAGCCATCATCAGTGCTAAGTTATTGGAGGAGAAGAAATATTTAAATCTTAGTTTTGCTCCACATACTTTAAATAATTTATTGAAAAAGTTATATCCAAATATAATAAAATACAATAACACAGTGAAATATAGAATAATAAAATACTAAAAGAAATCAATATAGTACAATTCTATTTAACTATATGTCCAAATGAGATTTTGTGAATCAGGATTTTTTGTTAAAAAAGCCTTTTAATATTTTTAGATTAATGTGTGATTCCAGTTAAAACACTGTGAGAAAGTTAATTGACAAAATTAGCACAAATGTTTAAAACTAATTAGTTCTTATTAGCCTTTTGTTTAATTAAAACCGAAAAAACTAAAACTCCAAGAGGCAACAAGTTATATAACTGTGAAATGGAGAGCATGATCAGTTTAAAATAAATAGTATTCAAAATCGTTTTTAGTATAGAACAGTTATTAAGTTTATTTAATTATTAAGTTTATATATATATATATATATATATATATATATATATATATATATATATATATATTATATATACATATAATAACAAATAGCACTTATTGACCATACGTATATAAAAATAGTAAAAGTATTACACACTTAAAGTACAGTATAAAGTATAAAGCATACAGTATAAAGTAAAGTATATTGAGATTTTGTTTCTAGCCGTTTCTATGGGAAGCAATTAGTTTTGAACACTTCCTCAGATAAAAATGAAAATTAGTCCAAAAATCGACCTTGTTAATGTCCCTAACCCTATTGTTTATTTCATATATGTTACATGAAATTGTCATTGTCCCATGTCATTGTCATTAACCCACAATTATAACTCAGCAAAAATGTCAAAAAATCACGAAACTTCAAAAAATCACAAAACTTCAAAAAATGATGTGATATTGCTGAAATTTTTATACAAATGTATTTATATGCATGGTTAACACATTTACAGGTACATGGGTACCATATAACAGTCATCAGTATGATATAACATTATGTTTTTTCATGGTTAAAATTTAACACAATCGAGTTTAAAAAAATATTTATTGTCAATACATAAAAAAAACTGACCACTTTTGACTATTAATTAGTCATCGTCAGAATACATTTATAAACTCTGACGATGACTAATTAATAGTCGAAACCGGTCAGTTTTCTTTTTTTATGTATTGTGGTTTGACAATAAATATTTTTTTAAACTCAATTGTGTTAAATTTTAACCATGTTTAACATATACCACAAAATCTCTGTCAAAACAACTAGTGATTTAATCATGTTTTTTTTTATTAATGCATTTGAAAATTCACTTATATCATGGCAGTAAGTCACTTATATAAACTAATTATTTGACAAACTGATAAAGGACAATAACCATATAAGCGACCCACTGTGCTGACACTACACAGCAGCCTTGAGTTTGTTATTATTTTGTTTTGCAGGGAAGTCAAAAGATGATATTTTTTATGCTATTTCGAATAGGTTTATATAAAGGGAGTTTGCAGGAGTGTCAAAGAGGGTTTCTTATTCAGTCTGTGAACTGACTTTCTAGGAATCAACCTTTATTTAATTATAAGTACATTGATGAAAACTAGATAAAAATCAACTTTTTTCCACAAGAGCTTTTAAAAAGCATCTTTTTAAAAAATCGCCATCATTTATACGTCTATTATCTATGAGTATTACCCATCTGTTAATACCATAAAATTAAGACTAATTATAGATCAATCAACAAAACATATTTCATAAAAATCATAAAATTAAGACTAATTCTAGATCAATCAACAAAATATATTTCATAAAAGTTAGTTAATATAATAGGCTGTCATTTTTTTCAGACAATAAAACAGCAATATTCATAAATAATTTATAAAGTTTACTTATTTAAATTATAATCTTTATCCATGATAGGGATGCAGGAACACCTTTTATAAATTAACTTAATCCACCATTAGAAATAATAATATTACCATGTCATAAGCCTCTATTTAATAATTTTAATTTATTCAAGTCCAAATTCAGCCTCTAAATAACCTATTATTATAATAATATTAATAGTGGTTTAAATACAAACGATTTGTACTCACCAACATCAAATAGAGATCGCCGGTATCGTCCATCTTGTTTAGCAACCATAACCCTTCCTTTAGGTTTAGTACCGGATCTGTCTGTTTCAGTCCAATATAGATTTCCAGCAACCCAGTCAACTGCTACGCTTGTAGGCTTCGAATTACCTACACACAACATCAAAAATTAATAAACAAGAACATTCAGGTTATATTAGCATTTTATACCAGGGATGCTTATTTCACTATACATTCAAGACAACAGTTTACAATAATTAATTATTTTTTCCACAATTTTGTTGAAAACACAATATTTTTAAATGAAATCCTTTCAAAAAATGTTTCATGGCACTCTTCTGTCGCATACACACACACACAAACATATATATATATATATATATATATATATATTATATATATATATATATATATATATATATATATATATATTATATATATATATACATATAAATAAGTTACAAAACTTCAAATAAGTTAAATTAAATACTGCAGGTAAAAAATTGTTTCACAGAGTAAAGGAATCTCAGCAAGCTTCCTCTTGATTGTGCTGCAGAAATCCTTATATTCGAGTTGTTTCAAGGAAAGTCTGTTATACATTTTAACTCCTAATTAGCCGTCTCCCACCTCGGATTTAGTGAGCCGGTGAGCGATGGTTTCAAGAAAATCTTTGCTTCTTGTTTCATACGGGTGCACATGTTTTTTGCAGTAGTCTTCGTAGTAATATTATATATTATATATATATATATATATATATATATATATATATATATATATATATTATATTATATATATATATATATATATATATTACTTAAGTAACATAACCTTAAACTTGCCAAATTACAGAATAATGATTTCAGTTTAGCTTTTAAGCATATGATCTAGGTTTAGATGGAAAATACCTTTAATGGCCAGAGGCTGTGCATATCCCACTTTGACCTGTCCTTTCAAAGCATCAACCATATAGGATCTCTTGATATTCCTATCGTACGAGTCAACCCAGAACACCATCTCGGATTTAGGATTGTAATCTAAGGACTCTATGTGCTTCTCCTCTCTGATAACATTGACTTCACGCCTTCTATCCACTTGGTAAGCATCTATGTCTTCACCGTTTGAGTAGATAACAGTCACCTGAACAAACAAATACTTATGTTTGAAAACAATTATAATAAATACAAAAACAAATAGATTACTACATGGCACATTAGCTTTTACTTTCCATCCTTTTTACCACAAATAATATAGAAATATTGGGTACAGGGAACCTATGAACCTGTCCTCACCACATCGGAGTCACTGCTCTCATCCTCAGACAGTAAATACAATCCTTTTATTTCTAGGGGTCACCCATCCAGGTCTTGACTTTGCTTGATGCTGCTTAACTTTTATGATCCAACAAAAAATCTATTAATTCGAAAATGCTGACAATGAGATGAAACTTGGCATATATGTTGCTCTTATACATGACTAAATGTGTGCAGAATCTTAAATCAATTTTCACAATTTTTGCTAATTGGCGGTTGACGTAATATAAAAATTATTTTCTGTATTGCAGAACTAGACCTAGAGATTGATTTTTATACTAAGGTTCAACTCTCTAACATAAATATGGTGGGAGATACAATGATAACAGACACTCATAAGCCTCAGAAGGTCTTAGGAAAAACCTGATTCTAGTGAAACCCTGGTTTTGGCAAACACAATAATTTTCCTACATGAATGAATATAAGTACTACATTTTAAGTATTGCAGATTTGAAGCTGTGATTAAACTTGAATGATCAATATAAGGTGAATTTAAGATATCCTAATAGTCCTTTGATTTTTCATCATATTTACAATAAGACATAAATATTTTTTGACGATTTTGTCTTAAATCAAGTAAAATGAATTAAAAATAAGTTTTAATTATTATCTATCGCATTGTGATTTAATGTGAAGTCACTTAAAATTGCCTGCTGTTTGTAGGGTGCATTATAAATATTTGCTCCGATGGGGGTTGTAAAGGGGTGGGGAGTCTCTAGTCTCCTTCTAGGAAGACTCAAATAGAAGTAAGTACCGTTATGATACCCTATGGACACAGTCTTACTTCTATTCACCATATCACTGTGTTATTTTATGTAAGAACTCCCTACTTACCTATCTTCAATAGGATAGGTAAAGATGAGGAAACTCTCTTTAAGTCTTAAGAAATAGGTTAGGTTTAGGTAAGGAAAATCTCTTTTAGTCTTAGGTAAGGAAAGGAAAATCTTTGAATGCAAAGTCTTAAGAAATAGGTTAGGTTACGAAAGGAAAAATCTCTTTGAATGCAAAGTCTTAAGAAATAGGTTAGGTTTAGGTAAGGAAAATCTCTTTAAATGCAAAGTCTTAAGGAATAGGTTAGGTTTTTAGGTAAAGGAAAATCTTTTGAATGCAAAGTCTTAAAGAAAAAGGTTATGTTTAGGTAAGGAAAATCTTTTTGAATGCAAAGTCTTAAGAAATAGGTTAGGTTAGTAAGGAAAATCTTTTGAATGAAAGTCTTAAGAAATAGGTTAGGTTTAGGTAAGGAAAATCTTTTTGAATGCAAAGTCTTTAGAAATAGGTTAGGTTTAGGTAAGGAAAATCTCTTTGAATGCAAAGTCTTAAGAAATAGGTTAGGTTTAAGTAAGGAAAATCTTTCTGAAAGCAAAGTCTTAAGAAATAGGTTAGGTTTAGGTAAGGAAAATCTCTTTGAATGCAAAGTTTTAAGAAATAGGTTAGGTTTAGGTAAGGAAAATCTTTGAATATGAGGCCTGAATTTTAAGTAAAAAAATATCCTAAACAACGAATCAATTGTAGACTATTAGTATATTTACCTTAGGATCGTTAGCTTTACAAACTCCAGATAGTCCATCGACCAAAGTAAAACCAGGTCTACAGGAGCATTGGAAAGTGCCGTTAAGATTGGTGCAGATGTGAGAGCACTGATGGGCACCTGTTGAACATTCATCTACATCTGGAACAATAATAAAAACATTAGTAAACTAATAAAATGTAAAAGGAATGAAGTGTTCTGACAATCTTTAGTATAGTTTGGAATAATTTAAATGATCAAAGTATTAGTTAATATTTTACTTTTATTCGTTTATACCATAAGTATAAAGGAAAAGTATTATGTTGGCAAAAAATATAAGAATGAATTATCTGTTTCCTGAGTGGTATTTACCAAGATGTAATATCACTATTATTATAATAGTTTAACTATTATTATTACTATGTACTATATTATGTACTATTATTATAATGTAAAACCACTATTACTATAAGTCTAATAATACTGCCTAGAATATACTTTTTTATGACATCACTAATCATCATTCATAACTCAAAAAAAAAATAAAAAATTTTAAAAACGTAGAAAAATGATAAGATTGATTTACAGGTTAGCATGCGTGTAATCCCACAGGAAAACTGCAAATGAGATAAGTTTTAACTCATTATCAAGATTATTTCAATTCAAGTTTATTAAATTTATCGATAACAACACTGATCATATAGCTTACCATCACATTTCTTTGGATTAGACAAGCTGACAGTATGTCCCCTGTAGCAACCACAGATATAGTTCTTGGTTAAATTTTTACAGAAATGTTGACATCCTCCCATACTTCCATCACCAGGGCACAGTTCTCCATAGTCTATAACCAAATATATAACAGGAATAAACTAAAACCTAATACAATAAGTCATCAATAGATCAAATAAGTCACGATAAATACAAGAATTGACAATAAAATACACCAATAATACTAACAATGGTGTCAACCATAAAATACAATAAGTTTCTATAAAATGCATTGATAAGAATAATAATGAAGACCATCAAATACAATAATTCTCTTATAAAGACAACAATAATAATACTAACAATTACAATAAAAGACAATAGGTAATATATAAAATACAACAATACTAATGGTGATGATGACAATAAAATACAATAGGTATCTACAAAAAATACAACAATACTAATGGTGATGATGATAACAATAAAATACCATAGGTATCTATAAAATACAACAATAATGCAGATGATGATGATAACAATAAAATACGATAGGTATCTATAAAATACAACAATAACGCAGATGATGATGATGATAATAAGAAACAATAGGTATCTATAAAATACAACAATAATGAAGATGATGATGATAACAATAAAGTACCATAGGTATCTATAAAATACAACAATAACACAGATGATGATGATAACAATAAAATACGATAGGTATCTATAAAATACAACAATAATGCAGATGATGATGATGACAATAAAATACAATAGGTAACTATAAAATACAACAATAATGAAGATGATGATGACAATAAAATACAATAGGTATCTACAAAAAATACAACAATAATGAAGCTGATGATGATGACAATAAAATACAATAGGTATCTACAAAAAATACAACAATAATAAAGATAATGATAATGACAATAAAATACAATAGGTATCTATAAAAAATACAATAATAATGAAGATGATGATTATAAAATACAATAGGTATCTATAAAAAATACAATAATAATGAAGATGGTGATTATAAAATACAATAGGTATATCAAAAAACACAACATTAATGATGAAGATGACGATAAAATACAATAAGTATCTTTAAAATATATCAATAAAAATGACAATAATAAAATAAAAAAGTCTATAAAATACAGCAATAATAATATGTTACTTACGGCATCCTAATTCATCAGAATTATCATCACATGAATCTCTCAAATCACAGACTTGTTCCTCTGGCACGCACTTGCCATTAGCACATGAGAACTGTTGAGGATTACAGAGTGGTGCGAATTTCGAGGGAGGTGCATGACAAACACTATGATTGTTCTCGTCTGAGGCATCACCACAGTCATCAGAACCATCGCAGACGAGATCCATCGAGATGCAGCGTCCGTTCTCACACTGGTACCGACCTCGACCAACACATGAACCAACCTTAGCTGTAAAATAAGACGTAAAATTGTATTATGAACAAACAGAAAAATAAAACAGTCCTTTACATATAGTGGAATAGAATGAATAATGATCCCACTGCCTTCTATAACTTCCGCCAGTTTCGATGAAACTAGATTTTAAAAATTGGTTATAACATTCATGATAAGAACAGATAATAATGAAAGATGAATGTCAACAGTCAAAATATTAAAAAAATAAACCCTCTAAGTAGTTTTATTTATAATTGAAAAAATGATTTTTTTAGTATTGTTTTGCAAGCATTTCTGACGAACTAATAACCAGAAGGGTCCAGCTTTAGGGCTTTGGTTGCTCCACAGTAGCAACAGTCTCCCAAGGTAGTGAAGAAAATAGTAAGCTTGTTGGTTAAAATCCATAAGACTTGTGTATTTCCGGGGTGATAGGAAAACTCGAGTACACAATTTTTATTTGATTGTTAGACATTTGTTACGAAAATTTGTTTCTATATCCTTTTATTTACGTTTTATTGATAAATTTTCTTTTAGTTTTTCCTTTAAATAATATCTTTTGTCTTTTTTCTTAATTCTGTTTATTGAAGCACACAACTTTAATGAGGCATAAGTAAATGCTTTTACTGTTTGCGTTACACAAATTCATACATTTATAAATAAATTTAAGCACAAAGTTTTTTAACTCTGCAGTATGCCATTTTATACTTCAGCACATTTTTTATTAAAGGAAAATAAGACAGAAATTATGGTAAACCGTTACGGTAAGTGACGTGTTGCCGTTTTAATGTGCCAGCCATTCCCAAAAGATCAAGAAAGGATTTGTAAAAAGGCAGGTGGAAGTCCCTCGTGTTTCTAGTTTCCAACACTATTTTGGGGGACCAGCGGGTATGTCAGAAGTAAAAGAAGAGAGAAGTTGACAATGTTGACATTTTATTAGACAACTAGCAGTGATACCAGAGCTTCATTAATTATTACTTTGAGGACTACGAAAAATAGAAGTTTTTTACAGCTCTAACAGCAAGAAAACTTGGTAAGCTCCTTGTCTATTCTGAGATATGAGAAGTTGTTAAAAGTTTAGTCACGATTTGTCAATTAGGTTCTGAGCTGTAAACACTCGAAACTTCGTTTACACCACACCCATATTTTGGAACACATAATAGAATTATTTCAGATATATAAATCACTGATTAGTACATATTCCTCTATGATATAAATATTATCTTTTATATTATTTTAGACTCAAATGGTGTTCATTGTGAACAGTCAGTGGTATAATTGAAAGTTAGGTCAAGATCCATCATTTAGATTCATCATTCTGTTAGCTTTGAAAATTTTTACACTTACCCCCTATAATTATTTTCAAAAAGATCTCGATGAAGTCATAAAATACGTTCATTCTGACCTATGAGTAGTCTAAGTATCAAGTTAAGTTAAGACGCATCCAATTGGATTCCGATCTTTAAGCATCTAAAACTTATTTTTTTACACTAATCCCCTACTGTTATTTTAGCACTAATCAAGATCTGACATAGTTTATGACTCATTCTGATACATGATTAGTCTAAGTTTAAACTTTGGTCTAGATCCTCAAAAAAGTAGTTTTTGAGTTTTAAGCAACCAAAATTGTCAACTTATTTTTTATATATACATATACAGTCGGACCTCCATATAACGAACTTCTATAAAACGAAAGTCTCTATGTAACGAATTTTTTTACGTTCCCTTGAATTTTGTGTTTAAAAGTGTTTCTATTTAACGAAAAAAAATTCTATATAACGAACAAAATTTCCAGAAATAAAGATAAAAACAAGACCCGCAAACTTTCAAGGAATTGACCAAAACGGCACTTCTGTTTTTCTGTAATTTCCCAGAACAATTATTTATTGATTCTCGCCCTGCCTTATTTAATTTTGCGAACTCTTTCTTTACAATTTTTCTATGAAATTAGGATCAACACAGCATAGAACTAAAAATCTTTCAGTTTTAATTTGGTATTCGGTCTGACCAGTTCGATTGTGAAACTTTTTTACGATTTACAAACTTTTGTTTGTAAATCGAGTTTATAATGTCAAAACGGAAATCGCTGTCCCTTTCTGAAAAAATCAATTAATTAAAAGATTCTGACGATGGAGTCAAGAACAAAGACTTGCCTCTGAAGTATAAAATCGCTCCTAGTTCTATATCAACAATTTTAAAAAATCGGGAATCTATACTTGAGTTATACGAAACGCGTAGTGATTTAAAAAAAAGTTCTCGAGTATGCAAGTATGAAGATATTGATGACGCAGTTTTACAGTGGGTGACAATGTTAAGGGACAAAAGTATGCCTGTGACAGGACCGCTAATAAAAGAAAAAGCTGCTGAATATGCAACTGCGAGGTTATTATTCATCCTATATAACCATTAAAATATCATAAAATAGTACAGAGTTATTTATTTTTTCAATTTCTATACAACGAAATTTCTATATAACGAATTTTTTTACTTGAACCTTTAAGTTCGTTATATAGAGGTCCAACTGTAGTACATCAAAAAATTTTTTGATTCATGAATTTTCATATCAACCAAAAAACCATATTTAATTTTTTTTTTCAAAATATAGTTCTGTTGGTAAAATAAATGACTTCCTATATCACTTAAGAAAATGCTTTTAAATTGATAAAGAGAATTAGATGACTACATATATCTATTTGGAAAGTACTTTTAAAGGAATAAATAGAACTAGATAAATCAAAACAATAACTCACAGCAAAGCTCAGCTTGTTCATCACTATTATCACCACAATCATTAATACCATCACACTTGTCTCTGTGTGATATACAGATGTGATTATCACACTGGAATTGTGATTCATGACAGTATCTACCTCCAGGGAACCTGTTGAAAACACAAATGTTTGTAGAGTGGATCAGTGTATACCTAAAAATATTGAATATGAGGTGCTAAAACATCTAACAGAATATAATGTGATTTCTAAACAACCTTTATGTAACATAATATAATCGTGCGAGACACACCAAGGAAATGTAACAAGCGAAATGCAAGTGGAACTGTTCCATCATTCGACATTCGTCATACTTGATGGCTCGACATAATGTCATGTCCCACTCTGTTTCGTTACGTCTAACTCATCAGGGCGCCGATAGAGCCTGAACTCACTCTGACCTTCAATTAATTCCGAAGAATATAATGTCAAGTACTTACCAGAGACGAGCGGTGCTCTCTTACCGCCATCATGCATGGCAAGCAAAACATATATCATTTTGATACTACCGAGTTTTGCAAAACATGAATAGTTGACACAATATAATTGTGCGGTGTGTCTCACACAATTATATTGTGTCAACTATTCATGTTTTGCAAAACTCGGTAGTATCAAATGATACTTTGTGTACTTATTTATTAAGTAAAAGGTATACACTTGTACTAAATTTCAACTCAATTGGACCATTTTCCAATTTTTTTAAGAAGGTACACAAGTCATTCAATAAAAATTGAATTAATGCTGATTATGAATAGAATAGAATAGAATAGTCTTATATATAGTCACATGCGAGCTAAATCTTAATCCGATCGCATCATTTTTCCGTGTTTTATAATTTTTCATTATTCTGGATTAATAAAAAAATATTTTTAGAATAGCACAATTGCAGGGGTAGACTGATTTTTGTACAAAATTTCAACTCTCTAGCATAAATACACTGGGCGCTACAATGAGAAAGACACACACATACAAACAGACAACTTTGCGAAAACCACACAGGAGGCCTTAAAAACACCTGAAACGGATGATTCTGGTTTCATCCCGGTCTCGGATTATTTTGCAAACACAATAATTTTCATTTATACCTACGGTATAAACGAGGAAAAGCAAATAATGAGAAGAATGTTGAGTTACCAGCACTGAGTTCACCCTCACCTCACTGAGTTCACCCTCACCTCACTGAGTTCACCCTCACAGCACTGAGTTCACCCTCACCAGCACTGAGTTCACCCTCACCTCACTGAGTTCACCCTCACCTCACTGAGTTCACACTCTGACGCTCTCACATTCTTTCTGACATTCTATACCAATTACATTTTTTTTCTATATTCATGAATATGAAAGTAGATGAAGTATCTTGTATAAAAACTGGTAGAGTTAGACCTCACAGGAAAATTTAGCAGTCTTGCCTTCAAAGCAAAATTTGATTAGGAGCTCAGATTTGATTTGAGACATTAAACCTATGCCACATCTATTAGATGAGGGCTTTTTATTTTAAATAGTATTAAGTGACGTAACTTTTGTGCATTTATTGTATTTTATGTTAATAAAGATTTATTTATTCATTCATTACTTTAATCATCTATTCGTATTCTATATTAAAATTGATATAAACTTTGATATATTAGAATGATAGTAGTAATACCTTGGTGGACAATTGATTTCATCAGACATGTCTCTACAGTCCAGGTCACCATCACATCTGAAGTATCCGGCTATACAGTGACCACTGGCACATTTAAAAGTACCGTTCTGGAATAAAACAATATCGAATTAGAACATATTTTTTTACATTAAATATCTAGATGTAATGTAATGATGTAATACAAGTAAGAACACAATGTAAAAAATCAGAGCACCTCATAACTTTTTCTCATGAATTTAGATTTGCTGCAATTACCCTTATGACTTGGAACTAATTTCGTTTATCCTTATAAAATGAAGAAGAAACCATAATAAAATTTAACAGTCAGACAGAAAATTTAAAACATTTAAAAATTTGTTCCATTGTCGGGAGTAATCAAGTACTTCAGACTTAACAAATTCACCTTGCAAGGGAAGTCCTGACAGGATTAGTCATCACTGTTATCGCCATAGGCATCACTGTTATCGCCATAGTCATCATGGTGTAGAGGTTATATTATTATTTTTTTACGTTTGGGGGTTTAACTGTTAAGGTTTGGTCGCTAGATTTTTTTTATGCTTAGGGGAATTGTTAATTTTATTTATCGAATTTATTTTATTTTTTAATTTCAAGAAGAATAGTCTTGACATTTTCAGACTTGTCTTGGATATCTTGAATGTTGACTTCTTGATATAATTTTGTCTGTTCTGTCTTATATTTGGGATAGTCTAGTAAGATATGTTCTACTGTTTTGTCTATTGTGGGGCAGAAGTGGCAAACTGAGGAGTCGCTTTATCAAATCTATAAGATTATTGTCAAAATAAATTGCAAATTTAGGTTACACTTTGAGTATAACGGTTGCCACAAGGCTCTAAAACCGGCATTATTAGTCTAATAAAATCTAACAGACAGCATGATAAAATTTCAAACGTTTTTTTACATTGTCAAGAGTAATCAAATACTCAAGACTTGACAAACTTACTTTGCAAGGGAAGTCCTGACAGGATGATTCATCACTATTATCACCACAGTCATCATCATGATCACACCTGTAGTGGTGAGGTATACACTTGCCATTATTACATCTGAACTCACTCTCGCTACAAGATCTGTACGTTCCTTTACAAACAGCTTGGCTTTCGTCTGACTTGTCACCACAGTCATTCTCAAAATCACACAGCCATGCCCTGGAAATAAAAGTAAGCTCATTTTTCCTTTGGAAATTCACTGACATTCAAATCACAACAGTAATTTACTTGTATACTCTTATATAATACATAATACAATTTATACTCGTTGGTGTAAGAGTTAATATGTGTGCATGTCATCCACCCAGCCTGAGTTCATCCCTGTCTGATCCTTTAAGATTTTTATGTGAGGGATGGATATCTTTATTTACCGTCAAAGGGATGTTAAGTCGGTGGTTCTGAGCCAGTAAGATGTCAAGTATTAATAAAAAGATCCCTAAATGCATCTGAATTAAGGCCAAGTAGCACCTTTTGAAAAATTATTTTCAATACATATACCTTTAAAATCATTTTAACATCATTTAAGACAAAATAGTCAAAAAATAATAAATAAATAAATCTTTATTTCCCTTTTTATAAATTATTGTACACAAAAAAAATAAAATTCTTTTAATACTAGGTACAAGTTTTAGTAATCTAAAATATGACTAAGGGACATCAATGGCATTAACAGAATGCCACTGGCATCTGATTATGTTATGTATGAGTGGAATGTGCCCAGCTGCCTCTGCTCTTGTGCACAAAAGGTTATGTCAAATAAATAATTGTGGAAGATAGATATTAGATTAAATATGAGAGATAGAGATTTGAAGGTAAATATATAAAAATAGATATAAAAAAATAATGATGATTGTTAATAGATATTTATTTAATTATTGTCAATAATTCAGGGACTAATTCTTCCTTTGACAGAAGCCACTCTTTAATGGCTTTGTTTCTCGACTTTATGGAAGCTTTTGTAAATACTGAACTTGGTATTTTATTAAACAGCTTAGGCGCAATGTACAAAAAGCAATTCTGAAATATAGTTTTATGTATCTTAGGGAGTTTGTAATTGTTTGTTTGCTGTGACATTACGAGTTGTTCTAATACCGGCATACTTGATTTTAACAAAAGAGTTGCTTCTGTCAAAAAACTCTCTTAGAACCCTGAAAATAAATAGATTTTTTAACGGAAGAATCTTTAATTTTTGGAAAAGAGGAAAGGAGGATTGCCGTCTTTTACTGTTAGTGATGAGTCTGATAGCATGTTTTTGAGCAGTCAAAATAGGTAGGTAACTACTTTTATAAGCACTACCCCAAAGTTGTATCCCATATTGTAATTTGCTGTGAAAAAAGGAGTAATAAATAGTTTTAAGTGCATCGGTGTTGAGAATATGTTTCAAGTTATACATTTTTCTAATTATTGATCTACAGGACTTTAGTAGATTTTCTATATGAGGTTTCCAACTCAGACTTTTGTCGAGTATAACCCCTAAATATTTATGTTCATTTGTTCTTGTAACATACTCATCACAGCTACAATCTAAAACCCTCACTCTACAATCACTTTTATGAAACTTGAGAGGGGCTGAGTGATTGGCTGAATTTTTTTTACTAGTACTGATTGAGAAGTTTATTATTTTAGTTTTAGAAATGTTTAGGTGTAATTTATTTTTTTGAAACCATTTTTGTAAAAGGATTAGATCATTTTTAATCATTACATCTATTTGTTCCCAACTTTCTGCTGAGTAGCTTAAAGCGGTATCATCGCAGAAAGCAGTGAGTTTACCCGAGAGTTTACCATCACATAAATCATTGCAGTAGATAAGGAACATGGTACATGAAAGTACACAACCTTGAGGTACTCCAAAGTCCATTTCAAGCCAATCACTAAGCTCGCTATCAATCTTCACTGCTTGTACTCGGTTAGAGAGGTAACTTCTAAACCATTCATTAGCTAGACCCCTCACACCAGCCAACTCGAGCTTTTCTAAAAGAATAGCTTTATCTAAAGTGTCAAAAGCCTTTTTGATGTCTAGGTAGAGACCAGCTGTTTTTTTATTACTGTTAATGTTCAGATATGTATTGTTCATAAAATTCATAAGGGCTTGTTCTGTGTTAAATCCGTGTAGAAATCCGAATTGATTTTTGAAAAGTAGTTATTGTTGTTTAAGAAATTTAATAATCTTTTGTTTATTAGTTTTTCAAATAGTTTCGATAAAACTGAAACTAGTGCTATAGGCCTGTAATTATTGAGATCTTTTTTGTTCCCAGACTTATGTATGGGGACAATTAGGGACTTTTTTAAACATGAAGGGAAAATTCCTTCAGAAAAGCTGGAGTTGACTAGGTGAGATAAAACATCACTAATGTGTTCACTCACTGATTTTAGAACCTGTACTTGAATTCCGTCAATGCCTGTCGATTTTTTATTAGGTAATATTTTTATGAAGGATTGAATCTCTCCAGGATCAGTTGGAATCATAAGGAAAGTATTAGGACAAGTCTTTATTGGAAAGTTTCATTGAGGTCGCTCATGTCTTCAGGGCTTGTGAGATTGAAGGATTTAGCTAGTAAAGTTGGTACTCTTATGAAATTTTCATTGAGTTCATTACACATATTTTTGGTAGTTTCAATTAATGAACCATCAATTCCAACAACTGACTGTATTTCATTTTTTTGAGATTTATTCTCATTGCCAAGAGAGTTGAGGACATTCCACTTAAGCTTAGAATCGTTACCAGCATCGAGCATTTTCTGTTTGTAATAGAATTTTTTTCGTTTTCAATAAGCATTTGTAGATCATGTTCGATTCTGGTTCGACTTTCATTTAACTTATTATTAAAAGGCTTTTTGTTGATAGTTTAACTATCTTATTTCTCTTTTAACAAGGTTGAATATTTTGCATTAAACCATGGTTTGTTAATTTTTATTTTGTTAAGTTTAGAGAAATTGTAGGTAGTTGAACAATCATTAACTAGGTAAGTTAAGTAGTTAACAAAATAATCTGTACCTTCTTCACAGTTCAATTTAAACATATAAGACCAGTCTGTTATCATAATTCTTTTGGTGAACTGTTCATAGTTTAGGCGAATTTTAGTTTTAAGAATCTTTTTTTTATTTAATATGGTTTTAGCTTTGGCCTTAAAGTTAATACCAGTTAAGCTATGGTCAGAAATATTAACATGGAAAACACCTGCTTGTATGTCGACTAATAAGTGATTATGTCTAAGAAATATATGATCTATACAAGTCTTAGAGTGTGCAGTTATTCTTGTATATGAATTAATGAAAGACTTAAACCCAAGAGAAGCCATAGAGAGTTGATAACGCTGAGTTTCAGAACTAGGATTGTTACTTTTTAGGTCCAGATTGACATCACCAATAACACAGCAGTTACTATTCTCAACACCTTCAAGATAAGTTTCAAATTCATCATTAAATTCTTTTAGACTAAACGCATGAAGTCTATAAATACAGATAAAGTCTATTTCAATACTGTTATATTTAGTTTTAAAGTGAACACAGTCTAATGTTTTTAATTGATTAGGTATTTGGGTAGATGACAGATTCTTATCTATGTAAACAATAACACCAGCTGATTTTTGCTTATCGTTACACTTATAGAATATATTGTAACCTTCAATTTGATAATCGTTAATTTCTCTGTCGTCTATCCAAATCTCTGAAAGGACTATTACATTAGGAAAATTTTTACAAGATTTCAACTGTAATAGAAATAAATTGAAATTTCTTCTTAAGCTTCGAATATTTTGATGAACAATTATGCACTTGTTTTGATCACTAAAAAGTGGAGTTGATTTGTCTATTGATAAAAATTCAGTATTATGATCAATTGTACTTAAACTGTTTATTTAAAGAAAAAATTATTTTTTGAACTTAGGTAATGCAGACAAATCACTCTCACTTGTTACTAATATGGCCTTATCGCCTTTGGATCTTCTTAGGAATATCCTAGAGCTCTTGGCCACCCAAGCAAATGCATAATTGTTATCATTTTTGAATTTCCTAACTTTACCAAGAAGAAGCTTTAATTCCGGAGCTAGATGTTGGCTTATGTATATTTCCTGTGATGGTAATGAGGGCTCGATATCAGTTGAAATTATCTTTCTTTTTTTCTTTGCTGCACTAACCAGGCTATTTTAGCTTGAGGTGACATCCTTGCCACAATAGGTCGAATACCACCAGGTTTAAATGATGACACTCTATGCGCTACGATTAAGTCAGCGCTATTGAAGTTGATGTTTAAATGTTCAGCTATTTTTTTGAAAGCTAATTCTAAATCTTCTCCTTCAGTTTCTGGCAAGTTCCTGATTTCGATATTATCTCTTCTTGTATATTGTTTGAGATCGATGTTTTCTTGTTTTTGTGATTGTATTTGGTCGTTTAATTGTATATTTTCTGTTTCGAGTTTAGTTACTCTATTGTTCAGGTCAATAACTTTCTCTTCTAGGCTTGAGTTTTTCTGAGTTAGGTATTCCAGCGATCTTTTTAAGCCATCAGTTTCATTTTTTAGACTTTCCACATCACTTTTAACGGTAGATAAAGAAGACATGAACTCAGATGTGTTTTTGGCTAGCTCTCCTATTTTGTTAACCAATTGTTCATATCTGTTATTTGTTACGAGGACAAAATCTGTTTTCAGAGAATTGATAGTCATCTCTAAATACAGTTTGTCAACTAGATTTGTATCAGTAGTTTTTTTGGAAACATCTTTTGGATCTTGGTCGGTTTTTTGTAAGTTTGTAACGAGAGGAGTTTGTACAGTAGACTGGTTCGAGGTTAGGTCACTTTTTTTTGTAACTAAATTTTTAGAATTACCTTGATTTTGGTTGCTGGTTTGTAAATTTGGTTTACTTGTTATAAAATAAACTTATTTATACTTGTAATAAAATATTTATTACATTATTGTAATTATTATGAAAAATAAAAAATGACGTCACCAATATACAGTTACAACACCTCCAAGGAATGATAAGACCTGTTGTATCCTCTCTTTAAGTATTAGTTTCTTTGGTATTGTATAATAAAGTAAAAGTGTGTTGCATATTAAGTCTATACAGAGGTTTACAGGCAGCCTCCTCCCTCTGACAATTCCCTTAAAAGTGTGTTGCATATTAAGTCTATACAGAGGTTTACAGGCAGCATCCTCCCTCTGACAATTCCCTTAAAAGTGTGTTGCATATTAAGACTATACAGAGATTTACAGGCAGCCTCCTCCCTTTGAAAATTCCCTTAAAAGTGTGTTGTATATTAAGTCTATACAGAGGTTTGCAGGCAGCCTCCTCCCTCTGACAATTCCCTTAAGGTGGCTCATTTGTTATTTCATTATAATTAAGAAGATCAATATATTGTTATTTTAATTATTTTAATATTGTCAATATTATATTAAGATGGTAATAATTATTTTTCTAATTAAAAAAGTAGAAAAATAACTCACTTAGGAATGCACCTATTGTTGGCGCACTGGAAGTCAGTCTCTGGATTACATTTCAGACAATTCTGAGGTAATTCATCGGAATTATCCCTGCAGTCATCTTTACCATCGCATAGCAGCCATTTTGGAATACACCGGTAGTTGGTTCTGCCAGGACATCTTTGCCAACCAGCCGTACAATTCTTTTGTCTGCGAAATAAATACAATACATCAGAAACATGAAAATAATCTTTTTATTTTAATTTATTCATGAAATTCTTATTTTGTATAAATAGATTCGTTAAAATTTATTGTTTTTACCTGATATTTTTTGAATGTGTAATTATCTTTAAATATTGTTAAAATGGTTTTAAGTGTTTAAAATGTAAATAAATGAATAAATCCTGGTTTTAAAAAACAATAAGACTTAAAAGGTGTAAAATTATTTGTAGCAAATTTGCAATATTTTTATTTTCAACAGGGAATTCTATTGGGTACTTTTTGTTTCATCATTCATTATTTATCAATTAGACTGCAGGCGTCCAACTTATGAAAGAAAATAATACATACAGGTACTTGGATGACGTCACAGGATAAACATAGTACAACCCCCTCCCCGGTGGGCATACTTTAAACACACGTGTCCTGATCCATTTAATTGTGGACAATCCCTCAAAGCCAGCTGGTTTTGCAGGGGTGACCCTCTGGGGTTAACTAACAATGAATGGAGAATATATCAGGGGCGTATCATCTCGGTTGTAAAAGAAGGAAGGCTTAATATGTATTTATTACATTCATACAACACAAGGTCCCATACCAAATATTATATTGAATGGTTCGTTATATGTAATGAAAATTGTTTTGAGAACTCCTACCATAGTTTATGTGAAATTTAAGTACTTACATAAATAATAATTTTTTACGGACAAAATAAAATGAAAGTAAATTACCTGCAGATATAAGCTGGTTCGTCAGAGTCATCACCACAATCATTGTCAAAATCACACATCCATAGTTTAGGAATACAACGGCCATTCTTACAGGTAAACTCCGTGTCAGGATTACAAGCACGGTTATCTAACAAAAAATAAACAGCCATGGAATTAAGACAACAAAAAAGGGTGCGGGGTACCTCAGAAGTTTTCCTCACCACGTCAGATTTGCTACACTCATTCTCTCTACTTTGGGATCGCTACACTCATCCTATCTACATTGGGATCGCAACGCTCATCATCTCTACTTTGGGATTGCTACGCTCATCCTCTCTACTTTGGAATTGCTATGCACATCCTCTCTACTTTGGAATCGCTACGCTCATCCTCTCTACTTTGGAATTGATATGCACATCTTCTCTACTTTGGAATCTCTACACTCATCCTCTCTACTTTGGAATTGCTGAGAATATAAAAATTATCAAATGCACACTGCAACACATCTTTGGACTTGCTTTGCTGGTCCTCAGATATTAAATACATTAATTTGATTTCCAGCAGTCACCTATCCAGGCACTGACCTAGTTCGATGCAGTGAAACGTATACAAGTCTATCAAATAAAATTAAAATGATAAAATCCTATAAGACTGCCTAAATGGCAACAAAATAATTATAGCTTAAAATATATTCGCTTTATAGAGCTCAATTCTTTCATTTTTCTTTATCACAATTAAAATTGAACTGATGGCAATAATGAGACAAAACTTAGCTCATATGTTGATCTCATGATTTTTTTTTTCTGTAGTCATTGTGTCCGGTTAATGATGTCATATAAAAATTAATTTCCATATAGTACAACTAAACCTAAAGATTGATTCTTGTACTAAGGTTCAACTATTTAGCATAAATACGCTTGGAGCAACAACGTTTACAAACGCACATGCAGATAACTTAACCAGAACCACCCAGGAGGTCTTAAAACCACCTGTAACGGATAATCCAGGTTAAAAGCCGGTTTCAGTTCAATTTGCAAACACAATACTTTTCCAAAATACCTATGGTATAATTCAGGAAAAGTAAAACAGGTAGAAATTGGAATTATATAATTTACAATTTTGGAACAATATGATATTGAAAATAATTAAATAGACCAAATGACAATATCAGATCAAAATTATTTCCTAGATAGCACAACTAGACTTACAGTCTATCTATTAGTTTAAAAATCCCCAAGGTCATAAGTATTTTGGGGATTGACCAATCAGAGAAGCCGCTGCCAACCTCTCACTTAAAAAGAGAAAAAAATTCCTACCGCAATAACCGCTGTAGGGAAAAAACCTTCTTCCCGACAATCGTTTACTTTGTTTGTGTTTCTTCTTTTCACTCAACAACTTTCAACTTTCAACATCATTTTGAAAAATACTTTCAAATTAATCTTAAAAATGATATTTTAAAATAAAACTACACAAAAGAAATGTAAAAAAACATCGCCAAGAAAATACGGGTAAAATAACCTGATTTGTTTACATAGTTTTTCCCCCTCCTTTCTTGCAGGGATTTTTTTTCTTAAGAATCAGTGGTGTCTAAACTGACCTGTCAAGATTTTTAAACTAAACGATGGACTGTAAAGATTGATTATTGTACAAAGTTTCAACTCTTTAGGTTAAGAGTAAAAGCGTATAAAGTGATAAAAGACGCCCCCACAACAGGAGGTTGTAAAATTTAAAAACAAAATTTTGATTTGAGATTTAAAGTTCAAACACACTACTTTTCCTATATATTTACAGTATAAATGATGAAAAGTAAAAATTGAATTATACTTACGGCATATAGTGGGATCTTCATCGGATCCATCCTTACAGTCCGGATCTCCGTCACAAACCCAAGCATTCAATATACATCTTCCGTTTGATCTACACTTGAACTCTAATTCAGGACAAGTCAGATTACAATGTCTTTCATCTGAACGATCGCCGCAATCATTGTTACCATCACAAATAGCTGCAGATGGAGCGCATTGACCATTAGCACATTGGAAGTTACCAGGGCGACACGTGCGCTTTGGACATTCGGCTGGCTCGTCCGACCCATCTCGGCAGTCTTTCTCTCCATCACACCTGTTGAATAAATAAATATAATTTTAGTGAATAATTTTATCTAGAGTATCCTACTCTAAGGTTTCTCCATTTTGTTCTGCTATGCTAGATCTAATAACAGTAACAAGATCTTTATTCACATCATCATTTATACTACAAAACAACAATTGCAAAATTCTTTGATGTGATCAGCCCTCTTAAGTGATCACAGCATAACCCCTGTGGGTACCACCTCAGGGCACCTCAAATGCAAAAAAATATAAAAACTTAATAAAACTAACATAAATACGTAATGAAATGCAACAAGTTCTTTCAAACAGACTACAAAGTTACTTACTTCCAGAACCAAGGAATACAGCGTTCATCCTTTCCTCCACATCTATGCTGTCCATCAGTACAGTTGGCTATACATGTTTTCTTATCAGCAGCAAGATAGAATTGATTAGGGCATGCACATTTATATGAAGTTGGGCCGTCTGGTTGACCATATCCAAGAGGGTTAGCATCCGCTCCTAAACACATACATTTCATTATGTTAAACTAACCAGTTTGTTAAAGACAAAACCAGAAGAATAAATGAAGGGCCAGAGTTTCATAAGATGATAATACAGTCAACTAATTGAAACAATTAACATTATATTATATATATATATATAATATATATTATATTTTATATATATATATATTATATATATATATAATATATATAATATATATATTATATATATATATATTTTTAATGCTTAAACCTGTAGGGTCCTATCAACAGCTAGTATATTTTCAGGCACGTCACATTAAATTACTTTACACAGATAATTAAAGAATCTATGTTATAGATAATAATTAAAACTTAGTTTAAATTCATTTTACTTATTTCAAGACAAAACAATCATAAATTCCAATATTTTTTTGACAAAACTGTCAGAAGTGTTGTAATATTTGTAAGACAAAACTCTGATGAAAACGTTACGTCTTACCTGGTACTGGTGCAAGAAGACACAAATGAGAACAACCTCCGTTGTCATTTCCGCAAGGATTTGGATAAGCAAGCTGTCTTAATGGATGATAAACATGAACATCATATGGCCTGTGGGTGGTGTTGCGTAAAACTTCCATGTCTTTACCTATATTGCATATAAAAGTTTTTTTTTTTTAAAAAAATCATTGTTTTATTTATCATATTAATGATTAAGCAAAAATATATTTAATTAATCATTATTAAGGTTGCAATTTGTATAACATTTCTCATTATAAGGTAAACATTATTATAGTTAAAATAAATGAAGTTTAAATAAATAATGAGATTAAGGGCAAATATTAGCAAATGTCTAGTTTCGTTTTACCAGTCGGAGCTTCCAAGTTAAGAATAGTTTGATTTTCTTAGGGTTAAAGTGAATGATACACAATATTACCTGTGAATTTGTTAGCTCTAGAAATAGCTTTGAGATTCCAATCAGTCCAGTAAATATGATCTTCGAACAAACTAATGGCAAATACGTGAGCCACCTAAACAAAGAAGTAATGAAAAACAAATTATTAAAGTATTTCTAGCAGATTTCACAAGCTTGTATTTGAATCAAAAATTGTAGGGCTGCCAACAGCTTTTTTGAGACAAAAAGTTTCCTAGTTATGAACTTGACAACACTGAATAGTCATTCTTTTGTGAAGAAATCAAAATAAATAAGTTAAAAACTAATTTTAAGTTATAAAATTAAAGCATCAATGGATTTATCTTATAAAAGAGGAAAGAAGTCTCCTCCACAAAAATATATTTCTTTATAGCTAAGCGCTTTAAACCTAACAAGAGGCCATCATCAGCTATAGCTGTTGAATAAAGAAGAGGGTGAAAGATGAGTCTTACAGATCAGATATCAAGATCAGTCTATTTTTGATATCTGATCTGTAAGACTCATCTATCAATCTCTTCTTTATTCAACGGCTAGCACTAATGGTGGCCTCTTGTTAGGTTGAAAGCGCTTTGCTATAAAGAAATATATTTTTGGAATTACTTAGGGAACGGCTTCTCTAGTAATGTATGTCTATGATAAATAAGATAATTAATTACCTTATCACCAGACATAACAACATGTCTGTGTTTTCCTTCAAAGTCAGAAGATCCTATATAGTCTAAATGTGCATCTGCCCAGAACAACCTCTCTGAGAAATAGTCAACTGTCAGAGCATTGGGCCAAGCTAGGTCATCTTCATAAGTCAATATGCGAGTCATGTTTGACCCATCCATACCCATCTTAGCTATATAAGCCTGGAACAAAACAATTACTATTATAATAAAAACCACATTGCTTACAAAAAAATACATAAATCAAATAAGTAAGTAACAAGAGTCAAATTTGCTTGTAAATTAAGTTTGAACTAATAATTTATATTACGTGATATTTTTTTCTATTATTACTTTTTACTTAAAAAAGTTTTGTATTCATGTTATTTTTTAATTTTATATTGTTTTTAAATTATTGTACGCTCATGTCTCAATGTTAACCTCTTTAATTAATATTACAGTCTTGGTATTATTATTTTGAAACTGCACTATAGTCTTGTACAAAAAAAAAGTTTTCCTTGGTTTTTTTTGTTATTAACAAAAAAAATTATTATTTCGCTAAACAAATATATCTTTCTTCAAGCAAATTAAAATAATCATTTGATTACAAGCCCTTTTAAATAAAGAATAAAAACAATCATTTGAATTACAATAGAAAAGCACCGTTTCTTAATGAAAGAATAAAAATAATCATTGTTGATTAATAGAAAAGCACCGTTCTTAATGAAAAGAATTAAAAACAATCATTTGAATTACATAGAAAAGCACCTTTCTTAAATGAAAGAATAATAAAACATCAAATTTGAACTTACATTAGAAAAAGCACCTTAATATCTTAAATGAAGATAAAACAAATCATTTGATTACATAGAAAAGCACCTTTCTTAAATGAAAGAATAAAAACATCAATTTAGATTTAACAAGAAAAGCACCTTTTACTTAATAGAGAAGAATAAAAAACAATCATTTGAATTACATAGAAACGCACCATTTTCTTAATGAAAGAATAAAACCACATCATATTGAATTACATAGGAAAAGACACTATTCTTAAGAAAGAATAAACTAATCATTTAATTATGAGAAAGCACCATTCACTTAAGAAAGAAATAACAAAAAATCATCTGATTACCTAGAAAAGCACTTTTTCTTAATGAAAGATAAAAAACTAAATCATATTGATTACATAGAAAAGCCCTTTCTTAATGAAAGAATATAAAAACATCATTGCATTACATAGAAAGCACCTTCATTAATGAATGAATAAAACATCATTTGATTAACATTAAGAAAGCACCTTTCTTAAATAGAAAGAATAAAACAATCATTTTACATAGAAAAGCACCTTTCGTTAAAGAAAGAATAAAAACTATCATATAGATTACTAGAAAAAGCACCTTACTTAAATGAAAGAATTAAAAAAAATCATCTGATTACATAGAAAAGCACTTTTCTTAAATGAAGAAATAAACTAATCATATTGAATTACAATAGAAAGCACCATTCTTAATGAAAGAACTTAAAACTATTACATTTGATTTTCAGAGAAAAGCAACCTTCCTTAATGAAAGAATAACTAATCATTTGATATACACTAGAAAAGCATACTTATTCTTAGAGAATAACTAATCATTTAAATATACATAGCAAAAGGCCACCTTCCATTAATGAAAGAATAAACAAAATTCATGCTGCACTTAACATAGAAAGCACTTATATCTTAATGAAAAGAAATAAAACTAAAAATCAAATAAATAATAAAATTACTAGACAAAGCAGCTTTCTTATGAAAGAATAAAAAACTAATCATTTATTACAGAGAAAAGCACCTTTCCTTATGAATAGAATAAAACTATCATTTGTACTTACATAGAGAAAGGCACCTTTCTTAATGAAAGATAAACTAATCATTTGATTTACATAGTAAAAGAATCTTTCTTAATGAAAGCATAAATAATCATTTGATTAATAGAAAAGCCCTTTCTTAATGAAAGAATAAAAATAATCATTTGATTTACAGAGAAAGACCTTTCCTTAAATGAAAGAATCAACTAATATTTGATTACATAGAAAGCATCTTTCTTAATGAAAGAATAAAATATTCATTTTGATTACATAGAAAGCATCTTTCTTAATGAAAGAATAAGACTATCATTTGTATACATAGAAAAAGACCTTTTTCTTAAGTGAAGAATAAAAAAATCATCTGGTTACTAGAAAGCACCTTTCTTAATGAAAGAATAAAACTAATCATTTAATTACATTAGAAAAGCACCTTTCTTAATGAAAAGAATTAAAAACTAATGCATTTAATTAGCATAGAAAAGCACATTATCTTAATGAAAATAATTAAAATTAATCATTTGATACATAGAAAGCACTTTTCTTCATGACAGAATACAACAATTATTTGATTACATAGAAAAGCTATCTTTCTTAATGAAAAGAAATAAAAAATCATTTGATTACAATAGAAAGCACTTTTCTTAATATAGAATAAATAATCATTTGATTACATAGAAAGCATCTTTCCTTAATGAAAGATAAACTATCATTTGATTACATGAAAAGCATCTTTTCTTAATGAAAGAATAAAACATAATCATGTGATTACATAGAAAGATCTTTCTTAATGAAAGAAAAAACTTTAATCATTTCATTAATAGAACGGCACTTTTCTGAATGAAAGAATAAACTAATCATTTGATTACATAAGAGAAAAGGCATCTTTCTTAATTGAAGAATAAAATTAATCATTGCATTACATAGAAAGCATCCTTCTTAATGAAAGAGATAAAAATATTCATTGATTACAGAGATAGCACCTTCCTTAATGAAAGAATAAACTAATATTTGATTACTAGAAAAGCATCTTTCTTAATGAAAGAATAAAACTAATCATTTGATTACATAGAAAAGCAGTCTTTCTTAATGAAAGAATAAACTATCATTTGATTACACAGAAAAGCACCTTCTTCCCCCCCTAATGAAAGACTAAACTAATCATTTGATTACATAGAAAAGCACCTTTCTTAATGAAAGAATAAAAACAATCATTTGATTACATAGAAAAGCACCTTTCTTAATGAAAGAATAAAAACAATCATTTGATTACATAGAAAAAAGCATCTTTCTTAATGAAGAGAATAAAACTTAATCATTTTGATTACATAGAAAGCATCTTTCTTTAATGAAAGAATAAAACTAATATTTGATTACATAGAAAAGCACCTTTCGCTTATGAAAGATAAAACTATCATATTGACTTACCATAGAAAAGCACCTTTCTTAATGAAAGAATAAAACTAATCATTTGATTACATAGAAAAGCACCTTTCTTAATGAAAGAATAAAAGACTAATGCATGTTGATTTACCATAGAAAAGCATCCTTTCTTAATGAGAAGAATAAAACTAATCATTTGATTACATGTTAGAAAGCATCTTTCTTAATAAAGATAAAACTAATCATTTGATTACATGAGAAAACACATTTCTTCAATGAAATTAATAAAATTAATCTTTTGATTACTAGAAAAGCACCTTCCTTAATGAAAGAATAAAAAAAATCATTCTGATGTATACATGAATAAGCACCTTTCCTTAATGAAAGAATAAACTAAGTGCATTTAATTACATAGAAAGCACCTTTCTTAATGAAAGAATAACTAATCATTTAATTACATAGAAAAGCACATTTCTTAATGAAATAATAAAAATAATCATTTGATTACAGAGAAAAGCACCTTCCTTAATGAAGATAAATATCATTATTATTCTTATTATATATTTTATTATTATTATATATTATTAATATTATTATATTAATAATAATAATACAAATTATTATTTCTTTTTTTTAGGGACAACACTCCTTTCATTATATTAGTAATAAATAATATTAATAATTTTACAAGATTATTGATTAGTTAATATTATTATTAATGTCTGACCACTATCTCATAAATATAATATTGTTAAAACTTTATATATGAATTAAAAAAAAATACATTACCTGTAAATACCAAGATGAGAAGAAGACATAACCTATGGCTGGATGAACAGCAATAGCCCTGGGATCTGAAACACCAGCTTTCAGAGTTTTCCTACTTGTTCCATCAAGTTCTGACACGTCTAGGTGCTTGGAGTGTCTATCTAACCAGTAGAGTTTCCTTCCGACCCAGTCCACTGCAATGCCTTCTAGACCGTGAGAATCATGCCGAATCACTACTTCCTTTTCACCTCCTCCAATATGACTCCTGGACAAATAAAAATAATGGAATAAATATAAAAAAATAATAAATAATGACAATAAATAAATTAAAATACTAATATAAGAATATAAGAAATAAAATAAATAAATTAAAATAAAAATATAAAAAAATTAAAGTAATAAAAATAAATAAATATAAATCAATGAATTAAAACAAGGGAAAAAGATAATCAAGGCTTCAAGTATGAAAAGCTATTCCATATTTTACTAACTAATTTTCATAATGAAACTTAATGGCAGAAAAACAGAAGCTTGGATCAGCCTAAATTTTTAGTTAACACTCAGCCTCCATTAAAGTTTTTGTTATACGAGCCTACTATTTATCTCTTATGATTCAAAAAGGGTCTGTGCTCATTATAGATCACAGACCATACAGGCAGCCCTGGGACCATTATAAAAAAATGCAGCCAGCCCTGGGGCCATCATAACACATTGCTAGCATTAAAAATTTACATCTTGAGATTGTGGAACTAAGATGCAGTTTGATAAGACACTAAACAATGTAAACCCATCATTTTTCAATAAGAAATATGCATGTTTACCAAATATATATTTATTTAAAAGTGTACTACATTTAATGAATAATAGCACTTGAATTTTTTTTAAATTGTTTCAATTGATTTTAATTATTTTTAAAGTATACTGTTGTTGTTGGGGTATGTTGTTCAAGGCAGGACCGGTATCGCACCACAGGGGATTTATTTAGAACTATTTGTGGGTTATATTTTGTTGCTTAACGTACCATTTATATGAAGACTCCTAGCTGCTTTATTCTATTGCAAAACAGCTTCATAAGTTCTGGTGGGAAATCACTCTTATCACACATGATAACAATAATTGATGTATTTTATCTTTTTAATTTAATATTTTAACAATATTATATATTATATTTATGCTATTTTAAATTATTAAAACGAATATTAGAGGTAATTTTTGTCTTTAAATGTTTTGTGCACATAATAAACTCAATGATAAATTTTCAAATGCTTGTTGTTCATCTTTGATTTAGTTTAATGTATGCAATGATTACATTTAATTTAAGGAAATGGTTATTCTTTTAATAATATGCACTGACTTTAATAGAAAAACATCAATAGAGCTCCTCTTTTAGTAATCTCAACGCCGTAAACTCCCCAAAATCGGATTCACACATCCCAACTATAAGATGATATATGTACATACTTAATTTGAACAAAAATAATTTAAAACTAGCAATTATCCATATAATCTTTTACAAAAGATGGCAAATTAATAAAATAATAACTATTTACCCAATTCTAAGCAATAATTTTATAATTTGAATAAACATAAGGTAAACAACAATTAATTGAAATTTATTTGTTTCTTGATATCGGCTTTGCCTAAAACATTTTAGATCCCGTAAATTTAATAGATAAACAATTTTATGACAATTGTGAGCATTGCAGGCTTAAAAGTCACTCGCAATATAATAAAATCTGGTAATAACTAAATCTAGGTTTTGGACATTTGTTAGTTTTAGCATTGACCTTAAGATTTGAAATGAACCAATCATATGCATAACCCAAGTGACGTAATAGCTTGTTGCCGCAAATCTTTACTTTTTTAAATATTATGTTTTTTTTAACTTGCTAATTAAAATGTAAAAATTAATATTTTTATTTTTTTGTGAAATAAATTTTTTCTTATCTCGATTAACCAACAAAACATAAATGAGGTTAAAATGTATGCATTTTCCTCATTGTTCTGAGATTTTCTGAAAAGATTTCAAATGTTTTATTTGTCTCGTTTTCTCCTAAAATTTAATCAGTTCTTCTTCTCCAATGAATAAATAGAATGTAAGACTCTATCTGTCACTTAAAAACAGGGAGAAGTTTGAGTCTAATGACCTGACAAGGACATGGTTGAGTTTATTTAAATAAATAAATAAACTCCTTACGGTGCAATAAAATAAATAAAAAATAAAATAAAAATAAATAAACATTTTATAAGCATGAATACTAACAATAAGTAAAATTAATGTGTTACAAATTACCATTTGTAACAATGAAAGCACAATGGTAAAACGGAAGGCAACTATTCCTATGTTCTTTCAACAAAAAAGATTCATGTATATAACCTGTCACAGAAATAATGAAGTGTAGTACCTTGCTATAAGAGTAAAAATTGCTTTGACATACTATTACTCTCTTTAAGTAATGTTTAAAAATATACCTTCGATTTAAAGGCTACACTTAAAGATGATCAATAAATTTTGATTTTTCTATTTTACACACAAAACTTATTAAAACAATATGGAAACAAACCTGTAAATTGTTTTAGCCGTAACATCAGCGAAATACATCTGTTGATTCTTATAATCAAAATCAATTGCAACAACATTAGTCAGATCTTGATGAATGAGTGAATATTGTGTTCCGTCTAAAGACATGTTTCTCACGTAATACTTGTTAGAGAATATTAACCAAGGAGTAACTCTGTCTCGTCTCTTACACGTGTGCTCATCACTAGCTCTGAAACGGTCAAGTTGAATTAATAAAAGTGCCGAAAAACACAAATAAATACAAAACAAAACGAGGTATTAATGGACTGTAAAAAAATTAACTAGTGAAAAGGTTTATAAAAGAAGACAGCAATTTTAGTGTGTTTTAGTTGCAATCTCAATGTGCTGCGGTTATAACTTGTAGTTTCTCTGTATTTCTCTAATCTTATGTTACTTTCATTTTTGATAACTTTTATCTTTTGTTGTTTTCTCTAGCATTTTTTGATATTGTATATTTGTTGGTTTATTTAGTTTAATGTTTATAGTCTTTTTGTTTATGTTTTAATAAATCTATTTACCCTGATGACGACCAGGATCCCTTGTTGAAAGCTTGGTAGTTGTGTTTCAACTATATTAGGACTGCTTTCTTCTTTTATAAACCTTTTCACAAGATAAATAAATACCATTTTGTACAGAATATTTGAATTTAAAATCACTTTCTACATAATCTACTTACTCCTTATTTTTGAAATGTTTATTTTATATTTTTAAAAAGTTTCAATGTAAAATTAATAAACCTTGGAAATGAAGGTATATAATACCTACTACTAATAATACTACTAATTAATACTAGTACTATTAATTTGATTAATAGTTATTTAAGTACCATGGGAATGATGCTCTCCCATCCTACCCAAAAATACCCCCTTCTATAAGATTTGGGGGCTCTAACCCCAATTGTAGGAAACACTTTATTTCTCCCAAGGGAGAAAATGTTACTTTCAGTACCAAGGGAATAAAAAGTTAATTTTTCTTCCTTGGGAGTGAAAAGTGCTTCTTTTATCGGACCTGAAAAAGTGTAGTTCATTTTTAACTGCTTTAAATTTTTTTAAAATATACCTTTAAAGATGAAAAAGAAATGTAGTCTGCCTATCCAGAATGAAGGTCTTCATATGACGGTACAAGCTCAAAATTTTAGAAAATGGCACAAATTGTAGGTTTCATGGAATAAGTGGTTCCCTGTTAGTCATGTGCAAAACATGAGAGAATGTTTTTTTAGGTTAGGTATGAAAGGGACCCACCCAAAAAATCAAAACAAATAAAATTTCCCTACATTTTTGACATTATCTGAAACCATTAAATAAATCAAACATCCATTTCGGGTTTGTAGAAGGCTTTTGTGGCTTTGAGTAGGCTATTATTAGGGCGATTAGGGCATAAACTGTATCCAATAACAAGTATTACTGTAAATGAAGGGTGGGTCCCTTATCATACTATCTACAATGGGGTCTAGAATGGGGTATGAGTATTATAAGGGACCCACCCTTTATTTAAAGTAAAACCTACATATTTGATACATTATTGTCTTAATCTCCCTTATATATGCCCTACTCAAAGTCACAAATCCTTTCTACAAACCCGAGAATGAATGTTTTTATTTATTTTATTTAAAATAATTTTTGTCAAAAATTTGTAGGGAAATTTATTTGTTTTGATTTTGCGGGTGGGTCCCTTATCATTCTCTAACTGTTTTTTAAAGCCGATCAAATTTTATAAAGTAAGATAAAGTTTCAGCTAAACCTACAAAAAAATGTTAATTTTTCCAAAGTCTGCAAATTAATTTTAAAAAATATCTGTTTTGTGCATTTTTTTAAAGTAATTTTCCAAACGATTTGGATGAATAAACACTCGATTTATTGGAAATTGTATCAGTTTTAAAAATGTTCTCTTCAAGTTTTGCAAACTACCAACTGGCAACCACTTATATAAAAAAACCTAAAAGTAGAGCGATTTTCTAAAAATTTGAGCTCGAGCAATCATACAAAGGCCTCCACTCTGGATAGTGTAGACAGTTTTTTATTCATCATTTAAGATATATTTTAAAAAAAATGGTTTGCAGAGGTAAAAAATAAGTCAAATTTTTTAGATCTAGCTCTTGGACTTTCATTAAAATTCACATTATATAACGTCTGCAGATAAAGGTAAGTTACCTGTCGTAATAAGTTTCATCACATTTGCAATAATATGATCCAGGAGTGTTGGAACAGTACTGCGAGCAAGCTCCCGGAGTTTCCGTACACTCGTCTATATCTGCACAGGCTTTGCCATCTTCCAGTAATCTGAACAAAACACACATCAGTAACATTATAAATTAAAACAAAAACTGTTTAATCCCTTTCTAAAAGGAATAGAAACATAAAATGGGGTAATTAAATACATGACATACACATTTTTGACAAATATTGCGCTGTCTTATTTATGACAGAACTAACCTTTTAAGATGCGGGTTTTAGCGTTTGTTATTAATTTTTACTCCCAGAATACAACACTACATTTATTTCTGCCCTACCATATTTAACTCTTGAGAAAAGTAAATAATATTATTTTTAATACATTAAGTGTTATTAATGTTAGTATTACTGTATTTTTAATAAAGTTGATAATACACACGACTGGAACAAATGTTCCAGTCGACTCCCATGCTAAAATGCTAAAAAATTATACAAAAAAATTTGATCACCCTTTCGATTCCCAGCCAATTGTATTGCCAACCTGACAACTATCTCTTTGAATCGCGAATAAAGTATAACATTTTGTCACATTGTCAAATTTCAACCTATTTTCCCTTAGCTACTTTTTTGAAAAGTGTAATTTTTGGATACAAGGGTCATGGCACAATTTTTTTTGTGATAAATGTTCATTTTAAAAACAAACAATTTTTTTATAAAGAGTGATTTTTTCTTGATTATTATTTATTAATTTATCGAAATTATTTTGTCATTTACACCAACAGGCAATAAATAAACGTAGTTGGTATCCGACAATGGACTGTACACGCCAATTAATAATTTACATAATAACAAACAGCATAATGTTAATCAAACAAGACGTTCTCAAAAATCATAAAATTAAAAGGAATGAATGAACTTAATGACCCTCATATTTAGTTGGTGTGCAATAAAAAGAAGTTAACCATTATAATAAAAAAATTATCTATAAAAATACACAATAAATAAAAGAGAGAAAAATAAAATAACTGACTTGTATCCAGGATTGCATTCGCAGTAGTAACTAGTGAGAGTATCAACACATTTATGTCCACACTGATGCACTTCTACTGTAGCACATTCATCCACATTGCAGTGCAATGGTTCGTCCGAGTCATCGCTACAATCGCTAACTTTGTTGCAAACCTTTTGGTAATCTATACACTGCCCATTAGCACACTGGAATTCACCCTTAGCACATGTGCTGTTGTCTTTCTCTGCAAATAATAACAATTAAGATTAATAAATAAAATAATAATTTTTATTTCCAAAAGGGACTAAAATTAACATTTTGACTATATTATAAGGGACTAAAATTAACATTTTGACTATATTATAAGGGACTAAAATTAACATTTTGACTATATTGGAAGGGACTAAAATTAATTTTTTTCCCCCCAGACGGTATATAATTTGAAGTTTATTGACTAGTTTTCAGGGGATAAAGAAGCACTTTTCACTACCAAGGGAGAAAGTTACTCTTCACTACCAGGAAAGAAAGTAACTTTTCACTACCAAGAGAGAAAGTTACTATTCACTCCCAAGGGAGAAAGTTACTTTTCACTCCCAAGGGAGAAAGTTACTTTTTACTCCCTTGAGAGTAAAAAGTAATTTTGCACTCTCTTGAGAGTAAAATAAACTTTTTGTCCTTTTGGAGTGAACAGTGTTTTATATGATAGAAGTTAAAGTCACCAAATCTTGTTAGAGCAGTATTCTCTTAATTTATAAGGGAGACCAATCAATCTTTTAAACACTTATTTTTTTCTATTGTTTAAAATCTATTTCAAGCTAAAAGGAGTTGTTTGGAGCAATAAAAAATGTTTTTGGGGGGTGGCAACCCTGAAATTACAAGGGGGACACAAAAAAAATTTTTTATCGTTCAAAATCCGTTTTAGGTCCAAAATATATTTTTTAGAGGGAAGGGCACACTCTAAATTTATAAGGGTTGTCTTACCAAAAATTAAATAAAACAGAATGTATGAAAATATAACAGATATTAATTGATGTCTGGGGATAAATCTTGAGTGCACCTTGGGAGTAAAATGCTATTTTTCCTTTGAAGTAAATATCTCTCTCGGCTTTGCCTTGGGAGTTAATTGTCATAACTCCTTTAATTCATATAGCCCAGCTTCACCTCAGTTGTAATATGCTTTAGTTTCTATGAAACAACTATCTGCTCAGGGAAATAATAGCATCATTTTCTCCCTCGGTGGATAAATAACTTGTTGCACATTCCAATGGTTCGTTAGAAACTTAGAATAATACTATATATAGAAGGAGCACAGGACTGTAAACACAATGTAAATCCACTGATAACACAAAAGCCGGTTGACTGGTGCACTTAAGTAATGCTGCCAACCTGACAACAAAATATTATTTTGAATATGTGTCATAAATATCTATTAATGAAGAAAGATCGTAAAGAACAAATATTATAACTTAAAACACCTGCTGATTATTTAATAAAACCGATCTCAGATGGCAAAAGGGTGGTGGAATACAAGAATCTACATTCAGTTGACGAGGACTACTTTTTATACATAATTTTAATAAATACGTTAAACTACAATTTAAAATGCTTAAAATATTGTAATGCACCGATATTTATATTAGTATTTTATGAATAATCAATCATTAATTAATAATAGAACATAATAATTCAGCAACCGGAAGTATTGACAACTTTTTTTTAGAAAATTGAATATTGTTAGGGTGGCAGCATTACTTAGGTGCACCAGTGAACCGCCTTTCGTGTTATCAGTAGTGCTCCTTCTATATATAGCATTATTCTAAGGTTAGAAATGTATTGGATGTAAAGTATACTCTTATCCGTTCAACAACTTTACTACAAAGCAATCACTAAAACACTCACTACAATTGAACTCATCGCTATTGTCACCGCAGTCATCCTCTCCGTCGCATCTGTATGTTTTCCTAATACACTTGAAATTCTGACAAGAGAACTCCTGCGGAGAGCAAGTCTTATACACAGAGTGACATTCCTTTCCTTCATCTGTACCATCTCCGCAATCATTGTCGTGATCGCAAGTCCAGCCCTACAACAAATAGAATTTCTAATTATTTTTAAAAGTGACCTATTCCCTTTAATTCTTATCTTAGTCTTTTTAGGATCTATAAATCCATATACTTATCTATAAGTTAATCTAGTCTAAATGTATAATTTTATTTCAAATTACTATGCTTTGAAAATTTTGTATGTTATAATATGATCACCTTTTGTAAAGAATATGTAATTCTTAAAACAAATATACTATTATTATAAATAGAACTTCTACATTGCTTTCTGATTCTGTGCTTATAATATTGAAAATATTGTAGCGTGTGAATGAGTCTGGATAATGAGTGTGCACATGTGTGTGATCTTTTTGTCCTTGTTCGGTATGTTAAGTTCATAAATTTTTGTGTATTGTTTTGTGTACTAACCTTTGTATTAAGAGAAATAAAGGAACATTTTGTTAATTTAAGAGTTTAGTTTGTGAACCAAACATAGAAGATACGAAGCCCACAAGATTGAAAGTCTTTTCTTTATTTAAACTTTATAGTAATATTTTTATGGAGAGACTTGTTTCGTCTTTATTCACTCCAGTGAATAAAGAACTTGTTTTTTCTTTAACCACACTAAATTCTTCTATTTAGCACCTTCTTGTGATTTCTATAATAACCACTAAGTACATACCTTATTAATGCACCTTCCATTAGCACATGTGAACTGATCCGGTGCACAAGAGGGAGGAGGGGGACAAGCTAGAGCAGTCGCATTCTCATCAGCTCCATCCACGCAATCTGGATCTCCATCGCAGACCCACTTCTTAGGAATACACTGAGCTCGACCCCATGCTTTGTTAGCCTCGCATGTGAACTCGGTTTCTTCGTCACACTTACGCTCATCTAAAACATTGCCAAGCAGATAGAAATTGAGCAGATTTGAAATAGAAATTGAGCTTGAAATAGAATTTGATTTTTTTGGAAAAACTCTTTCTACAGTCTATCGTTTAGTTTAAAAATCCCCAAGGTCCTAAGTATTTTGGGGATTGACCAATCAGAGAAGCCGCTGACAACCTCTCACTTAAAAACCGCTGTAGGGAATAAACCTTCTTCCCCACCCCGCAATTGTTCAAACATTTATTAAATAAAGTTTTGTTGTTAAGGTGGTACCCTATTTAAGACAGCTGGAATATAGACTAACATGTTCTCAGAGAAATTCCAATGTGTTTACAGTCCTATGCTCCTTCTATAAAATTATTATTTAAAGCAGACTATTCTATCCGATCTTATTCATTAACTATTGAATATTGGGCTATAATATAAGGCTATTGAATATTGGGCTATAATATAAGGCTATTGAATATTGGACTATAATATAAGGCTATTGAATATTGGGCTATAATATAAGGCTATTGAATATTGGGCTATAATATAAGGCTATTGAATATTGGCTATAATATAAGGCTATTGAATATTGGGCTATAATATAAGGCTATTGAATAGTGGGCTATAATATAAGGCTACTGAATATTGAATAAAAGGAACTTACTGCACTGATGTCTAGAATCTTCATCGGAATTATCCATACAATCGTTGTCACCGTCACATATGTATATCCTTGGTATACAGTTGCCGTTATCACAGGTAAACAAATCTCCAAAACATGTTCTACCTTCTGACTTACAGTATTCTGGGGGTTCGTCCGATCCGTCTCCACAATCATCATCACCATCGCAGTACCTAAGTTAAATAGAACAAAAATGCATCATTATTGTATATCTAAGATTTTAGTAGCCCAGTACCATATTTGAATTAAAAACAAATTGTAGGATTGCCAACACTTTTTTACATACAAAAAGTTTCCTATTTCTAAATTCGGCAACAATTGATAGTCATTCTTTCGTTTAAAATAAAAATAAATGAATTTATTTACAGATAGTATATAATGTGAAGTTTATTGACAAGTTTTTAGGGAGTAAAGAATAAAAAAAATATTTTGGAGGCAGCACCCCCAAAATTTATGAGGGACCCAACAAAAAAAAATATAGGCTCAAATGCTGTTTCAGGCTATAAGAAGTTGTTTAAAGTGATAAAAAAAAATGTAAAATATATTTTAAAGTACAGTCACGGTCACAGAAGACCATGACTATACTATTATAGCTATAGCTTTTCAAATGTTATCTATTCTTTTTCTGTCCCTATAGATTTAACAATGAACAATACAAACAAATAGTACATATAGATTTAACTATGAACTATACAAGCAAATAGTACATATAGATTTAACATCTAAGGGTGCAAAATTTTGCCTCAGGGTGCCAAATTTTAACTCTTTAAGGATCTTTTGTGAGTACCTGACATCACACAGGATTGGAACCACTGGCTTTACCTCACTTTCGAAGGAAGTCACATGAAAGGATTTTCATGTCTTGCATAAAAATTTTACAGGCCCTAACCGGGATTAAACCCATAGGCACACATACTTACTATTATATCAAAGGGACCATCTTAAATCAAGCTGATATTTGCCAAAATAAAGAATAAGTATCAACATACCAAGTAGCAGGGATGCATCGCTGGTTAGGACACCTAAAGCTGTTCTGAGGACATGCTGTCTTAGCACAATGCACCGGATCTTCATCAGAACCATCACCACAATCATTATCACCATCGCAGAGCCAGTATGGTTCCACACATATGTTGGTTTTAGAGCATTTCAAGTGACCAGCAGGACAGGTTTGATTAGCTGGGCAGCGCTCATGAGTTTCGTCGGACGTACCGTTGTCTTTGCAGTCATTCACACCGTTACACACCTACAGCATCATTTATTAACAATTATAATCATATAAGGAAAGAGCAGGCTAATTTTAAAAATGTTTTTCTAAATTATAAAACATTAAAAAAAAAGATTTTAGTCCAACATCAGCATCTAGATAAATTTATTACATCTGTTTCCTGACAGATTTAGCTGGTTGTTATTGGTGCTGAGAATAATTTTATGGTGTTTCAGTTGATAAAGAGCTGATAATAATTTGTCAAATTTGAAAATCGGCTCAATCAACGTAACATTATTGATCAATGTATTTATTGTAAATCAATCTATTTATCAATATATTTTTGTGTATCAATACTCCTGACACTGTGAATTATTATCTGTTAGTATCGTCAGTCGTAATATTTAATATTATTATTCTTTCTTCTAAGAACAACTGACCTGAGACATTGGAATACACCTCATGTTATTACAAGTAAACTCGCCAGCGGCACATGGTGGGTAATTGCAGTCTATTTCATCAGATCCGTCCTTGCAGTCGTTCTCATGATCGCACTTCCAAGACTTGAATATGCAACGACCATTGTTACACCTGAATTCATTTGAACTGCACGAGTGATATGCTAAAATAAACACGAAACAAGTTACACTTAAAAAATACAATGATATATATATATATATATATTATATATATATGATGATGATGATGCCCGTTTAGAGCTTTGCGACTCATCAGGGATAACCCCTGCGGGAACAACCTCGGGTGGTAGTAGCAACCGTTAAGCTCAAAGCGTATTCTAAAGTTGGCGATAATTTATCTAAACAATAATCTTCTATAAACTGAGATCGTAACCTGGGATGCGAACCCCAGACCTCCGTGGTGTCAAAGGTCAGTGTAAAGACTAACGCCCTAACGACCTCGGCCACGGAGGCAGTCCATATTATATATATATATATATATATATATATATATATATATATATATATATATATATATAAACTTGATCCAGAAAATAACTACAGTATTAGATGATTCTAAAAGTTAGATGATTCAACTCCTGCAAAATTGCAAAATACTTGTCACCATGTAGATTTGGAACTTTAGTCAAGTGCTTCTTCTCTCTCACTATAGGAGAAACAAATTTTAGGTTGTTTAAGCCAACGCCTATTTAAAATTGTCTTTGAGAAATACTTTTTTAAACGCACCATACTAATCACAAAATAATATTTACTAATCACATGTATTAGTTCTAGGCCGTATCTCATTCCGTGGGATTTGAATGAAGCAAGTATACGATTGGTGACAATTGATAACATACAACTGTTCTTAATTAAAGGAACGAAGAAAAGAGTCTCTCCATAAAACAATAATTTATTTAAAGCGCTTTCAACCTAACATGAGGCCATCATCAGTGCCTGTACAAAGAAATAGAAACCATAAAAAATTGAAAACTGTCAATTCCACAGTTTAACTTGTATTTACCTTCAATGTCTTTCTCTTAGCTATTTATAATTTCTGTTATATCTGGTAATTTTTATTCATATTTACTTTTTATTTGTTTTACTGTCTTAACTTGGTTATTTATTTGTTTTCATTTTTATTTATTGTTTTAGTTTTAACTATTTAGGATTAATTTTTTATGGTTTCAATTTCTTTGTACAGGCACTGATCATGGCCTCATGTTAGGTTGAAAGCGCTTTGAATAAATTATTGTTTTGTAAAGAGACTCTTTTCTTTGTTCCTTTAATTATGAACAACTTCACTGGTGCTCATTAAAAATCATATACAACTGTTCATTATAATAACGTATACTTGCTTCATTCAAAATCCCACGGAATGAGATACGGCCTAGAACTTTTAGGTAAATCTAAAAATGCCCCTGCAGTATAACATATTTTTATTACTATTTATATTCATGGGTAAAAATAAAAAGTATGGGAATAATTTGGTCCTAGTCATTTGAGAATGGTGTCCACTCTTGGTAAGTCGAAACAAGCGAGTTTAAATTCACTATTATATTTATTGAAAGTATTACTCATGGTAACTTTGATACCATCCTTATGTAACTTAAAATATAAAATTTTACATTGCAGCAAAATATAACATAGAAAAATGTAATTTCGAGGTATTTGAGAGTTTTGGGGGGGGGGGTACATTAGTGATTTTTTTAACACTTTGACAGTTATAACTCTGGCTTTCTTGAACCAATTTTAAAAGTTAAAAAATTGATTTAGCACAAATTTAATAAACTTCAATTAGATTTTTTTAACCATTTAGGACACCAACACCATTATAGGATGAATAATAAATTTTAGAAGGAAGATTGTATCCATTAGGGTTAATAAAAACAAAGATTTTAGAGTAACGTTTCGACCATTCTGGTCATAATCATACCTAAAAATATAAAAATATATTATTATAAAAATGCATATTCAATACAATGCATTGAATATTGTATTGAATATGCATTTTTATAATAATATATTTTTATATTTTTAGGTATGATTATGACCAGAATGGTTGAAACGTTACTCTAAAATCTTTGTTTTTATTAACCCTAATGGATACAATCTTCCTTATCAAGATATTATTAAGGGTACAACCAACATCAATTTGAATAAATTTGAGGCCATTTTCTGGACTTCAAAAGGAGCTCAAGTCTAAAATTTTTGATTTAAAATGACAGATCCCTGATCCTTTATCAGGGAGCCAAATAAATCAATCTAGAGGGTTGAAACTGTAGGGCGTTTTGGAAATCACATAGAATCCAATGAGGTTTTATAATTTTCCGTTGAAAATTCCTTATAATATTTTTAGTTTTCAAACTAATTACCAACAATTTTACTCATTATATCAAACTCACCACAATATCTAGTGTCTTCGTCAGAAAGATCACCGCAGTCATCATCGGCATCACAGGCCCACATTCTGGATATACATTTACCATTGGCGCAGTAAAATTTGGATGCATCACACGTTAGGTTCTTTGAAACACACATCCTTCCGTCGTTAACTAGCTTAGTGTTTTCATCGCATTTGCACTCGGCCTGTGATGTAAAAGAGAATATTTAAGTAAAAAAAAACATGGTGCCTACAAAACTTTAGACAGAAAAATCAAAGTATAATTTTAGAAAAATTCAAGTATAATTTTTGAATTGATACGCGACTAAAGAATAAAATTAGGGTAGAATAATAAAATTAATAACATAAACAAGATAATTTTATGAGTTTGAGCATTTTATAAAGTTTGACAACAAACATGTTGTTGTTGTGGTTCAAACAAAAAGTATCTTGTTTAAATAGTTTGGTCAATAATTTTATATTAGTTTTATATTAATAACATAGTTAAATCACCTCCAATCAACCTATAATTACAATATCAATATATAAGAATAATGTGTACACATTGTACTTTAAACACATAATATTTTCAATTTATCTAATTAAAAACAAGAGGCCTGGGCTTAGAATAATACTATATATAGAAGGAGCACTACTGATAACACGAAAGGCGGTTCACTGGTGCACTTAAGTAATGATGCCACCCTAAAACTATACAATTTTCTAAAAAAAAAGTTGGCAATACTTCCGGTTGCTGAATTATTATGTTCTATTATTAAATAATGATTGATTATTCATAAAATACTAATATAAATATCGGTGCATTACAATATTTAAAGCATTTTACATAGTAGTTTAATGTATTTATTAAAATTATATTAAAAGTAGTCCTCGTCAACTAAATGTAGATTCTTGTTGTCCGCCACCTTTTTGCCATCTAAGACCGGTTTTATTAAATACTCAGCAGGTGTTTTAAGTTATAATATTTGTTCTTTACAATCTTTCTTCATTAATAGATATTTATGACACTTATTCAAAATAATGTTTTGTTGTCAGGTTGGCAGCATTACATAAGTGCACCAGTCAACCGGTTTTTGTGTTATCAGTGGAATTACATTGTGTTTACGGTCCTGTGCTCCTTCTATATAGAATTATTCTAAGGGATTGGGCCTATATTTTTATTTTAATATTATATTAATTTGTTTATAGATTCACAAAATGCTATTATCAATTTTTTTAAAACTTGTCAATATAATCAAGGATACAATTAACATTATTTGGAAATAATTTAGCTCTTCATAACATGATGAAATAATGGTATGTATAATGTCTCTCTACTAAATTAATACTAAAAAACAAAGCCAGCTTTCAAACACACAAAGGTCATCATCAGTACCTAACAAACAAATAAATATAACATAACTTTACACAATATAATTGTGCGAGACACACCTAGGAAATGTAACAAGCAAAATGCAATGCTACATCTGGGAACTGTTCCATCATTCGACATTCGTCATCATTGATGGCTCGGTCCCACTCTGTTTCGCTACGTCTAACTCATCAGGGCGCCGACAGAGCCTGAACTCACTCTGACCTTCAATTAATTCCAAAGTAGTTCTGAACAGTTCAATTAATTCCGATCAGTTCCCAGATGTAGCATTGCATTTTGCTTGTTACATTTCTTAGGTGTCTATCGCACAATTATATTGTGTCAACTATTCATGTTTTGCAAAACTCGGTAGTATCAAATGATATATAACATAACTTCATCATACCTTTCCACCAGGAGACGGATGGCAGGACTGCGAGCACCCTCCATTATTAATCATACAAGGGTTAACCTTACACTGCTGCCTGGAAGTAGAATACACATGTATGTCTCTCGGAGAATCTTCCAAACGTTTAACTATTTCAACCATATTAGCACCAGTGTGTTTTTCAGCACGATACACACCACGGAGTTGTAAATCCGTCCAGTAGATGTAGTTACGATGAACCGTGATGGCAAATGGATAAATAGTCGCACTGATTAGAGTCTGAAACAAAAACAATACAATATTAATAAAAATAATAATATCATGAGATCATATTTTTAAATTAATTAAATGTATAAAAAGGTAAAGAAATTTGTGTGTGTTATACGTTTTCAATCACCTAAAATTAACATCTGGTTATATATATATATATATATAATATTATATATATATATATATATATATATATATATATATATATATATAATATATATATATAATGAAAACAGAAAATACTATTGTATTTTTAATAAAACATTAAAAATAATAACTTACAGAGGGAAAAAAATATAGTACCCAAACCAAAAAAAAAAAAAATAAGCAATTAACAAAAACAATATATACAAATAAAGTACCCAACCATATATTATAATAAACAAACCCCAAAAGTAGAATCTTAAGAAAGCTTTTTGCTTTCATTTGAAATTCTATATTGGAATTTAAATACGTGAACAAAAGAAACATTACAAACCTCTCTAACAGGTGTTCCCTCTAAATTAATCCGTTCTATTTTTTCCCTTACAGCATCTGTCCAATATAGCATCCGCTCTTCGTAATCAATAGCTAATCCAGATGGTTGAGACAAATCTCTGTCAATAATTGATCTCTTCAATGACCCGGCCATTGTTGTTCGTAAAATTTTACCCGAGGTACCAAACCTTCCCCAGTCAGTGTAGTATAAGCTCCTGTAAAAAAATTAAGTAAAAAATTAGTGTAGTACAAGTTCCTGTAAGTATAAGCTGTATAGTAGAAGCTTGAACTTATTTTGAATTTATTTTACTTGATTTAAAACGAAATGGTTGAAAAATAATGTAATATTTACTTGAAATTGTAATTATTATGAAAAATAAAAAAAATGATTCCACCAATGTACCGTTACAGCACCTAGCTACCCAAGGAATGATAAGAACTGTTGTATCCTCCCTCTAATAGAATTAGTCTCTTTGATTCTAAGGCTTTACAGAAGAGAGTCTATAAGGGCTTGAAGTCTCTACAGCACTGCACAGTCTACCAATCTATCTCAGTTTTCAAGACTCCCATTAACTGTTTAATAATGATTATTATATTTAGTAATTTAAATCTACTGAGCTATCTTAACACTTGTGAAAACATCTAATTCTATGGTTCTATGGTGGAGTTTGTGGGAATCTATAAAGAGCTAAAAGGAGCAACTAATAAGAAACTAACAAAAACGTTTTAATTTTATACTGTATTATATAAATAAATTGATTTTAATTTATAAATAAAAGCAGATTAATTACACAAAAGTCCTATATTTTTTAATATATAATAATAACTAAGCTTTCGACTAAAAATTAGTCATCATCAGAGTTTAACAAATATAAAATAAAAATACAATTTTACAAACTACTTCATATTGCACTTTGGTTTTAATTTAAATTCTTCAATGTAACAGTTTTTAACGGTTTTTTAAACATAGCTAACCAAACCATACCAAGATGCAATATGAAGTAGTTAGTAAAATTGTATTTTTATTTTATATTTGTTAAACTCTGATGGTGACAAAATCGAAAGCTTAGTTATTATTATATATAAAAAAATTAGGACTTTTGTGTAATTAATATGTTTTTATTTATATATTTTTTATAAGTCCACAAAAAGAAACTTTTTAATTTGATTTTAATTGTTTTTTTTAATTTACAACCAAATTTAAACTTACTAAAACATAAAATTTAAACTATACTTTTAATTTTTAAAGAATAACTTTTATTTTTTAAAAAAAGTTAACTTACCCATTACAAGGATCGATAACAATAGCTCTTGGTCTTTCAACTCTAACGATCATAACCAAATCACTTCCATCCATGTTCATAGCGTAAATACTATTATTAGACGAATCAGTCCAATATATCTTCTTCTGTGTCCAATCGTAAGCTATGCCTTCTGGATTTATACCTCTAGTAAGTATAGGTGTGACACGGTCTGATGATGGCTCACGGGCAGGTACCCAAGCGATGCGGGCTAGAGGTCTGATCTGAGTGAAAACTAATCGCCCTTCAGCATAATCAAAATCAATTCCAACTACGTTCGTCATATTACCCTGTAGAAAACAATAAATATAGGGAAATGCATATATTTATAGAATTTGGAAGAATTCAGCTACCTGTTGGTACTTCCTGTTTAGATATGAATATCTTTAAACTGGTTATAGCTTAATGCTATCATCAGCAGGTTAGGTAATACTCAAGCTCTCAACTAATAAAATTATTCATTGATATAACTTTATCATTAATTTATTATTAATCTTTGTATTAACTTATTTCAACTTTGAACAAATATGTGTATGTCCATGGGCGTCTGCCTATGGAAACACATATTTGTTTGACTCCCCTTACGGATGTAAGGGGGGTCATACAGGTCACTTGACCCCCCTGGAAAATCAAAAAAGTAAAATTGATCCACACTGAAAATTATTAAAAAATAATTTTATATCATTATTTTTTTTAAATAATAAATTTGAAATATAATTAAACTAGTAATGTGTTGCATCAGGAACTCATGTCGATAGAATACATCAAATAAAGTTAAGTACTAACTGGCTCAAAATACTAACAGGATTGACAAATAATTTATAAGGTTGGGGTCATGGAGGGTCATGAAATTTTTGGAAGGGGCTAGTTTCGCTCAAGATAAGCAAAAGAGGATTGCTTCCCAAGCAATAAGCAAAAAGGTTTCCTTTGCAACACAAAATTGATAAAATATCATATTAGGTACATTTAACAAGTGGTCTTCATCCTTTTATACCTTAAATGGGCATTAACAAAGTTGATTTTTGTACCAAGTTTCATTTTGATTCGATAATGCGTTAGAATGTTATCGTGTACCATAGGAACCCGTCTAGGAACAAGATCTCGTACATGCATACATAGATTGCTATAAATATATGCATGAATGTAGGAAAAGAGGTTCACATCGCTCTTATGATATCTAAAGTATATCATAAGATACATTAAAAGGAGCATGCTTGGCTTGCTAGATTGTTAAAAATAAAAATGATGTACAGTAATAAAGGCTTGGTTCACTCGCTTGGTTGATAAATTTGTTATTTATTATGTTTAAAGGACCTCGCTTTGCTTCATAAAGGTCTATATAAATTAAAATATTTATTTAAACACAATAAATAAAATATTACATTATTTTTGTCAATATATTAATATTTAGTTTAATAAATCCCCACTCCTGAGGTTTGATGGACTCCTATCACTGACTTTTGTCAAAGGGTGCTGGAAACTAAGGCCCGTATTCAAAGACATCTTCCTTACATTTTCCTTAAGGAATAAGGAGAATGTCAGGAAAATGTTAGGAGAATGTTAGGAAAATGTTAGGAAGATGTCTTTGAATACGGGCCTAAACCTCCAACTCATTATTGTTTACCAAATTGGCAGCTTTAACCCCCCCTCCCCTGTAAAAAACCTGCGGATGCCCATGTGTGTGTCTTTAGTTCTGACAATATTTTTTGTTGATTGTCTTCTCATGCAAAATGTTTAACTATGAAATGAACAAATAAAAAATAATTTTGATTACCTAAAAATGTTCAACTTTGATGTAATTATCCATCAAGGTAAGCAAACAAAGAAAGTATTGATCAATGTTTTATAATTTTAATTTATCAACGCACAGAAAAACTTTATGAACATTTATATTACATAGCTAATACAATTGAGTGGTAACATATTCTAGTTTTAATTCTCTTCTTGGTATTATTCCCTTTATTCAAAGTGAAAATATCTATATAAACAAAAAATCTATAGATAGTGACAGACCTGAAATAGTTCCCGCAGGGATGGATACCCTGATGGGCTAAAATAAACTAAAACAGGTATTAAATATTTATTTTATTATATCACATTTTTAATAATTTACCATACCAAACCATACCAAGGTGCAATATGATGTAGTTTGTAAAACTGGTTTTTTTTTTTATTTTATATTTTTTAACTCTGATGATGACTAATTTTTAGTCGAAAGCTTAGTTAATAATTAAAAAATATAGGACTTTTGTGTAATTAATCTGTTTTTATTCACATTTTTAATGTTTAATTTTGCAGTATGATATTAAGTGAAAGCCCAACATATTAAATTATAAGTACTTTTTTATACAAAAACAACTAGAAATGCTTACATAATTACATATATACACACACTCACACTCACACACACACACACACACACACATATAATATAATATATATATATAATATAATATATATATATATTATATATAGTATATATATATATATAATATATATAATATATATATATATATATATAATATTTATGTATTTATTTTTGGAGGCCATGCAGAATTGATCCTACTCCACACATTATTTTCTTTAGTAACTTGCAAATAACCCATGTAATAACTGCAGAGAAGAAAAATATCAAAGCTCTATCTTCATTTCTAACTACAGTATATTCTATAAAAACTTTCAGATTGTTAAACATGCTCCTCAAACTTATATTGAATTAAACATCCCTATCAAGGTAAAAAGACTAATATGTCAGCTAAGAACTATAGGCAAAGTATACATTAAGTTTTACACTAATGGTAATCTACATAAGCTTTATCAGCCCAATAATTGTCAAGTTTGCAACTGTCGTGAACCTGAAGACTTAGTACATGTTCTATTTCGTTGTTCTATATATCAACCTTTAAGATCTCATTACCTAGCTCTAAATATCAATAGATATCTCTTCCCTCAACAATCTCCTTATTACATTAATCTACTTGATGTAATACTCAATCCTATAAACACTTTCCTAGCTTATAACCTCTATAACTTCTTTCACCATTTGCTTCTCCTGAGAGCCTTTTGCCTCAATGAATAATTTTTATCCTAACCATATATCTATTTACTTATATACCACCTCTCTTAAGTGGTAAAATGTTTTACTTTTCAACAATTTTATAATATTAATTAATTACAGATATGTATTTATGTATATGTGTTCTGTATGTCTATATGTGTGTATGTATGTGTGTAAATGTTGCATATGCATGTATATGGTAAATAGTAGTGAGTTATAGTAATAATTATTACATTAGTGTTATTAGTAAGTATATTTCTTTTATATAGTTATAAATTTATATTTACTTGATTATGATGTAATAAATAATAAAATAACACAAATAAATAAAATCTAAGTAATTCAAAAGTAAAAATATGGAAAGATAAATTAAATAATAAAAAAAAAAAAAAAAAGTGTACTAACTAACTGAATATATAATGATAGATAATAATAAAGATTAATATTAAAATATACAATATGATTCACTTAAAGAAAAAGCTTAGTATTAATATATATTAGCTATATGTAACAAGCTATGCATGTTTTATTTTATGTATAAATATTTTGAACACCCTTTGTATAAGACATTGTCTTTTGAAACAAATATATTTCTTATTCTTATTCTTATTCTTAGTAACTTGCAAATAACCCATGTAATAACTGCAGAGAAGAAAAATATCAATGTTTTAAAATTTACTCAAATATTTGTTATGAATAATCCCATTTTCTTTAAATAGTCCAGGATTTCAAAACGATAAAAAAATTACTCACAACTGGTTTGAATGGTATATTGGTAGACTTGGGATCCAAATTAGCCGACCTTATTTCAGTCCTGGTAGAGAAAACTAAGAACTCATCTATTGTATCACATCTATTTGGTGCTGTCGAGCTAACAACACCTGTCGCACAGTCACACTTGTAGTTACGAGGCACCACTGAACTGGGTTCATTAGGATATGAAAAACAGAGTTGAGCACAATCGCCATTACCTGAAAACCCATAAATATAAATAATAACAAAATGTTACACGTCATTAGTAAAAATTATTTGAAGTATAATGCATTAAAAACATATCTAAGACAATTTATTTATATATTTAAATCATACAAACAATCCTTTAGAATTACAACAAAAAAGATTAAAGAAAATTAACGATTTATAAAAAAAAAATTAGGCAAAGAAAGAAACATTTAAATGACCAGTATGGTATTAAATAAATAAACTAATATAATATAATATATAAACTAATATAATATAAAAATATAATATTTAAATAATTCAAATCAATATTTATTCATTTATAAAAAAAATAATAAAGAGTTATGAGGGGCTAGATCTTTGTTTAGTTTGTAGTTCATTCTTCGATAGTATACACAGCTAGCTATGTTTAGATACCTTATCTGTTTCATTCTTTATCTGTTAACGGCTTTAGTTTGTTATTGAACACTTTCTGATGAAGACCAAATCATATGGTCGAAAGCTTAAATGTTGTTTTATTTATCATGGCCAAAACCTCATACCTGTTTACCATTTTTTTATACGTATGGTCAATAATTGCTATTTGCTATTGTTTATTCATTTATGTTTACACTTTAAAATAAATAAAAATAAAATAAATAAATAATAATAATAATAATAATAATGCTATATTAAATAAAGATTTTAATAATTAGGTTTATTTATCAAAGAATTTTATTATTTACAGTTAATATTGCTTTGTTTATCATATAAATTTAAAACTAAGAATAAAATGCATATTTTAGTTTTATTCTTATTTTTTTTAAGAGATTAAATGGAATCAATAATAGAGTAATTAAGAAAAGTAAGAATAAATATTTTAAATACATGTTATGAATAATAAAATTAGAATTAAATAAAAAAAACTCAAAGAAATGCTAATCAAATATAGAGTAGTAATTTTTTTTATATATTTTAAGATAAAAAGAAATTTAAAATGAATTACCTAACTTGAAAATTTATCAATTATACAATTTTTGAACCTATTTCTGGGCGTGGAAAACAAATAATTATCAATGGTGTTTGCTGTATTAAGTATTCTGTTTATTGAAGCCGGTTTCCGATAATTTGTTCTGTGTCCATAAAAGAGATGTTAACTTGAACAACCTGGGATATTTCCCTCACACAAAGCATTAGAAAGAGAAGTGGTGCTTGGCTAAATTTACAAATCTACAAGGATAAAAATATTTAAGAGGAATTGAATCATCACACTTTTCTCTATATATGTGATGTACATTGATACTGACAGTCTTTTCCCTTAGTTCAAGTCCATTTACATTTATCATTTGATACTACCGAGTTTTGCAAAACATGAATAGTTGACACAATATAATTGTGCGAGAGACACCTAGGAAATGTAACAAGCAAAAATCAATGCTACATCTGGGAACTGTTCAATCATTCGACATTCGTCATCATTGATGGCTCGACATAATGCCATGTCCATGTAACGAAACAGAGTGGGACATGACATTATGTCGAGCCACTCAGTTTCCAGATGTAGCATTTCTTTTTGCTTGTTACATTTCCTAGGTGTCTCTCGCACAATTATATTGTGTCAACTATTCATGTTTTGCAAAACACGGTAGTCTCAAATGATATATGTTTTGCTTGCCTTGCATGATGGCGGTAAGAGAGCACCAATTGTCTCTGGTAAATACTTCACATTACATTCTTCAGAATTAATTGAAGGTCAGAGTGAGTTCAGGCTCTGTCGGCACCCTGATGAGTTAGACATTATAAGGACTGCAGCCTTCAAAAAATTGGTTATGATTATTATCAACAGAGCATTAAACTCTTCATTTTTATTTTTTGTTAAAATCCCTGAGGTTTAAATATAGATAAAAAAATTAAATTACCAAGTATCCTGCAAGGGTTAGACTCGTCCATTGGTTGGTTACTCTGATCATATATAGCAATATCTCTTAGTTTGGACAGACTAGTTCTGACAGGTGTGGGTTGCGATGTATTGCCAGGAAGCTTGCTAGCTCGGAACACAGTCTGAAGATTACGATCCACCCAGTACACCCAGCCCATGTATACAGCTACACCCATAGGGTTAGGTAAGTTTCTCCTAATAATCTGCACAGAATTCATTTAAAATGTGAAAAACAAGTTCCGCAAAAGCGGAATTATTAATATTAAGAAACAAAAATAATAGTTTATAGGCAAACTGCTTTCAATCTAACATGAAACCATCATCAGAGCCATAAAAACTACAACGAAAATTAGAAATAAATTAAAACAACTACTTTGTTTTTTAAGATGGTACTTGCTCGGTGAGTCTTATTAGACTGACTGACCTTAAGCTATTATTTTTATGAAGAGATGCATTTCTTTGTTTCCTAGTAAAAATATAAAGCATGTTTTTATAAAAAAGAATTGAATTTGAAGCAATGTGGGACATTATTGATTAATTTAAAAAATAAACATTCTTGTAGGAATTATTTATAACAGTGTATAAAAATGAGCTGACTCTTTGCATGGTAAAACAAGAATGAATTTGTATTTTTATAAAAAATGACAATTCTTATGTTCATTCAAATAATTTAAAGAAAGTAAAAAATACGAATGTGTGTCCTCTATTGCGTCAAATATAATATTTTTATGCGAAAATATGCTTGACAATATGACAATACTCTGTATAATAGTTTCAAACTTTTATCTCACTATCAGCATAAGTTCAATTTCTATTAAATAGCATGTATACATTTTTAAAAAAAATAATTAAACCAATTAAGTTGAAATTTGGTACAAGTGTATCCCTTCGTATAATAAATAAGTATACTAAGTTTTGTTAAAATAGGGCAAGTGTATCTACGGTTTTTGTTGGAGATCGGTATCTAGATGGTTGTCCACTGGGAATAAAAGAGATGATTTTAATGTCTGAGGAAGAACTAAAAGGGTACTAATAGAGAGGAAAAGTAACTAATTCAAGGTAGTAGTCCAAGAGCCGGACCTGAAAAAATGTGACTCATTTTGTACTACTTCAAACCAAATTTTTCTTAAATTATCCTAAATTATGAAGAAAAAACATAGTCTGCCTATCCAGATTAGAGCCTTTCATATGACCGCGCATGCTCATAATGTTATAAAATCACACAAATTTCAGTTATCTTGAAATAAGTGGTTTCCTTTGGGTTGAATGCAAGACATAAATAGAACACTTTTTAAAGATAAAGTGTGTCTTCAATCATCAAAATCGAATAACTACAACCAAAATTTTACTCTTTCAAATACACCAAAAAATTGTTAATTTATTCAAAGTCGCGAATTTCTTTAAAGAAATAGTGACTTTTTGTGCATTGTTTTGGTCTATTTAACAAATGTCATAACTTTAGTTGTAGTAATCCAATTTTTACCAAAAAACACTCGTTTTATAGGAAATTTTATCAGCTTTATAAAAGGTTCTCTTCATGTTTTGCACAAGACCTACAGGGAACCACTCATTGCAAGAAAACTGGAATTTGGACGTTTTTCTAATATTTTAAGCGAGCGTATTCATATAAAGGGCTCCACTCTGGATAGGCAGACTATGCTTTTTTTATCATTTAAGGTATATTATCAAAAAATTTGGTTTGAAGTAGTACAAAATGAGTCACATTTTTTCAGTTCCGGCTCTTGGACCATATCTCATACCTTATTTTTATAGTTAATAGGTTCTTAAATATGGTGAAAGTAATAAGAGAGAGGTGAGACCACTAAGCAACAAGTACCTGACCCAGCACAGGCTCGGTATCACTAGCTTAACCTCCCTATCTCAAAGGACGGCACAAGAAAGGGTTTCCATCCTTTGCATAAAAATCCTAGAGGCCCAGACAGGAATCGAACCCAGACTGTCTGGGTAGCAGACGCACATGCTAACCAGTACATTCCCAGGACCCCCCCCCCTCTTAAATATAATACATTAAATACTATTATAAGTTAAAAAATAAATAATTATAACAGTAAAAAGGAAAAGCAGTCTACAAATAAATATTTAATTCTAAGACTAAAACATTAAACATCACCTGTCTATTGCCACCAGTAGCTGATACTTTCTGCAATATATCCAATCTAGCATCAACCCAATATAGATCATGAGTAAGCATATCTATTGTCAAATCTCTCGGCATGCTGATACCTGATGATACAATGGGCTGTGGATTAGTTGCATCTAAGTATGCTTTCACTATACGTGGATACTGTCCGTAGTCAATCCAATATAAGTACCTAAAAACACAATTTTTTTATTTAATTTTACATAAAACAAGGAAAAATCTACTTACTCGCCTACCTCAGGAGCTAATAAAGTTTCTTCCTTCTACAATACCTTAGAAGGAAACTCCTTAAACTAGCTAGCTCCAAATATGAGCTTAATTGGCAAAAATAATAGTTATTTATGCACCAAGGGAGAAAGAATGCTATTATCTCAGCAATAAGTTGGTTCCGAAGGCAAAAGCCTGTGGAATCAATGCATATGATTCCCAAGGTGAAGCCGAGGTCACTACCCCCACAAAAATCAAAAAGTGTTTTTATTGCTCCAAACAAATTCTTTTGGCCTAAAACGGATTTCGAGCCAATAAAAACATTTTTTTTTCAGTCCACCATATAAATTGTGTGTGTGCCACCTGTGAAAAAATGTTTTGGATAAAACACTAAATAAAAAAATTTGGATGGCTCCCCTTAAAAATTTAAGGGGTGCTGTTTCCAAAAAAAGAAAAAACACTATCTTACAAGATTTGGGGGATCTAACCCTCATTATAAAAACACTTTTTACACCCTAAAATTTAGTCATTAAAATTCACCTCATACAATGCCTAGATATAATAGTATTATGTTACAAGGCTGTGAAGAAGGCCTTTTTACCACGGCGACTATATCGAGCGAAGAGAGACAAAAAAAGGAGCTGAGGTAAAAAAGCTATTTCCAGTATATGCAATTTTTTTAGCTTGGTAATTATTCTAAGTTATTCTAAAATGGGGCCCTGGGTGTAATCTTAGTATAGTTTTTCTTAAAAGCATCCAGTCCCGGGGCCCATTGTTTGAGTTTTATACAATCTCTTCGCCTAAAAATGGGGCTCTGGGTGTAATCTTAGTATAGTCTTTCTTAAAAGCATTCAGTCGTTGTTTGAGTTTCATACAATCTCTTTACCTAAAAATAGGGCCCCGTTTAATCTTAGTGTAATCTTTCTTAAAAGCACTCAGTCGCGGGGCCCCTTGTTTGAGTTTTATACAATCTCTTTACCTACAAATAGGACCCTGGGTGTAATCTACTTAGAAAAAAAACAACTACTTAGAATAAAAACAGTATAATGTATGAAAATTTGACAGTACACTTCTTTTGATCTCCTCGTTGGCCAAAGTTTCATTGTGGTGGTGTATTTTTAATACCTGAATTCATAACTATTAAACACTTTATAATAAACAATAAATAACTCACTTTCCAAAAACAACAAAACTTTCCTAACAAAAGCGTTCAATTATTTTTTTTTATAAAAACATGATAAGAACAAGGGAGGTAACATAATAAACTCAAAGAAAGATACTAGCACCCACCTTGTGGACTTCGAGAGCTACCAGCGACAGTAAAAAACTACGAAACTATCGGAGACAATAAAAGAAGGATTTCACATACTATTTTTTAGGATGTAAGGTGCTTATTTTACAACTGCCCGAATAATAACACATTTTACAACATGTTTCACCACAAATCCTATCCGTTTATAAAACAACATGTTATTGAACAAGTAAACAAAAAATAACATAAATAAAGTAAAAAAATAAATAAATAAATAAATGTATTATAAAGTTAATCATGCAGAATGAATATACCTCATTTATTTATAATGAAATAAATAAATAAATACCTCTTAATGGGATTGACAGCTAATTCCTTGGGAGCATCAATAAGTCCTTTCTTAATGACTTTCCTATTAGATCCATCAAGCCAGCAGACTTCAATATAATTCTCATGAGGGAAAACATTGGTAAAATACAGATTCCCGGCTATCCAATCCACTGTTATTCCTCGTATTCCATTAGATCCAATGCCGTCACAAGTTCAGTGCCGTTTGGACGAACACGGAATATTCCATTCCATGGTCCACGATTGAATTCGACCCAGTATATCCATTTTTCAGCGTAATGGACATCAACGTGAAGGATATGGTGACCTGAAAGAAATGCACTTTACTTATTTATTCAGATCACATAACCCGGATTTGTTTAGTTTTCGTAAAAAGTATTAAATTTTGAACTGTTAATCATAAATAAATTAAACTTGGGGTACTTTTTTTGCGTACAGAAAACTTCTTTTGGGTGGTGTAGTTGACTTTGGATTAACACTGGATGTGGTGAAAAAATATTAAATAACTAGACCCAAAGACTGATTTTTGTACCAAGTTTCAGCTATCAAGCATAAACACAGTGGGAGTTATGCGTGACACAGACACACACAGACAGACATCAAGCTGAAATCGGTTCAGATGGTCCTAAAAACACCTAAAATGGATAATTCAAGTGAAATCTCGGGCTAAAATTTTTTGGGTGAAAACAATACTTTTCCTCTATATACCTTCTGTAAGAAGGTGAGGAAAAGTAAAAAAGTAAATTGGAAAGTAAACTTTTCTTGGGCAACTCTTATCACCAATTTTAACTTTTTTATGTGGTGGACCTTTTTATGGTTGGAGACAATAGATAATATAAATTTAGAACTTTCTGACTATATAGTAATTATACTATATTAATTTTTTTAAGCAGTGGAGTGTTTTTGTTTCTTTTTATCTTGAGCATGCTATAAATCCGTGTCCGTACTTATAATTGTATTTAGGTAATAATTAGCTCTTTTATAATTTTTAGGTATTCTTTAAAACATGGTGCCTTCACCATGTTTCTTTATTCTGATGCCTTGTCATAGTAATAAAGGCAAAATATCGTCGATGAAGTAAATCTTGAGTTTTATTCCATCCCGCTGTACAAAAATAAATAAATTTCAAATCAATGGAGAGTAATATTAATTATATCCTTTGTTTACATATTATCACCATAGAAACTTGTCAATAGGTATTATATAGATAAAATGTCATTAATATAGGATGTACATAAAAAAAAAAAATACTAGTGGAGGAAAATGACCTAGTAGTCGACCTCCAAAAAAAAAAAAAAAAAAAAAAAACTAGTTTTCTATTATTACTAAAGTAAAGACAAAACATAAATGAATATGTCCTAAAAAGAATGAAATATAGTATTAATAGAAGTGACAGAAGTTACATTAAATTTTCTCAGTGATATCCAAAATGATAAGTTTAATAAAATAAGGAACAGGAATAAAAAATCTAAAAAAGGTTTAAATATAAATACAGACCTATTCCATAAATATATATAAGTTTAAAATATAAGTACAGACCTATCCAAGATTTATGTAAAAGTTTAAAATATAAGTACAGACCTATCCAAGATTTATGTAAAAGTTTTAAATATAAATACAGACCTATCCCAGATTTACATAAAAGTTTTAAATATAAATACAGACCTATCCCAGATAAATATAAAAGTTTTAAATATTAATACAGATCTATCCTAGATTTATATAAAAGTTTTAAATATAAATACAGACCTATTCCAGATACAGGCACAATTGCTTCTCGAGAGTCTTTTAGTGAATATCCGCGAATTATATCTAGTTGTGATACAACAGCAAAAGTTCTGTAAAAATGTAAAGGTGTTAAGAAAAAGTACAGTACATTAGGGTTGCATATTAAATTCTGAACTGTTAGTCATAAATAAATTAAAATTGGGATACTTTTTTTGCATTAAGAAAACTTGTTTTGGGTAGAGTAGTCAACTTTGGATGTCCCATTAACACCAGATTTGGTGAAAAAATATTAAATAAAAAATTAAATTGGAAAGTAAACTTTTATAGGGCAACTCTAATCACCAATTTCACCTTTTTTAAGTGGTGGAGTCATGAGCAATATAAGATGTCTATTTTAAAAAAATGTAGTATAATTAAAGAACAAAAATTGAAAGATATAAGCTGTTTAGTTGAATGTACAATCCCAAAGGTTACTCACCACCTTAGAATAATACTAATATAGAAGTATAGGACTGTAAACACAATGTAATTCCACTGATAACACAAAAGCCGGTTTACTGGTTAAAATTGTTGGATAAAACAAAACATTATTTTATATATGTGTTATAAATATCCACTGATGAATAATAACTTAAAACCCCTGCTAAGTACTTAATAAAATTGGTCTTAGATAGCAAAAGGGTAGGGTAATACAAAAATCTACATTTAGTTGACGAGGACTACTTTTAACATAATTTTAATTAAAAACATTAAAATAGAATTTAAAATGCTTAAAAAATTCTAATTCAATGATATTAGTATTTTAAGAATAATCGATCATTAATTAATGACAGAACATAATGATTCAGCAACCGGAAGTATTGCCAATTTTGTTATAATAAAAAAAATGTAATAAGTTGTATAATAATCCTCATAAGCTTGCACACCAAATTTAACCTCTTAAATTTATTACTGAAAATGTCTCCCACACTCAGGACTTCCTTGTGGGATTTCACGTGTTATATTTTATTATTAACTTTTAAATAATGTGCAAATAAGTTGATAAACTGTAACTAATGATTGTAATACTATTGAAACTAAATTGCACCTATTCTTAATGTATAAAGATTGTATAAAAAATGTGAAATAAAAGATTTAAATAAAAAAAATAAATAAATAAGAATTGTATATTGTTAGGGTGCAGCATTACTTAAGACCACCAGTGTGAACGACTTTACTGTTATCAGTTATCCTCCTTCTATATATAGTATCATTCTAAGCTCACTAAAATAACACTTATCAATTTCAAATCGAAACCTTACCATACTGACATTAACTCTTCTCTTTTAGCTAATTTATAAATTCACAACCAAAATAAATTCTCAAATATAGATTTTTAGAGTGAACAAAATACTTTTTTTTATAAATAAGGAAAAGAAACAACTATAGATTAGTTTAAAATTAAGTCAAAATTTTTAATAACTTAGTAAGCACTTACTTAAATGAAGCACAAGTTCCTGTTTCATCTTTTCTATAGCCAATAGAGCAGGTACAAACTCTACCTGAGTTCTCAGCAGGTAAACACAATTGATCACAGCCTCCGTTATTCATTAGACACGGGTGAGACACTGAAAACAACACCAAAAAATATAAATATAAAACAATAAGAAACGACACTTTAACAATGAATCAACAGAAAGAATAAGCTTAGATTATACAGTCGGTCAAACTGGATTTAAAAGCAAGCAAGAGGAATGAACAGCAGATTATACAGTTGGTCAAACTGGGTCCAAAAGTAAACAGAAGGAATACATAGCTGATAAGATAGTTGGTCAAACTGGGTCCAAAAGTAAACAGAAGGAATACATAGCTGATAAGATAGTTGGTCAAACTGGGTCCAAAAGTAAACAGAAGGAATACATAGCTGATAAGATAGTTGCTAAAACTGGGTTTAAAAGCAAACAAGAGGAATCAACAGCAGATTATACAGTTGGTCAAACTGGATTTAAACGCATAAAAGAGGAATGAACAGCAAATTATATAGTTGTTCAAACTGGGTCCAAAATTAAATAGGAGGAATATATAGCTGAGTACAAAGATAAAGGTGAGTTAAAAGGTAAACAGGACTAAGCTCTCCAGCCTAAGTCTAGGATCTGTCTGATCCTAGACCTAGTCCAGGGAAAAGAATTATTCTGACCTGGACCAATTGAGGGGATTGTACAATAGACTTCCAGTCGCAGTGCAAATGGGGTCTATCCTCGACTTCAACCCCAATCATCAATAATAATAAGCTCTCCTGCTCTTAAACCCTTATGGCAGAACATATATATTTTATATAAGCTTCTAGTAAGGGTCCTAAATTTTGCTTAAACCCATGCTGATTTAGGGTTCTTTAGATCCCTTTAGATTCTTTAGGGTTAGATCTTTTACAAGTACCTGACATCCCATAGGCTCAGAAACACTGGCTTAATATCCCTTTCAATGGACAAAACATAAACAGATTTCCAACCTTCGCATAAAAATCTTAGAGGCCCGATCAGGATTGAACCCGGAATGTCTAAGTGGCAGGCAAACATTATAGCCATTACACCACCGGGAGCCCAATTAACTAAGTTAAAAGTAGTCCTCATCAACTACCTCATTCCTCATTCTCGTACTCCGTTTGCCATTTTATTTATTTATTTACACACTTGGGGTTACTTTATTACAAAGTTTCTCAATTGTCAAAATTTTACAATGAAATGAAATAAACAATAAAAACACTACCTATAAAATATAATCCTATTCAAAACACCACCAAAAATACCTTTTGACAATCCCAAAAAAAAAAATAAACAAATAAATAAAAAAAAAAAAATAAAATACCCAAACCAAAAAATATAAAATTATCCTTGACCCAAACAAACCCCTCACACCCCAAAAAATAATCAAAATTTATACCACAAAAATAACAAATAAATAAATAAAATAAAGAGGCACAAATTACCCTAATCAATAAATATAATATGGCTCCGGTATACAAAAATAAATATTGTATTACTTTTGCCAATAAAGAACTTCTTTAAAAAAAAAAAAAAAAAAAAAACAAATTGATTGTAAATTATTACATAGACTGCATAATTAAAGACAGTATAACTTAAAAAACAAACTTGATTAAAAATAAAAACAAAAAAAGCACAACATTACATGAAAAACACTAAAAATTTAAAGTAGGAATACTAAGTTATCAGCTAAAAACTCGTTAACACTATAGTAGGCTTTCTCAAGCAACAATGTTTTAATGCATTCTTTGCAAGTTTTGAAAGTTTTGCTATAGTTGAAGTTCAACTATAGAAGTGCGTAGTTTATTAAACCACCTTAATTAATAAGCACATTATAAAGTGTTTAAATGATTTTCTTTATGTTTCTTCAATAATGGACATTTATCCCATGTTTATTAAGTGACACGATTTTGTCCATAAACGCTTTAATGGGGGACAATAACTTTCAACTGCTTTTTAAGGTCTAAACAACACTTGGTACAAAAATCGAACTAATATAAATTAAATCTAACTAAGGTTTCTGAATGTCCAGAAACCTATTGTTTATGAAATGTCCATGGTCTTACTAAAGTAATATTTAAACCAAGTAGGGAAACAAACCCGGTTTCTGTCAGACCAGGCATGTAGTTCACATTTTGTCCACCAGGGAGTTAGCTCAAGTTTTCTTATGACCGTGGGTTTTGTTTTACCGTAGTAAATGTAAACAAACTATTTACGGTACTCAAAATTTTTGTTTTTATCGCATTTATTTGAACAGTTTAGAAATACGTTTTGCCACATCCATTAGTGGTTTAAGTCCGAATCTTTAAATACTAGGTTTGTTTAAATTACTTAAAAAAGCGGCTAATTAAACTTTTTTTTCATGTGAACTACTTAACTTAGTACATTTTTAGGTCTTAGGTCTTACTATCCCCAAATAATCACTCAAAACAATACATTTCAAAAATTCAATATCAATATAAAATAAACAAACCTTGTCTCTTTTTAAAAATAGTAAACGTTTTAAGATCAGGTTGATTATCGATAATGATCTGTGGATTGTTGCCTGTCTCAAGATCGACCCTCTCTAGTTTATCGTAGCGTGGATCTAATATGTAGAGTTTCTTATTATGAACAGCCAAAGCACGTGGGTATGATATCGTGTTCTCACTGTCTGACATCAGGACACGTTGGTTTCCACCATCACCTGAGATTACTGATATCTGAAAACATAAAAATTAGCATTTTACATAAGATAAAGCAATTTATATTTATTTCATGCAATGCAAAATTAATTATAATTAATAATAATACAAAATGCATTATTTTTGTTTATAAAAAAAATATGAAACCGGAATTTTACCTGAAATTCAGGTGTTTTTAACGAAATGATATATATATATATATATATATATATATATATATATATATATATATATATATATATATATATATATATATATATATATATATATATATTATATACAGCAGATTACAAAAATAATTTAGCATATAAAATAGCAGGATAAAAATAATAGGTTAGTCCTTCAGCCATACTGTTCTACTACGACTGACCTTATAAGGATGGTTACCTTAAGATGCCTTCAAAGTCAAAATTAAGAAGCTTCTTGTTAAAAAAGCTTATTACACTGTTGAGAAATTTCTGGAGGGTCCACTGATATGTATATATATATTTTTTTCTTAACTTTATAAGTTTTAGGTTTGATGTTGTTGGACATTATTTTTTATAAATTTGTAACAACGCTAAGGATTATTATTATATTAATCATCTTATAAGACAACAATAAATAAAAAACAAAATAGAATTAAAGTGAGAAAGGTAAGAAGTTAAGAACAGTTAAAAAATAATCTTTAAGTTAAAACAAAATGAAGTTGTCATTAAAAAAAAATATTTTTTTTAATTTAACCATACATAATTTTATGTATGGTTAACAATCAGTTAACCATACATAATTTTATGTATGGTTAACAATCAGTTAACCATACATATTTTTATGTATGGTTAACAATCAGTTAACCATACATAATTTTATGTATGGTTAACAATCAGTTAACCATACATAATTTTATGTATGGTAAACAATCAGTTAACCATACATATTTTTATGTATGGTTAACAATCAGTTAACCATACATAATTTTATGTATGGTTAACAATCAGTTAACCATACATAATTTTATGTATGGTTAACAATCAGTTAACCATACATAATTTTATGTATGGTTAACACTCAGTTAACCAGTTTTAGTTCTGGTTTTATTAATTGACATATAACATGATGCAAAGAAATCCCATTTTTTGACTAATAAATTTGAAACTTCGCTTATATCATGGCAGTATATAAACTAGTTATATGGCAAACTGGTATAGAACAGCAACCACCTGGATGTGAAGATGCCCTCAGCACTGAGGCTGCGAGCCTCTTGTTCTTTTTAGTACCATAGTTATTTTTCCTTAAATATGTATTTTATTATGATCCAAAAGGATTGTTTGAATGTCCATATTTGTACTTTATTTGTTACTGTATTAATTGCATGATTTCATTTTTGCTTTTACCTTATTTCAATGTATATTATTTTAATGTATATTATTTCAATGAATATTATTTAAATGTATATTATTTTAATGTATTGTGTTTATGTCTTAAAATTTTTTTGTAAAATAGTTCACGCTGTCAATTATAAATAAATAAAATTAACAAATAAATATTTTTTATTTATACTTACAGTTGCTGGATATTCAGTAGAGTAGTAAAGCATTTTGGTGTCAATATCAAATGTAAGAGCAACAGGTCTTTCCACTCCTTTAACCAGAATAATAGGATTAGATCCATCCATGTTCACTTTACCTATCTTCTGAGGTACCCCGTACCCACCTTCATCCACCCAGTACACTTTCCTGCAATATACAAAGTAAAAGACGTTCAAAAATTGGAAGAAAGTGAAAAACAATCGTTACTCAACTACTCAATTATACGCAAACAAATTTTTTTTTGAGAAGGACAAACTGGGGTTTCAGGCATATCAGAAATAAAAAAAAAAATGATTCGTCAATATTTTTTCCACCTGTAGGATATTTCAAGACAAGTAGGGACTGATCAATTTTAGGAATACGAAAAACATATCATTAATACACCCTTAAGTAAACATACCCTTGTGTAGGATCCAAAGCAATAGCTCTTGGTTTAGCCACAGAAGTATCATTCCCATTATTTGCCAAAATAATAGCTCTGTATTTGTTCTTAGTATCGACCTTGACCACTTCTAAGTTAGAAGCCAAACGGTTTCCAATAAACATGTTGCGGCCCAGCCAGTCAAATGCAATTGCATAGGGGGACCCAACTATGCCACTATCAGCTCCAAGAAATTCAGTCTTGTTTCCTCCTCTGTAAGCTCTCATATAAATAGTACACTAAAACCAAACAATAATAACAAATATTAAAATTTCAATATCAACAATTTTTTTTTAGAGAGGCAGTAAAGTGTCTTCTTTACACCCTCAAAATGTCAGTAAAAATAGTTTTATCACTAAGATGAAAAAAAAAAAACTTTATGTCTGATGGTTGTGAAATTTTACTTTACAGCCCCCAAGTAAATAAAGTAAAATATTCAAGGATTTATAAATTAATTCTTATTGACTGCGTCCCACCCAAAAAAATAGTATATGTAACATACCTTTAACATGATTTTAATGATTAAAAATTAATTATTCACTCACTTAGCTAGTCAATAAATAAGTGAGAGCGAATAATAAATTATAATTCAAATTATCTGTAATATTTATATAATTTATTAAATATTTAAAATTAAAATTATCTGTAAATTTATATAATTTATTAATATTTAAAAATTAAAATTATCTGAATATTTATATAATTTATTAATATTTAAAATTAAATTATCTGTAATATTTATATAATTTATTACATATTTAAAATTAAAATATCTGTAATATTATATAATTTATATTTAAAAATTAAAATTATCTGTAATATTTATATAATTTATTAAATATTTAAAATTAAATTATCTGTAATATTTATATAATTATTAAATATTTAAAATTAAATTATCTGTAATATTATATAATTTATTACATATTTAAAATTAAAATTACCAGTAATACCTTGTTATGTAATACTTACATTTTCTGATTCATCGTCCTTAGCTTGAACCCAGTATAAAGTTTCAGTTTTTCTATCATAATCAACATGAATACCCGACTGAATACCAACTACAGGTACCAAGAAGCCAATCTGTTGCTTATCACCAGGTGATAGAGATAAGTCAACAATCTGACTACCTTTCATCACAATCAGTAATGGATTATCCTCTGAAAATAAAACACAAATAAATAAAATAACTAAAAATAATAAAAGAGGAAGAAGTTTCTCTGCATGAATATATTTCTTAATAGCAAAGCGCATTCAACCTAACAAGAGGCCATCATCAGTGCTAGCCGTTAAATAAAGAAGAGGATGATAGATGAGTCTTATATATTATATATCAAATATAAACTCCTTGATATGAGTTATTTAGGTGAACTCCATTAACCCTTACCTTAGTTCTTCAACTAAAAATAAATTAACAAGATTTTGAATTATCGCTTAAAATCCTGTATTTTTGCTTTTAATATTTTTGTTACTTATTGTATTTTTCCTAAATCTTTAAAAAAATATTTTATATAGTTATACCCATATAGATATTATTCATTTTTTCACTGAAACTGATGATAAATTTTAAGGCATTGAAAGTCAGTTTTGTTTGTTAATGAAAAAAATCATGTTTTTAAAAAAAAGCCCGCATAGCTAGTGTGTATTAACGTCTTAGCATGATGTGAACTTTTTACCCCTTCACATGATCAAGTTTCACATCAAGGTATTAACATAATGTATACTATAAGAGGTTATAAATATTAATTAAGCAAGGTTTTGTTTTTAATTAAGTTGGCTGGCTTGATTGATAGTTTAACTGTTGTTTTTTATTTAATTATTCTATGTATTATTTAATTATGAACTGGGATTATTACTATTATAGTAATTGAATTTGGTTTGATTTTATAATCTAGTATACTGTAAAATGTTATTAATAGTAAGATGAGTTATGGAGTTTCCAAATAAGAGAAAAAATAAAGATGTCACTCCACTTAGTATATATTTATTGACAGAGCCGACTTTCAAACTTAACAGTTCATAATCAGTGCCGGTGAAAGCGAAGTAAAGAAGCTAGGAGACAGACGAAATAGATTTGTCCAGAGGCTGGTGTCTGACATGTGTACAAAATGCTATGATTCAGTTTCACTAAGAATTTTCAATTATTTTTAGGACATTTTTTTTTTGTAATCTATAAGTATCTTACTTATTTATGCCTATTATTTTCACTTTAGTAATAATAATAATATATAGTTTATTTGTAGTAAACATATACATGCAATTACAAACGTTGTAAAAATCACTTATAAAATAATAGTAATATACTTAAAAAAAGTCATTTATTGTAATAAATAAATGATATACAATGTTGACTAATACTAATAATATTAAATAAACAGAGATGAAAAACGTTAAATACCTTCAACACAAGTGCCACCTGTTGATATCTTATAACCGGGTTTACATTTGCAAGCATAACCCGTGGGTGTGGTGGGGGATAGCAAGCACAGGTGTTGACACGTAGCAGACAGACAAGGATTTGGTCCCGTAGGCTGAAGTGATGGATGGTGAACGTGCACGCTAAGCGGTTGAGAGATAAGGTGAGAAACAACAGTTTGGTTCTTCCCTCGAAACTTGTGAGCTGATAATACCTGTTAAAATAAATATAGTTAATCTCTAAAGGTTGTATAACGTGCAGTTTATTTACTAGTTTTTTAGGGAGTAGAGAAGCATTTTCCATTCCTAAGGGTGAAAAAGTTACTTTAAACTCCCTTGGGACTATAAAGTAACTTTTTAATTTTGGTTATAGCCAATTATATGCATTTATTTTGGATTGGTACCCCTATAAATTTATAAAGGGATCAATTTTGGTAACACTTTTCCGAGAGCAACACCCCGAAAATTTGATGGGGAACGACAAAAATTATCGACTCTAAAAACGTTTGTCACTGTCGTGACGACAGATATATTTTTATTTGTCACTAAAATATATATTTTAGTTTTAGTTTCATAGTTTTAAGCTGTTACTTTAATTCTTTTACATAATGAAGTAATAATAAGTAATTAAGTAATAAATTGTAATAATGAGTAATAAAATAGTTACAAAAGTAATAGTATTTCAGTAAAATATTAAGTAATAAGAAGCACGCTGCATGAGTGGGCAGCGATAACTGTTTGGTATAAACCAAGCGATAAAAACGTTCTGGTTATTTTAATTAAAGGAATTATACATGATTTGTATGAATAATATTTTTTAAATAAAGGAATATCATTATAAAAAAAATTAAGTTATTGAAAAAATAACCAGAGCTAATGTGATTAAAAAATTAAATTAAATTAATAACAATTGGTACAAAAGATTAAATACTTTACGAAAATCACATCCCATTTCAATAAAATTGTCTAAACAAAGATTTGATTAATACTGAAAAAGAAAAAGTTTTAAGTAAAAATAAGTCAAATATTTCTTCAATGCTTTCAACACTTTAGAAAATATCTATTTCAAGGTTTGTGAATAGGAATATCTATTTCAGGTAACTAAGAATATCTAATACTAGAGATTGGCTTATAGTAACAGACAAATCTAATTAAATAATTAATAAATTCTAATTAATCAATCACAACAATACTTTAATTCTACAAAAAACTTGCAAAAAATATTTTTTTAGAGTAAATTTTGGCAGTAAGTTACAATGTTATAAGTATAGTATAAAATAAAATAAAAATAAATTAAATTAAAAAATTGAGAGTAGAGGAAGATTGTAGTAGAAACATAAAATCAATCAGAACTGTCTAATAAAATAATATAAAAATTGCTACGTTAGTGAAAAAAGAAAGAAAAATAAAATTTGGGAACAAATTCTGTTTCCTATAATCTTAGTTTTTAAGTTTGTATTCTCACTATTCTAGTATAAATAATTAATTAAATAATACTAATACTTACTCTATTGAGTTGCCGATCAGTCCAATACACAGTATCCTCAAACAACGTTATCGAATGCGGATGCAGCAGATAATGAGATCCAGCCACCACCTGTTGCCTTCCCTTACCATCGTAATCACAGAAATCTATGAAATCCAACTTAGAATCGGCAAAGTAAACACGTCTGTTAGCTATATCGAGAGTGAGACCATTGGGCCAGTAGATCTTAGTAGAGATGATGGTTGTGCGATTGGATCCATCGGTACCCACTCGTTCAATACGGGGATTCTCTCCCCAGTCGGTCCAGAATAACCACCGGGCACTGCAATTTTTTTACAGAAGTATTTAAAATAGCAACAGACAGTTAAAAACAATAAAACTATCTTTATTAATGGACACATCCAATCATAACACACAAAACACACACACGCATATATATATATATATATATATATATATTATATATATATATATATATATATATTATATATATATATATATATATATATATATATATATATAATCTATCTAGGGAGTAGGCTATCTACTCCCTAGGGGGGGGGCTATCTAGTAAGAAAAGGGATAATTTAACCTCTTTGTTTGGTAATAATCACAACTTCTCTATGCTATTTCCCCACATTCACAATTATTGACAAAAATACTATCACTTACCCAGGTGTTGGATCGACCATCATGCCTCTGGGTTGTGTTATATTCTCATTCATCAGTATGACTCTATTAGTACCATTCTCCGTAGAAACTTCTATTGTATTTAACCGAGAGTCTAACCAATATAGATTCCCTGATATCCAGTCGTATGCTAAACCTTCGACTAAGTCCAACCCTGATACAATAACCTGTAACATTTAATTCATATAATTAACACATTTGAGAATGCCAGTTTAAGATAGATATTTAGAATGACGAGAGATTGTGAAAAGACGAGAAGGAATTTTTAGGATAAACATTTTTTAAGGGAATTCAATAAAGTTGCACAAAGAGAATGAACAGGAAAATGAATAGGAAGCTATACTTTTAAGACTGGATTTTGATTCTATGGCTAAAAAAGTAGTTATTAGTTTGGCCTTTGAAGAGGAATGAACTGAAAAATGAGAATAATTCAACGTCGAATAACTTCTAATACATTAGGGATAGAAAAAATGAAAAATATAAAAAAATATTATTTTTAGCCATACTATTGAAAGCCACTACAATCATTTTGACTTCGGTAGAGATTAGATATCATCTAAGCTCCCAGTGTGCTTATGCTAGAAACTTGAAACATGGTAACCAAATAAACTTTAGGTCTTGTTGCACTATTCGGAAAATTAACCACGTCACCACCATTTATGATTCAGCAAAAAATAATAAAACACGGAAAAATTATCCGATCAATTTGAAATTTAGCACAAATAAATTCCTATACAAGTCCAACAAATATATCAAGTTTCATTTCATTATCGGCATTTGTTTAATTTTAATCAAATGACACGTGTAAGTTTAAAATATAATCAAATTGAGTAGAAATTAGGGATGAGCATATCCTTTTAAGTTACCATTAAGTATATATACAAGAGTGAAACACACAGTTATGATCAATTGACAGCGTTGGAAAATAATAAGGAGCAAATTAGGTTAGTCCTGGATGTTAAACCACCTTGCCCACAGTTTCATATCAGGCCAACTTCATTGGTTCTTCAACCATATTTCCCATATCATGGTCCAACTAAATAAATGAACTTATATTCAACTTATATAATAAATTAAATTAATTATTAACATAAAAATTATTTTTCTTTGTATATGAAGTGCGTATACTCTTTGAACTCTCTGTAATTTTAACTTAATGTTACTTGATATTATTGAATATTCATTTTTTTATTACATTATGAATTTTTTTTTCTTTAAATATCCAGTATTAGAATTAATTTTTTATTACATTATGTATTTTTTTCCTTAAAATATCCAGTATTATAATTAATTTTTTATTACATTATGTATTTTTTTCTTAAAATATCCAGTATTAGAATTCATTTTTTTATTACATTATGTATTTTTTTTTTCTCTTAAAATATCCAGTATTAGAATTAATTTTTATTTAAATATTTTACTCAGCACATTTAATACTTTTTTTTTCT
>JACMZG010001859.1:13373453-13403453 GCA_018340805.1 Microvelia longipes
TATTTATATACTATATATTTCTTTTCTTTACTAATTATATAATTTCACATCCTTTTCACAATTTGTTTAATCAATTTCTTTCAATTTTTATTTAAACCTTTTAAATTTCTATTACACATATTTATTAATTAAATCACTTCCTTTTGTGTTTATATTACTTACTTTATTCTATCATTATATTTTAATAGAGTAATTTTTGTATTATTTTTTTCTTTTTCTCTTGTTGTTCCATTTTTTAAAGTTTTTTTTTATACTGCTTATGTCACCATATTGTGTATTTATATAATATTGTAAAGGGCCTGTGCCCATATATTTGTAAAATAAATAAATAAATAATTATCTTGTAAAATTGGCTAAAATGAGTAATATGACAAACTATATATATATATATATATATAATATATATATATATATATATATATATATATATATATATATATATATATATATATATATATAATATATATTATTTACCTGGAAGTAAGCACAAGTTTTTTCAGCACAGAAATCCCCTTCATCGGAAGAATCGCCGCAGTCATTCTCTGAGTCACACTTCCAAGTAGCAGGGATGCATCTACCGTTCTCGCAAGCAAACTGACTAGCAGAGCAGGTGACGTTAGCGCAGCCAACTTCATCAGAGAAATCGCCACAATCGTTTTCTGCATCACACTTGAAGTTGTACGATATGCACCGGCCTGATGCACATTGGAACTCTCCAGGTGCACAAGTTGGCTCTAAAAAGTAATTGCAAGTCTCAATAAATAAATAATCTCTGTATTCCATGACATTATCGTAGCAACAATACGATGCATCAAAAAGGAGAAAAAACTAAGCAAACTCAAAGTATTATTTTAATTTAATTTAATTTTTAATTTAACATGAAACATATAAAGAAAGTTGAAAACTGTGCAAAAGGATTAATGTAACATTTTGTCAGGCTCACAGATTAAGTAATTATATAATTAATGAATTGCAATTATATAATTTTAAGATTATATTTTTGTTTTTATATTTATTTATTCATTTATTCTTATTTTTATTGTTATTATGGAGTTTTTTAATTTTGTATTTTCTTCTTTGTTTGTCAGGTACTGATGATGGCCTCTTGTTAGGTAATTTGTAAAAAAAAACAAAGTTTTCTGTGGAGAGACTCTTTATTTTTCTTTTCTTGTAAGATTATAATTATATAATCCGTGGCCAGGCTAGTTCTAGCAAGTTTCACCACCAAGTTGTGCTCTGGCACCTTATTGCAGCATTTTGTAATGAAAAAGATTAAGTAGACTTACTAGTACAGTTCTGCATTTCATCTGAATTATCTAAACAGTCATCGTCTCCATCACAAACCCAAGCTTTGGGAACACATCGCTGATTAGCACAAGTAAAATCCCATTTATTGGGACAAGCAGCTGCGGCTGGTTCAGCACTCGGGTCTGATATACAGTTTCGACCATCCTCTGACAATTTCTCACCATGTGGACAACCACATACAACCTGCAATCAACATTATATTCACATCATATCACCTTTTACAACAGGTGGTTGATTTAGTCATAGAGATATATATTACTAGAGGGGCCCTATTGGTTGAATTTTGAAACATCGAAAAAGTAACCTGAACACCTTCAATTATAAACATAATCAAATATACAGAACAAAGTCACAGTAACTTATATAGTAGAACATTTTAAATACAAGCAATGTGCGGGAAGCTGAAAACATTTGATTTATTATAACCTTAACTTACTCTTAGAGGAGGTTTCAATGAGGTTACACAGAGCCCCTGAGAGATCCCAAAAGATGTGTCAGGCCTTTTAATGTATTTACATAGGCTATGCCCCGTCTAGTATATGTCTCTATGGATTTAGTCTTTATATTTGAACGGCATTTTGAATTGTATAGTGTCAAAAAGGAAAGAAATGTGAGGCTGCATCACAGCCAATTTTTATCAGAGAGATTTGAAATTTTTTAGACACTTTAAAAACAGCAAATGCAGTAAGTAAATCAAATATATAGCTTGTAATATTTATTATAATTTAAAGCAAGAGCACATACTATTTTTGTGAAGGTTTAGTATAACAAATTAACAAGCTTACTAGGGATCTTAAAGAGGATAGCTTCTCTCTTTGAGATAGCTTTTAATGTATTTTAATTTAACAGCCAAAAAGTTGGTTGACTTACAAATAATAAAAACTAACAAAACATATTTTCAGGAGAGGTTACCAATAGTTTTTTTTTAAATAGGGCTATTCCACAGCTACTATTTTACAATTAAAGCTGCGCTACCTGTACCTTATTTTAAATTTTTCCAAACTGCTCTGTCACTTTATGTTGTAGTGACTTCAAATAACGCACACATAGCCCAAAGTTTGGTAATAAAATAAAACTTCTGCCTGATAAAAACAAAGCGTTGTAACATCACAAGGTCAATTAAACTTAAATGATAATATACAAATTTCTTCTGTGTTTTTTTAAGCTGCAGTACACCTAATATATATACATATATATATATATATATAATATATATATATATATATATATATATATATATATATATATATATATATATATATATATATATATATATATATATATTTGTGTGTGTGTGTGTGTGTGTGTCTGTCTGTGTGTATTCTCTATGTGATGTAGGGTTTATATTTGGCAAAATTTTTCAGCATTAAATATTTTATAACTATTTATAACACCTGCACCACAAAAATTACCTTAAGACTCTCAGAAGTATTAGAGACGGGAACAGCAAAACACAATTTGTGACAACCACCATTATCCAGCTGACAGGGATGAACAGGAAGCATTTTCTGTTCAGACTGGCTGTAAACCTTGACCCCATACAGTCTGTTAGTTGGTGATTCTTTTACCACAATCTCCTCATCACCACCAGTCATCTTGTTCAACCTTATAATGGCGTCAAGTCGCCAATCTGTTATGTACATCCAATCTGTCACCAAAATACAAACAATGGTTTATGAATAAATTTAATCGTTTTCAAGATTTAATTAAAAAAATATATTTGAAAATATAAAATTACTTTGGGACAAATAGTTTTCATTTAACTTATATTTGTAAAAAAAATATATTCAATAAAATAAATAAATAAGTTTATAATATTAATAACAATAAAAAAGGTGGCAACTTGGCAAATTAAAATAGCCTGCTGCCGCCTTTAATTACCACTCAAAGGCGTGAAACTCAAAATAATAACAATACTTGCAATGAAAAAAAATTGTTCTGATTCTATTTGAAATTAGTTTGATTTATAGTAAGAAATATCAGAACAAGATATTGGGTGAGAGTGCAGAGAATGAGAGATACTACTGAGGAAGGACAAGGAAATAAACTATCAGCTTAAAGTTCTATAGGAAAACAAAAAACTAAAAATTAATTAGCTATATATTTTATCAAACATTGTTGACATTATTCAGGCTTTGAAAGAAAAAAAGCATTTTTTCTATTAAATTAATATTTATGGTTTTATTTATTTTAATATATTATATATTTTTATTCTTATTATTTATTTTATTTCATTATTTATTTATTTTATTTAGTTCCGACATTTTTAATTTTTTTATCTATGATTTATTTGTTTTATTTCCTTTTTGACTGAGTTAATTAATCATTAACTGTGATTTACTTTTTAGTATTTTTGTGATTTTGTCATTATTTAATCTAGTCAACCAGTTATGTAAGTCTTGTCTGTGTTTAAAGCCTGATGATGTCAACAATGTTTGATGAAATATATAGCTAATTAATTTTTTGTTTTTTGTTTTCCTATAGAACTTTAAGCTGATAGTTTATTTCCTATTTTATTAAAATGTGGGAGTTCTATACAATTAAAAGTGCTACTAAAGAGAAATTACTTAAGGACAAGGAGTTGAGTCATGCCTCTCCAAACTACACTATACCAGGATGTCAGTGTGTGGAATGAGAAAGCCCTCCTTCCAAGGTAAGGGTTCAGTTAAAATACACCCAGATATAAACAGACATCTGTATTCAGAGGATTGGATGGATATGCTCCATTTTTTAAATTTCCAAACCTCAGTTAAACCATATTTTTGAGTTAATAAAAGAACATTAAACTAGTTAAATCTTGCATTTTTTAACGGTTTTTAGAAATAGGTTATTATATCATTAAATTAAAACATAAAACAACTACACAATACCTCCGTGGATAACGATTGAAAATGGATGTCTAATAAGTCGAGAACTAATAGTGACGATATCAGTTCCGTCCAGCTTGCTATGTTGTACATGATCCAATAGAGCATCACACCAGTAAAGTCTGTCTTTTTGGAAATCCACTGAGAGACCATTGGGCCATCCAAGAGTAGCATCTTTAAATACAAGTAAGTTTGTACCATCAGTATAAGCACGACTTATATTAGCTGGCCTGTCCCACTCTGAGAAGAATATAAAACTGAAACAAAAATATAAATGAAGAATTATAGTCAATTTATATTGACTATACTTGTAAAAGACACATACTACTACAATTTATTGTTTAAAATCTTTAATATTTTAAAATAACATCATTACATGATATCAGTCTGCTCAGAACTCCCTTGTGTATTAGTTGTTATTTATTAGTTGTTAGTGTATTTGTTGTTTCATTATTAATACATGGCATTTTGCCATGTATTTAGTGAATTTTCATCATGTGGGCTAATTTGTTCTCCACCTTGTCTATAATAAGTGGTCCCAAAGGGGCCAATAAGGTATTATTGACTTCTTTTCTTAAATTTAATTAATCTATCCATCTATTTATATTTCATTGTTACTATGTATAATAATTTCGATATTAAAATGTTATTTTATTATTTGTAACTAAAAGTATTATATTAATTTTCTTGCTATACCCGAAAATGTTAGGTAAACCCCTACAAATCCTCTGCCCCCAGGTTGAAGAACATATGTTTTAAGGCAAAGCAGATGAAGGAAACTCCATTAGCTCTCAAGAAATACCAAGGAAGATTACTAACATTTTAGCTAATAGAGCTGAAATTTTACATCCTTATTACATATTAAATTATCAACGACTAAATATTAAGTTTTATTTATTCTACTGTAACTTGTTGGTTAGGATATGACACTGATGATGGCCTCTAGTTAGGTTGAAAGCATATTGCCAATAAAGTTTTATTTTGCAAAGAGACTTTTTTCTTTCGTAATTTTTAAGTTTCTCTTTTGACCCATTCAGCTTAATGTTATTTTTTTTACTTTTTTTCTACCCCATTCAGATTAATCAGTGTTTGTTTACTTATTTGTTTAATAGGCACCTCTTGATAGGTCCAAAGTGCTCAGCTTTATTGTAAATAAACATCTTTAACTGTGGATAGACTTTTTATTCTTTCGTTCTATTATTGACTTGCTTATCACTTGTCAATAATCAATTTAATTTGCAATAAAATTACCCTTTACCTTCTGGCTACGTAATCTACAACTACATTGTTTTTTAAAACTCAAAAATCAACAGTTACCCTTTGTTAGGATGTACAACAATAGCTCTCGGTCTTTTGAGATTTTTAAGAAGTGTTCTCCTGTAGGTGGTATTTCTGGTGGATAAAACATTTAACGTTCCTTTCCTGCTGTCTATATAATAGAGATTATCAGCTGCCCAGTCCACAGCTAACCCTTCTACGCCTTCGTTCTGACTAGCCAACACTATCTCACGACCTGTAAAAATCGAATTTAAAATTTAGTTCCAAACATCATGAGAACAATAAGATAAGAATAACATTGGACATGTTAAGTTGAAAAGTCATGAGTTTTACAAGGAAGAAAGAGCCTGAGCCTAGTGTTTACACTCTTAATGGAGTTTTATAGGAGGAAGTCAAGATATTTAATGACCTAGGTGTATTATTCGATAAAGGCTTGACCTTCATCCCTCACATTGAAGCTGTATGTGTTCGTGCTTACAGAAATCAGGGATTTATCATTCGTTTTTATAAGGAATTTACTGACTTTAACACCAGAATAGTCCTGTTTAATGCAGTAGTTAGGAGTTTACTTGATACTGCTGCGCCGTTTGGTCTCCTCTACCTAAAACTCATATAACCACAGATACTCAGATACTCATATCCTTACAGATATATTGCGTGTTCTGGAATTAATCATATTTTTTTGTGATGTTAATTTACCTTAGTACCTAGTTTCAAGTTCAACTGTACAATTTTTGGACATAACTCTGTATGCATTATAACTATAATAATAAAAATAATAAATAATAATAATAATCAAAGAAGTATATTTTTAGAGCAACAAGTTTTAGTGGTTCCCAACCAATGGTCCGTGTACCACTGGTGGTCTAGGAGGTTTCGAGTGGCCCTCCTTAAAAGAGCAGGAATATTTAGGTAAAAATGAATAAAAAAACCTACAACTAACCTGCATCTGGTCTTTTGTAAACATAGAGGTTTAAGTTATTATAATAAAGAAAAAGCTATATTAACCCCGCAATTGAGCGGAGGGGGGTAGGTATCTAGTAATTTGGTCGCTGGCAGATTTTAAATACTTAAATGTGATTAGTGCACTTCCATGGGTTAGGAACCCCTTGATGAACATAATAAAGATTAAGTTACCACTTGTACAAGAATTGCAAACTTACCGGTTCCATTTGTAAATATTTTATAAATTACGTCCAACAAAACATCTGAGTAATACAAAGAATTTTTTCTTGCATCGAAATCCAATCCTACAAATCTAGCACGCCTTGAGATGTAAGGTACCATAGCATCACTGAACCCTTCGACTACAGGGTCCAGAACTCGTCCTTTGATAAACCTCTGCTGAGAATATAGCAAGAATTCACGAACCTCTGCAACGAAAAATATAAATGTTTTTAACAAAATAATAATTCTCGTAAAAATTAAATTGTAAAATCCAAAAACTTTTTGTTATAAATTTTACCTATGATTTAATGATAATGTAATGGTATGTAATGATAATATTAATGTAATGCCTGATGATAATGTAAAAGTTGAAATATTTTTTTTTATAAATATTTTGTAGAACTGAAGTCTATATATTTAAAAAAAATCAAATTATGGAATTGCACACAAAAATTACAAGAACATTAAACTATCTACTAAAAAATAAATTGGATTATGTAGCTAAGCTATATACTATAGTAGCTATACTATATACTATAGTAGCTATACTATATACTATAGTAGCTATACTATACTATACTAATATACTATAGTAGTATATATACTATAGTACTATATATATAGCAGGACAGTGGGAGTTGCATACAAGCTGATCAGCAGATGTCGCTGGCATCCCCACCGACTTGACGTTTTATTTTGTTTACTTCAAGATTTAAATCATTTTTCAAGTTGTCAATTTCGTTTCAAGAACATTCCTTTTATAAACTTTAAGTATTATAGAATCAGTTTCATAAAAGGTTTATCTTTTATTTAAAGTAAGTCACTGCGCTGCATAAGGCAGCGACAATAAAAGGAATTATGAATAAAGACATCGTTGAAGTTGGACCAGGTATGTTATCTGTCCCTAATACTATAGTCAGTACTGATACAAATACGAGGTCTAGAAGTATGACCGAGAAAGGCTTCCTGCATTTCGTAGATCTATGTAAAAAGTCTCTAAGGTCAAAAGAGAGGAAGATCATTCGAAAACAAGTAGAGGTGGAGGAATTACTGGAAAAATCCCAGGCACCATTAAGTGTTGTAAGCTCGACATTAAGTGAGGTTAAGCAACTTCGATACTCACTTAGTGACGAGTTGTCTACTCTCGTCGAAGAAGTTAGTAAGAGAGAGACAGTGGATAAATCAGTAACAACTTACATCGTAGATCGTAATGATTTTCTAGAAACTTTAGACGGGTTCATTGCTGCGAAAGAGGAAGGTATTGTAAGTCAGTCTGATAAGGAACTGTCATTCCACGCGACTGTAAGCGCAAGGAAGTCAGTCCCAAAATTTAAAAATTCTATAGTTACAAGTAGTAGTAGTATGCGTAGTTTTAAGACCCAAAGCAGTAAACAGTCTATAGTAGAAGCTGTAAATGTATTAGCAATGCAGCAAACCAAAATACTTGAGGAACTTGCTCAGTTGAAACTTAGTCAGGTTGGTGTAGAGAATAACGCAAGCAAGGCTGTAGAAGTGACAGGTCTGTCACAAGAAAATTTAGTTCATAACATTACTCATCACGTGTCAAATCATGGCGAGGCTCATCCCAAGGAAAATGAACATAAAAGTAGTGTAGTTCATTTTCAAGAAGGGGCCTCCCGTGATACCGGTTCTTACCGTGATCATTCTTCTTTAGATAGACCTGCTGCATCTACACCCCAGCCTCAGAGCGTTGATCATATGGCAATAATGGCAAAGCTACAACTGTTAGGCTCTATAACTCCATTTAAGTTTAGTGGGGAGTGCTGTGATTTTCCTAATTTTCGTGAAGAGATCCGTCTACATTTAGAGGATGGTATATTACCTGACTATTATAGGAAAACATTTTTAAAGAAATTTCTGTCAGGAAAGGCGCTTCAAGTTGTAGAACAAAATATGTCTTTAAATTTTTCCCAACTTTTAGATCTTTTGGCTGATAGGTATGGTAATCCAGTTGCTATTACGGAAGCATGGGTAAAAAAGTTAACTTCTGGTCCTCCCATAGGTTACAATGATACAAATAGTTTAAGAGAATTAGGAGATTCCGTTAAAAGTGCTGCTAAAGTGTTAGATAGTAAGTCAAAAACTGAGCTTAACACTAAGATTTGCTTAAAACAAATTGTAAATAGATTACCTAATCCGTTTGTGGCTCGCTGGGTTCAGTTTATTCAGTTAAAAGAAGGAAATGAGACCATAGACGATCTATCCGAGTTTATTGAATCTATAGTAAAAGTGTACAGTCACCCGATATATAAAACTAAGGTTCACGATTACAATAAGTCAACCAAGCATAATCCGTCTTATGTTGGTAGTAATGTTAAACAAGGCCAATCAAAGTGTATGTCAACTACTGTTCAAGCCGCGGGTGCTTGCCAATTTTGCGGAAGTGTGGAACATGGTTTAAATAAGTGTAAATTATTTTTGAAAGATACCATAAAATCTAGGGTAAACTTTGTTAAAGAAAACCAACTCTGTTTCGGGTGTCTAGGAGCATCCCATACGTCTAAGGGTTGTATTAAGCGTTTACAATGTGTTCACTGCAATAAAAAACATCCTTCTTGTTTACATGATGATGAAATGAATAAATCTGTCAATGACACAAATACAAAATCACTGTCAATTGCAGCAGAAAGGAACGATTTGGGGCTTAGCAATAAAAGTAACGGTAATAGCGATGTTGACAGTTCTGAAATAAACGAAGCGACAGGTCTTCTCGTACAACACGGTTATAGATCACTCGAGGAATCAACAACAATGCTTATTCTACCAGTTTACGTTTATAATAATAGGACTCCTCATCTGAAAGTTTTAACTTACGCTATTTTAGATGACGGAAGCGATTCTTGTTTCATTAAAGAGTCTATTTGTGACGAAACAAGAACTAGTGGTGTTAAAACTAAATTACAGCTTAAAACTCTCTCGGCAAAATCAAGTGTTTATTGCGAACGAGTTTCCAACGTAACGGTCCAAAGCTTTTACGATCCTAACGTAACAATAAATTTACCCTATAAATTATTTAGTAGATCCGAAATACCAGGAAACCACGAAGATATCCCTTCCCCTGAAATAGCTGCGTCGCATGACCATTTAAGAAAAATTGCTGGACATATTGCGCAAATTATGACTGGGGTGAGATAGGGTTTTGATTGGCAACAACTGTCCGTCGATTTTATGCCCCCTCGAAGTGTTAAGGGGCCAAGCCAATCAAGCATACGGAATAAAAACTGTGTTGGGCTGGGGTATTATTGGACCAAAGCCTAAAATTAAGAAACCAACTTTTAATCACGAGATAGAAGTATTGAATTCTCAAACGTTCGTTCATCAAGATCTTGGAACTCAAACAAAAGAAATAGTAAATCGCTGGGTCATAGAAGCAGAAGGCTATATAGATTTTCCGGAAGTTTCTAATGTGTATTATGAAAAATCTATGTCGGTAAATGATAAATTATTTTTAGAAATTTTAAAGGCTAACATTTATCATAGACCAGATCATCATTACCAACTTCCACTACCGCTAAAAGGTGCTGAAATAAAGCTTCCAAATAATAAATTTCTGGCTCAAAAAGATTAAATAATTTAAAAGCCAAATTCGTTGCCAATGAAGATTATAAACAATAATATGTAGAGTTCATGAACAAGATGTTTAGAAACGGCCATGCCGAACCGGCAAGTTCCTTTGATTATAAAAACGAAGGAAAGTATTGGTACATACCGCACCACGGGGTATTTCATCCCAAAAAACCGAACAAATTTAGAGTAGTATTTGACTGTTCGGCAGTTTACAAAGGTCAGTCATTAAATTCAAATTTGCTTTCGGGACCTGACCTTACTAACAACCTAATAGGCGTACTCTTGAGGTTTCGTAAAGAACAAATAGCGATAATTGGTGACATTGAGGGAATGTTTCACCAAGTGTTCGTTGAAGAAACTTATAGAGACTACCTTCGTTTTCTTTGGTGGCCGGAAGGCGATGTCTCTCAAGAGCCACGTGAATATCGCATGACAGTACACCTATTCGGAGCTGCATCCTCCCCAGGTTGCAGCAACTTCGCTTTAAAACAAGCAGCGATAGACAATGAACAAAACTTTGACAAAAAATCAATATCGTTTGTTAAAGAAAACTTTTACGTTGATGATGGCTGTACGTCAGTTAGCACCGTGGACGAAGCTATGCAGCTTATTCAAGACGTAAAGGCTATTTGTATTTACGGTGGGTTCCGATTTCATAAAATAGTCACCAACGATCCTGACGTCTTAGAAAAAATTCCGCTAGAAGACCGATCTGATTCTCTGGTAACAGTGAACCCTTTCGACCCTTATGATGAGCATGTCCTAGGCGTAAGCTGGGATCTTAAGGTTGATTCTTTCGTAACTAAAGCTTCACCAAAAGATAGTGTTATAACACGTAGAAACATGATAAGTGTTCTTTGCTCAGTTTACGACCCTTTAGGATTCTTGTCCCCTTACGTTTTGACTGGTAAAATGATCGTACAGGATGTTTGCAGAAAATATAAATTAGAGAGCGTTGGGACGAAGAAGTTAAAGATGACGTCAAGAAGGCCTGGCTTGTTTGGGTGGATGGTCTGAAAACTTTAAATAATATACACATCTCACGATGTATGAAACCTAAGGACTTTGGTAAAGTAGTGTCTATTCAGTTACATCACTTTTCGGATGCTTCCAGTTCTGGTTACGGGCAAGTATCCTACATAAGATTAATTTCTGAAGAAGGCAAAATTCATTGTGCATTTGTTATCGGCAAGGCTCGTGTTCGTCCTGTAAAGGAAATCACTATCCCTCGTATGGAGCTTACTGCGGCCGTAGTTTCTGCACGAATGAGCAATTTTTTGGAGAAAGAATTGGGCTACGATGACCTAAAACACATCTTTTGGACTGATAGTAGAGTAGTAATTGGCTATATAACCAATAAATCGAAGAAGTTTCACATGTTCGTATCCAATAGAACTCAGGAAATTCGAGATACGACTGAAGTGTCCAATTGGCGCTATGTGCCTTCAGATAAAAATCCCGCCGATATAGCTTCTCGAGCACCATCAGCTAAGACGTTCTCTGAGAGTGTGTGGCTTACCGGACCTCAATTTTTATGGCAACCTGAGTCTGAGTGGCCGCCTTCTGAAACTGTGTCTCTTCCAGAAGATGATCCAGAAGTTAAACGTTCGTCAGCATTATTCGTTAAATTAAATTCTTATGATTCGCTTTATAAAAGATTTGAAAGTTTCGATTCGTGGTCCTGTTTGAGACACAGTGTCGCTATATGTGTCAGGTATATTAATCGATTGCGTTCTAAAATTAAGCTAAGAAGGATGAATTCAGAACCCATCGAGACCCTTGATGTAGAACCAATTACTGCATCTGAGATTATGTATGCAGAGGTTATTATTGTTAAAGAAATTCAAAAGCAGTATTTTCCTGAGGAAGTAAAGACTTTGTCCTCTGGAGCTAACGTTTCTCTTACGAAGAATAGTCCTTTGTATAAATTAGACCCGTTTATTGATGAAAGGGGATTAGTTAAAGTAGGAGGTAGGTTAAGGTATGCTAGGCTGTTAGTCAACGAGCAGCACCCAGTCATACTTCCTAGAAACTCTAAGCTGTCGATATTAGTAGTTAGGTATATTCATTGCCAAATCAGACATCAAGGTAGAAATATGACCATTAATAGTATTCGCTCTAATGGGTTTTGGATATTAGGTTGCTCGCATTTAGTCCGTAAGCTTATTGCGTCTTGCGGTGTTTGCAAGGTTGCACGGGGAAAGTTTGTAGAGCAAAAAATGTCTGACTTACCTGTTGACAGGGTTGAAATAGGGCATCCACCTTTTTATTATAGCGCTGTAGACTGCTTTGGTCCTTATTATATTAAAATCGGTAGAAGACAAGAAAAAAGATATGGACTGATTTTCACGTGTCTAGCGTCTCGTGCCATTTCCTTAGATACAGTTGACTCTCTAAATACTGACTCTTTTATCAATGGGCTTAGACGATTCTTATCTCGCCGTGGGCCAATCTATCAACTGAGATCTGACATGGGAACTAATTTTGTTGGAGCCCACGAAGAGTTGCGCCGCGAGTTAGAAAACATGGTCACCACTAAGGTTCATAAAAGTATAAAATAAAAAGTATAAAATCAGTTTCATAAAAGGTTTATCTTTTATTTAAAGTAAGTCACTGCGCTGCATAAGGCAGCGACAGCAGAAGTTTCCAGTAATCTGAAAACACCAACAGGTGTTTTTTAAAAGCTAATCAGCCGGTGTTTTCTTCAACCTAATCAGCCGGAGTTTTATACAAGCTAATCATCTGGAATATTATACAGACATCAGCTGGACTCGGAAGTTAACATACAAATAAACATATAACTTCAAAAATGATCCTCCCTTCTTTTATTTCTACAAGCACTATTACTCTAGTACTACTAAGAGTACAATCATTTTTTTAAAAAAGTAATAAATAAAAAAATCAAACAAATAACTTTCAGTCATTCATTGAATTCATTAAACCATATGAAGTCAATAAAAATCAATATCTCAAATGTTAAACAGAATCATCATGCACTTGAAAATGTTAAAGAGCACAATTCATGTCCAAAAACAACATTTTTAAAAATGTTGAATAAGGATAAAAGAATACTGACAAGATATAGTTTCAAGTTGGATCCAGTTTTAGATACACAGTTTCTACAGCACAGTTCTCTCCACCTCTTTATTAATTCAATCATCAAAGGTACCTTCTAATAATGTCCGAACAGTTATTTTTGTATATGATAAATTTGGTCAAAACCTTTGAGAATGAAATTCAAGGACTACATACCATTACAATTTCTAAGATCCTGAGCCAATCTAGAGCCTATATTACAAGCACACCTATACCCCAGACTCCCTAAGCCTTCACTGCCGGCAGTCACAATACATAACTGTTGACAACCTCCGTTATTATTACTGCATGGGTTACGAACTGAAACACAAAAACAACATTTAAACTTTCTTTTTTTGTGGATTTATGAAACAATAAATAAAATCAAATTATTTATTTGAAATATTAAAGTTTATTTTTTGCATAATAAATAATTGAACTTTTAGACTAAAAATTAGTTATCGTCAGTGTTAAAAAAATATAGCATAATAAAAAATAAATAAATAAAAAAAACAAAATTTACAAACTACTTCATATAGCACCTAGGTATGATTTGGTAAGCTATGTTTAAAATAAAAAAAACTGCGTCATTCAAAAAATTTAAAAGATTTGTAGCCAATAATTTTTAATTCTGTTTTTTTTTTAAAAACTAAATAAGAACTTTTTTAGTTTTTTATGATGATTTTTAAGAGTAGTAAGAAGAACTTGATACTTAACATGATTTTTAAAATTAACTTTTTAAGTGTGACTATATTTATCATTTATTTAATTTTTATTTATTTTTGTCAATTAGGAACCTTTAGTAATATTTGGGTACTGTAATATATGTTTGGTATTATGTTGGTGATTAGACATTCCAGTATTATTTTTATATTTTTTAATGTTGGCAAAGTCCTGGCAATCTTTTAGTTTTAGTTTCACCTATATAATATCGGGGAACAGGGAATTTTTATTTTCACCAATTAAGAACAGGGATTTTTTTAGTATTTTCTTTATGTTTTTTAATGAGTTGATTTTTTTACTTTTTTGAATGATTTTAGAATTAGGTATTTTTTTATTTTACATTTTAGTAACAAATGGGTTTGCAATTTATGATTAATTATAAGATTTTCAATATTAATGTTATTATTATTACTGTCAATAATTATTTTGAACAATCATAACATGCCCTGTAGATATAGAAAACCAAAAATACTAATATTTAGAAGGTGGATACAACAGCTCTTATTACACCTTGGGTAGCTTGGTACCATAACTGTACATTGGTGACGTCATTTTTTTATTTTTCATAATATAACATTATTTTTCAACTATTTTGCCTTAAATCAAGTAAAATGAATTTAAAATAAGTTATAATTATTATCTATCGCAAATATTCTTTAAATATCTCTGTTGAAAAAAATGATTTAATGTGATATCACTGAAAAATGCCTGTCATTTGTAGGGGTACTCCTCTCTGATAGGGGTTAGGGAGTATCTAGTCTCTCTCTAGGAGAAGTCTAGTAGGAGTAAGTACTGTTATGGCACCCAATGGAAACAGCCTCACTTCTAGACCCCTTATAACTGTGTTTTTTTATTTAAGTCCTTTATGTATTAGTATCTTTATAGTAAGCACTGTTATAATTAATGATCTCTCTAGATAAAGTAAATACTCTACATTTTAAATAATTCAAATATGTTCTCCAGTAGATATAGTAAACACTGTTTTAATTAATAAGCCCTTAATAATAAGGTCTTTAGATATCCTAAATATGTTTTTAATAATAAGGTCTTTAGATATACTAAATATGTTTTTAATAATAAGGTCTTTAGATATACTGAATATGTTTTTAATAATAAGGTCTTTAGATATACTAAATATGTTTTTAATAATAAGGTCTTTGGATATACTAAATATGTTTTTAATAATAAGGTCTTTAGATACACTAAATATGTTTTTAATAATAAGGTCATCAGATATACTAAATATGTTTTTAATAATAAGGTCTTTAGATATACTAAATATGTTTTTAATAATAATGAAACTCACCATGCCTCTGGACGAGTGGGTTGACAATCTTCACAGCCTTAGGTTCCCTGACATCTTTATTCTTATAAATAGATTGTATCGAGTTTGAACCTTCAAATTTATCAGCTGATACAATTCCTTGTTTAGTTCCATCTGACCAGTAAACACGGTTCTCAAATACAACTAATCTGCTCGGCGAAGGGACCGATGTACCTAGAAACAATATGTTAAAATTAAAACAAAAATCGGTACCTCAAAACATTTCCTCACCTATTTCCTACACTCATCTTTATTATTATGCTAAATTTAGACAGCAACATGTCATTGGACTCGCTTCTCTCGTCCTCAAACAGTAAATACATTCGTTTTATTCCCAGTTGTCACCCATCCAGGCACTGACCCTCCTCGATACTGCTTAAATTTCATGATCCAACAAAAACTTTATATACTTCCCTTACTGAAATGAAACTTAGGCCCGTATTCAATGACATTTTCCTTACCTAAACCTAACATTTTCCTTAAGGAACCCTTAAGGAGACCTAACATTCTCCTAAAGGAGACCTTAAACTTTCCTAAACTAGAACTAAAATATAATTCACACCTAAAGGATTCCTTAAGGAGACCTTAAACTTTCCTAAACTAGAACTAAAATATAATTCACACCTAAAGATTCCTTAAGGAGACCTAACATTCTCCTAAAGGAGACCTTAAACTTTCCTAAACTAGAACTAAAATATAATTCACACCTAAGGATTCCTTAAGGAGACCTAACATTCTCCTAAAGGAGACCTTAAACTTTCCTAAACTAGAACTAAAATATAATTCACACCTAAAGGATTCCTTAAGGAGACCTAACATTCTCCTAAAGGAGACCTTAAACTTTCCTAAACTAGAACTAAAATATAATTCACACCTAAAGGATTCCTTAAGGAGGCCTAAACGCTTCTTTTAGGTGTGAGTATAGGAAATGTTGTACATTTTGACTAGTTTTAGGTTAACTTAAGGAAAATGTCTTTGAATACGGACCTTAGTTTTCTTAATCATAGAGATATATACTAGAGGAGGCATAGCCTATCTTAATACATTGAAAGGCGTGAAACATCTTTTTGGGGCTCTCAGGGGCTCAGTGTAATCTCATTAAAACCTCCTCCAAGAGTGAATTAAGGTTATAATAAATCAATTGTTTTCGGCTTCCCACACATTTGTTTTTGTTTTGATTTGTATTTTAAACGTTCTACTATATACAAGTTACTGTAGTTTTGTTCTTTTCATTTATTATATTAATAATAATTGAATGTGGTAAAGGTTACTTTTTCGATGTTTCAAAATTCAACCAATAGGGCCCCTCTAGTAATATACCTCTATGTTCTTCATTATTTGGTAAAGAATACACTTGTACCAAATTTCATCTCAATTGGATATTTTATTGTTTTTTTACAATTTTTTTAAAAAACACACAAGTCTTTCAATAAAGAATGAACTAATGCTGATAGAGAGTTAAGTTTCAACTCTCTATCAGCATAAATAAGCAGAGAGCTATAATGATAACAGACACACACACATACAGACAGACAACTTTTTGCAAAGCAATTAGGATATTAGTAATAAAAACTATGTACATAAATATTTGTAATAAATATATTGTATATTTTTATATGTTTATAATTGTATTATGTGGTAAATAAAGGTTAATTTTATTTATTTATTTAGGAGGTCTTATCAACACCTGAAACGGATAATTCTTGATCAGTGAGTTCCCCATCCAAAAAATCCACCTTCCCCCTCTATTACCGACTCCAACCTCATAAGCTCACTTTTTCTTTAACAATTTGCTAAAAATGGTGTTATAGACATGAATTTGATGTTTAATTGTGAAATATAGTCATTCAAATTTGTTGAAATTATATTATAAACATCCCATCAAGTGTCGTTAGGCTTGTTCAGCACATAAACTGGAGTACACTACTCTACTCTGCACTATTCTTCCTTACACTCCAATTTTTTAATTTGGAGTAATCTAGGATAAAGTAGAGTAAAATCTGGATTAGATGCGTGCATGAACATAAAAAGGGTAAAAGGTGTAAATAACCGTCCCAAGTTATCTAACCTTTCCGACTTAAAAAATAAATAATAATTTTATTGTATATTAGTTAGTTTATAAATAATTTAAAGTATTTTATGTTCCTTTTTACTGTTATATCTGGTTCCCAAGACTTCTTCAGACACAGCTAACCCTCCCCCACCAGTACCCCTAACCACACCCACACTGACACTGACTCCTTCCTCTGCTCCCTCCTCCTACTTGCTACCCAAATACTTAGTCTGTAAACAGCTCTGATGATGACGTAAAGTCGAAACCGGTCAGTTATAATTTCTTATACTATTGTGGTTAACAAAATATTAATTGTTTAAAAAAATTAACAATATATTAATATTTTTTGATCAATTTATTGTTTAATTGAGATTATCAGTTAGAAAATGTGGTTATTTTACAGGATCTAAAATGTTTTAGGTAGACCTGTTCAAATTTCAGAGAAAAAAAATCAAGGTTTAGTAAAGTAGTTAATTAAAGCTTCACCTTATTTTTCTTTCAAATTACTATTTACTCAAATTTGAATAACTCTGAATTAGTAATTTGAGACTTTAACTCAACAAAAAGTTTTTATCAAAGCAATAATATATTTAAAGAGTATTTTAGACTTAATTAATTTCAATATGTGGTTTATAGTTTTTCAATTGTAATATAGTTTTAAGCTGTTTAATGTAGTTTTTGTTTTATTTTGCCTGAAGCTGGGGCCCAAAATATTTTGCTTTGATATAAATTGATTGTAGAATTAAAGTCTTTATTTTATTTACCTTTATTATGGAACTGTACACAAAGGAAATTAAAACTTAAAGGATAATACTAAAAAATTGCAGTCTATTTACCTCTAAGAACTAATTTTCTATTGTTCCCTTCGTAGTTAACAGTCTCAATATAATCTAACAAGGAATCACACCAGAAAACCCTTTGAGCCAATATATCAACAGCGACACCAGAAGCTTTATAGGCTGCTTCACTGACTATAGCACGGGCCTGTGAACCGTCCATATTAGCCCTGACAACTTGCAGTGAGTCAGCTATAAACATCAATCTAAAACAAGAGTTAAAAATAAGCAGTAATAATAATAAGTCACTGACCTAGTGACTTAAGAAGGAAAAAAATTAAAGATATTTTACTATGCTTTCTTAGGTAATTCATTTATTGTTAGCAAATTTCTTTTTAACTGAGACGGAGAAAATCTATAAAAAACATTCTTAATAAATTTTAACAATAATACAAAAGTTCCTAAGGGAAACCGAAGGCGGAAACATCATTAGCTGCTGAGGCTGACAGGTTAGGGGAGATAAACTAGTAAACTCTTAAGGCTCTACCAAGGCAGAAAATATGAGATTTAAACTCCTCAAACTTCCATTCCTGTTGCAAATAAATTTTATCTACGAATCAACTAAAACAAACAGATATTAAGTAGGGTCTGAAGTGACATCATTATGTGAAGTCATATTAAAAACTCACCAAAAAGTAAGGTTTGAAGAGAAATCAATGAGTGAAGTCAAATCAAAAACTTATCAACAAGTAGGTTCTGAAGTGATATCAATGAGTGAAGTCAAATAAAAAACTCATCAACATGTAGGTTTTAAGGGACATCAATGAGTGAAGTCAAATCAAAACCTCATCAAAAAGTAGGGTTTGAACCCTACAGTGACCCAATGACCCTATAGTGACATCAATGAGTGAAGTCAAATCAAAACCTCATCAACAAGTAGGGTTTGAAGTGACATCAATGAGTGAAGTCAAATCAAAACCTCATCAACTAGTCGGGTTTGAAGTGACATCAATGAGTGAAGTCAAATTAAAAACTTAATATCCATAGGTAAAGTAAATATACAACTTCCTCACAAGTAGGACCCAAAACAATCTACATGGGGAAGTTATATTAAAAGCTTAATATCCATAGGTAAAGTCTAGTATAAAACTTACCCGCAAGTAGGGTCCAAAGCAATATCCATGGGTGAAGTCAAGTTAGAAGATAACACAACAGCATGATATCTTCCATCCCATTCAAATACATCTATCTTCTGTCCAATAGAATCAGCTACATAGAGTTTATCACCGACCCAGTCCACAGCTAAAGCAGCTGGACTCGATGAACCAGGCAGCGTCATCTCTGGATACATACCTCCTCCTCCACTTGAACTACCACTCGACATTAAACCACTAACTTGGATCTGTAATCAGGAATGTTTCAAACATTACCAACTCACATAAAACAGATAATCATATTTATTTATAATATAGTTCAACTTTCCTAGTTATGATCTCAGCAGCACTAAGAATTGGCTTCTTTAGAAGCCTGTAATAAGTCTGTAATAATAATCTGTAATAAGCTCTGTAATAAAATCACCAAATAACTAGAATTATCTTAAATAGTAAGAAAATTACCTTTCTTGTTTTAGTGTCCGACCAATAGAAAATATTCTTAGAGAAATGGAAATCCAGACCACTAACAGAGTTGCCAACAGCCAGTACCTCTCTGTTTAATCCATTCAAATCCATTCTCAGCACAGTCTTATCATGAGCGAAAAATACCTGACACATTAACAACATTTCTAAATAAATGTGAAAGCAACACAAATTATCAACAACACAAAGTACTGTTTTTTTTAAACAAGTTCATTATTGGCAAAAGTATACAATATTTATTTTGTGTAAACCGGAGCCATATTTTATTTATTGATTTAGGGTGATTTGTGCCATTTTGTTTTTATTTTATTTATTTTGGAATGAAATTTGGTTATTTTTTTGGGGTTGTGAGGGGGTTTGTTTGGGTTAAGGATAATTTCCAATTTTTTGGTTTGGGTATTTTAATTTTTATTTTTTGCAGGATTTTCAAAAGATATTTTTGATGGTGTTTTTAATAGGTTTATATTGTAAAAGGATTTTGCAGGAGTGTTAAAGAGGGTTTCCTATGCAGTCTGAGTTTGATGAATCAACCTGGCATTTGTCCGTAAAAATTGAGGGAAACCACAGAAAACCTCAATTAGGTTGATCGGACACGCGGGTCCTGGGTATAAAGGTTATATTAATATTATATTTTTTTTACGTTTGGGGTTTTAGTTGTTAGGGTTTGGTTTCTTAATATTTTTTAGGCTAAGGGGAATAGTTAATTTTATTTAAGAATTGAAGTGTATTTATTATATTTTTTAATTTTGCGAAGAGCAAAGTCTTGATTTTTTCAGTATTGTCTTAGATATCTTGAATTTTGACTTCTTGATATAATTTTGATCGCCCTGTCTTGTATTTGGGACAGTCTAGTAGAATATGTTCTACGGTCTTGTCTATTGTAGGGCAGGTGTGGCATATTGAGGAGTCGCTTAATCCTATCTTGTAGTGGTATTGGATGCATCTCGCATGTTGACTTCTTAATTGGTTGATTTTTACAATATCTCAAAGTACTATTAAAAATGTCATATTTACTGAAAGTTGGAGAAGGAATCAAAGAATCAGCTACTGATACTTACAGTGGGATATGGATATCCCTGGGGACCCCGATGAGGTTATGGTTAGCACATGTGCATACCACTCAGACAGTCCTGGGTAGGATCCCAGTCGGGGGATCCTAAAATTTTCATGTGAGGAATGGAAATCCATTCACATGCCGTCCTTCAAAAGGGATTTTAAGCTGGTGATTTCGAGCTAGAGCAATGTCAGGTACTCGGGAAGATTCCTGGTGTGTTGGAGACCACATCAATATTATTGATTATTATTGCAAATTATACAGCCGGCGTATCGCTTCCACTGTTGGAGGCATCTTCAGGAATGTAGGACATCATGAAAAACAATTATGCTCAACGCAACTGAACAGAAAATTAGAGACAGGGGTTTCCCTATTTATAACTGTCTCTGACCTTGTCTTCGAGGACAAGACAAAAAAAGGCAACCCTGGTCTCCACTCTTCAGTTCAGATATGTAGATATTTATTTTTTCATCCATGACATCCCACATCCCTGAAAGATGTCTCCCATGGTGAAAATTTCATCTACAATGATGTGGTCATCCCCAGACCTAAATCTTAATGTAATTCAATAACTGTACTAGCCTACGCAGTTATAGTTGAGATCTTGAATGTTACTCTACCTTTAAACAATGGCGATAAACTGAAACCAGTCCAGGGATATTTCTATACAGCAAGTATCATTTGTAACCAATTCTTTAAATCCACAATTTTTAAATAAATAAATATTTATCTGAATAAATATTTCTCCATAATAGAGAAAAAGATAAGTTGAATCTAAATAAAAAATTATTAATTTTGTCAATGTTATTATTAATGTTGTAAGTTATAGCATTAGGTATAATAAATAACAGTCTCTAGTATAATTTTAGTTAATAAAATAAATATTAAAATTACTATTATTACCATAGAGATATAATAACTAGAGAGGCCCTATAGGTTAAATTTTGAAACATCAAAAAAGTTACCTTACCACCTTCGCTAAAAATATAATTAAATAATCAGTACAAAATTACAATAATTAATATAGTAGAACGTTAAAAATACAAATCAAAAGACAATCAATGTGCGGGAAGCTGAAATCAATTGATTTATTATAACCTTAAATCATTCTTGAAGGAGGTTTCAATGAGGTTACACAGAGCCCCTGAAAGCCCCAAAATGATGTTTCACGCCTGCTAGTGTATTGAGATAGGGTATGCCCCCTCTAGTATAGATATATCTCTATGATTATACTATTTATGATCCACAATACTTTTAGATCCAGTTTGACTTCTGTATATCTATGATTAGTTCTCTTTTGATAAATTTTATTGAGTCCATCTAACAATATTTTTCTTAGTGAAGGTTTAGTGGCTTGATAATAATAATTGTAAGCGAAACAATCCAGCAATTATATGTGGGTGGCACTAACTAGTTATACTATATTACTCTATGGAGGGTGCCAGAAATCTATGATTTAAATAACTTTTTAAGAATTTTGAAAAGGAACTTACCTGGGTTTGAGTAGTTTCACTAGCAACACAGTGATTTTTATCCTTCAGGTCATACCCTGCAAAACAACTGCAAACATAACTTCCTTCGGTGTTTTTGCATTTTTGAGAACAAAACCCCCATTCCTCGCATTCATTCCGATCTGCAAGAAGAAAAATATTAATAATAATAAACGATGGCAATAAACAAGACAACTAATAATAATATTGAATCAAATAAATATAAATAAATTATTGAAAAGCTAAAGAATAAATAAATTAAAGGAGTAATGGCAAAAAACAAGACAACTAATAATAATATTAAATCAAATAAATATATATTATTGAAAAGCTAAAGAATAAATAAATTAAAGGAGTAATAGCAAAAAAAAGATAACTAATAATAATATTAAATCAAATAAATATAGATTATTGAAAAGCTAAAGAATAAATAAATTAAAGGAGTAATAGCAAAAAAAACAAGACAACTAATAATATTAAATCAAATAAATATAAATGATTATTGAAAAGCTAAAGATAAATAAATAAAGGAGTAATAGCAAAAAACAAGACAACTAATAATATTATCAAATCAAATAAATATTAATAGATTATTGAAAAGCTAAAGAATAAATAAATTAAAGGAGTAATAGCAAAAAACAAGACAACTAATAATATTATCAAATCAAATAAATATAAATAGATTATTGAAAAGCTAAAGAATAAATAAATTAAAGGAGTAATAGCAAAAAACAAGACAACTAATAAATTATCAAATCAAATAAATAATTAATAGATTATTGAAAAGCTAAAGAATAAATAAATTAAAGGAGTAATAGCAAAAAAAAACAAGACAAACTAATAATATTTATTGAATCAAATAAATATAAATAGATTATTGAAAAGCTAAAGAATAAATAAATTAAAGGAGTAATGGTAAAAAACAAGACAACTAATAATAATATTGAATCAGATAAATATAAATCGATTATTGAAAAGCTAAAGAATAAATAAATTAAAGGAGTAATGGAAAAAACAAGACAACTAATTATAATATTGAATCAAATAAATATAGATTATCAAAAAACTAAAGAATAAATAAATCAATGGAGTAATAGCAAAAAAAACAAGACAACTAATAATAATATTGAATCAAATAAATATAGATTATCGAAAAACTAAAGAATAAATAAATCAATGGAGTAATAGCAAAAAAAAACAAGACAACTAATAATAATATTGAATCAAATAAATATAAATAGATTATTGAAAAGCTAAAGAATAAATAAATTAAAGGAGTAATGGCAATAAACAGGATATTTAATAGTCAAATGGTTACAATGAAATTTTTGGAGGATAGCAAAATGTCAATATTGCCGGTAAAATTCGGACCCCTCTATGACATATTCATTTTTTAAGACCTTTAACATTTTTTATCTTTTTAAAGAGTTAATAATTTTAATTGTAGTAATAATAAAATTTGCTTAAAAATGCAACAGGTAGCGTCATTATGTAATAAAAATATGCAAAATAATGCATTTGATTTTGCTTAAAAACCAATTAAAAGCATTATTTTAATTATTTCATATAATTAGCATTTAATATAATTAGCGTTTCATTTAATTTATTTCATATAATTTCATTTCAATTAGCATTATTTATTTTAATTACTGCATTATTTTAATCTTTTTTTACTAAAAAAATTGGTAAATAACGCAATTTTAATAATTATCCTTAGATGAATTGTGTAACAAATTTTTATTTCTGGATTTAGGATGTATAACTTTTATTTTACTTTGTATATTAATTAAATAAATAAAGATATTTAAAAAAACATATTTATAACAAATGTATTTAAATTAACATAAATATCTTACCAATACAAGATCTGGAATCATTGGCCACTCTTTTGCCTTCAGGACAGTAACAAGCACCCCCTGACAAAGATGCTTGACATTTGTACTCGCAACTTAGTGAGTTACAGTTTGATGTAGCTGGAAAATAACCAATAAAAACATGATCACTCTAAAGTTTGTGTCTTACACTTTTAAGGTCTAACACTTCAACATGTCAACACAGTCACATGTAAACAGCCTTTAGTTATAGTATTTTTACTTTTCCTCATTTATACAGAAGGTATATAGGAAAAGTATTGTGTTTGCAAAAAAATCTGAAACGGGGATGGTCACCGGAATTGTCCGTTTTTAAAACCTCTTGAATGGTTTTCACAAAGTTGTCCGTCTTTTGTGTGTGTGTGTGTCTGTTATCATCGTAGCTCATGGTGTATTTATGCCAGAGAGTTGAAACTTTGTACAAAAATCAGTCTACCGCTGTAGTTGTACTATTTGGAAAACATTTTATATGACGTCATTAACCCGCAATCATGCCTCAGCAAAAATCTCGAAAAATCATAAAACGCGGAAAAATGATGCAACCATTTTGAGATTTGGCACGCTTGTAACTATGTATAAGACTAACATAAGTGCTAAGTTTCATATCATTATCAGCAATAGCTAAATTTTTATTGAATAACTTGTCTACGTTTTTTAAAAAAATTAAAAAAATTTGAAAATGATTCAATTGAGTTGAAATTTGGTAAAGGTATACCTTTACATAATAAATATGTTAACCAAGTTTAGTTTCAATATGACTTATATATCCATGATTTTTGTTGAATCATAAATAATAAGCAGCCTTGAGTGTGGTCAGTGCTGTATGGGTGACCACTGAGAACAAAACAGATGTATTTATAAACTGAGGACGAGCGAAGCCATTCCAAGATGTGTTGTAGTATACATTTTACATATTGTATATTCTAAGGATGAGCGAAGCGAGTCCAAAGTAGAGAGGATGAGCCTAGCAAATCCTCGATTATTGAGGAGGTACCCGAACCCGATTGATTTTATTTTCTTAGAATTCATGACAATAATCTCAAACAAGGTACGAATAACATTAAATATGTGCAATTAAACACTTCACAATAATAAAGAACTAATATTTTACTCCATATGTTTATAACCTGAAGGTAGGAAGGATGTAGTAGTGCTACGAGTGGCTGAGGTTGTATCGGTAGGGGTCGGCAACACCTTATTACACTGTGAAGGCCCGATAAGTTCCTTCCCCTTTGTATGTTCCTTGCAAAGAGACTTAATACTATTAGAGGGAGGATACAACAGTTCTTATCATTCCTTGGGTAGTTAGGTGCTGTAACTGTACATTGGTGGCGTCATTTTTTTATTTTTCATAATAATTACAATTTCACGTAAATATTACATTATTTTTTGACTATTTTGTTTTAAATCAAGTAAAGTGAATTTAAAATAAGTTTTAATTATTATCTATAGCATGTATTCTTTAATTTTCTGTGTTGAATAAAGTGGTTTAATGTGGCATCACTGAAAAATGTCCGCCGTTTGTAGACTGTGTGCCTTAATAGGGGTGGAGGAGTTTCTAGTTTTATTAGGGGTAAGTACAGTCACGGCACCTATGGAAACTGTCTCACTTCCAGACCCCTTATCACTGTGTTAATCGGGTTCTGTACTCCCGATAGTCTCTTTGGTTCCTTGTAAATACCTCTTAAAAAGACTCAATCATAATTGCAGTACCTTTAGTACTTCAAATGCTTATTTGGACTATTTAAAATTGAATAGAATACTTTGTATGCCGCATTTATTACAATTTTTTAATTAAACAATTTTATGAGCAAAATAAAAGAAAGGAAAATTCAATAACTTTTATTTTTTATTTATTTTCCATATTTACATTAAAATTATTTAGCAACATAAACAAATTAATAACATTAAACATGACGGTTAAATATATATAGAACTTAAGATTTATGAACCATTGACACCGTCAATCAAAAACTGGTGACCATTCTGCTGCTGTGATGAATTACAGGAATCTTTCCACTTTTAAGGCAGAGAGCCCTGTGTTATGGAATGATTGTCTGTGAACTTATTTTACTTAACAAAACATCTATTCAAACCATGTATAGAATTTTATATAACATGTGATTTATATTAGTGAACTAGATAAAAATTTCTGTTTATAGCTTTAGTGGTTTGTATAAAAAAAATGGCCTTAGAGCATGGATTTTAAACACACCTGAACTAGATTAGATTATCTGTTTATTTTATCATCTTTATCTTGTTTATTTATGAGAATCAATTTTATTTTTTTTAGTAAAGACTGTTTTTGAAACATTAAAATTTATGTATTTAGTGTAATTAACTATTCTTTTAAATCTTGATTTTGGATTTTAAGTGTGAACACACTATTTTTCCAATATGAATACAGTATAAAAGAAGAAAAGTAAAAAAGTTTGGACAGCACAGCCCAAAAGAAATAATTTTAAAATAAAACTCACAGCAAGCAGTTTCCTCATCAGCTCCGTCCAAACAGTCCTGTTTTCCATCACAAAGTTGCGACCTCCCGATGCACTTTGGTTTTCCATGAGGAGCACCGTGGGGACAAAGGAATTTGTTCTCAGGGCAAGCAATAGCCGTGCAGTTGGCTTCATCCGATCCATCAGGACAGTCTGGATATCCATCGCAGTGGTAAGTGTGGGGTTTACATAATCCGTTGGCACATCGGAACTGGCCCACGTGGCATGCAGGGAAACCTAAACAAAAATAATACAACTTAATGATTAAATAATAAATATTTTACTATCTCAACAAGATCCACATTAAATACGTGCATGAAACCGAGAATTAATGGAGTTGTTTATTTTATTTTTTTTTACCTTTCCGCGTCGCCTACTCAAGAGGAATTGGTATAATTTGCCGTCTTTTGTGTCTATGGTATAATTGGGGGCGCTTTTAATGTCTCTCTAGGGGGTTAAAAGTTAATTAATTTAAATTTGTTTAATATTTAAAACAAAATTTCATGCGTTTTAGTTAAATTGTATGTTCTTATTTTCATTTCAACAGGAATAAACTCTTTGATATTGTTGTGTTTCTTGTTTCTGCCCCAAACTTAATTATGACGGGCAATTAATTACTTTTAATAATTAGAAATTACTTTCTTTATGTTTTTTTTTGTGAATGTAAGATGAGTGTTTATTTATTGTCCTTGATTATTGGCACCAAGTATTTATTCTTTTCAGGTCTTTCGTACTGATCACTCCATTTCCATTTCTTTTGTTTATTAATGATTCTATCTTGCGTTTTTCTTCTTCACCTTCAGCCTCTTACCTTGTATACTTGAATTTATATTCTAATATTCCACTTAGTTAATAATTATTTATATTAAGATATCCAACTATTTAATTTTAGTTTTATTTATAATTCTTTTAAATATATTTATTAAAAAGAAAATTATTGTTTTATCAAATTGTAAAAGAAAAATCAGTTTAGAAAATGATTTGAGGCGGGAACTCAGCCCACAGGTGGTTGGTTATTTCAATTTAAAATGTCCAAAACTTAATATGGCGGACAGTTCTTCCTTTATTTGAATCTCTTATGGTTTGTGTTGTATTGATGAGGAGCTCGATTCAATTCTTGCTGTTAACTTGCTATGCAGTTTGACTTCTTTTTCCAACTTTGATTTCCCTCGCTTCTGATGAAAGAAGCCCACAGGTGACCTTTGCTCAGCTGTCTTCTTCTTCTTTCTTTTTTTGTCTTTAACTTAATATGTTTGATATTACTCACTGTTTGACTTTCCTCAGCTGTCTATTATTAAAGGCATAGAGATATATTACTAGAGGGGTCATAGCTTATTTCATTACATTACTGACCCATACATTGAGAGTCCTAAGACATGTTTTTTGGGGTTCTGAGTAACCTCATTGAAACCTCCTCCATGATTAAGTTAAAGTTATAATAAATTATATCATTTTGATACTACCGAGTTTTGCAAAACATGAATAGTTGACACAATATAATTGTGCGAGAGACACCAAGGAAATGTAAAAATGTATTTCAGGCTCTGTTGGCGCCCTGATGAGTTAGACGTAACAGAGTGGGACATGACATTATGTCGAGCCATCAATGATGACGAATGTCGAATGATGGAACAGTTCCCAGATGTAGCATTGCATTTTGCTTGTTACATTTCCTTGGTGTCTCTCGCACAATTATATTGTGTTATAATAAATTAATTGTCGTCTGCTTTTCGCAGTGTTTGTATTTTGTCTTGAACTATGAACGTTCTCCTCTTTTACAAAAAGTAAATTTTTACTCTTTATTAGATTATATTTGTTAAATATGAAGTTGATTGACAGATTGTCAGTTGTATTTTAAATTATCTTTCTAATACATTCTTATCTTTGTACTGCTTTACAACTTAGTTTACAACAGATTATGAGACTTATAGCGTGAGTTTAAGCAGTGAAATGGATTTCGGTAAGCTTGTTGATATCAAATTAATAGGTCAATCTAATTGGACAGATTGGAAGGCGGATATACTGACTTTGCTGCGGTATAACGGAGTAGCTGGAGTGATCGATGAAACTCTGACTAGACCTGAGCCTATACCTGATGATGCTGATACTGAAACCGTATCAAGGTATGAAAGATCATTTGAAAGATTTCAAAAGGCAGATAGTGGGGCAATTCTGGCAATACGAGCAACTTTAACACCAGAAGTGCGAGCTCTAATTAGAATGTGTCCTGATGACGCTAAAACTATCTGGGATGAATTATGCAACCATTTTGAAAAGAAGAGTGATGTCCGGTTAAGTAGACTAAATCAAGAGTTTTACAAAACTCGACAACTTCCAAATGAAAGTATAATGGTCTTTGTTGCTAGAGTGAGAACGCTTTGGTATGAACTCGTAAAGCAATTTAACCATGAATACAATATAGAGTTGCCTGAGGTGCTGTTAATTAACAAGATTTTATCTGAATTACCAGCAGAATATACAGAGTTCTTGACGACATGGGATGGCACGCCTAAACGAAAGCAAACCATCGAAGAGCTGGTAAACAGGCTTGAATTGAGGGAAGCTAGAACGTCTGAAGATTGTAAAACTTATAAAGACAACTTTGTTCCAGCAGCTCTGATAAATAAAACTTCAAGTTCTAGTTCTCAGGAAATTAAGAAAAGGTTTTATTTCAAAGGAAGGTGCAACAAGTGTCAAAAATTCGCTGGCCATCGTGGAAAAGATTGTCCAGATCAGAAAAGTGTAGAGAAGTCTAAAAATGAGAATAAAGTTATGTTTTCATGTTTTACGTCTTTTAAAAATCAATCTAAGAGTGATGTATGGATTAAAGACGATGGGTCTAGTGATCATTGTACCAATTCCAATGAATATTTTAAATCTTTTAAGAAGTTCAAAGAACCTATTCCAATAGTCATAGGAGACGGAAGTACAAATCTTAAAGCCTATGGAAGAGGAATGATTGACGTTAAATCTAACATTGGAGGTAAGGTACACATTATAACTTTTTCAGATGTTCTCTATGTACCTGGCTTGATAAGAAATTGTTTTTTCTGCAATCAAAAAGTATGGAGAGAAAGGCATTAGTCATAAATGTAATGCAAAGAATATGACAGTGACGTTCTCTAGCGAAGGTGATAAAGAAGTTTTAATGAAAGGTTTTGTTAAAAATGGTCAAATTGAACTTCAAATTAAACCTCTTAAACCTAACAATACTAATGTTTTTGTTCAGAATAAAGTTGATAACGAACCTAAAAGCTTAAAATTATGGCATGGTAGGTTGGGTCATCAAGGGAA
>JACMZG010001859.1:13408453-13419272 GCA_018340805.1 Microvelia longipes
AAACACTTTAAAAAGACACAGCACTAACAAAAGTAATAAAATAACAATATTGTGTTGTAATAACAAGATAATATTCATTTTTTAGATAAAAAACATAACTTTTTTATTAAAATAAAATTAAAATAATAAAGAATAAAACGACTTTAAGCACAACAAGAATCAAACCCTAAACAAAACAAATGTATTCTTTTCTAAATCGGAAAGAGGGGGTAAGAAAAATTTAAAAACTTTGAAAACGGAAAGGTTTCTTTTGCGCCAGGTCTCTAAGGTGTTTTTTAATCAATCAAATGCTGATCACTGGATAATTTGTGCTGGTTTAGTAGGTTTGCGAAAATTTACATTTTCCGCAACGCTCTCACAAGCTGTTTAAGAACGTCCCATACGATTACATTGGTTAGAATTTGAGCTGTCACCGCACGCACCGGACGGACGCATCGCTACCGCAGTGTTGTGAATGCACCTTAACGTGCCGAACAAATTTTTAAAAGAATTAAACATTGAAGCTTAGAGTAAGATACTTGTACACGAGATTTATTACAGGACACAGTGTAATACACTCTACGGCAGTTTGGGGTACAACCTTTGACGTGTCTGAACACTCAAGGTTACTTTAGTGTACACTGGGGTAACGTTCCGAACGAATCACTATTTTTCTTTGGACATAATTACTTTTGATTGGTAACCCGTAGTAGTAGTAGTAATAGTGTGGGGAGGCAAAGCCAGGCAAATAGGCCACGTTGTTGGGCCCTTCTTGCCAGCCCCGATTCCTTAGCCTACTCCACCACATCCACCTCCAGTCTTTTTGATTTATTTAGAAAACGAAAAACATCTTTCCAGCTAATGGTAGATAATTCTTCTTCGACCAGAATACCAGATCCGAAGATACTGAGACGTAACGACGTAAAAGCCTCACACTCAGCAAGCAGGTGAAAGGCAGAGTCCTCATCATCCCCGCATCTCAGGCAACTAGCATTAGGAACTACACCAAGTCTATGTAAATGGTTGTTTAGCTGACAGTGGTCTGTCAGTATGCTAACTAGATTTCTTAGACAAGATCTGTTAAGAGATATTATATCTCTAATATATCTCTAGATATAATAAGATAATATCTAGATATAATAAGAGATAATATCTCTTGGTAACCCGTATAACAAAACAAGCTACTTACTACAATTGAGTTCGTCTGAATTATCACCGCAATCGTTCCTATGGTTACACTTGAGATTGGATGAAATACACTTCAAACCATCAGCGCATCTGAATTGATCTAAATTACAGCTAACTTGGGGCGGTGCAAAACAGTCTTCTTCATCTCTCTTATTCCTACAGTCTATGTAACCATCACATTGCTTGGATTTAGGTATGCATGGGCCTCCGCCGGGCCCTTTTATACCACATTTGAAGTCCCCAGGCTCACATTTACGATATGCTGAAACAACATTCATTATATAATTATTACAAAAGTCATTTGACACTACCGAGTTTAACACAATACAATTGTGCGAGAGACACCTGAGAATGTGCAAAGTAAAATTGTTTGACATAATGACATGTCCACCCTGTTTCGTCACGTTTAAGTAAAATAGATTATGTATCTAAGTTCATTAGATTATATTAAAAGTCCAAGGTGATCAGATTACTTTTTTGATGTTTTAAAACTTAACCACTAAGGCCCCTCTGGTAATATATCTCTAAGCAATTTCACGAACATATTACATTTTCACTAGTAAAATGAATTTGAAATAAGTTTTAATGATTATCTATGGCATTTATTGTTTAATTATCTGTGTCATTAGAGTACGACACACGGCTAAAATCAGTTGACAGCCCGGGAAAGTAGAGTTGAAGAACCAATAAGAATGGCCTGATTTGAAATTGAGGGCGTGGTTTAACATCCAGGACTAACCTCATTGGCTCCCTCGCATAATATTCCCACGTTGTCAATTGATTTTAGCCGTGTGTTCTAAATTTAGTCATATTATAATTAACATAATATCGTAAAGATCATAGAGGTATTATAACTAAAGGGGCTTTAGTTATTGGCTGAATTTTGAAACATCGAAAAAAAATTCTGACTACCTTCGACTTAGAATAATACTATATATAGAAGGAGCACTACTGATAACACGAAAGGCGGTTCACTGGTGGTCTTAATACAATATACAATTTTCTTATAAAAAAGTTGGCAATACTTCCGGTTACTGAATTACTATGTTCTATTATTAATTAATGATTGAATATTCATAAAATTCTAATATAAATATCGGTGCATTACAATATTTTAAGCATTTTAAATTGTAGTTTAACGTTTTTAATTAAAATTATATTAAAAGTAGTCCTCAACAACTAAATGTAGATTCTTGTATTTCGCTATCCTTTTGCCATCTAAGACCGGTTTTATTAAATACTTAGCAGGTGTTTTAAGTTATTATATTTGTTCTTTACGATCTTTCTTCATTAATGGATATTTATGACACATATTTAAAATAATGTTTTGTTGTTAGGGTGGTACCACTACTTAAGACCACCAGTCAACCGACTTTCGTGTTATCAGTAGAATTACATCATGTTTACGATCCTGTGCTCCTTCTATATTAGTATTATTCTAAGATCTTCGACATTCAATATAATCAAATGAAGAGAACAAAATTGCAGTAACATATATTAAAAAACGTTTAAAATACATATTAAAACACAGGTAATGTCCGGGAAGCCAAAAACAAATGATTTATTATAACCTTAACTCACTCTTGAAGGAGGTTTCAATGAGGTTACAAAGAGCCCCTGAGAGCCCCAAAAAGATGTTTCAGGCCTCTCAATGTATTAAGATATGGTATACCCCCTCTAGTATATTACCTCTAAGGTAAAGATGTCAAATCTCTAAACTTTGAGAATAAGCAGTAAAAACAATTCCTAATGTAAATCACATAAAAATATATGGGCTATACTTTTTTTTATTATAAAGCTTTCACGAATAAAATCAAACAAAAAGCTTTTTTGTTAAAAATACGAAAATAAAATAAAGAAAAGGTACAACAAAAGAATTTTGTAAAGTTTCTTGGTGTATAAAGAATTGAAGTCTTTCTTTGAGATTTATAAATAAAGGTTTGGATATGGAAGGTAGAAAGAGGGCACAGGTAGCACATGCCCCCCTTGCAGATAAATATCGGGGGGGGGGGTCATAGAGACGAAGCAAGGTTGCCACTGTCTTATAAGTAAATAGAGACTCGGACAACATTGGAGTTTAGTGCTTTGTGTTTAAATTAATTTATGAATAAACATTGATAAAACATTTAGTACGTTCACATCCACTTTAGATCCGCGTATCGTATAGAGTACGATCTCTCAATACGGAAATTTAAGCTGTATGAACCATGCGGAGGGGATCCGATCGCATACACGCTAGAACTAGGGAGATGGAATCTAAATGGATCCCCCGATACGCTGTCTTTTTGTGTGTGTACCTTTAGAGACGATCGTATTTAACGGATAACCTTCTCGTCGAACTTTTATTTCACTTCAATATTACCGTTTTTGATCAAATAACTTTTGGAATATTATTTTTTTTAGTGTAACTTTATTATTATGCAAAGAAATCACAATTTAATTAAATGTATGTTTTGTTTTAAACTTCCTTATAACCAAAAGTGAAGCTTCACTATACAAGACGCCATGTTTTGGCGGGATCAGTTATCACTCGATCGACTAAACAAATACGCTGCAAGAACCGTGAAGTTAGTTGACCGTATTGTAAACGTATTCTATACGATCCGCGGATCTAGAGTGTGTGTGAACGTACTAATTGATTTGTCACAAATTTAATAATTTTAAAATAAGAGCCGTATAACGTTTCTTGATAAACCCATTAGGAACCACTCTTTAGGTCACAAACTGATATTTAGGGCCATTTTTCGGACTTTGAAGGTGTACAGGGGGTGAAATCCCTCGATCTGAAATGATTCATGATCATGATCATGTATCAAGAGGCCAAATTAAATCAATCTAGCGGGTTAAACCTTTGGGGCTGGACGGTCGAATTTTGCAACGGTCCCATGGAAAATTAGGTGGATCTGTGGTTAGTATAAAAGTAGGAGAAAACAAGACAAGCTCCAAGAAGACGCGAGTAGGTAAAGCAGCGACTTGGAGCACCCCACTCCTCCCCTAGGCCACGCCCCCCTTACCTAGAAGCATTGTGAATTGATCATCCTTGATCGGTATATCGTTAGGTATACATGGAGGGCTACTTCCTTGAACACCCTCTACCCTTACTATGTACCCCTTCCCCTTTTCGATGTATTAATGCTCGTACACTAGACTTATCTAAATTTCGCCTCTCCCTGTATTTACCTACTTATTATATTTCATGTAGATCCACCACTCCCCACAACTCTTACAACACCCACCCACCCCTTTACTTAAGAACAGATTTTTCGACTGATACCGTACGAGTTTATTTAACGATGACCCACCCCTCTCCTCAACTCTTGCTCCATATTAGTTTCAGTTATAATCCCCCCCTCCACTCTCTCTACTTAAGACCTGTTTAGTCTAATTTTCATCTTATACCCCTATCGTATGTTTACCTAACGAAGAGCCTCCCACTCCTCACCCTTGCTGCGTGTTTATTTTTCAAAACATAATATCCGGTTCATCTACCTCCGTGGTCGTGATCGTTATAGTACGCGACTTGTATGCAGGAGGACTCGGTTCGCAGCCACTGCTAAGATTATATAAATGGTATTTCTAATTAACAGATTTCGCCAACTTTAATTAATTCTTAGCGGATAGTAGATGCAATCCACCTGAGGTGGTTTCTGCAGAGTGCATACCCGATGGGTCGAAAGACCTTAAAACGGACATTTATTTTATTTTATCCTTCTTCTACTTATGACCAGATTTAATATGTCTTGCAGAGCCCACCCACCCATAACGCAGGTCGGGTGGCTACTTTTGTAACCATACTACCCACACAATCTACTTCAGACCAGATTTCTGGTCTAAATTTTTCACCTGATACCTCTATTATATGGGGTTAAACATATTTCTTACCCAAAATTCTGCGTCATGTTTAGTTTTCAGTTATAATACCCCCACTCCTTTTTCTAGAGCACACCCTCTAAAATACTTGCTACCTGTGAATAACTTCTTGATCAGCTTTCTAGCTTCTTATTTATTACAAGTTAAGCCATAGTTTTTCGAATACCATAAGCCTTTAGGGTCATCAAAACTTTACTTTTTAGGCGTGACTTATTTGATTTGAGTAGCAAATATGACAAGATACTAGGAGAACTGTCATAAGTGCGACTCCATATGGGGAGAGCAGGATTGCCTCCCTCTAAATACTTTTGCTAGATTCTTATGACTTTTACAGTACCCCCCATTATGATACCCATGTTCTCATGATTACTACCCCCCCCCCCCATCCTCCTCTCCAATCACAACACCCCTTGGTGGTTTAGGTCTTAATAATAATACACCCCCCCCCTCCCGCCACCAACTATTTTCTTTGGTCCAATTAGTATATAATTTCTTCTTCTATCATGTGAAAGATTAAGCAGATAGAGTTCTTAGCCAAGTCCCTTATCTTCTTCAGCATAATTCGTCTGTAGAGTACATACGGTTGTGTGTACATCCTATTTGGGTAGTAAGAGATAGAGGCGCATGCGCCACAACTACACTCCACTCTACATACTTCGTACTCACCCACTCATTTAATCTACTTACTCCTTTTTTTTGTTATGTTTAGGTTATTGTATTTAGTAAATTATTTTTATTAAGAATTGTTTTCTTTCATTTCCTATTGTATTTTAGGTTTGAAGGTTAAAAAACACAAGTTAAGTACAAGGTTTTAATTATTTTTTACATAAAACATTTTTAGGAGTTACAAACTTTAATTTTCACTTACATCTAATTTTCTTTTTTGTACCCCCAAGGCACAGAGTCATAATTATCTAATAGTTTTCTTTTCCTAAAGTTAAGTTGAAATATCTTCTGCCCATTTACAGTGACAACTTCATGAGTTTGGTTCTTCTTATTTGCTTAGTACAAATATACTTTGGGGGTTCATCTTTCAGTACCATGTCTCTCATTTTTTCAAAGTTGACATCTTTTGATGTCTCATAGTTTATAGTTATCCTTTGACTTTACAAACAGTGTGATACGAGTTATTTTGAGGACTGTAAACTTTATAAGCGTAGTTCTTCGGCCCACCAGATACAAACTCTTTATATAGCTTCCTTTTCCGTAAACTTCTAGTTCATCCGTCATCCCTAAGAAGCTACCTACTGGAACTTCATATTTTCCTGGTTGAGAATGTAATATTGTACAATCTGTATCAAAATATACCACCCGATCATCTAGCTTGTCCAAATAGTCGTAGAGTTTTAATCTTGCTTGGCAGTGTAAGCTGCCAAAACAACATTTACTGTAGAAGACATTGAAAACATTCTTCTTTGTATTCCCAGTTAATGATCACCGTCGTGTCATTTATCATGTTATATTATTCACTTGAATAGCTGTATCCGACATGATTTTAAAAAAAATCCTCCGAATTGTTAACAATCGTACATTTTGGTTGATTTTCTCTTTGACCCAACTTACCCCAAAAGCTAGTGATTAAGCTTTTACCCAACAGTCTTAAGCCAGGATTAAATTCTATTTCATCAGGATTAAGTTTAACACCCTCCTTTTCTAAATATTCTTCAATATACTGGTTTTTTGATTCTTGATTTGAACAGTGAAGAGGCCAGCCGGAAGCCTGTTGCTTAATCCTTAAAAATTTATTTATAAAACCAGTAAAGAGCCCCTCGTATTTTGTTGTACTGAATAGTTTCGTACTTCCATATTTCATAAATATGTACAACGTGATATCCTTTTCTATGGCTTTTCTAACTCGTCTATGACCCATGTCCCTGTATGGCTCTCTCTTCCACACTAATGATCACATTTTTTCTTTAATCCTTCAGTACAGAGCGACAAAGCGAAAACATTAACCTACCGTTACATTTCATTGGTAATACAGGGTGATACAAGTCTTGCGGCGGTAATATTTTACATTTAATTAGACCTCTGTACAATTTAAATTTAGTTGACGACATTTAACACACACCGACGTAAATTTCTGGTGACCACGGTATTACCGAATTTATTCCCAAATATACGAACACACGTCTACATATTTTATTCTTCGTTTTCTTTAACTTGTAATATTTTTAGTAGCACCTGTTCGACCTCCATAAAAACTGTCCCTAGGATTAAGAGGTAAATTTGTAACCAGAGGGTGTGTGCTAATGTAACTTTCTGATACTAGAATCTTCTTCCAACTTCTTTCCTAAAGTCCACATCCCATTTTTCAATGACGTCATACCTTTAACTTCTAAACCGTCTACTTCATATTAGTACTAATTAAAACGGTTCTCCATTGTATCAAATTGGGTCATCATGAACGGACTCCTTTCTATTGTACCGAATACATCTCGGGCATCCAGATAAAACACCCGTGAAATTCAAACACTTGATTTATGGGGGGGGGGGGGGGGGGGGGGGGGGGGGGGGGGGGGGGGGGGGGGGGGGGGGGGGGGGGGGGGGGGGGGGGGGGGGGGGGGGGGGGGGGGGGGGGGGGGGGGGGGGGGGGGGGGGGGGGGGGGGGGGGGGGGGGGGGGGGGGGGGGGGGGGGGGGGGGGGGGGGGGGGGGGGGGGGGGGGGGGGGGGGGGGGGGGGGGGGGGGGGGGGGGGGGGGGGGGGGGGGGGGGGGGGGGGGGGGGGGGGGGGGGGGGGGGGGGGGGGGGGGGGGGGGGGGGGGGGGGGGGGGGGGGGGTGGGGGGGGGGGGGGGGGGGGGGGGGGGGGGGGGGGGGGGGGGGGGGGGGGGGGGGGGGGGGGGGGGGGGGGGGGGGGGGGGGGGGTTGTTTACAATACCCGTCAACTTTACACCAGCCACTATAGCTTCTTACTTTGGCAGCATGAATAATATCATATATGTTTCGACGTTCTCCCAAACAACCACTTGGACAGCTATTTAGACTGGATATCGTTCCATCTGTAAACCTTTCTTGGTATTATTCCTATAGTATCTTTTTTTAAGAAATTTCTTCTAACACTTTAATTACAGGCCGAAGGAAGAGTACATGCCTCGTAAAAGGACATACGTTCCCCTCTTGCATAATAAGTTTTTTCTAAATTTCCAAGCACTGACTGTGCTAAAATTTCTACATCGAATATACAGTCATCCAATATTCCTTTTTCATTATCAAATTCAATGCATTTTTATGTTCTTCGTACCACTCAAAAATTCAATACGGGCGTCTGGTTTCAATATGATTGGGGTCGTAAGTATTCAATACGAGGATATAAGCCTTTGTACTTTGAAAACTCTGTAACGGTTTAAAAGAATGGTGGAAAAATATCGTTTTTTTCAGTTCGCGTCAACCAAAAGCTTTCGGAAAGTGCACTTAAAGCCATTGGGAAATAGTTATACTATCTAAAAATTTAACATTGCCAACAGCTTGAAAATCAAACCCGGAAACCCCTTGTTATTAGTTTCCGGGTGTTAAAGTTGTTTGTGTTAATATATAATTTAAAATAAACTGGTGATCGAACGTCCACCGTTATGTGCTATAGCAATCACATCTTTGAAATTTCTTTTCTTATAGTAAGAAGGTTGGGTAAACGGTGTTTACAGATCGTCGCAATTTCAATATTTGGTAACCTAACACCACATAGTTTGGCAAATCACTTGAACATTAGTCTCTAGGCAATTCATAACATATTGCTTAAAAAACACACAAATTAGGCTCATGAAGTAACGCTTTTGGTTCCTCTAAAGCTTTCTCCTGTCTGGTTTTTCTAAGATCATAGACTGCACAAACAAAAAATCTTAGTTTTGGTTCCCCGAGTGATCTTTCTGCATATACATAGGTGTTCGAAAGGCTGATGTTTATTTACGCAAATTTTTAGCAAGAAAACACTTCACCACAAAAATGTTTTCGACTAGACTTAAATAGTTTTAAACATTTAATCGCATTGTGTTATTTCCTTGCACACAATAACTTTCTTAGGGAACAGTGTTTCCGGTGTTTTCCGAAACTACTCTTTACTCCTAAATTGTCTAGAACATTCCATCACATTTTATTTTCCGTGATGCTAATACAAGCCGGGATTGTTGACAAGCAGGACATTTGGCTTTGACAGCGGTGGCATTTTTATGGTATACGCACGTGCACTTTTTCACAGTAATAATTACACACAAAGCAGCAGTCATAGAAGTATTAACGTTGTAGTGACCATCGCAAAATAGAAAGGTTTAAACATTTACCTGCACCCCGTTATCCCCTTCAAATATTACATCTCGACCTTACCTATTATAACCTATGTACAATATTTTATAGCTTCCAGGAACTCTTGAATGCTTTTTTTATTCTGGATTCCGCCACCTTCTTTAGTAAATTACAAACTCCAGCCTTTTGTATCAATTCTAAACTCAAAGTAAGTTGGAATGTTTTTTGTATTTACATCTAATTTTATCGTAATCCGGACTCTCATCTATTCCGGCTTTTTGATACCACTAACGGCTCGACATTAAACACAAAGTTATCCGTATTCTTTATGTAATAATACCTTTCATCTTTGCGCATTCTTCGGTAAAACTGTTAAATTTTCTGGTCTCATACCTTTTCCGTAGGCATACGTACAGTTGTTACGCTCAAACAGAAATTATCCGATTCCAAAGCCATACCCGAATTGGACTGATAAAGGATCAGAATACTTTCTCAAACATCTTCGAAATGTTAGTCACGAGCCTTCCTGAAATTTAAGCCATTCCTTCTCGCTCGTAAAAATCTTTGTTGCAGAAAGCAAATCCTAAATAGTCCATCAGGTTTAATACTTTTTGTTACCTAGCAACTATTTGCTCGACGGATCTTTTGGGCGGTTTTATGAGTTCTTCCTTCTGTAGCTTCCCCATCTTTGCGGGCTTGATTTTAAACTGACAGTCTTCCTTTGAGTCCAACTTACGGATCTTCTGGACACGTCCTTTTTTACAGATAACAAATTTTTCAGACATTTAAACTTGAAAAAGTTAACTAGACGAATGGAAAAAAAAAAAATCCCCCCTTAAAATCCCCCCATCACAACTCTCCTTTTAAGACTTTCCCCCACTCTTTTTTTAGTTAAGACACGCCCACTCTTGAAATTTTACAGATTTATTCGAAATTAACCGGGAAATGGCCGAATTCATCAAGACAAATTAAATTTGACCAGCTTTAAAATTAATCGGATGAAAGAATTAATTGAGTTTAATAATCATTTTTATATCTTAGTAATTTATAATCATTCCTGAGGCATTTTTTACTACATCAACATAACTGACAAGTTTATCTCTTAACAACGAAGCCCACTTTTATTGAATGCCTTCCCATTATCAAACTCCATGTTTACATCTTTTTTCTTTCTTAACAGAAATGCAAAGGGTTTTTTTCAATATACCTAGTTGATTTTACCATCCTAAGTCCAACATATCTTGTTCATCGGCCGATTCATTACATACTCTAGCAACCTGCTATAACACACTTTAAACATGTCTAAGGATTGATATTTTCAGGCGACGTTTAAAGTTTGCTATGATGTACGTATTCAGCCTAACCCTAAACTCTCTATCAATTTTCTTTTAAACCTCAAAATGTATTTCCTTCCCATAAGCCGGATATATAAATAATTTACTATAAAAACTAAATGCACTTAACTTAACTGCCAATATGATGTTACCAGATTAAAACATACTAAAACAAACTAAGAACAAAATAGAAGAAACCAAGAAATAAAAGT